>OZ017741.1:306086943-306759443 GCA_963969285.1 Odontomyia ornata
TTCCAATCTTCGAAGCACTTCAAAAAACCATTTTTTTTAATCTTGTTCAGCTCCTCCTTCGATGCCGTCTTTATCTCGTCAAGCGTAGCGTAACGTCGTCCTTTCATGGGCCTCTTCAGTTTAGGAAACAAGAAAAAGTCACAGGGGGCCAGATCTGGGGAATACGGTGGCTGCGGCATCATTAGTATGTTGTTTTTGGCCAAAAAGTCGCGCACAAGCAACGATGTGTGAGCAGGGGCGTTATCGTGGTGCAAAAGCCAATTTTTGTTCTCCCACAAATCCGGGCGTTTCTGGCGGATTGCTTCGCGCAAATTGCGCATAACTTACAGGTAATATTCCTTATTGACCGTTCTTCCCTGTGGCAAGAACTCATTATGCACCACGCCCCTGCAATCGAAGAAAACTGTCAGCAAAACTTTCACATTCGACCGAACTTGGCGCGCTTTTTTCGGTCTTGGTTCATGCGGCAGCTTCCATTGAGATGATTGAGCTTTGGTTTCCACGTCATAACCATAAACCCACGATTCGTCACCAGTTATGACCCTCTGGAGCAAATTTGGTTCGTCGCGGACAGAGTTTAACATCTCATTAGCAATGTTCATGCGTTGCTGTTTTTGGTCGCAATTGAGCAATTTTGGTACGAATTTCACGGCGACCCGTCTCATGCCCAAATCGTTGATAAAAATCGAATGGCACGAGCCAATCGATATGTTTAGGTCCTCAGCAACTTCTCTAACGGTGATTCGACGATTGGCCAATACCATTTTCTCCACTTCATTAATTTTTTCGTCTGTTGTTGAAGTGCTCGGGCGTCCGGCACACTCTTCGTCGTTCACATCTTCTCGGCCTTCTGAAAACATTTTGTACCACCGATAAACGTTGCTTCGGTCCAAGGTAGCTTCTCCGTATGCCACAGTCAACATTCGGAATGCATCCGCGCACTTAATTTCGTTTTTCACACAAAATTTGATACACGTTCTTTGATCCATTTTTTTGAATAAGTAAAAATCGAAGACGATTGAAAACACGTGCAAGTAAAGCAGCTATCTCCAATTAAGTAAACATTCAAAATGGCCGAGCTTGTCGGCATAAGTGACAGACATGAGTACCAACATAACGCCACAAAAAAATCGAAATTCGAATATACGTAACCCGCGAAAATTCAAAATTCGCGATACTTTTTGAACACACCTCGTATAACTTTCGATGTATACGGGAAAGCAACTCACACACAGAGAACGATTCCAAATACATCAAATCATTCGCAGCAAATCAAGGTTTCTCCGTACAGAGCCATGATCCACAGGATGCTCGATTCGCCGCTAAGCAAGGAAGCTAAGCAAAAGGAGATAAGGTACATTGGTGAGACAGCTAGATTAAACGGCTTCAAGGGCTCGACGATTAGGAGAATGGCACAGAAGATCCAGATAAATAGACAGCGACAGGGGGCGATCAACATTATCAAATGCGAATACCGAAACAACGTATTGGAAGGCCCTAACTTATCACGAAGGCATCAACAATCGGAACAAGGACGAATAAATCAGCTCAATTCTGTACGGTTAATCGAATCAAGCAGCAAGAACCAGCTCAAAAACATTCTCGGATCAACGAAAGACAAGCGCGAACCACACAAAAAATCTGGTATCCACTTGTGAAGAAGTGTACATAGGTCAAACGAGGAGACTCATCCGCACGCGAATCAAGGAGCATCTAGGCGAAGCAGCAGCAGCAAGAAAGAAAGAAAGAACTTCGAATTTCAAGTCGGCGGTAGCGGAACATATTATCACGAAGGGACACGAGATAACAATGGAGGACGCTGTAGTAATCAAGGAAGCTAGAGATATACGTGAATTGGATGTGATGGAAAGCCTGGCAATTACTCGGGAAAGGAAAAAGTAGATGAATCAGGATGACGGAAACTGCAGATCATGGCTATTTAAATTAATGAAATAATAATATCTTTTCTGAATCTTGTAAAAACAATATTTTTATAACTACCCCTTTTGTAAATTACCTTTCCTACCTTTTATTAGCTTAAGCGAATTTCCCTAATTACCTTTTAATGATCTAAAGTAAATTTCCTTAAACATAGCTAGTATATAAGCAGGAATGTGAGTGTAAACAAATTAATCGCTGAAGGAGACCGAACGATTACGGACGATAATCGATTTCGAGAAGAAAAATAAAAAATAAAATACACAAAATTAAAAGGAAGCGATTCTTTTTTCTATTTTCAAATAGAGGCATTGCCATTTTACCATCCATTCTAAAGCTTTTTGAACAAATATTTTGCAACAAGATCTCCCCTATTATAGAACCGCGTCTTAATGAAGAGCGGCATGGGTTCAGGAAAAATAGATCTACTACCACCAATCTCCTCATCATGACATCAAGTATTCTGTGTGAAGTGGAAAAGGGTCTCCAGATTGATGCAATATATACCGATTTTAGCAAAGCATTTGATCGTGTAAATCATGAAGTATTGATAGCAAGCTCCATAATTTTGGAATTACTGGCCGTCTACTCAGTTGGATCCATTCTTACCTTAAAGACCGCACTCAAGTTGTCAAATTTCAAGGACGATTATCGTAACAAATTCAGGTCCTCTCTGTGGTTCCTCAAGGAAGTTATCTTATGCCTCTTTTGTTTAATATTTTCATACCTGATCTTTCAGCAGTTTTACATGATGTACTTCGTCTTTTTTATGCAGATGACCTTAAAGTTTACCACGTCATATCATCTCTATCCGATATGATGTTTCTCCAGTCCAAGCTTAACACTCTCTCTCTGAATGGTGTTACAACAACCATCTCTCTCTAAACTTGGAAAAATGCCAGGTGATAAGTTTGTCAAGAAAACGGAGCCTTCTTCTGTTTGACTATCACATCAATAACACAGCACTTAGTAGAGTCGATAGCATTGTGATCCTTGGTGTCGTTCTGGACCAAAAGCTTCGTTTTAAACTTCAGTATGATGGAGTTATATCCAGGGCTAATAAGATGCTAGGATTCATCAAACGAAGAGCTAAAGAATTCAAGAATATTTGGGTTACTAAATCACTATATGTCTCATTAGTACGCTCTATTCCTGAATATGCCAACCTGATTTGGAGCCCTGTTTTTTATATTCACGCTGACAGGCTAGAATCGGTCCAGAGACAATTTCTCCTTATTGCTCTCAGATCCCTTTACGACCGTAGAAATTTTCACAGCCTACCATCATATAACTATCGGCTCCATGTGCTGAATATGGCATCACTAGATTCTAGGACAATGATGATGTCTGCAGGTCTAGCATTCGATGTCCTCAGAGACAATATTAAAGTTCAGTATATAACAAAACAATTACTCTGAATGAACCCCTAAGAGTCACTAGATTTTCACCAATGTTTACCGTAGATCGCCATCACACTACTTATGCAGACAATGTGCCAATAAACAGATGTTGTAAAGTATTCAACAAGTTCAGTAAATATTACTTCCTGTCCATTTCCAAAACCTTATATAAAAGTAATATCCTGAAATTCTTACATTCCTCAATATAATTGCATAATTGTACGCAAAAATTACTGTACCAAGAAAATATATTGTTTACAAGGTTTTTTTGTGTAGTTTTATGCTATAAGGATATGTCTTGTTTGGCAAAATAAATAAATATAAACTAATTTTCTTAATCATATACGATGTTGAGACAAGCTGCTTTGGGTCACTACATAAACAAGTGGTTCCGTTAAAGCTACTTTCCGAATACAGCCCATATCAACCTCATAACCATCGCTTCGCCAATTAATATTTTTCCATCCTCATATTGACGATCTTCAATTGCAGTTATTAACAAAGGTCCACTATCTAGAATTATCCCATTTCCTTGTAGCAATTTATCTCTTGCAAACACACCGTATCCAACATTGTTTTGTAAAATAGTATTCCATTCATTCAGTTAGAAATGAGATTTTTCGGTTTGAAGAGAGTCGGGGAGGACTAGTTATGCACACTTTGCACTTAACTGTAAAATGGTTTCACTTTGCTTCCCCCGTTATACATTTTCTGCTCGGTCCAAGGGTTGAATGCAATTAATTGATTTTAACTACCTAGATAATATCTTTATTCCAATTCACTTTAAAAAAAATTGAAGGCAGTTTATTCGGCGAGTAAATATTCTCGGGGCAAATCGGGAAGAAGATCATTTGTGATAAAAACGGATCATGAACCGTTCGCAAAAAGCTCAAGCAAAACATCGCCTCAACAAACTCACCAACTAACTCCTCTCTCCGGTACACAACAGAAATAATTTATCTCAAAGGCGACCAAAATCCAATTGCTGATGCATTATGTCGATTGGAAGAAATATCAATAATTTCTGCACTTGATTTAATAAACATTGCAGCGGAGCAAACTTCGCACATATAGTTAGAGGCTATTACGCAAAACGCGACATTATTAAACTTAAAACGCATAAAGTTTCACGACGGTATTGTATATTGCGACACGTCTACGGGAGATAGACGACCATATATCCCCAAAACTCTTCTACACCGTCCTGTTGCCACCGTACATCCGTTTCTCGCATTCGAGCAGCCGTCCAACTCGCCGCCCCATTCGGAAAAATCACGTTTGCCATCTGTGGCGATTCAAACTAGACTTCCTGTTTTTTCTGTCCGTCTTCCAGTTCTCCCCATCGCGACCATACATTTCCAAGCTTCTAGCTCAGAGACGTTAGATTGCATTCGTCAATGCAATACTTGGATGTGATGCACTAAACCAGTGTTCCCATGCCCGAAATATTAATTTGCAGATTTGAATTTTAAAAATTAACAGAAGTAAAAAAAATGAAAAAGATTTTAAATAACAAGAAAATGTTAAATAAATAACCTACAAACTGTTTAAAATTTTCTTTTGCATGGCAAAATTCACGGAACTATGGGATTAATTTATATTCTCGCATATGTCAGCGTAAGCTTCGTCCTCAACTGTTTTGAGACGACATGGTGTTTCAAAACAATGCATCAAATAGGGTAAACTTCATAAATTTTAAATACTAACAAATATAAAAAGCAAAACGTTTGGGAAATTTTCTCTCCCAATAAACATAGACTGCACAAAAATGTTCCTAAATAATGCATTTCACATCATGTATGTTCTATGATACGGTGCATTCATTATTGTTCTTCCATTTCCTTAACTTCACACTGTACCGATCGGTAACATCCCATTATTCTGGATTGCCTGAGAGATAGGGAACTGGAAGCTCACCTTGTTATTCACCAATGTTACCCTGGAGTCTTGTATTACCAACAATTGCTTAGAATTGAATGCAGACAACGTTTCGCGATAGAGGCAACGATAGAAAGGAGCAGCACACTGTGGGCGTCTTTACTGCCAATAATAAGTGCATCATTTCGAATTTCAAGAAAATTGGTATTTCTCCGTTAAAGTGCTAAACACAGTTCATTACAACGTGATAGTAACACTGCCTTAATGCACATTATACTCGTAGATTGCATACACGACCATAGGGAATATGCAATGCATCAATGTGTGGCGTAATAATCTTATGCAGAATCTTTCAGCTACGCCCCAACAAGAAAAGTCTGCAAAAATTACTAAGGAAGAGTTGAACGTTTTTAGAATGGAAATAATGTTTGAATGGAATGGGATGGTATGGAAGAGGATGGAAACCATGTATGAAATGATTGGGATTAGAGATAGTTATGGTTAATTTAAAATGGTAGTAATGCGATTTTGAAGTGTTCGATTGTTCTATTTTCTGCATAATTATTTGAGGACGCAAATCTAAGGCTTTTTTGGCTAATTAAATTTTTTAGCTAGAACATTTAATATTATTTATACTTGCATAATTAAAATTATATAAATGTAAAAGAATCATCGGTCTTCACCATACATTTTTAAAATTTCGGGTAATATTGTAAAAAGAGCATAGCGAAAATCAAATGATTAATAATAATAAATTTTTCAATTCAGTTTGACCCACTCTTTCTCCTTTTCTCTTCCAATAGCATCTCATACTCGTAAAATCATAAATAAACATCCCCACGAAAGCCAAATTAATTTCTTTATAATAGCGTTTTTCATAATCGTTAGACAATAAAATGGTTCTGATTGAAATATTGCAGTGTTAACCAGAAGATACGGATATGAGATGAATTATTGCGGATACCGCAGGGTAAAAGATGAAGGTATCACCACCAAAGATAAAACCGCCATCAACCAATACATTGTGGCTGGCGTAGGGTACAATTGCTCTTTGTAAGAAAGATTTTATTTATTGAACCGCGAGCACAACTCGCGGTCTTACTGCGCCTTATAGCAGTTCGGTGATCCGTTTGTCTATTTGTGTCTTTCGAGCTCCATTAGGCCACCGTTACACCGACCAAGTACAAAGTATGATATTATTCCCAGCTATTGACGTGTTGTGTTTCGCGGTTAATAATCATTGCCCGCTTAGATCTTCAGACGTTTATCCGGATTTTAATGTAATGGAGGTTAGTTGGTCGATTTTTTCTTTCCTCTTCCTAAGATCTTGGTGAGACTAATCTGTACTTTATCTCTCACAAGTTTTATTACCTTCACCTGTGTATCGGGGAACAATTTTCTTATATCTTCTTATTACGTTCTTATCTTTGAAATTATGATTTATAAGTGGTAAATCTTGTCGGAAATTAATGACTAAATTATTAGGGGGCACCAAACTTGTATTATTGTGGTGCAGAGTTTCTGAATAACCTTCATATAGTAAATGAGAGATACCCAGTAGCTTTTTTCTAAGGCTTTATATGATGCATCTTATCTACGGGTATAAATGCTTAAGTATGGAGGTTTTAAGCTGTACCGAGAAACTTTTGTTTTTGCTTGAAAAATTAGATTGTCTACCTAGAGAAAAATATGAAAGTTATAATTTATGTTTACCGTGGCATTCAGGTCTAATTTACTATCAAATCTCGATTTGTGTAGTTAAAATGATAAATTGATGGAAGAATTTTTTATTATACCTGAGAATGATATGAAAATATTGTTCTATGCTGGATGCAATGGAGGTCTTATCAGAAAGAGAATAAGTGGGTTTCGTGGTTAATACTGGTAAGTATGATAAATTAGGTAATGGGAACAAACAAAAATTAAAGTAGGTAAGAGTCACTTGAAATGTAGATCAATGTTAAGACTATGTTAATTTTTTGCTAAGGAGTATTGGGAGAATTTAATCAATTCAAGAAACGACTTACATATGCTTGTTTGTCATCCCATAGTATATTCATCAAAACGGAAAAATACGTTATTTAGAACAAAAATGACCTAATGCTTTCTCAAAAGTTTGAGTCTAAATGCAACTAATAAAACATATGTTTAAGAGGTCTTGCATCTTCGCAGGCTTATTAACAATAGCAAGGCCGATGCTGGCAAGACCTCGTGGACGATGTAAATAGGGATCCGTGGGGCCTTGGCTACAAGCTGGTCATGGGGAAACTTGGTGCCCTACGGAAGCCTTGTATACATGACGCGGAAAAGATGGACGCGATAGTGCGGGGACTCTTCCCCGCCCATCCCGTCCGTGTTGACGCTGTCCATGGTGAAACAGCAGTCGAGTGCCCACTCTTCACACAGCTGGAACTGGAGGAGGCAGTCCTCTCCCTGAAAGCGAGGAAGGCTCCAGGTCCAGATGGTGTTCCAGCTGAGGTTTTGCAGCTCGTCTATCACCATTGTCCTGACTTGCTGCTCAGCACATTCAACGCTTGCCTACGGGACGGGGTTTTCCCGGTACGATGGAAGGTGGCGAGGCTCGTGCTGGTCAGCAAGGGGAAGGGAAATCCCGAATCGCCGTCTGCATACCGCCCGTTATGCATGCTAGACACGGCTGGGAAAGTGCTAGAGAAACTCATCAAGGGAAGACTCACTGACGCGATTTGTGCTGCTGGGGACCGATCTCCTCGGCAGTACGGCTTTAGAGCAGGACGTTCTACCATTGATGCGATTGCAGAGGTGGTGAACGCGGTCCAAAAGGCAGAGGCGTATAGTCGCACCAAGTGACGGATCGTCCTGTTGGTGACACTCGACGTCAGGAATGCCTTCAACTCCGCTAAATGGGTGGATATTCTGGACACGCTGGAAAACTCTTTTCAAGTCCCAGAATATCTAATGTGGCTTTTGAGGAACTACCTAAAGGACCGAAGCCTGCTCTACGACACGACACAGGGCCAACGAAGGATGGAAATTACATCGGGTGTTGCCCAGGGATCGATCCTTGGTCCGGACCTGTGGAACGTCTCTTACGACGGACTACTGAGACTTGAGATGCCAGATGAGTCGCGCTTGATCGGCTATGCGGATGATGTTGCGGCTCTGGTCGCCGGACGCACCGTTGAACAAGCGCAACTTAGGCTAGGTATGCTAATGCGCCGAGTGAGGGACTGGATGACTGCTCGCGGGCTCAGTTTAGCACTGGAGAAAACCGAAGTGGTCACCTTGACAAAAAAGAGAATCCCTAGAGTAAGGATGATCAGTATTGGAGATATGCAAATCGAATCGAAGCCAGCGGTGAAGTACCTGGGGCACCTGATCGACTCAAAGATGAGTTTCTCTGAGCAAATCAGGGCAACGGCTGAGAAGGCTGCTTCGGGAATATCGGCGCTGAGTCGACTTATGGCCAACGTAGGGGGACCCAGCCCATCAAGAAGACGCCTCTTGATGAGTGCTGTAGGGTCAGTGCTACTGTACGGAGCAGAGGTATGGGGCGACGCTCTCAGCAAGGAGGTATACCGAAAACGATTGGCACAGGTACAGAGAAGAGGAGCACTGAGAATTGCATCTTCGTATCCGACAGTCTCCGACTCGGCGGTGAGAGTGATTGCAGGCGTGATACCTGTCGCCCTCCTTGCTAGAGAGCGCCGCGCTATTTACCTGCGCCGAAACGAGGATGGCAGGGAGATGGTTGTCCGCGAGGAGAGACAACGCTCGCTCAACGATTGGCAGCAGTCTTGGAGGAATTGCACGAAGGGAAGGTGGACTGCGCGCCTCATCCCGGATGTGAGACCGTGGCTAAATCGAAGGCATGGTGAGACTGACTTCTATCTGACCCAGCTTTTGAGCGGGCACGGGTGTTTTCAGTCTTACCTACACAAGATCGGTAAGTCACGGTCTCCCGATTGTCGGTTTTGCCCAGGAGAGGAGGACAATGCCTGTCATACATTTTTTGCGTGTACCAAATGGGCCAGGCTGCGAAGGGAACTCTACAGGGAGACGGGAGAGCTCACCCCGGATAATATAGTTGCGGTGATGCTCGAATCAGTTGACAAATGGAACCAGGTGGCACATTATGCTCGGGCAGTCCTAAAAGATAAAAGGGACTCGCAGCAGCAGGAGGTGCTGGGGCTGGGGGATCGCTCTTCTGGCATTTCCTCTTACCCTCTCCCCTCCCGCTAGGAAAGGGACTCCCCAGCTTGAAGGCGCCCCACGGCGTAACAAAACGAGACCTGGCCCGAAGTAATGTGTCAAACGGTTCCTGGCTAGGTTCTCAGATTGACAGGGGAGGTGTTTAGTGGGTAGTCCAAGGGTATCCTCCATGGGAGACCCACACTGCCAGACTCGGCGGGCGTAAATGCCTTCACCTCCCTACCACAAAAAAAGAGAAAAAAAAGAGGTCATTTTGGTCTGAAATATTGAACAGTCATAATGTTTACAGCAGTTTATTTACAAAGAAAGATGAAAGATATCGTTTGATAGGTGTATTAACTACAGCTAGAAAAAAACTCAAAAGGCAGCAATTGAGGACTGCCGATCGAAGCGGAAACTTAATACTAGAAAATAACTGCATTTATTGAATTGCCAGTCTCCAAACGTTATCCTATCCTATCTCTCGATCATCCGCCATCACCTCCTGTCACCAGCCATCATCCCTCATTACCAGCTACCAACCGGCATTATCCGCCCTTTTCAACTTTTCTTCGCAATTTTCAGCCATTAACAGTCATCATTAGCCAATACCCGGCATCGAAAGGCATAATCCGTTCTCATGCGCGATTATTGACAATTATCAGTCATCAGCCAACATCTGCTGTCATCATCCATCATCTAGCATCATTCACCCTTATCAGCCAGTATCAGACATCATAAGTTATCCTAAGTCATAGTTCGCGGCCATAAACTAGAATCAGCCAGCATTCACCATAATCAGCCATCACCCGCTCTCATACGTCATTATTTGAGGTCATTCGCAATCATCTGTCGTCATCCGCCATCAACTATCATCCTGCATCATCCACTTTTATCCCTTATTGTTATCAACTGGCATTCGGCATCATCTGTCATTATACGTCATCAGGCGCCATCGTAATTCATCAGCAATTAGCTATCATAGGCTGTAACCGGACATCATACTTTGTAGCAACCACGGAAGTCACCGCAGTTGCAGACATTAAGAATTAGCAGAGGGGTGTGTAGGCCGGGGTGGCATACTGAGGCCCGTCGTGGGTCTTCCGGGACACCCTCTGCTCGTGCTGAGCCACCTTACATAAAATAACTAGCACAAAGGGGAAAGGATGGGAAAGGGGAGGTCACAATGAGAAATGAAAAATAATTGTTCTCTTAGAACATTGTGGCCGTTTTTATTTCAAGTTATAATCTAAATCCAAAGTATACAAAAGAAAATCAGTTAAAACAAAACTACTAAAAACCCCTTTCGATATTTGAAACAATATAAAAAAACTAGAATCTACCAATATACAATAATTCAAGATTATAGAGCATATGATAATCAAAATATTGGATAATGCATTAAAAATAAAAAAGGAAAAAAAAACTAAAATTGTACTCACTTCTTTCCCCGTAGAACTCCGAGCGCCCGGTGCAATACAGCAAAAGAAGCGTGGGGTCGCTGAAAATTAAATTGTAATTTAAAATCACTACACCAGAAAAAAACGTAACGGCCACTTTTATCCGCACTAAGTGATTCCTCCACTCCGTCTACTATCGGCAAATTTTCCATTCACTTTTTATTTCTAGTTAGTCATGTTATCCTAAATTCATTCGTTTCACTTCTGATTTGTTTTGTTTGTCTTTTTTTTTCACTGAATATCAAATCAAAACTTCTGACAACAATTTTCGTCTTCCCGAAATCCAAATTAGCAAAATCTTTTTTTTTTCTCGCACAATTTTCGTTTTCCCGCACTTCAAATTAATAAAAATTTTTCTTTTTTTCACACCGCACAAAGTCAAATCCCTTCTCTTTCCAAAATCCAATATTCCCCTCACTTTTTCAATTCTTCCACTCTTCGTCGCGAAAACTTCAAAAAATCTATTCAACTCCCAATCACATTCTATCCCCAAAAACTCCCTTTTTCCCAATTTAAAGCCCCCAAAAATCACTTTTATCCCGCACAGAAAAACTCCTTTATGTTTACCAGCCAAGTACTAACTTCACCAAAAACCGAAAAAACTCCCTCTTCTTTTCCAAATCAAATACAGACTGCCCCAATCCTCACCACCTCATTCCACATTTCACCTTCATCCAAAACGATCCCGCAATCCTTTTCATTTTCAAATTACCGCTGCCGCATCTGGGTAACGTAATCGAAGTTCATTACACTTCGATTCCACTACCCACACATCTTTTGTTCCATATCGACAAACTCAATAGTATCCATTGTTTTACATATGGCAATTTGCACAATCCAAGAAGCGCTTGATTGAATGCAAAGTCTCACATGTACATTACGGAAGCTATTGGTTTTGCCGATACCCCAAAAAGAGTGCTTCCCTGCGCCCGGGGTAACTTGAACTCAGGGCTCCAGCAGACCCCTGATCGAGAACTCGCGACGCAGCTAATGGTGCCATGGATTGTTTATCTCCCATTCATCTCATAAGCAACTTCAACGATGCCTTTGGGTATGAGTTTGAACTTTGTTAGTAGGGGAACGTGAATTAATTTTTGTTAGTATAAAAAATAAAATTTGTTAGTAGGAATAGAATTAGTTAGTATGAAGGAAGGAATTAGGTATTGTTAGGGAAAAGGTATTGAATAAAATTTGTTAGTGGGAATTAAACAATGGAATATCGTTAGTGGGAAAATTGAAATTATGAGTATGTTTTATTTTTTGTAGTTGGAAATAAGGGAAAAGGGTAGGATTGTGATGATGGGGAAGTAAAAATTAAAGGGAAGATGGAAAAATGTTGATAAAATAAATAAATTTACAGAGGAAAGGTTGGAGTGCCCAAAAGAAGGTGGAAATGTTACGGCGGCAATTGGAAGTTGCGAATGGGAGAAAGTCGGTACGCCGGAATTCGCAACAACTTTATCATCCGGCTTCATCAGCCCTCATTCGTCTTCATCCGTCATCGTCACCGATTATCATCCAGCATCCGGCATTATTCGTCATCATGAGCCATTATCAGCAATCATCCACTATCATCACCAATCATCTTCTAGCATCAGTTATCACGCGCTGAACCATTATCAGTCATGATCCGGCTTCACCCACCATCATCAGCTATGGTTCATTCGCAATAATTTGCTATAATCAATCTTCCGGAATTATTCGCCTTCGCCCACCATCATATGGCATCAGTCATCATGATCCGCCATCATCAGCCATCATACACCATCATCAGCCATAATTTACTTTCATTCGTTGTCGGCATTTATCATCAGCCATCACTTGGTATCATCTATCATCAGACAATTTCATATGCCATCATTATACGTCATCAGCAATCAACTGCCATTAACCGCCATTATTTGGCATCACCCGGCATCATTCATCCTCACCCGGCATCATTCATCCTCACCCAGCATCATTCATCTTCATCCAGCATCACACATCATCTTGAACCACCCCATGCATCATGTACCACCTCATTCATTATCCGTCATCATCCAGCGTCATTTGGCATCGTCCACCATCATCCATCATTACCGGCGTTGATGAGCCAGCATCAACCATCATCCGCCCTCAGATGTCATCACCTTCCATCATCGGCCATCATGCGAGATCATCAGCCGTCAGCGTACGGTATCTTCCACCCTTATCAAATATAATTCGGCATCATTCGTCGTCTTCAGCATTATCTCTCATCATACGCTAGCATCAGCCATCATCCGCCCCCTTCCGTCATCATCAGCTGTCATCTAGTATAAAACTGTGTCACCTTCCCCAATCTGCCATCATCTATCATCATGACCCATTGCTACGAATCGTTATATCAAAGACGTTAATAAATAAGAAAAAAGTTCAAATAAAATCATTGGTAACAAACATTGTAACCGCCATAAATATTGCACGTTCATATTTTAAAAATCCATACTATTAATCGACACCAATACTATCAATAACCGCATAGAATAATAGATTAATAGACAATTTATAAACTAATTATATAATAAATAAATACAAAACAATTACAAATCTAAAAATTCATGATACTATCAAAAACCGCTAATTATATTAATATCGAATACTGTATAGAGAAATAAATCTAATTATAAGCAAAATCAACTAAACAACAAGTATTCAAACCTAACAACTGATGCACGTCATAGCGATGCGATTCGAGGTCGGAAAAGCCCAACAGCGCCAAATACAGGGAATACGGAAGTAACAGACCATGCATTTAGACACACAGCGGCAATGATATGCGGCTGGGAATTTGACCATTACAAACGCGTTAACGGATGAATGCTTACGTTCTGGAATAAAAACAAAACCATTCATTTGGAGTGGCGCAATCGCTGTGCAAGTGAAAACGTAATTTGGCACCTCGGCTTTAACCTGGCCTCATTCAACTTCGACTTAATGGGGTACCTTGGCTTGCACCTGCCCCTTCTGCTGGGTTGCTGCACCCCATCAATGCTTCGGCTTCTTGGCTTACGCCTTGCCGGACCTCATCAGTCGTCGTTCGACGGCGGCCCCACCATCAAATAGGGTCCCTTGGCTTACGTCTGGCCCTTCTGTTGGGTTGCTGCATCCCATCAATACTTCGGCTCCTCGGCTTACGCCTGGCCGGACCAGATTAGTCGCCGTTCGACGCCGGCCCTTCATTCAAATTGGGTCCCTTGGCTTGCGCCTGGCCCTTCTACTATGTTGCTGCATCCCATCATTACTTCGCCTCCTCGGCTTACGACTGGCCGTACCTCATCAGTCCCCACCATCAAATAGGACTCTTTGGCTTACGCCTGGTCCTGGGTATCTTCTCGTTGCATCGGCTCCCTGGCACTCCCCAGGCCTGGTTGATGTTAAGCGGCTCCACGAGCCCATTTGCCTACATCCTAGAGGCCCTCGATTCTTCTTGCTAACCACTCAGTTTATTCGCAGGCTCCCGTCAGCCCAAGGAGAATTAAGGAGCGGTCCGAGGCTCCCTACGCTGATCACCCCACCCAGAAGCCCGCCGAGCTACAGTCCCACCGCTAACATCAATTAGGCCCCCTTTAGACGTCGTTTTCGCTGCCGAATCCCTATCGGCCCCCTGGCCTATCACATTGGAAGTGTATAGGGCTCGACAACAGTGGAAACAACAGCCCACAGCTGGGCAGAAGCGACAAGCCTCCCCAATACCCCCCTCGAAGCCACACAGAGGAGGTCAGTAGACAAAATTACGGCACGAACTGAGGGAACTGCTGCATTTAGTTTGGGTCTGTGTCACACCGGAGGATTAAGCCCGTTTCCGCGACCAAGCGCGGGCCTTCCAGAAACAGCGTCGCAAGAAGCAACGGGAGAAGCACTGCCAACGCCGCCCAGGCCGGAACCTGTCAGGAGACCTCACACAATTTCGAATACACTAACTCTGCAGTTGTGTTTATAATTATATAAAAACTATAACGTTTTAAGAAAAAATCAAACTCAGGTCTTTTTCTTTTCTCCATTGGGAAGAATCTTTCAGGTGTTTCTAAGGTAAGGTGCGATTGACAGCCACAATTATCAGAGTGGTACCACTTAAAATAGTTTTTATAACACGATCATGCAACATCATTCGCCCTCGTCATCATCCATCATTGGCCACCATGCATTATTGGTCATCTTCCGACATCGTCATCATCAACTATCGTCCGACTTCATCCGCCCTCTTCGGCATCATTCGCCCTCACCCGTCATCGCCATCTATTACACTACAAGTATATCCTATGTACTATATACTAGCATGAACTGGCAGCTTGATATTATGTGTACCCTACATACATATGAAGGCTTCCCGAGAGAGAAAACTCACTGCATAACAATTAACCGCTACTATATACATCTGAACCATCGAGGACGAGACGAGTTCGTGTAATGAATTAATTTTATTTCAATGTCTATTAAGTTATACATTTACAAGTTAAGTTGAATATATTTTTACGCTGTCGCTCCAGCCGGAAATTTTGGATAGTACTGCCAACATTCAATTTATGCGGAACAGCACACGTCAATGGGAAATTAATGTTGCGCAAAATAAATTTCAAATATCAACATTTTCGCATAAATCGAAAATCGACGGTTATCGATTTTAATAGTGTATATTTAATGGACTATTTAATTAATTATTATTGAGTATTTAAATACACCCTTTGGAAATTTATGCCTTGAAATAACATCGTTTAAATGTGAACGCTTGTGTTCGCGGCAGTGGTTTAATCGAACTGTATGACGGCTCTACAATTAGACTCTGTGATAACTGAATAACTTTTTTCAAGCTTTCTGTCATGCTTTATGAACTTGGTCGCCTGAATTTTGGGTTTTCCAGTACTTTATCAGTCTCTTCAAACTTTTTGATCCATTTCCGAATGAGATAAATGCTTGACGCATCATTTAAGCTGCGGAAACCCCAATACTTCAGAATCTTCTACGCGCTATAGTGTCTGAATCACGGTTTTTGTAACTCTCGGATGCACACTGCGCGGTCGCTCGTGAGAAACGCTTCATAGCGACCAATTTTTCGAGGCTCTTTTGGGTAATCCTAAATTCACCTACAAACGAGCCCGCTCTCTGATTTTGTATCCGGGTTTTAATTAAATCCTCGGTCATAAACGTTAGGTGGTAATTAAAGCATTGAAATGTTATTTGATCACCGTTATTTGCTCGAGCTCGTGCAGCAATTATTCCTAGAAAATGTGTTTGTGAGAAAAATATTTTCTGCGTCATCTACCATGCGCACATCTCCATTAGCCATCACCGCTGTTTGCACAGATTAATTACTATTCTTGAAAGCTTCTGTTTCGATAGGCTCACAAGTTTTCTCCCACGGAGCTCGACCTTGCACGGATATAAAGGAGGTGCCACAGTTCTCTACGCTCCGACACAAATCCACTGATAATTTGTAACCAACGACGTCGGAGCTACATCAAGAGGAGCTCAGCACGTTTTAAAACTGCCCAACCATAGTCTGCAGTGATTGCAGCCGCAATTAGAATCTATTCCACCTACATATGGATAAATCAGCTCCGCAGCTGTTAAAAGTTCAAGTTAATTTTAGCGGCAGCGAATCCTATCCGTTTCTCGCAAGCTCATTTCCTCGCGCCAAATCACTTTGACAAAACGAATCCGCTATAATCATACGGTTAGAACGCAAATCGACATCAAAGTATCTCCTTTGGGGACCTTATTAATTCTGGGAGGGTGAAATGTCTTCCGAAATTGTAGCAAAGGACTTTTAGGCTATGACTCTTTGCTCGTGAATACTAGTTAATTTCACTGTCCAAATTTCCACTTCTTTCTCCCTGTTCACTACACTACACAATTTCCATCCTTCCTATCTTACGGTGTTCGTATTTCCGGCACTTCGTGCGACTTTTCCCGACAAATTCGATTTTTCATTTTCCACAATCTTTTCGGTCTATTTTCCGGGATTTACCACATATTTCACGAATAAATCAATGAAACAAACACAACGAATGACGAGCTGCCCGCGCTTCTCTTTTCTTTTTTCGCGGCATCCGCGCTGTGTGTCGATTTCAACCAGACTCCCGATCGGTCTAAATCTCCTCTTATTCTTTTTCTTCCTCTTACCGTGTATACGGTAAATCGCTTCAGCTGATTTCGATTGCCTTCCGTAAGGTAATTCACCGTAGGGGTGCACTAAGTCAGCGTTCCCATACTCGAAATTTTAATTGGCCGATTTAAAATTAAAAAAAAAAAATTAACTGAAGTAAAAAAAAATGAAGAAGATTTTGAATAGCAATAAAAGTTAAATCTCATGACGAATATAATTAAAGGGAAACATTTAAATTTAATATAAAGGAAAATTGATATAAAATTACATTTACTATAATAATAATAAGACAGAAAACTATTTTACAAATTATGATTATGAATGGAAATGATTAAATATTTTTCTAAATCTGCCATTAAAATTTTGAATAGGTTTTCGACCAGTTTGCTTGTGTGACTGCTCGATTAGTACAAATTCGTGGATGAGCTGCGATATCAAGGTGCTGCCGTGTCCAGATTTTAATTGCAAATTCAAACAATTATTTTCTTAAATTTACAATTAAAATTTGGATCCGGACTCTGATGCTTTTCGAGCAGTTTGCTTAGACAACTGCTCGATCACTACACGATACATTTTAGATCAATATGTTGTCCTTCCTTTGAAACCTCAAATTTTATGATTTTAACGGTAAAAGTACTTTACCGTTACTTGAATTTCTTCTTCTTTAAATGGGATCTAATAGAAAGAAAGACATATCATTTGCCGAAAACAGGACTCTTCTATCTATCTCTGTTCATAAGTTATGCGTGATTATACATAAAAGAAGTTTGGCAGACAGACCTACACTCATTTCAGAAGGGTTTTTGTACCCAACTTCTCCGAAATACGGCCACCAGCGACAAATAAAGTCAAGAAACATGTCAAAGAGATGTGTACATTTAAAGGAAAATCCATTGTTTCTCCATTTTCAACGGTCACCATATTTTTGCAAACTAACAAAAAGCACTCAAATCATGAATTCCGAAAAATATGCATTGTTATAAATCTTATCTGGCAATTTTAAGAAGATTAAATCAAAATTGCAGTGTCTGAACCGATGGGAAGTCCAAAACCGTGTGTTATTGTTGTTGTAATTGCAGAAATTTCAAATGGCTATAACTTCCGCGCATATGATTCGATCAACTTTGCAGGGTATTACTTTACTTAAATACCGAATTTTGTTGAGTTTGAGGGTACCTATACGATTTTATTGGGGAAAATGTGAAATTCAAAGATCATACTATTATTGACAAAGTTGAGCGAATTTCGACTTCTATTGTATTTGCTGCTGTTGTACTCATAAACATCTACCTCTATAATTTTTTTAAGATTTTTCGGATCACAGGTGCGGGGGGGGACGCAAATTGTTCGTGAATTTCCCCTCCTTGTGCGCCCCTTGAAGCAAAAATTGTCAGACCTGTTTTGAAAAGTTCTCATCAAGACCTTACATACGATACCCATTTTGACTATTGTTGAATTTTTTTTTGTCAGGGGGTCACTCCCCTATATGGGGAGACTCCTTTAAATATCTCATAAATGTTTTTTTTTTGTGATTGAATTTTCAAGAGAGCACCACTTTACACCTACGTGTAAAATTTGGTGTTTCTAGCTGTGTGTTGCGATTTTAGTTGGGTTTTGTAAAATTATTTTACAAAACCCTAAAAAGCAATGATTTGATAACCTTCTTTCCTTTGGAATTCGGTTAAAAATTATTTCTCTTTGTATCTTTTTAAAAGGTGATATGAAATTATGGAAAAAAATCATATGCCTCCACCTTGAATATTGCAAATGATACCTAATTAAGCTTTTCTTCGAAATCTTAGCAAAAATCGTATTCCCCTCTATGAATAAGATTGCACAATTAATATTATTTTCTCTGTGAAAAATTCTATTCTTTCACTATAGATCTGTCGATATAAGCGAATTCTCGACCCTCATTCAATACGCTCGAGTGCAATGCATGCACATGTGCACATATGGTTCTAGCAAAGTTCAACAACATCTCGTGAGTCCCACGCGTTGGGTGATCATCGTTTTCTTGTATCATTTTAGCCTCTCATTGCGAACACCATCTGCATGCCAGAACGAAAAAATTCTACTTCATTAGAGGACCATTAAGTTTCCGATGAATTTTTGTTGCAGATACAATGCAACACAATTGCTCCATCAACAAGATGACTTGTCTTTTGAGATCCTTGAATTTTTTTACTCGTGTCACCGTCCCTATCCAGAAAGGAAGGAAGGTGTTAAAAGCCAAAGAAATTGAATTATGTACATTAATGAACTTTTCCTGTAATTAAGAAGACAGTCCCGCCTATAAAATTTATTCAATTTTCATTGAATTGTATCTTTTGTGTATTGACAGTATCTTTCCTTCTTATTTCCAGGTGTTATACTATGATATTGTATCTCATGCTCGAGTGGTTAGTGCATGTGTAAGAGCTTCTGAAAAAGAGACTTCTACTGCCACCAGTGCTTCTACTTGTACGGCGGATTCAGCTACACAATCGGACTTTAAAGAACCGAAAAAAGCCTCGTCGCCAAACGGTGAATATCGAACTTCGGAAGATAATTTGAAAGGATTAGAACGTCGCTATCATTTGCTTTATTTGAAAGCAATCGAAGTTCAGTGTTTGTTTGAAGGACTACTGGGAAAGCGTAATTCATCGGTAAGTCTTGATTTTGTTATTCAGCTAAATAAAACTTTATATTTCAATATTCTAAAGCATGAAATAAAAAGAACTATCGTCGAGAATCCACGAAATATTATGATATCGAGGATTTGAGTAACGGGACATATTCGTTCATTTTATAAGTATTTCTTCATCAAGATCTCAAAAATATGCTAAACCTGCGTTTCATGCAAAAACTCTATTAATGAGTTTCTTCTGCATAACTTCAACATACATGTGAGAATCACTCTCAGCCTTTACCGTCATAATTTCATTAGCGCCAATAAGAGGACATGGTTGTAACATCTACATTAATTTCAATTAAACCCTAAAGCATAATCAAGTGCTATCTTTCATCTTTTTACAATCTTCCAATTGGAAGATAAAGATTCATTAAATGTTTTTCTCCTCAACACACATTCCAACTTTGATCCTCACCATATTTGTTTTTATCAACATCCAATCAATTTGCAAACAGACATGCGAATCGCGTCTGTTCGTCCGCTCGTTACACCGCCAAGTTCGTCTGTTTGTCCATCAGACACCAGACAAGATCTTCGCGGAACAGCTAATCATCATTTTCTTGGCAAATTATCATCCACCGCGTAAAATTGAGAGCTCACGAGCATATTAACTTAACTGTTGAATGCGTGCACTAACTTGGGTTGGCGCTCGCCTGACTGCATCTGGGAGAGGACTAAAAAGTGTCATTTAAAATGATTGCACACCTTTGCTTGTTGTTTGTTGGGTGTATGACACGATGCAGCGAATTGCAGCGTGTAATGGCATTTTCGCGCATAAAACAAACACTGTGTCATGCATTGGTGACTGAGGTGGATGCAGGTGATTTAATTTGATCGGGAGAGCAGTGGCTTAGAACGGTCGGCGAGTTCTGTTCAACTTCCAAGGGGGGATAATAAAGGAGAGTTCAGGTGATGTGTGAGATCATCTGCATAATGTGCTTGTTATATTGTTCACAACTGTAAAATAGATGATTGCAGTGTAGAAACGGAATTGTCGTGGGGTCTTCAGTTGATAATGACTATTTAATTGCAAACAAGTTACAATGGTCTCATCAATCGAAATATTCACGCTTATTTTCCATTTTTTCAAGCCAATTATGTCAGATTCTATCAGTTACAATAAATTTATTCAGGTTAGTCGCGAACCGCTGAATAGTGAACACAATTTATTTTCCCTATTTGCGTAATTTTTGTTGCGAAACATTCAAATGCCTATTATTATCCTCAACGGCCAAGAACACACAACGCAGACATATAATGATATTCGTGCAATTGGATAATGATAGAAAATCTGTCGATCATGCGCAGAATATCTTAACAATATTATTGTAATCGTGACTTGAAAATCCTGGCATAAAATGGCAAAACAGCAAAATAATAGCTCGTCACCTTTTCGTAATTTGTACGGGAAAAAAGAAAAAAATTATATTCGAGTAAGAAAGACCATTACGTGCTCAGACATTGTTTTGAGGATACATTATACCTCTTCGGCTTTCTTATGTAAGTAATATTGAAGTCTCAACGTCGGATCTAAGGATGATGGACGTGATTTTCTAATTCTTGTCGATGATGAAACAATAATGTATGCTATTATAGGATTTGATTATGGAATTCCATACTGAGATGATAATATTTGCGATGATGGAATAGTACGTTTTTGTGATTTGATAACAATGAATCGACGGATTGCCTTATTTATTCTAAAAATATACATTAAGATTTGGGAACGTAATTTGTGTTTTATATTGAATTGATTTAATTTTACTACTGGTTGAATTACAATTTGATAGACTGGCTGAAATTTGATGAGGCATTACACAATTAAATTTATTTTATTCCTATTTGGGCGTTTTTTTTCAACAAGCAGAAACTCTGTTGCAACCACGGAAGTCACCGCAGTTGCAGACATTAATTTCTGGCAGAAGGGTGCTTGTTAAAATGTTATGCTTCTAACTAAATAAGACTTTGTCCCGTTTGAAGAATAACATATGTTTATATTGGGTGTACAACTTAATAACCGGAATTTGACGCTAGATGTCCGTACTAACAAATATCGTGAAAGCTCGAACTTTATATATATATATATATATATATATATATATATATATATATATATATATATATATATATATATATATATATATATATATATATATATATATATATATATATGTCATTTTGAAGGTACATTTGACAGATATCAAAATCAGTCAACAGAACAATTTTATCTTGTGTGTATCATTATTATTTTTCACGATGAATAACTTCGAAAATTGGAGAAAAATACAGCATTTGCGGGAGATTCTGTTGGGTCATTCTTTTGCAAAGAAAACTGCTGCGGAAAGTCATCCTTTACTTGTTGAAGTTTATGACGACGATGCTTTAGCGAAAACAAAGTGTTTTGAATGGTTTCGACGCTTCAAAAGTGCCGATTTTGACATCAAAGACAAAGAACGCCCAGGACAGCCAAAAAAGTTTGAAGACGAAGAATTGGAGACGCTACTCGATGAGGATTCGTGTCAAATGCAAGACGAAATTGCCAAATCGTTGGAAATGACTCAGCAAGCCATTTCAAAACGTTTGAAAGCCGCCGGATACATTCAGAAGCAAGGTAATTGGGTCCCCTATAAATTGAAGCCGAGAGACGTTGAACGGTGCTTATGTATGTCTGAAATGCTGCTTGAGCACCATAAAAAGAAATCATTTTTGCATCGGTTTGTGACTGGGAATGAAAAATGGATCCATTATGATAATCCCAAGTACAAAAAATCATACGTGGAGCCCGGCCAATCAGCCAAATCAACAGCGAACCCAAATATCCATGGCGCCAAGGTTATGCTGGGTATTTGGTGGGATCAGAAGGGGCTGTTATATTATGAGTTGTTGAAATCGGACCAGATAATCACAGGTGACCTGTATCGAACACAATTAATACGTTTGAAGCGTGCCATCATTGAAACACGCCCGGAATATGCGACCAGACACGAGGCTATAATTTTTCATCATGACAACGCTCGGCCGCATGTTGCAAGACCCGTGAAAAACTATTTGGAAAATAGTGGATGGGAAGTTTTAGCCCACCCGGCTTATAGTCCGGACCTTGCTCCGTCCGACTTTCATTCACTTCGCTCGATGCAAAACGCCCTCACCGGAATACGCTTCACTTCAGAACAAGGCATCCGAAATTGGATAGATTCGTTTTTGGCGGCCAAGCCGGCGCATTTTTTGGGATGGAATTCATAAACTGCCTGAAAGATGGGGAAATGTTGTAGCTTTCGATGGACAATACTTTGAATAAAATATATTGTAAGATTTTTCCACAATAAAGCATCAAATTTCGCTAAAAAGTTCCGGTTATCAAGTTGTACACCCAATATATTTCATTATGTTGTGCACAAAAATGAATAAATTTATTAAAACGTGCGGAAGGCGAAAATTTCACAACTGACCGAATTGAAATTAGAATCAAGACTCACTATTTCGGCTCTTATATTACGTTACATTTACATAGGAAAGATAGCAATAACAACAGTGGATTACAAAAAATCATTTATTTTAACATCCTCCAGGCGCCGGCTAGATAGACCTCCAGTTAACCTCTAGCTGATACAAGAGCTTCACGTGTCGTCACATTTTTGCTCCTTTTGGCATCTTTACTTCACAGGAACGAAATTCACCATCGCGTCTAGGAAATATAGTTTCAACTGACGCCAGTTTCCATAAACTCGAGGACAAGATGAATCGTGCATCAGGACAACATCTACCGGTGCCAAGTTTCAAGAACCTGAATTCTTGTCCACATGAGCAGACCTTAGTTGCAGCAAATATTCCTCTCTCCAACGTTTTCAAAAGAAAATTATAGAACGTTGTCGAGAAATCCATTTTTGACGGATATCTTCGTTATAGAACCACCACGATGATCTAGCGATGAAAGAACAGCTTTAGTACCACTTAAAAATTGAGATGGAGTTACTGGTATCAGATCCACTGAGTCATCCGTAATATATGTTAAAGGTCTTGAGTTTATGATACTCTCACCCTCGCACAATAAAGTCTGCATCTGCAGCACATCCAGCATCGCACGTCCGATAGTAGATTTGAGAGCGATTTTTACTGAGCGTACTAGTCGCTCTCGAAATCATCCCCCACCAGGGAGCTTGCTTTACGATGAATTGCGATGATTTCTTTTTGAAGCTAAGATGGTTCTTAAGCACCTCCGATGAAATAAATGCTGCAAGTTGTGCCAGTTCCAATGAGGCTCGTTCAATGTTTTCGCGTTATCCGATATGATAAGATGAGGAATACCACGCCTAGCAATGAAGCTTCGTAGACCGAGCATACAGCTTTCAATGGACAAATCCGGAAGAGGCTCGAGATGAACAGACCTGATAACAGAGCAGGTCAACACGTTATATACATTTTGTGAGTAGATTCAGCTTCGCGATTAGACTTGACGTAAAGTGGATCGTCGAAATTAACTCCCGTTGTCTCGAAAGGTCTGGTTACGTTCAATCTACTGCGTGGCAACAGCGCGAAGGGCTGTGGGGCAGGATTTCCTGTCAAATGTTTACATGTAACACATCGCCCTATGATTCACTTTATTAATTGTCGAGCCTTTGAAACTCAAAATCGATGTCTTAGATGTGTTAAAACTAAGTTTACTCCTCCATGGAGGACACTCTTATGATTATCTCGAACTATTAAGTGCGTTATATATGATGACTTTGGTAAAATTATCGGAAGAATGAAATCTATTTCATCTGGTAGTATCTGCAGTCTAGTCACAACTCGAAGGAACCCGTTAGTTTTTCTGACAAGCGGTGATTTCATCTAAATAATGTTGTGATTGGACGAACTTGATCTAGTACGGCTCAGCTAGTTTTAATTCAGCAGCAGAGAGATAACCGCTCTTGTGATCAGAAGTTTTTCGCAGCAAAGCGCAAAGCGCAGAATATGAAAAACTACTTCAGTAGCTTGGAGAGTTCCCTCATGGCGAATAATGCGAAACCATTCTGGTCATACATTAGATCCTTCAAGTCCTCCTCTTCTGTCCCTCCTTCAGTCCGCTGGATTAATATAGTTAGCTCTTCTCCACAGGATATTTCTAACTTGTTCTCTCAGTTCTTCTCGTCAACTTTTATTCCTTTTTCTCATGTCTCCGATCCAGTTAATACACCCGTACTTCACTCCATTGACATTTCTTCACTTTTCACTGACCATACGAAGTTGAATCCCTCATTAATTCACTTAATCCTAATATATCACCTGGTCCTGACAGCTTGCCGAATATTTTTGTCAAGTCGTTAGCGTCTTCACTTTGTATCCCTCTGGCTTTTCTCTTCAACCTCAGTCTAAAGACTGGTATTTTCCCTACTTATTGGAAAAGAGCAAACGTTGTTCCTATTCTTGAAAATGGTGATCCTTCTTCTGTGTCCAATTATCGTCCTATTTCCTTAATTTCCTGTTTCCCAAAATTACTCGAGCGTCTGGTACATAACCGGCTTTCAGTTTCATTGACCCCTATCTTGTCGAAGGAACAACATGGGCTCTCAAAGGTCGCTCTACGATCTCAAATTTAATTGAATTCACCGATTTCATTGCTAAGGCCCTAAACAATCGATTGCAGGTTAATGTAATCTTCACTGACTTCTCGAAGGCATTTGACACGGTCAACCATCAACTTCTCTGTTACAAACTGAAAACTTTTGGGGTTGTCGGCTCTCTCTTATCATGAATGGACTCCTACTTCTCTTCTCGTATATGTTGTGTTAGTTACTGTGGAACTACCTCTATTCCATTCTATCCGTCCTCTGGTGTTCCATTTTAGGTCCCCTCCTATTCATATTGTTTATAAATGATCTTCCTTCGGTTATTGCTTCCAATTGCCTACTGTATGCTGATGATTTGAAAGTCTGTCGAGCTATCAGGTCTGTGCAAGATTGTCAATATCTTCAAATGGACCTGATTGCACTAAGTAACTGGTGTTCGTCTAACTGCCTCTGTCTAATGTTGCCAAATGCTATAAAATGACTTTTAATCTAAATCTTTCTCCGCTGACTTTCACCTAAATGTTGAATGAAGTCCCACTCGCTGCTCTGAGCTCTGCTAAGGACCTTGGCGTTACTTTTGATCCTAAGCTCAATTTTGATGCACACATTCTAATCGTGACTACTAGGGCCTCGAAAATATTGGGACTTATTAGTTTTTAAATTGAGATTAAGAAGCCTGATTCTTAAAACTCAACTGGAGTAAATATTAGACTTTAATTTCCTCTTTTTGTGTGCTTTAATTTAATTTTACACGCATATTTATTATTGTTAGTACCATTGAATTTCTTTTTTATATTAACTTTAGCACTTAATTCTAATTTTCATTAATTTTCTTTTCTGTTTGTTTCGTTCCAATTATTATGTTTTATCTGTTAAATGGAATTTAAATAAATAAATATACGCACTTATGCGTGATATTGTTCTCCACTGTATTTATCGCAAGTAGCAAAAGTTCAGATAAAACAGCCTTTTCTATATCTGATCCTTTCACTTGTAAACAAGCCACAACTAGAGTTTCAGTAAAAAACTCTCCGCTAGGCCAAATTTGTGATTGTTGTATAACCATGAAGGTCCATCTACTCACGTGGTGCTCTCAAGCAAAGCCCTTCCCGTTAGTCCTCGTGTCAATAAGTCCGCTGGATTACTTTCCCCTGGGCAATGACTTCAAGAATTAGCCATTATTTAAGCCTTAATTTCTCGCACACGATTTCCATCGAGAAGTATCATACGGCTTCCATCGAGAAGTATCTTCGCATATCCAAAACAAAGCAATTTTTTAATCAGAACAGAAGCAAATTTCGTCAAAAGTGAAGTCTTACTGCAATTTAGGCAATGTTAGTTCTCTTTCTCTATCTTCTATTAAGGGGGCGACTCTATTTTTGGAAAAGGTAGTTTAACATCACCCCTGGCTTCTTAAATCGTTCGGATATAAGCTACAAATCCGTGTGCTTGCATCGGCAAAAACGTGTTCTTTTTTCATAGTATTATCCCCTCTTGCAGTAACATGTTTTGGAAATACTAGCTCTTTCAAAAAAGGTATATTCTTACCGTTATCGCTCCAAACCTTTAAAGACTCTTCAGGTAGTTTCTCATCCCAATCCAGTTTAAGTCTCAAAATATCTTGAAAAAGAATCTTTAAGCCAATGACAAACGGTCCCAGCAGTCCCAATGGATCGAAGATTCTAGACAACAGCTGCAATAAATTTCGTTTTGTTCCAATTGGGGGGTGCATCAGGAATGTTTGTACAGACTCAAGGTCTACTGCAATCTCATCGGTACAAATAAATCAATTTATACCCAACATCTTTTGAATTATAGTCTGGCTTGATAAATTCGCGTATGATTCCCTGGTGTGCTTATCATTACAGTTGCATTTTCTTAGGTTCATGGAAGCATGTTTCATTATATCAATGGCCTCTTGACTTATTTGTTTTACACTCGAAAGACTGTCGTGGCTAAATACCAACTCGTCCATGTAGAAAGAGTTTTTCATAATTTTACATGTTTCTCGACATTTTGATTCGTACTCACTCTGAATAGTAACCTACAACAAGAACAGATTGCATGTAACGCCAAATGTAACCCTCGTCATCCTGTAGTTCTGGTACGACGGCAAATCCTCAGTACAATTAAGAGCGTCAGCAAACCAAACTAAACATGGGCATCGCGGTCGCATTCGGTTAGTTCAATTTGTAGAAAGGCTTTCTCGATATCTGCCACAACCGCATATCTGCCGGTTCTGAAGTTAAGAAGAATCTTTAGTAAATCCTGAAGCAAAATTCCTGCTCGAATTTGAAAATTGAAGGACGCGGTCAATAGACCGAGACAGTTGGAGGCGCTTGTTACAGGAAGCAAAGTCCCGAAGGGGGCTGTAGTGCTACGAAGAAGAAGAAGAAAGCCTTATAGATCCAAGGGATGACGTGAGGGTGCACTCACTATGTTGCTCCTATGACTGTACAAACTACCCTATACCCGACAAGCCCTGCCCACTGAGTTTTCTTTCCATATAAACTTCGAGTCTAAAATAATCCTAGATAGTTGGCTTTGTTTTTAAGGTTAATATAAATTTGGTCGTCCAGTATAAAAAAGACAATAAATCGCGCTCAGAAATTGCGAAATTACTGAAACTAAAACGAACTTCTATGTATACAATTATCAAAAATTTTGAAAACAGTGGTTCCATTGAAAATAAGCCGCGATCTGACCGACAGAAAGAGAGGTTGCGCGGAGACAGTTTCATTTTAAAAGAAGTGAACAATAATACGAAAATAAGTGCTGCAGATTTGGCGAAACAAGTGGCTACGGTAAGGAAAAAAGACAATGACGAGAGCATTAAATTTTAATGGGTGTCAAAGTAGAATTTCACGCAAAAGACCATTAAAAACCGACTTCTGCGTTTACAGTTCGCCAAGGCGTATATTGGCAAGGACAATGATTTTTGGAATCGCGTGGTTTTCAGCGATGAGTCGAAATTCAACATATTTAGAAGTGATTATCGTAGTAAAATATGGAGGGAAAAGGATAAAGCTTTAGAGACCAGAAGTTTGATTTCTACTGTCAAGCACGGTGGAGGTAATGTTATGATTTAGGGAGTCATAGCAGATTGGCTTTTGTTGAAACTAATATGGATCGCTTTATTTACAAAAACCGTTTGGAACACTATTTGAAGCTATCAGTGAAGAAGTTGGGCCTTGAAGGGAGCTGGATTTTCCAAGAAGATAATGATCCAAAACACATACCACTTCTCGTCAACAACTGGTTATTGTACTACGCTCCCAGGCAGCTTAATACGCCTCCCCAAAGTCCGGATTTAAACCCAATAGAACATATATGAGAGCTTCTGGAACGGAAAATACGGAAAAGTTGTATAAAAAATAAAAATTTGTTGAAGTAAGCGCTTATTACCGATTACACATATACACGTACATCTGCAGAAACTAATAATTTAGTCGCCTTTATGCCCCGAAGACTGCAAGCAGCAATTGATGCTAAAGGGCGTCCAACCAAATATTAAGCCAGCAAAAAGTTTTAAACATTCTCATACGTTTAGTTGGAAATTATTTGTGTATGAGTTAACCAACACTGACTGTCATAGACTTTTGTCCATTCAATTTTTTAAATCTTTTGATGAATTTCTTCTTAAACTTGTCATAAAAACATTTTGTCTTTGTTTTTTTATAAATATATTTATGTTACTGAAATATGTGCATCAATGGATTTTTGATTAAAGCTTCCAATTAACCAGAATTGAGATTCTGGTTAATTGTTGTAGACTTTTGTCCGCCACTGTTTAATACTCTTGGTCTTATCCACATGAACGTTAGAATACATTGCGGTGTGCTGCGGTGATTTTCAGACAGACTCTTTTACAGGATCACCTGCAGCTTTATTTGGAGACTCCCTGAGTTTCCCCTGTTTCATCACTATTGTGAGAAAATCAATCGTGGCATTCCCATATGGATTTTTAAACTTCCTGGAGTTTTCAAATCCGGATGAACTGATGCTGGTCCTCTGATCCCTTTGTTGTATTCTTTGCATTTGTTTAGATTCGGTTTCACCCTTTACTTCTTTAGAGACGGTTTAGATCCCTCAGCAGCCGCATCCGTTTTTCTAGGTTTGCCGAAGTTTTTAATGGGCACGAGATTCAGTCGGTCCTGTTCTCTCCCAGTACTTCTAGTTTCTTCGGAAACAGCCTTTTTACTGTGTTGGTTGATGCCCACATCAGCCCAGTGACTGTGGTAGCCATCATTCCGCTAAATTTTGTTTAAGTCGGTTGTTAAATGCCGGTCTTGTCAGCGCCGCAAACATTCCTAGTGTGGAGGTTATTTTCTCTGTTGCTTGATTTCTTTACTCGCCACTCCCTTTTGTCTATCTACTCGGGTGAAACTGTAGATTTATCATGCAGTATAGGTACCAGGAATCAATACAGCTAACAAGCTTTGTCGCCATGTCAAAGCGGGTAACTATATATTTTCAAGTTAGAATGACGCGGATAGTATTCAAATCATCACCATACGTCAGGACTGCTTTGATTCGCTGCTATTTTATCTTTATTAGTGGGTAAAAAAAATCCACAACTATCTACATAGACACTAGGTGCAATTTTCGAATGTCATCTTTATCATGAGTACCCTTAAAAAATAAAAAAAAATATTGGAATTATTTTTTCTACTGATACTGGTATTTTGAATGGCCAAACTTTTGATATGGTGGTATTTTACATTTGCTTGTCAGTTTTTACGTATGGTACACATACGAGGTGTACCAATTAAGTAATGAGACTGATTCTATGAAAATCGTATATTTAACAAGTTGGGTAAACAGACCTACGCTCATGTCAGAAGGGTTTTGTATGCAATTTACAGATCGAATCAAATCAAGAAACATGTCAAAGACGATTTCAATGGAGAAAATATGAAATACGAAGATCATACTATTATTAACAAAGTTGTACGAATTTCGACTTCTGAGGTTTTTGGTATTGTTATACTCATAAATATCTCCCTTGATAATTATTTCATATGTCCATCCGCGACGTAGGAAACACATTTTTCATGTATTTCCCCCCTGTGCCCCCACTGAAGCAAAAACTGACAGTTTAACAACTGTTTTGAAAAGCTCCCATGAAAACTTTCATTTCATATTCATATCGGCTACGTTTGATTATTTTTTTTTCCAGGGGCCACTCTCCTGCACTAAAATCATCGATTCATGGCCAATTTTTTCGATCCCTAGAATGGTTACAAAACCCTTTTGCTAGGAGCTCTCCCCCCCTCCTTGACTTGTTTCACTTATGAGCATTAATTGTAGGTACTCATCTTCAGTCATTCATTGAATTGAATCAAGTGTTCAAAGCATGCACCTTAAACTTTGAAGTTGGGCAAAAATAACACAAAATTATTCAATCTTCGCATTTAAAACAGCCACTATTTTGTTTTACGATTACTGATACCACTAGCTGAACCGATTCTCAAAGATATACATGACACATTTCATTCCTGAAATTTTCATGCAAATCCTAACAAAACTGTAGTGTCTAAGTCGGTAGAAAGCGCATATTGTTCCATAGCCATATGTTTCCATAGTAATCAATGCAGCGCATATTGTTCCATAGTAATACAGGAAAATTCAAACCACTATAACTTCGCTAAATATGATTCAATCTTTATGAAACTTTCAGGATAAATCAATCTTATAAATAGACATCTACGAACTGAATTTCATTGAATTTAAGGATACCGTTAAGATTTTATTCAAGAAAACATAAAATCGATAAATCATACTATTACTAACAAAGTTGAGTGAATTGCGACTTCTCACGTATTTGTTGTTATTGTACTCCCTAAGGCCTACATTCCTGATTTTTTTCAGATTTTTCGGATCACAGGTGTCCAATCGCGAGGGGGGGGACACAAATTTTTCGTGTATTTCCCCTCCCTGTGCGCCCCTCGAAGTAAATTTTGCCAAACTAAGACCTGTTTTGAAAAGTTCTCATCAAGACCTTTCATTTGATCCCCATATCGGCTACCTTCAATGAAATTTTTTCTTCGGGGGGTTACTCTCCTATATGGGGAGACCACCCTTAAATACCTTCTAAAAATTTTTTGTAGTTGAACTTTGAAGAGATCACCACTTTACACCTACACACAAAATTTGATGTTGCTAGCTTAAGTAGTTTCCGTGTAAAACTGCTGTGACACACGGACGGACGGACGGACGGACGGACGGACGGACGGACAGACGGACAGACGGACAGACTGGTCGCGAAAGTAGTAGGGTTTTGTAAAATTATTTTACAAAACCCTAAAAATTATTCCACAACTCTGCCATCCCCTTCAAAGTAGCCCCCTTGTGCAGCTTTACAATGATTCCAGCGCGTTTTCCATGCTTCGTAACATTTCTGGAACGCTTCGACTGGGATGTCCGCGAGTACCCTCGTCACGGCCGCCTGGATGTCAGTAATTGACTCAAAATGGGTTCTTTGAACACCGATTTTGTTCTAGAGAACAAAAAAAAGTCACAGGGTGACATATCGGGCGAATAAGGCGGCTGTTCCAACACGACAATCCCTTTAGAGGCCAAATACTGGGACACGCTGAGAGCTCCTCTGAAAGGTTCTTTGGAATCATCTTCGCGCACAACTTTTTCATCCCAAAATCGTCGGTTAAAATTTGACTGTTTCACGGCTCATACCCAGTTCCGAGGCCAACATTCGAACTGTTAAACCATGCAATTTTAGCGTACGTTTTCGAAGCAATTTCGCCCAATCTGGCGCAAAATTTTATCGGTACGCGTTGCTCTTGATTTCATTTCTCCATTTTCGTGACGGGCACCGCCAACACACGTCTACTCAACACAACACAGCAGGCGAACTAAACAAGCTAGGGCGATGGTAAATATATCAATAGAGAGGGGAAGAATGCCGAGGAAGGGGAAGGAAATTTCAAGGTCGCAGGTTTACCACAAGCGTAATTGTCACACTTCGTATATAAACTCCCGCTACTGGAATTTTAATTGCGGTAGTGATCTTCTTTTAAGGCTTTATAAAAATTTTTTTTTACAAAGACTTAATTTCGCTGTGTGTCTGTCCATCTGTCTGTCCGCGCGTTACAGCAACTTTCCTCAGAAACTATAAATTCTAAAAAGCTCAAACTTTATGAGAAGGTCATAAATCGTGGTCTCTCGAAAGTTTAGGTCTTATTAAACATTTCAAAATTTTTTTTAGGGGTTTCCCCTTATGCTGAAGTGAACCTAAAAAAATGTTTTTCAAATATAAATAAACATAAATAATGGGGTATCAAATAAAAGGTATTGACTGAAATTGATCGGAAATAAAAAAGTCATTTTATGCATCAACGTGTCCAGGGGGAGGCAAAATGTACGAAAAATTTGTGTGTCACCACCAACCTCGCGATTGTACACTTTTGAGCTGAAAAATCTGCAAAAAAAATCATAGAGGTAGGTTTTTCTGAGTACAAGGGCAACAAATTCCTCAGAAATCAAAATTCACTTAACGTAGGATTTTCAATTTTACCTTGTCTCCCATAAAACCAAATCGGTGCCCTTAAACTTTTCAAAATTTTACAATTATGTAGATCAATATAAGATTCTTATGCTTATAAATTTTATGGAAATCAGATCATGATCAAATAAGTTAGAGCCATTTCATTGTATCGAATTACAATACAAATAACACATATTTATGATTGATTCATATATCAAACCGACCTAGGCATTCTTATTTTCTTGGGATGATCATGAAAATTTAAGGGATAGTGTCTAATTTGAATTTATTAAATTGGCCGAGCATACCGAAAAATTACACTAGTTTACAGTCATGTTGTTATTGTGATGTTAGATGCTGTTTCTTGCTAATTTTGGGTTGCTAAAACCGAAAATGTCAGCAAAAATATCCTAACACGTAGGATTTTTGAGTTATGATTTTTTTGTTTTGACAAAATAAAATTAAGTTACTCATATATTAAATTACAACATGTACCAAAGCAACTTGTGTTCATAATAAAATTGGGTGCTAGTGTTTAAAACGCCAAAACCCGAAAAAGTTCAATTTTTAGAAGTGTTGTAGTCAAGGGGTGTAGGGGTCAAACCACCACCAGTAGTCCAGAAAGTTTATGTAAATTAATATATTAGCATCGTAATATACTTTGCCTACGCCCATGCAAATCTACCTACCTATTGTTTCTTAATTTGTAAATCCTACTTCACATTTAAATCGAACTGCTAGGCTACTGCTTATTCTAGCAGGTTATGCCTGCGCGTTATGGAGGTGCCGCTTTTGTTTTGATCTTGGTCTCTGTCACGTCGACGTTGCTGAGATGATTCAGTTGTAATGACGGTTGGCAAAAGAGAAAACGTGTTTTTAGTTTTGAGCTTTTTACGTGAACTTTATCAAAATGTCTAAGATACAGACCCCGCGTTAACCCGGCGGACAGTTTTTGGTATTTATATGGCCATTATATTTCTAAATCATAGAAGAGGACAATTGATAAAATGACAAAAATAGCTTATCGCAAATATTTTGGCTGTGTTGTTGGCGATCAAGATCGGAAGTGGGCTCCTCACCTGCGTTGTCATACTTGTGCTGCAAATCTAAGTAACTGGTTACATGTTAAACGATCTTCTATGCCTTTTGCAGTTCCAATGATTTGGCGAGAACCAACTAACCATTTCAGCGACTGTTAACTTTGTATGGCAAAAGTGTCTGGTTTTTCAAGGAAAAACAAGAATAATACTGAATATCCAGAGATCCCTTCAGCAATAAGATCTGTTCCTCACGGAGAAGGCTTACCAGCTCCAGCTCCCCCCGCAAATTGGGAAGAAGATTTGTGATATGATGATGGAAACTTACGAAAAGAAGACCCCATTTAATCGAACAAGCTAAATTAAACGAGCTAGTAAGAGACCTTCACTTCTCCAAGGACCATGCTGAGCTATTGGGTTCGAGACTACAACAGTGAAATTTACTGGCATCAGGAACGAAAGTAACAATTTTTAGAACCCGTAAACAGGAGCTATCCTCGTTTTTCACCATGCAAGATAAAATATGTGTTTGTCTTGGCCCAAATGGTGTTATGGAAAGATTTGGGACAGTAGAGCAACAGCAAGCCATTATAAAGTAAAAGAGTGGCCTCAGAGAGATAAATTTATTCCAGGCTAGGCTAACGTGAAGGACTTACCTCTCGTTGATCCCAAAAAAGTTTTCTTACCTCCATTACATATTTATATTTTGTTAAAGCATTAGGTAAAGATGGAGCTTCATTAAAATACCTTAAACAAATTTTTCCTAAACTAAGCGATGCCAAGCTTAAAGAAGGCATATCTGTTGGACCTCAAATTCGAAAAATACTGAAGGCTGAGAAATTCCATCAAACATTAAGTAATGTTGAATTGGCTACGTGGAAATCGTTTAAAACAATTGTTTCTGAGTTTTAAGGAAACAGAAAAAAAAGCCTACGAAAAACTTGTAAAAGAATTACTCGATCACTTTTGCAAAAGGAGCTGTCGCATGTCCCTTAAAATCCACTTCCCCCACTCACATTTAAACTTCTTTTTCGAAAATTTGGGTTCGGTTAGCGATGAGCAAGTAGAAAGGTTCCACCAGGACGTCCTAACAATGGAGCAACGATACCAAAGCAGATGGGATGTGGCAATGATGGGAGATTACTGTTAGTTCCTTATGAGGGAAAGCGATCAGCAATATAAGCGAAAGTCAGCACTTGCGAAAAAATTGTCTACAAAATATATAGTATAAATCTATTTTGGATCCGTTGTAGTGAATAAAACCCCTTATTTTTAAAATAACTTTTTTTATTTCAACTTTCAGTATAAATTATACGAAAATTTCAGAAAAAATAAAACTACATGTACTCTGTAACACAAAATTTGTACGTGATGGAAGATGTTTGAACTCAAATTCGTAATCAGGTCACCTCAAATACACCCACAGACCTCTTAGCACATCAGTCGCAATTTTTCCTTCAGGTTTGTTGAGTAGTTTATTTAAGCTAGAACAAAATGGCGGCAACTAGGTGCTTGCGAAAGAAACTCTGCATCTTTTTGATAAATTTGAACGATTTCTTATACAAGCATTGGAATCATCGATTCGTACTATCAGAAAACTTGTTTGGAACTCTAGGATGGTTACAAAGCATTTCTGGTAGGGACACTCTCCTGCTTACTCGACTAGTTTCTGCAACTGCTTTTGATTAATCTTCATCCCGTCGACAAAGCAATTGAGAATGCCAGAATATTCGAAAGCCATGGTTACGGAAATGTTCATGAAGTAATTCAGTTAATATGCTCTGGTAATGATTATGAAAAGCCTCGCGCTTGGACAGCACTACTAAGTAATTCAATTGTCAAATCGCGCAACTAACACCCAACTTAATGGTTTTGATTGTTGAACTCAAAATAAATTTGAATTTTTCTTCATACTTTCTTTCACAACACCGATATTCTCATGAGTTTGCACAGTCTTTAACGAAATTTAACCCTTTGCATATTTTAGAATTATGTGATGCGATATCTAGGCACAGATAAACAGGTTCCTTGCTCGGATGGACCATTATGTGCACGAAAGTGGTGGCTGTTTTACAAAGAAAATATAAATAATTTAGTGACGATGCTCACGTGTAAATTAAATCATTATTTTGCGGAGAATCTTTTTAATGGCACACAACGACACCTCGTTTATTTATTACTCGTTTATCTAAGCAAAAAAATATATATTTTTTCTTGTAACGCCGTCAAATAAAAAAAATTACTGACGAAAAAATATCCTTTATATTTCTTTCATAAAGTATTAGGTAATTGAAAGCTCCAGACCTTCGTGATCGTACGCAATACGATATTATTTCGAAAACAGTGTTGAGTGAGCTTAAATCCAATTAAAACATTTACATAAACAGGTTCCCACCATCCGATATGCTTAAACAACCTCAAAAAATTGAAAAATCACATGATTTATGCTTACAATTTTTTTGAGAAAAAATTGCAAAGGTTGAGTTTTCACTAAATTAATCAATAGAGATCACAACTTTCACTCGAAACATAATTTAGATTTGATGTTGCAATCATTTCCTTCATTTTTTTCTAAATATTCATCATTTAATGAAATGGTTGAAAATCTGGTGATATACTCTGTTTCCGTTTTAATTGCTTGTTTTATTTCGCAAAGAAGGTCAGACCCATAAACAATGACTATATAGTTTTTTTTCTGTTTATACAAGCTTTCTAATGAGCTCATTAGTCTATTCTTTAGACCATTTTATGTCGTTGTTTCTCTTCTAAGGTGTGTTTTTGCATATTTTTTGTAAACTTGAAGATGACTTAAAAAAATAATTGCAACCATGAGGCTTGCATGTCTGAATTGTCTTGAAGTAAAATCAGAAAAAAAGGAACATTCACTTTGGCGTTCAAGTTTAAACGAAACATATAAAATTTTTTAACTCTCTGTTGATATTTGGCTAAAACAGGAAAGGGTCAGAAGGTTATGGCTAGTTCCGTATGTAGCCGCAATAAACTACATGTTTTTTTTTATGAAAACTAGAAATATGAGTGTGTTGTCGTGTTGATATTCAAATTATATTAATGAAAAAAATTAGTATACAGAACGATAAACAAAAAATTGCAAAATATTTTAATTAACACCGAGTTTCTCCATTTCATGTGACGTAACAAAATATTCTTTAATACCAAACAACCATAATAAAATGTTTTAATTACAGTTATTAACTAAACTGCCTTTTTATGATGTAAGAACACACAGTAAAGCCAATATCAGGTTTTCAAAACCTGGTAATTCTTCAGCCACTGTTCTTCAGAAATGTTTAAAGTGTTTATTTGTTTTGCTAATATCGAGCGACATGTTGACCTACACATTATCTTCATCTGTTTTCAAGGAAAAATAAACCGATTAATTTAATTTTGTTTTTTTAAGTCTTTAAAGTTCAATAATTAAAAGTTTTCATTAAAGTTTGAGTTGAAAGTTTTTCACTGTACAATTCATAACTTCCATTCCTCTGCAATTTACAAAAAGCGGGACCAATTGAAACCCAATACTTAACCGTTTTTTACGATGTAACTCCATCTTCTCAAATTAATGCACCATAACAGCTTCTGCTGGTTTTCCCATGCTTTTTTTAATGCTCTCACCCCACACCCATCATTCATCACTCACCATATCAGACATCACACATCGCAAGCAGCAATTTCAATGACTTCGATACTGAAACTCGATCATCTTTCTTCTTTTTCGTCTTTTTATTGAATTTAAATTCCCAATGCAAGTAATGAACAAGTTAACATATGATATCCAGTTTAAGATACTCGTTCATACTTCAGATACTTTTCTGGAGTTGGTACAGTTTAGCTTACACTCTGATTTAATGTTATTTACACACTGAACTGGAAATTGGAGAAAATATTGTGAGAAATGATTATGGGGAGTGCAATTGGTTCGGTTTGGAACATGTGTCTCTGCATTCATACGACTACGAGTACGTACGTTTTGAAAATGCAACGATTTTGTCGCATGTTGATGAGAAATGGTATTGCATCAATCAAAGTTTCACTGCAAAAAACGGTTGTGACTGAAATAAGTTTCCACTATAAATTCTATGTAAATTGGATGTCATTTGACATGGAGCGGAGTGGTTGAGTGAGCGCGTGCCTTGGTTAGATGTAGGCAGGTTTCGATGGAGGAGAGTTAATTGATTTAAAAATTTGCATAATTGTTGAGATAATGAGTGTTGGTTGTTAGTATCGAGTCTGATAAATGCATGGAAAGTATAAAGGTATGTTGAATGAGTGTGGTTAACAAAATGATGCATTTAAAGACTTTCAATTTAATGATACGTGAAATGGGCGATAAAATAATAACATTAATTGATTTTGATTTAATTTTGCATTTGTTATGCAGAGTGTTGTAGATCAATATAAAGAGTCAATCCATAATTTAAGGTTTTTCGTATCCGATGAGAAATGTAGGCTTTCGGCTTTTACCCCTATGAAATGTTGAAATATAAGATTAATAATTTTTTTAAGCGTAGAGTAGTAGTAAGAATGCTCGCTCTGTAAGCCGAAGGTCCCTGGTTCGAACCTCGTTGGTGACAACGAGATTTGTTCCGAGTGATTCTCCACACAGACTATAACCCGTTCGGTTATAATACGTACCGCTTTAAAATCGGAATGCATCGCAGCTGGATGGACAGATCAACGGCCAAAGCGTGTTACTGACCATAGCACCTTCGCGAGTGCCGATACTTTCGATCAAAATAATGATGTACTCTGTCTCTAAGCAAACGCCCGAAAGCGGCTGCAGTACCAAAGCAAAAAAAAACATATTTTTATTTTACTAGCAAGATGTCCAGAGCCATTAGTTTTACTGACGCTTTTAAATTTGGCGAAAGTGCGCCACACCGACTTCCTTATATTAGGGTGACGGTTCTGTTGCATCTTACACAATAGTTTTCCATGCTTTCAGCATTTTTCTTATTTATTTATTTATTCGGCAAATCAAGGCATATCAATTATAATAACATTTTACAATACAACTAACTTAACAACAAACATTAATTAGTTTGACAATATTCAAATATTTGACGGAGAAAAGGAATTTAATTCTTTGGATTTAAATAAGACCTTGGAAGTGTAATGATCACTATACATGTTAAAGTACCTACAGCATCTGTTGATCCGCAAAATGGGATCGTGTCTGCTGATGGCAAACATGGTAAAGTATTTTGTGCTTCTAGCTGATTCATTCAAGCGGATTCTATCACCGATAATTTTGCCCTAATATTGCCCTTTAAGGCATCGAAAGCCAGACATACTGACAAAGCGATTCTCTTTGAAGAGAAGCTAGTAAAATTTAACAACTGGAGACGATTTTCATGAGGTGTTAGGTTAATAAAAAGCCTGGGGTTATAATGAGACCTCAAAGCAAAGACTACAAACTGCTTCTGCATTGACTCCAACCTATTGCTGTGAACATCAAAAATGGGATTCCAGATTAGGCAGGCATATTCAAGAATAAAATGTACTAGAGATTTTGTTTCCCAAATATTCTTGAACGCTTTGGCCCTTCTTTTGATAAAGCCCAGTATTATATACGCTTTGGAAAGAACTTCACCGTAATGAAGGTTGAATCGGAGCTTTGTATCTAACACTACGTAAAAACCCATAACTCTATCGACCCTACTCAGAGATGAATTATTAATGTGGTATTCTTAGAGGATGGCATTCCTTTTTCGAGTGAAGCTGATTATCTGGCATTTGTCCAAACTCAGGGAGAGTTGGTTGTCATTACACCACTGAAATAAATTATTCAATTTATCCTGGAGAAACAATGCGTCGGTTGCAGACTGAACTACATGATACAGCTTGAGATCGTCGATTTAAAAAAGATGTGATATATAAGGTAATGCCACTGAAAGCTCAGAAATATTGAAAAATAACGGGCCAAGATGATTACCTTGAGGAACCCCAGAGAGAACATGAATTTCTCTGCATAAAAATCTTTGGAACTTGAATAATTGTGTGCGGTGCTGCAGATAGGACTGAATCCAACTAAGAAGTGACCCGGTAATACAAAATCTGTGGAGTTTCTTCATCACAACTCCATGTTTCACATGATCAAAGGCTTCGCTAAAACCGGTGTGAAAAGCCTCAATCAATCAAAAGGTTACCACCTTTTGCCACACCTCATAGAATATCGGATGTCATAATCTTGTAGAGGGCGGTCCCAAAAGTACCTGACCCGACAAAGAAAACAGTAAAAAAATTGCGAAAATGTTTTTTATTTTTCAACATATTCTCCTTTCAACTCGATACACTTTTCCCAACGATGTTCAATAGCTTCGATGCCCGCTTTGTAGTAGGAACCATCAAGCTTCTCAAAATAACTATTAACCGCAGACTCTACCTCTTCATTGTTGGCAAATCTTTTGTCGCCGAGCCATTTTTTCCAATTCGGAAAAAGAAAATAATCCGAGGGAGCCAGATCTGGCGAATAGGGTGCGTGAGGAAGCAATGACGCTCATGTGGACTGGTGCGTTGTTGTGATGAAACAACACTTTCTTTTTCGTCAGATGGGGCCATTTTTTTCTTGATTTCATCACTCAAACGCTGCAATAAAGCTGCATAATATGCGCCATTGATTGCGTTTCCTTTTTTGAGATAATCAATAAATATTATTCCACGCGCATCCCAGAAAACGGATGCCATGACCTTGCCAGCTGGCTAAACTGTCTTTGCTTTCTTTGGAGCCGGTTCTCGCCTTCTAGCCCACTGCTTTGACTGCTTCTTGGTCTTAGGTGTAAAATGATGGACCCATGTCTCGTCCATGGTTATGGAACGACGCAAAAACTCTTCTTTATTGCTGCGAAACATTGTCAAACACTCGAGGGAAACATCCTCACGTTGCTGTATGTGCTCCATGGTAAGCAAACGCGGCACCTATCTTGGGCACAGCTTTCTTTTGTCCAAATTTTTGGTCAAAATACGATGCACAGCACTTTGTTAAATGCCTGCCATGTCTGCTATCTCGCGCACTTTTAGTGGAAGGTCATCCAATACCATTTTGTGGATTTTCTTCACATTTTCTGACGTAGTGACCTCACTTGATCGACCGCTGCGGTGCTCATCTTGGCAGCTCGTACGACCTCAGACTCAGCTACCTAATATTTGACCATTGTAAACGAAGGAGCAGACTTCCCCAAAGTAGAATCCAACTCGGCTTTGATATCGGTTGGACTTAAACCTTTCAAATGAAAGTATTGTATTACATAACGATGCTCGATTTTTTCAATATTTACATATTCACTGAGAGCGTTCACTTTGGATGTTTGTAAAAAATAATAAGAAACGTACCGTTATGAATTTTTACATTAAGTTGTTGAAAGGTGGTATTGTCAATTTCAGTAATTGTTTTTTTAAAACTACCTGTATTCATAAGTCAGGTCGGGTACTTTTGGGACTACCCGCGTAGTTTTGGACCTATTTTTTTGAAAACCATATTGTTTTTCATTAAAGTAAAGCTCAACGATTGGAGAAATTTTTCTGCATATAATCTGCTCAAAAAGTTTGGGAGCGGTAGATAGTATAGCAATACCCCTGGAATTAGTAACATATGTTTGTCATCGCGTCCTGTCTGTCCGTCTGTCTGTCCGTCCGTCCGTCCGTCCGTCCGTGTGTCACAGCAGTTTTTCTCGGAAACTACTTAAGCTAGAGACATCAAATTTTGTATGTAGGTGTAAAGTGGTGTTCTCTTCAAACTTCAACTACAAAAAAATTTTATACGGCATTTAAGGGGGGTCTCCCCGTATAGGGGAGTGACCCCCAGAAAAAAAAGTTTCATTGAAAGTAGGCAATATGGGTATCAAATGAAAGGTATTGATGAGGACTTTTCAAAACAGGTCTTATTTTGCCAAAATTCGCTTCGAGGGGCGCACAGGGAGGGAAAATACACGAAAAATTTGTGTCCCCCCCCCCCCCCCTCGCGATTGGACACCTGTGATCAGGAATGTAGGCCTTGATGAGTACAACAACAACAACAAATACGTTACAAGTCGCAATTCACTTTGTTAGTAATAGTATGATTTCTCGATTTTATGTTTTCTTGAATAAAATCTTTACGGTACCCTTAAATTCTATGAAATTCAGTACACAGGTGACTATTTATAAGATTGATCTATCCTGAAAGTTTCATAAAGATTGAATCATATTTAGCGAAGTTATAGCAGTTTGCCAGAATTTGCATGAAAATTTCAGGAATGATAGGTGTCATGTAGATCTTTGAGAATCGGTTCAGCTAGTGGTATCAGTAATCTTAAAACAAAATAGTGGCTGTTTTAAATGCGAAGATTGGATAATTTTGAGTTATTTTTTCCCAACTTCAACGTTTAAGGTGTATGCTTTGAACACTTGATTCAATTTAATGAATGACTGAAGATGAGTACCTACAATTTATGCTCATAAGTGAAACAAGTCAATGAGGCGGGAGAGAGCTCCTAGCAAAAGGGTTTGTAACCATTCTAGGATTCGAAAAAATTGGCCATGAATCGATGATTACAGTACAGGAGAATAGCCCCTGAAAAAAAAATTCATCAAGAAGGTCATTGTGGAGGGAAAATCATGGGCTTTACGTTTGATGTTTACGAATCAAAGACCTTTTTAGTGCCGTTAATAATATTTTGACCAACAGCGTTAACGTACAATTCATACGCTTCTCGAGATTCAATCTTAAATTCACTGGCATTTTGGCGGAAGATTCTTGCTTTTCTGCTACCTCCTCCTCTGACAAACTTCCCTTCGAAATTGGTTATCGTGAAATAGAATGCAACTACATCAGCTGTTCAGTGGTCAGGTTTTGGCTGTGCTCTTTCCACAAGCTCTTCGATATTACTGTTATCCTTCTCCAAGGTTCCACATGTATTGTCTAGAACCCCGCAGTCACATTCGACAACGCTCTCCGGCCAAAACTGCTTCCAAATAGAAGTTAGATTTCTCTAAATAACCCCTTCTCATGCCTTGTCGATCATCTTGAGGCAGTCAACGACGTGGAAATGATTTTTCCAAAACTTTGAAAGCGAGGTTGGTTTCTTCAGTCATCTAAAATAATGCTTGAAAAATGTTTTAGTGTAGAGCCTCTTGAAATTAAAAATAATTTGCTAGTCCATAGGCTGGAGTAACGGAATGGTGTTGGTAGGCAGAAATTGAATTTTGATGAAGGTCATTTTATAGGCCTGGATGATGGGCAGGAGTGTTATCCATAACATAGACTGGCAGTTTCATCTAAAGCAAATATTTTGTTCGCAGAAAGACCAAACCCTTCCTTCATCCACTCAGTGAAAAGGTCACGAGTCACTCAAACCTTCCTGTTGGAACTCGACATCACATTTAGCCTACTCTTCTGGATTTTGCATTTATTGAAGGGTCGCAGAGCTCCTGTATTGTAAAAAGCAGCGGCTTCATTTTCAAATCGATGCTTGCATTGAGATAAAATAGCAACGTGGGACGGTTTTTCATTGGCTTGTGGGCGGGTAATGCAATCTCCTCTGCTGTTACATATGTTCGCTTCGGCACCTTTTTCCTTTTTTAAAACCTGTTGCGGCAAGTAACTTTCAGAATGTACGAGCTTCTTGAAATCGCCGATGAAACTCTCTGCTGCTTTTGTGTCTGAATTTGCTGCTTCATCGTGCCTCACAACGCTGTGGATGCTAGTTTCCTCTTGAACTTATCGAACCACCCACGACTTTCAGTAAAATCTTCTTCGGCCGTTGATGATCCTTGAGTGTTCTTAACGAAAACCCCTATCCCTCGGCGGCATACTCACCGCCCGCCTTCTTTTCTTTCTGAAAAAGAACTACTTTCTATTGAGAAGAATAGATCTTGTTTTTCTGCTTAGTAATTTATATTTTATCAAATTGGCAATTTTTAGGAAATGTTAAGTTAGTATATTTCAAAAAAATAATAGGCTAAGAATAATTTTATAATAATTTGCATTCCCGAAATTTCGATATTTTTACCAAAACTTTCAGAGAGCAACGATAGAACAGCTAACAACTATCTAGTAATATATTTCTAAATTCGTATAGTATTTAGACCCTATTCCTGACTTATTCAATGCAGAAAGTGAGGAGAAAATATATTAGAAATGTTTTGTTTTTGTTGTTCAAAATTGTACAAATTTACTTCTATACTTTACTTTTGGGTTTCTTCAGTCTCGTAAGTTTACAAGTTTACACATTTAAGGGATTTTCATTTACACTTAGTTTCTATCATACTCGTATATTGGCTATATTCGCATCATTTTCAGCAGTACTTATCATCGACAAGTTATGCAGCTCAGAACTAGTTCAACTGTGATTTACTAGTTTCGAATAACTCTTCTACAACTATGACTATAAGAATTGGATAATGGTTTTATATTAAACTTTGAAACTGTATATGAATGGACTGCCCAAACATTCAAGTCTGAAAAACGATGTCAAGAAGTTAATGCTACAATGGTAAATTCTTAAAAATCTTCGCAACAAAAACTAGCCTGACGTGTTGGGTGCAAAATGATTAAGGCGGTAGAGGCGTGGCTTCTTCGTTTCTACTGGCCGAACTTATATGTTTTCCGCGGTTCTGCTGCCTTTTCCTAAACTTTATACTAATATTTCTGTATGGGTACATTACCGCACTGGATAAAATTTGGATTCTTTGGCGCTTGTTGTTTGATGCATTTGGTGTCGTAGTTGATGGATAATGTTGACAACATGGACAAGAATTTGACTCTTCTTTATTGCAAGGAACGCCTGTGCTTGATGAATAGATTTCTTCAGCGCGCAGCAAAAGTGCCACCAAACCACCAAAGATGACATACAAAACGGTGCTGATGTATCACATCCAGAAAAAACGTGTCTCTCATTGAATAATTTTGTTCATTTCAAATGAAAATCTAATAGATCTGTATCTTTCCCCGGCTGGCCGTTCGGAGATAGAAGGCTGCTGTGAGAGGAGGTCCCTGGGCGATTGACTGTACCTCGCACTTCGTCATTCCGAAGTTAGGGGTCTGCCATGTATGCGCTGGGTCGGGTGACAAAACCTCGGTAGAAACATGCTTCTTATTTTTATTTTTGGACTCGAGTGATGGCGCCCATACACGGTCTCGATGATCGGGAATTTTTTTATTGTTTTCGTCGCGTTTTGTTCCACCCATCCACTTTTTTGACTTTTAATCAACTACCCGCATCCGGAACGATCACTCGGATAACATCTGTCATCCATACGAGTGCGTTTAATGTTTCGCCGAATTGTTTTCAACTCGTGTAAGTATAACAGATCTCCCCCGATATCATTCTGGAGTATCGTAGGTTATTACAAAATTTTATCCGCTGTTTTCGAAAGTTTGGCAAGGTCAGACGTCTCGGTTACGCTCACAATTTATTGTAGCCGCATTGTTTTAAAAATACTTTCGGGGATTCAGTTGGCGGCTCTGATCCGCATTTTTCGTAAAGGTTGGGATGGCGTTCGGCTGCCCTGTTCCAGGTCTGCTAGTAGTTCCGTATTTTGTGCTTTTTCGAACTTTGCGAACGTGCTGAGTATTCTTTACTTAAATTTTTTATATTCATTGCCCGCCGGGGGTTTCACACAACGTCTGCGACTTGTTCTAGAATTTCTGAGTCTAATTCCTCGATGATTTTGTTCAATTTTTGATCGTCTTTTGCAATTCAATGATTCCGAAATTGAGCTTCGAGTCTGGCAAACCAGGCCGCCTGTCGATGCCTCCAGTCAACAGGAATTTTGAATGAAAAAATAGAGCTTACTTACAAATGAATACTATTCTGACCGTCAGCGATAATTTTCTCTTCCGCCATTTTTAAAGCGTTAATTTTGCCTCGTATAATTGATTCGCTGCTTGTTTGTCCGTTTATTTTTCGAGTTGAAAATTTTTTTAGAATACCCTACTATTTTAAAATCGCGACCTGTCTGTCCATCTGTCTATGCGTCACAGCAAGTTTAGCCTACGAAAGATATACGAACATTTTGGAAAAGTTGCGATTCATTTCTCAACATGCTCTTCTCTTAACTCCATACATTTGAACAAATTTCTTTAACCCGTCTGAAAAATACGTTTTCTCGGGTTCTGCAAAGTAGGCCTCTGTGGTGGCGATTACCTCCTCATTCGGCTCAAATTTCTGCCCGGCGAGTGACTTTCTCAAGTTTGGAAACAAAAAGAAGCCGCATGAGGTCAAATCTGGAGAATATGGTGCATGGGGTAGCAGTTCGTAGCCGAGGCAGAAGTGTGAGTCGGTACGTTGGCATGGTGAAAGAGCAATTTTTTCTCCGCCAAACGGGGCCTTTTTTATGCAATTCGGTGTCAAATCGGCCCAATAATTCGGTAGTCGACGCAAATCCCACATTGTGAATCCCAAAAAACGGTGACCATTACTTTTCCGGCCGATAGGGCAGTCTTCACCTCCTTCGGAGCACGTTCGCCTGATGAATTCCACTGTTTCCACTGCTCCTTGGTCTCTGGTGTGAACCAATCGACCCATATTTTGTGCACGGAAACAAATTGACGGAGGAACTCCTCCAAATTGCGCTTGAACAGCGTAAAACACTGCTCTGAAGTGGTCTCACTGTTCCGTTTGTTGTCCTATCGCGTCCCATCACTCATTGCGCCGAAAGCTTTCTCATGCCCAAAATTTCAAGCAGGATATAACCCACGCGGTCTTTTGAGATGCCTACTGTCTCATCTATCTTGCGCGCCTTCAATCGGCGGTCTGCCGATACGATCTAGTAGATTTTTATCACGTTTACCTTCGTGGTTGCCGTTTTCGGGGCATCTGGGCTGGCTTTTTTATGGTCGCAATCGCAGGAACAGAGTCATCGTTCACAGCATCCAAGCGCTCTTTGATTTCGCTGCGCGATTTGCCTTCCAAGAAGAGGAATTGAATCACCGACCGATATTGCCCACGCGGTCAAAACAAAACTACGAATCCGATTCGGCTGTAATTTAAACAGTAGCCGTCTACGAGAATGTACTATATGATAGTGAATCTCTCTAGCGATAGTAGCGCTATTGAGCGGTGAGTCTGAGTACTTATCGGACATTCCTCGTATTTAGGCCATTTATTTGGTTAGGAATACTTTTGGAAATACTTTTGGAGTAATAGTTTAGCGGTAAAGCAATTCCATTTTTATTTTGCGAACACTCAAAACACCAACATTTTAAGATTTTTCTTTTCTAAATTGCATGCGAAAACCCCACCTTTGAAATTGAAAATTACATTTCACGTGAACATTAGGAGTAAGTTTGAATACATACATCTTTCTTTTTCTTCAGTCTCTAATAACAATAAGTTATTCGTGAGTCTTTTATCAGGTTAAAACTATTATCCGACCTGAAACAACATACATGCACTAAAGTTGGGATGTTTACTTTGATATATTTGTTAATTCTAAACGCATGAATTGTCCACTTTCATCAAAATATTCGTATGTGAGTCTTACCAATATTTTTCACTGGTCGTTCTATGCAACAAAGACGCCACACGCATACATATTGTACAGTCCACAGTTTAAATGCTACACACATTTCAACCTAACCCTACGAAAACACCGCTAATCCAAAATACAGGCTGTTAAGCTGAGATTTGTGTTTACCCAAACCGAGCAAAACTTTTTGCTAAGATGAATATTCCTATTTAATGTATTTGTTTTTTCTGGTTGAGAGGTGAATGCCATTTACGATCTGAGTGTGGGATTCTCATGCCCGCAAGCGACTGGACTACCCACTAAACACTTCTCCTGTCGAAATTAGGTATACTGGATCAGTTTTAGCAGCATCGCTGTCAGGTCCTATTTGAATGGAATCAGTAAAATCGCCAACTTAATTGACAATCACGAGAAAAATATAATCCAAGGCTTTAGATGGTAACACGTCAATCGAAAACCCTGTCTCTCGTACGCGACGTTTGCAACCAAAACATTAATCCGACTCAATTTAAATATCCGTATCGCTTGTTCTGCGTTGTTTCAAAAAACTGAATTTACAAGTAAGACAAGATTGTTAACAATAAAATCATGAAGATTCATTTAAAAACTAGTTAATTTGTGCGCAAATTAGAATATATCGTAATGCGATTGATAGAAAAGGTTCGGGCACACATTCTCTTATCGGCTTTCTATGTTTCACATTTTTCCCAATTCATCAATTTTTGTTTTTATTCGTTTTGAAATTGTTTTCACCGCATCAAGTTTATTCATGAATACAATTGTAACAATAGCACAATATTATTCTCATTACGAAAATACTAATCAACCTAACTTCTTTTGCACAAAACTGTAGCACAATGAACAGTATTCACTTTGACGGTATTTTTAAGTATATATTTTGGGGTATTGATTAGGGAAATGCACAAAATAACACGCGCAGCGATCCACCAAACTTCATGCAACAATGCACGGTCCCGTACGATATCGGCGATGGCGCGCATTCAAAATCAGAACAATTCAATCAATGCATATCACTTCACCGTATGATTTTGCGGGTAGGAACCGTATTCTATTCACAGTACATATCCCTTGCAACCACATTTCTCATGAATAAAACAGGGCACATTTATTTTAGCACTTCTAGTTGCACCTGAGTATATATTTTGTTTTTCAATATCCCGTATCCACGTAAAAGAATTGAATTGCGTGATTCACTTTTCTCAAAATAGATTCGCTTGGGCTCCTAAACTCCCTCACAATCACGACGGCTACCCCGCTCATCATATAAACCGCAAGTCTCGCATTTTCAATCAAGCAATGAAGAAACAGTGTCTTTTTCCACACTCATCGTGATTTGCTCTCCAAAATGGCGTCAGTAACCACCGTAACGCAAAAGAAATGCTTAATCGCCAAGTACCACCCAGAATCATTTATCCCAAGGAAATCTCAGAACGACCTACACGGAAAGTCAAGATGGCAGTTTTTCGCGATGAGACTCCTCGCCGCAACGGGGAGTTTACTTGGCGAGCCCTCTGCATGCCGTCAACGGTGGTTTCTTTCCGACGAGATAACGCAATTCATTTTCTAAATTGCGTTGCAAATCGAATTTTAATATTAAATTTTTATTTAATTTGTTTTTTTATATTATAGATATATGAAAATTCAGAATGAAGATGAAATTTAGTAACTTATTATTTAGATTTAACTTTTCTTTTTCAATTTATTATTACTAGTAAAACATACTTTATTATTAAAATTTTTTTATGTATTAAAAATTTTATTTAATTTTTAAATTATTAATATTTAGGGATTTTTGAGTAGAGAAAATAAATGGTGTTTTCGCCTGGGAATGTTTTTCGATCAGTTTGCCTAGGCGACTGCTCGAGTACTACAACTCCCGGGAGAAGAAAAGATGAGCACGGACATTGGCAACGGCTACACTGACTTGATGAAGTTAGTGTAATTGTCATAAGATAATCTTTTAATTGTAATAAGTTGGTTGTCTGTAAAATCCTGTAGGTTAGCCGCCGTAATTACCCTTGAAATAACCATTTCTAAAAAAGTTCTTTAATTACCTTATCACGGAGAGAAAAAATGTAGTGAACGGTATGAAAATTGTAATGAATTGCATTGCAATTACAATAATATTTGACCCCATTGCAGTTGTTGTAATAAGTATTAGCACAGAAGTTAAATCGGTTATTGAAGTGTTCTAATTTTTATTATTCGTTAATGAATATTCACATCCCATAATATGATAATGCTTACAACCACTGTAGTAAAATTCACCTTCCTATGTCGGGAAGTTCATCATTTCGTGTTGTTATTTAGTATTACAATTACGACGATTTTTACATAGGAGAGCAATATTATTCACAACAAATGCAATGAATTATACCACGCACTAATGTGAACTTATTACATTTCAATGAAAGATACTGAGCGAAATTTCATTGCAATGCTATAAAAATAACCAAATGTGCCATTGAAGAATGATAGTAGTAAAATTTTGCGAAACATTGCTTTAAAAGAATTTATTTTCGTCTTCATGTTAGCTTTACATTTCATATTTCTTTGAAACGTATATAATATTCTTTATTCAATGAATGTGGTAAGGCAGGAAAGTAGTCAAATTCGCTTATATTATTAAAATTTAAACAATTAGTAGTAGTTTCCTTAATTTTATAAAAATTCAAATGGTTATCGAAAAGTATCGCACACTTTCAGCAATTATTATCGCCTTATCTAGGTACACAACAAATTCAATAATTTTGTAAATAATATTATCTCTTTTTGATTTCATAAGAAAATAATTACTTTTGTAAACAGTACCTTTGTATTCTATTTCAGTAGCTAATATTGCAATTTCAAAATTTATATTAAAATCTTGCAACTTATCAGAATAGTTAATTTTGTTAGAAGACTTTGATTTTTTCTTTACAAAGAGTAAAATATCTTTGGTATCACCTTGCAAAAATAATTAAGCTAATTTTAAAGAAATTTTTATTGCAAGAGAATAGCAAGAATTGATTCGAGAGGAATTGTTTCTAAAATATTGCTTTAATTCTTTGTGTTTGCTTTCATTCCTCATACTCCACATCAATTTCAACGGGCCAGATTTTTTTATAACTGTAGAATAATGAGTAAGAAAATGAGCTTTTGGCTTCAAAGCAAGCTTAAATAATGAACAAAACTTTTCATTATGATATTTAATAGTTGCATCAAGTCACATGAAGAAAATCTTGATTTCATAGTTATTTCAATTAAGTTCTGCAAATTCAGAAAGAAAAGCCATACTTCATCGGTTGGTGGAACAAAGTCACCCACCATGAGCCCGAAAAAGTGAACAAAGCACATTAATTCGCTAGCTGACATTTTTAAACTATTATGAATCGCTTCTACGTTGATAGGAGGTGAAATACATCCAGAATCTATAGATCCATAATCAAATAGCTGTTTTCTATCATTAAGGTCTGCCAAAGTAAAATACTTTTTGTCGATTATGAAGTTTGAAATTATAAAATACATATCATTCTTAACGAGCCCTTCAAATAAATCATGCATTATATCAACACTGTAATTGCTTGCAGCGTGGAAGGATGGTAAATTGTTAAATACGCAGGGCGTAGACACTCCGGTACTTTGGAAGTTATTCGTTAATAGGTCTTCGGTATAGTTTCCTATGTTACGCAGCTTTTCTTTCATCTCAGTTGATAAATATTGAGTTTCTGATTTTGAACATTTACATATGCGGCAGTAGTATACTGCAGAAAATGAGCGAGAAGATCCGAGAATTGAGTTGATGCCCAAGTTATCACCAATAATAAGGCCGAGTATAAAATAAATTTTAGTATCAGATCCATTAACAGAAAATGGCAATCCATTTACTTCTAAGTCTAACTAAATATTTAGAAGGCTTTGGAGAAGATCCTCATATTCATACTTTTTCATATACTTTGCATTCATTAACATTACAGGTAAAATGCTCTGTAGTAAGGAAAATTTATGACGTGGAATTGTAGGAAAGTTCAAGTAAAACGCGGAAATTTAATTGGCAGATGAGTGGGAACCCAATATGTTTCCAGGATCAAAGTCGTCATAATATAAAAAATATGGGATAGCAATCTTATTTTCTCTTGATAAGCGAAAGTGTATATCTTTCCAAATTGCTCCAAAAGCAAAGTTATCAATATCTTTTTCATTTATTGCACAATTTTGAGTAATTTGAACGGTTTCCTGTAGTAAATTTTGCCGATTAAAAAAATTCGTAATTATGAGAGGTATTGACAAAAGAGTTGCCTTGACATTCGAATAATTCAATGAAGGAATGCCGTTTTTCATTGTGGTTTGCATTTCCGTAGAGATTGTAATGTTTTGGGGCATTTTCATAAGATTTTTAGTTTCTAATAGTTTAATCAATTTGTATTCAGTGTTCATGTTGTCTAAATTTACTTTTAGAAAAGCTGTGAATATTTCTAAAGCATTTGAAGCGGTCGAATGTTTAGCTAATTCTATGATCGGATGGAAAAGATACATTTTGATATCATGCAATATCCGAAATGCTACTTTTCTATTTAAATTATTCGTATCTATCAATTTTAATACAAAACTCAAGAAAAAAGAATTCAAGTCATTTGAGTAATTTTCTTTTGAAGTACAGACTGGAATTTTAATGGGAGCAGAAATATCATTTACTGTCATTTGCATCGAATTATTATCAGCATTTCTTGGCATTATCTCTATTCTTACTGCTTTATCAAAATTTTGGTCAGAAATTTTTGAGATGTTCTTCTTTTTTTGTGGAGATTCGTATGTATCTGGTTTATTTCTTTTTAAATGAACATTGACATTGACAATATGACGTTTCAATTTATTGAAGCAAGAAAATTTTTGGGGACAGTTGCCTTGCGTGCAGTCATAATTTAAAATTAAATCGTGTTTGTGAAAATTTTTAAAGTGACTGGTATAGCTTCGTATGAAACAGAATTTTTCATTGCAAATAAAACAAGTTAGCGTCAACATAGCGAATCTTTCAAAACTTGAATGAATTCAACAAACCATTAACGTTTGATGAAGTGTTTTCTAGTTTGATCCCATAAAAATATTCTTGGATAAAGTACCAAACATTAATGCTTTGTTGAGGATATTCGATGTTTAGATCATAAAATAATTTGAACAAATTATCCAAGGATGATAAAAATGACTCTACTTTATGGACTATATTGTCAACTACAATTTAAAATTGTGATTCACAAGTAACTACTAGTGGTTGCAGCCGCACACCTAAAATGTGATACTTATCACCTAACTTCCTATAAGCCACTAAAATATCAGCTTGACTGTTGACATTGACAATACAACTATCAATCGAATCTTTCACTGAAGTGTGCCAATACCTATCCTTTGCCTCATTGGTGTCCTTCAGCTTGATTTTTTAGCTGATGGTAGTAAGTAATGCAGGATCTCGAATGTTAAGCAATCGTTTGGATCTAAACAAAACCACGTCAGTTTTTTTCAACGAACATGAAAATATTTACCTTTATTAATGTCATCGGTTTTAACTTTTTCTAAGATTTCTCTGACTCTTGAATGCTGCTCGTTTGCAGCAATACTATATATTTTAGTACAGAACGCTATCCATTTTGTCCGGAGTGATAGTGAGCAAGTCTCTCCAAACAAGCTTACAAAATCTAATTCGATCTAAAAACGAAACAATGAGAATTTAAATGAAGAAGAAATATTAACATAAGCAAAAGTATATACTCTTCAAAGTATACGCATATACTATTTAATTTTTAAATAAAATATATAAAAAAAGGATTTTTTATTTATATTCATACCAAACGCAAGGCTCTAGATTGTGTCAAGAGGGGCCATTCTTTGAATATGTCTATCATTGGTTTTAATAGAATATCTGATCGCCTTCCTGCATAAGAATCAATCCACTTTATCTCAACTACCTCCCATGGTTCTATGTTAAACCGTAGCCAGTTTTTCAAATTCAGATCTGAAAAGATTTTACTTTGAATTGGTTTATCAAAAAGGTATTTCAAAAACTAACAGTCAATTGATTGAGAAGTTTCTGTTGGTAGTTTCACTTCTGAAATCTTCTTTTCAGGCTTTTTGAATTCTCCCTTCAGAATTCCTTGCTTTCGGAGATATTTCATTCTGTTGTTGTAACTACTGTATAAAGGCCCTCGAGCTCTTCCCGCCGATCCAGCTTTTATAAAATAACTTTCCTGTTGAGTTTTGAAAATAATATAAATTTGCAACGTGGGCAGCTTTATTTGACAGACCTTTGATTCCAGTGGGAAAAGTTGTTGAATTTTGGCAGCTAAAACTTCACATAGCTCAGTCCCTAAAGAAATATTTTGATCTATGCAGAAGTCAACTTACATAGATACTAGGGTTTTCCTCTGCGAAAAAGAAAATGGCTTGTTTTCATTAGCTTCTAAAAGCAGCAGTTTTCCTTTACTATTCGTAAACAATACTTGCTGAACATCCTAATGCAACAAAATTAAATCAAAAACTAACTTGCTATTAACATTTAACTTACCAAATTGTCGATTTTTCGAACATTTGGACAGGAGCTACTTGGAGATCCAGGAGAGGATGATGAAAATGATTCATTTTCAACCCATTTGGAAACTTCACTTTGAAAACTTGAGTTCAAGCTCAGAGTATCCGCAATAGAAGCCGAACAATATCCCTATATTTCAGGCTAAGTTTAGTAACAGTTTGAAAGAAGAAAAATCTCACCTCTGATATCCTCCACTGTTGTAATTTTGCTTTAAATTTTATTCGTAAATGTAGTAGATCCTTTGGAATCAACACATCAATATCAGAATTTGTTATGTCTATCAGACATTGTCGATCAATTTTGTATTCTACAGTTAAAAAGTTAGAACATAACTTGAAAAATTGCTAAGGTACGAATGACAACCTTGGTATATACTTTGCAGTTCGAATAAGCCCCATTCACCAAGCAATTTATCTGTATCCGAAAGTTCACTTTCCGATTGTAGAACATAAATTACACTTGACACTGTTTCAGGACTAACCAAAGATTCTAGCACTTGCTCCATTTCTTGGGCCTTGACTTATTATCAAATGCGTGTAGGTAAATTAGTGAATTTAAAAGGGCTAAATATACACCTATACTTACATTTCAATGGGTCCTTGCAAGACAATTAGGTAACACGTTCTATTGTTTATCAACACCGGTGTCACTATCAACTACTAATGCACGAACTACGAACTACACAGCATAAACCGATCCGTTCAAGAAAGAAGCGTCACTGCGTAGGAACATTTTACAGCATATGAAATGAATTTCATTACTGCATAGGAACATTTGACTACATATGAAATGAATTTCACCATTGCTTAGAAACATTTGACTACACATGAAATGAATTTCACAACCGTCAAGTGAATTTTTTGTTTTCATTGGATTGAGTTGTAAGAATTACTACAAATATTAGATTTTAAAAGAAACTGCGTGCAATGATTTCAATCACTACAGTACAATGAATTAAGGATTTTACAATCGCAATTATAATGATTACATCTCTGATAAGTTTTATTACGAAATTGGGAATTGGTGGTAAATTTCACTGAAATGTAGGAAATATAACGTGTAATGAATATTATTGCTTCATTTAGTAAAAATCATTATACATTTTTCTCTCCGTGATATAGACCTGAATATAATTTTCGCTATAAAAGCCAATATAAAGAGGACATAGCTTCAGAATATTGACAATTAGTCCCCGAAATATCGGTATATGGAAGAAAAGCAAAGCAGTGCTTGTTAAGGAACATTTTAACCTTTCATTTATTTTAGGCACTATTCATTCGAAAATGGGTATTGTAGATTTTGTTTGCTCATGCAGAGAAAATGTGGAGGAAAAGCTAAAATATCAATATGCCATGAGTGTGTGTGCATCTTTACGTTTTTGATTGAAAAACATTTTTCATTAAAATTATCCATAAAACGAATATTTTACACATTTATCTAAACATCATGGAAAAAATCATTTTTGTTAATTTTATCTCATGCAGCTGTCCCATTCATTATGCTGTTTTTCAACTCCAGTAATACTGCCTAAGTGAAGGTAAATATTTTGGCAGCGTAACTTTCCTATTCAATTGTTTATTGACATATATTCCATACTAGCATGAAAAGATTGACATACAAACTGCCAAAAGTGAGAAATATAAAAAATCTCAAAACACATTAACTTCCTTTTATGAAACATTTTAACAGCCTATTCTAATAAATTTGCATTAAATCACTTAAAGCTCAAGCCTACAGAAAGAAATATTTATGTACACCACTTAAAAATGATTACAAAAATATGTTACTCAATGAAAAGTTCATCATCCTCAAATTGAACTAGAAACCAACAAGACACACACTACATGCCTACTAACTACAAGCACAACACTAAACTCTCAAGATCGTTTGTTTCGTGAAAAATATCTTTAATATGTAAATTTGAAATTCATTTGCATTTAACAGCCCAGACAAGCCATTTCTTCGTCGTCACAGCAATAACAGTGATCATTCGTAACAGCTCATGAATTACTTTTCGCGTGATAATCGTCGTTTTCATCATCATCTCATATTCGTAGCCGTCATGATCACCATCCCGTTGCGTAGTCATTTCTATTTACAATTCTAAGAGCTGAAAGCGCTCTTTAAATGTTCATTAACATATATACACACAGTTGGCGCATGTATGACTAAGAAGATGACATATGAAGATTTTTTTACAGCTGCCAGCTGGGATAATTCATCGGATCTGTAAGAATTTGCCCGCAACAACGCCCTCAATTTAAGACAAGTCAATTTTGAAAAGCGTAACAAATGCCCGAGCGAATTCAGAACTAAACTCTTTCCCTAAAGAAATGCCCTCGAATCAGTGGGAAATTAAAGATATCTTGGATAAAAGTGCGAGCAACATCCACAGATTATTCTTATTGTTGCGCACGGATGTAGTCGAGAAAGATCAATCTGCAATTAAAGATACAAACGTGCTGTGCAATGACATGAATGACACCTGGAGGATTGGTGTATGATTCCTGGCCTGTAATTGTTGAATCGATTGTGCTGAGTTGATCATAACTTTCATCAAATATCCATCATCAAAGCTACATACGCCGCTAATAGACAAAGATTGAGCAACGAGATACGATCAAAAACGGCTGAAGATTGAATTTTGAATGTGAGGAAGATTGATCGCGAATGGTAGATCAAAGAACATGCTGATCTCATGTTGTAATCATTGTGTAGGTAACATATTGCGAAATGGCTGGATGTGAATGTCGCTGCAAATGGTCTCATGCTGGTACGATCCAACATGAGGAAACTGAGTTCACCGAATAAGGTCAATCATTAGTTCAAGAAGAATTAAAGCAAATCCTCCTGTGGTCTCTACAAAGATGAGTGGCATCACAGTTGGGATCTTTTAATTCAATTTAGGATTATCTTGATAGGTAACATGGCCATGTGAACAGCATGAAGGAAAACTTTTAGAGCATCGATTTTTGACCTCAAATCCATTTTGTTCTTTTACTTTGACGATATTTGCGCGATTAGATTTTCAGTCAAAACTTATTTGAAATGTAAAGTCGACTCCTGAATTTTATTAACTACATTCCATTGACCCTTAAGCAGATAAAAGGCAATATTTCTACATCTCTTCATAAAACAATCCATTTGATTGTGATTTATAGTTTGATCTATGCTCAAACGAGCATATAAATAATTCAAATCAAATCCTTAATTAACTTCAAGTAGAAAATGTAGAACAAATCTATTTTCTAGCCCATAAAATCCCAGAAGTTTAGAAAGAGAGCTAAAGTTCTAGATTTACCCAATGAACAACAACCGCAACTACCCTAATTGTTCAACAGGCTCAGCACGAGACATCTGTAACATATCCACGCTAAGGTTTGCACAGTCCATTGGAAATTTTTTTCGAGCTCAATAAATTAAAATACTTAAATAGACTAAATAGCCACCGATTAGCTTCTTAATTGTGCTTGGGCAAAAGACCTTCACTGAATAGTTTTACAGACTTCCACCAGAAATTGGGTCAATCCAAGGGGGATATACACGCCAACCGCACGTATAACCACACATACGAGTATGTAATATATTCTGGTCACCGTCTTAAGTTGGATTGCATGAATCTGTCCATCCCGCAGCGATTTCTTGTGACTGGCCCAACAATTCCTTCCTTGTTCTATGTTTATTTATGCGTCCACAGCCAAGTGAGCAAAGTGGAAGGTACTTGAGCGAGTAGCACGCCAACATATCGCACTATTGGAATAAATTTAAAATAGCACACATTAAATGTATACGAATATGCTGACTAGCCTCGTGTGTAGATATCAAAAATAAATCCAAACTATTCGACGATGGACGACGATACTGCCCGCGCACAACATCTTCAAGATGCTGAAAGTATGCGCGGAGCATGAAATTCATGATATTATTAGCGGTGGATGATGATGGTATTGCTCAAGACAGGCCCCATTGGATGGTGCTCAAGTTTATGTTTTGAAAGTGACCATGATGTCAACATGCAAAAATATCCAGCGAAATGGGTCAAAGAACCTTTTGCTAGTGTTCATGCTTGGAGATTTATGTTTTGCATTAACAAGTATGTAGATTTGATCTTGGATCAAATAGCAGGCGTGGCTGTTTAAAGCTGGAAGATGATGACGTCTGGTAAAAGTTATTCATGATATTAGGCATCTGTAGCTTTTTCTAGTACTTATACTCGAGGCTGTGCCATAAAAATAGAAAAAATTGTGTCAAGAACTTTTCATTCTCTAAATGACCAGAATAAATTCAAGGCTATATTTGTTTGGGAATTATCCTTGAAAATTATCGCATATTCTGATCGCTTTCCGCATTAATAATTCATTAGAGTTTATTGTCACATTGTTTCATTGATGCAGTTAAAAACAAATCGGAAAATTGAAAGAGACTCTTGTCAGGGTTTCGTACTCAACCTTCGATATGTACAAATCAATAATAAATCAAAAGCACGTACTCTGATTAGAAAACCCATTGTTTCTCCAATCTAGACGGCCGGCATTTATTTAATTTTACTTGAGAGAATTTCCAAGATATTTATGTTGTCAATTTTATTCGAAAATTTTGAGAAGATCCAATCAAACTGTAGTATCTAGTTCTATCTTGTCTTGTAGCACTACAGTCCCTTTCGGGCCTTAGCTTAGAGATAGTTAGAGAATCTCATTATCCTGATCGAACGTATTCGGCACTCCACAAGGTGATATGGTCAGTAGCACGCTTTGCGTGTGTCCGTCCATCCAGCTGCGATACGTTCTGATTTAAACCAACACCTATCATAGCTGGATGGGCTTATAGTCCGTCCGAAGATGACTCGAACAAAATCTCGTTGCTGGCAACGAGAGTCGAACCAGGGACCTCCGGCTTACGGGATGAGTGCTCTAACCACTATAGCACGCGGACTACATCTAGTTCTATAGTAAGTTCATATAATGGTAAAACCATATGTTGTAATTTAATTAAATTCAAATAGCTAAAACTATCACAAATATGACTCGATTTTATTGAAACTTACTGAGTGTAATAGCCTTATATAAGAATACTTCAATACAAGGGTGCACATACAATTTTATTGAGAAAAATATGAAATTTACAATCCAAACTTTTAACAGAGTTGAGTTAATTTCGACTTCTAAGCTATTTGTTGTTGTTATACTAAAAAAGAAGTATCTGCATGATTTTTTCGGAAGTATCGAATCGTACGTATTACTTCACAAGAGGGGAAGCCACAATGTTCGCAAATTTTCCCTCTAGCTAAACCCCCGAAGCGAAAAGTGCTAGTTTAAGATTTGCTTTAAAAAGTTATCATCAAAACCGTCCATTTGAAACCCTACCTGACTTTCTTTGCCTTAAAAAAAGTAAACACTCCTCTCTAAGGGAAGCTCCCTGCCCTTAAACCTTTTAAAAAACAATTTTATGCTCAAACTTTTAAAGGCAATCACTTTACATTTACTTACCAACTTGAGCTCTTGTAGCTATCAAAGTTTTGGAAAAAAAAAAACAGCTGGGACTGTCGAACAAAAGGCTGTCAAAATGTCAAAGGCTCAATAGGTCACCTGCACAACATCTAATCAAACTCTCATTATCCATGGGGATGAAGGAAGCTGCGGTGCTTTTAAGTTTTTTGTTTCAATTGTTGTTGAATATTTCGAAAACGGTGCGTCGCGTCGTACAGTGGTCTAAAATTCCAAACAGCTAGCCATAATGCCGAAATTTTTTTTTCCGGACACATTTCAAAGTTCAAATGAGCGTAGTGGTACCCCTAGCATCGTTTGAGATCGATGGCGGAGGAGAGGTGCTCCTCTTAACCTGTTCTTTTCTGTTACCTTTACAGACGTCAAACGCATCAATATGTGCGCACATCGCGACTGAAGAAAACATTTTTTTAAAGGGTATTGTTTTCGAATAAAGCGACCGAATTCAATGAAACAACAGAGATTGTTCTCGTGAATGTAAGTACTTCAAAAAATAGTAAAACATAAATACATGTGACAAAGATAAAAGTTGTAAACAATTGAACGATTCACATGCGATTTCTTGATCGTCATGTTAATTTCAGATGATTAAAATAGAATTCTTGCTATATCGGGCCCTGTTTTTTATTCAGTATGGACATTTTCCTAAAAAATATCTAAAAATCAGCTGCCGGTTTGGCCATGAGACATTATTCCAGATGTAATGTACAGATGCGGTCTAAAATGCTCATTATACAATGCACGTTATTATTACTTTAAAATCGACATCTTTTTCTTCAACCGTTTAACCAGCTCAAACTAATGAACAAATATCTGTCTCTTGAAAAAAAATTTGTTCAAATAATAGACAAATACTGTCTTCATCATGTAATAGAACCTGTCATATTTTAGGTAAATTTCTCGAGAGAAATTTACCTATTGTGGAGAGTATCATATATATATACATATATATGGGATATAACGAACTTTGTGACCACGCTAGAAGTTGCAATTTTGCTCCGATTTTCACCAAATTTTCAGGAAAGTTGTATTGAGTAAATATCTCGGTTAAGTTCGTGAACCAGCAAAATCGGCCGGGCGAAAACAAAATGGCGGCCATTTTAGGCCAAAAATCGTGATTTCTGTTCTGAGTATAACTCCGATTTGGATGAAATTTGGTACAAAGGTTCACTGATGTATGTGATGAATCTCACAATGAAAAATCCAAAGTCGGTACGGCAGAAACGAAATGGCGGCCGCTCAAAGGTCGAAAAACGTGCAAAATTTTGTTGTTGTAATAGTGGTCAAAGCTTTCAACAGATGTTCATGAAATTCGGCAGTTAAATAGAAATTATAAATATCTATAGAGTTACGTAAAAAAACAAAATGGCGGCTAGTTGACATACATGAAACTTGGTTTCAAGATAGACATTACTTAGATCTACAAACTTTGATATTTTGGTGATCATGCATGTGCAAATTCCAAAATGGCGGCTGTTTAAATATGGGTTTTTTTTTCAGGTTTTTGTGGCCCTCTAGCGGTCACATTTCCCAGCGAATTTTGATGAAACTTGCGATTATGGATCTCTGTACTATGTTCTTGTATTGTGCAGAAAATTATTGAAATTAAATGAAAAATAAAAATGTCGAAAATTTAAAACCTAATATTTTTAGCTGCCGTTTTCACTAAAAATTTAATTATTTTGCCCTGTCTAGAGTGAAACTCCGATTTGAACTAGATTTGGCACATTGATTGATGAAGTTCTAGCACACAAAGATTTAAAATAGTCCAAAATCAAATGCATGCATTCAAAATTGCCCAAAAGGTCAGGGGGCAAGCGCAATTCTCTATTTTAGTAGCAACTGAAATAATGAATTTTTTTCATGGAAACGTTTTAAATGACTTATCTTGAAAGTATTAATAAATCAGAGTATTTTTTAAATATTGTAAAATATTTTTAACAATACCCTAAAAAATTATAAAATCGCGACTTGTCTGTCTGTCCGTCCGTCCGTTTGTCCGTGCGTCACAACAAGTTTTTTCGCAAACCACATAAGCTGGAGGAAATTTTCTACGTAGGTCAAAAATGGTGCCTCTTGAAATTTGCAGTGTAAGAAAATATTTTAAAGTGTTTAAGGGGGTCTCCCCATACAGGGGGGTAACATAAACATTTTTTTTTTATTTCTGTAGCCCTCTAGCATCAAAGTTACTCAACAGATTCCGATAAAACTTGAAATAATAAGTTATTAAGGCAAGTTAATTTAATTTAATTATGCAAATCGGATGACAAATAAAAAATTCGAAATTTTACAACTTAATATTTTTAGCAGCCGTTTTCAATAAAAATTCAAAATGACGGCCCCTGATGGTTCAGAAAAGAATCGAAAATGTATATATTAATGGCAATTCAAGTGCTGATTAAACTTTTATGGAAATCTTTTGAAATTAACTATTTGAGCTATTTAAGCCAAAAAATTATGACCTTTGTGTGGTAACCACTGTGAAATGTGTAAACAGCAAATGTGAGATGGGCGAAACCAGTATAAATATGTTTATAACAATTTATTACCCGCCGATTTTCAATATGTGATCCATATGTGTGCAACTCAATTTAATTAGCAAAATATTTGCGCCTCTATGAAGGGTCTCCAAATACGGACGGCGGCAGATTTTTTTTGTTAATAACTACCCATGTAGTGCTACAAAAATAAGAAGTCCAGTAGTAGGCAAGCCAAATTCTTTTTCGAAACCTTACGCTACATACGAGAAATTTACCTTTCCGGCTGGTGCTGCCAACGGGGGATTTTTTTCTTTCTTGTCCCATTTCACCACATTTGTAACATAGGCAGCTCATATTGGCTCTTTTGTATACTTGTGCGGTGAGACGATAGCCAAGGCATTCAAAGCATTAAAGAAGCGCTGAACTTCGCTGTATCTTGTGGGTAACCCACACTATTCTTACTTTGCCCTCATTCATAAATTCTTCGGCGTCCTTTTCGGTCGTCAGTGATGGTCACGTGTTGTCTCCTATGGTTTTCTGGTGTCAGCCTCGCTTTGATCCTGCCGATGGTAGGAAGCTTCCTTATAATGGCGTCTTCTACCTCGGCCAGGTCGATGACGATGTCATTGTGTTATTTGGATCATTGCCATCGGCTCAGGCGAGGCTACAGTTGCGCTTTTGCCGATTATGTTCTTGACTGCGTCGCAGAATCATTCTTTAGTGTCGGCCTCTGCTCCGAGCTCGACCAGTATGTAGCCCGACCAGATTGATCGTGCTGCTTTAATAGCAGTGTTGGTGTCTTCGCGCTTTGCGTCTCCCCTGACATCCCGCAACGCTTCTGCATAGAATCGATCATTCTGGGGTTTTACGAGCAATACCGGTTGCCCGATCGCCACAGATATTTCTGTTTGAATAAGGCTGTCCGTTGTTCTCCGTTTTTCGTCCATCATTACTGTCATTGTACAAGTATTCGTCGTCTATGCCGTTCTTAATGTTTTGTTAACAACGGGCTCGTAATTATTGGTTCCGTCGTCGTTGTTGGTATTTTTCATTTTTGGCATTTTTATTGATATATTTTTATGTTTTTTAAGGTGTGTATATAATATTCGCGCTATAGCTTGTCACCTTTTTTGTGGATATAGAATATAATTGGTTGGCTCCACTCTTTCGGCATATGTTCTTGTTACCAAATGTGCTGGATGACTTTGTGAATAGCTTGATGAACACTACTGCCACCATATTTAATGAGCTCCACTGGAATCTCATCGATGTCCGGCGCTTTATTATTCTTTTGGGCTTTGATAATGGAACAAACTTCATCCAGAGTTGGTGGGGCCAATGAAAGCTCTCCGCAGACATCTATATGCTTTGATGTTCTGGAGCTGTACGAAACTCAATAACACTAAACAATTACTAACCTCACTTCCACGGATGGCAAAGATGACCACCTTGCTCGAAAAGACGCCAACCCCCTAGCAATAGGAAATATCTCGGTCTCGAAAGTCTCTGGCCCAAGGGTTGCTATTTCCTCCAAGACGGAGCGGGAATTTAGGCGAAAGAACGGTCGCTCAGCAACATCACCTAAATTAAAACCTTAGCTTATATTCAAGTTAAGGAAATGCACCATCAAACGTACCGTCGTCGAGAAAAACATGAAGGCTACGATACTCGTACAACCTGGTGTTGTAACTTTAAGTGAAAAACTGTCTTTTCTATTTATGCTAGGTAGGTTTATTAGACAACCAAATATTTTCAATTTGGTTTTTACACGTTTCTCGTCATGGCTACGTTCAGGACGGAAACGGATGGAATACCCATGTGTGTGAAGTTGTTCACTTTTTTCGAAACAAAACAATTCAGGGTTGGATAAAATAATATACATTAATCTACACACAAATATATGACAACTTTCCCCCAGAAAATTGAATTCGATATAACAAATAATTTTACGTAGTTAATGGTTTTTTTTTTTTTTTAAATTTAAATTCAAATTTAATCTTACTATTACTTATTATACTTCAAAAAAATAATTCATGCAATATTTCTTTTTATCGTGAATTTAAAAATAATTGAATTCATCGCGAAACCGTTTAGGGGTCGAGTAATTCTTTTCGGTCGATCAGTAGAGACAGGTGCAACAGTGGCAGGGATCGGCTGATGTTTCATCTGAGACGTATCCTCTGGGACTATCATCTCAATAATATTCACTTTGGGAGCAATTGTTGTGGCAGCATAATTTGTTGTTGTTTGTCGAACGTCATATTTTGGCGGTGCTTCGATACTGGATCGGTCTATGGCTGTTGAATCAGGATTTAACGTATTCTAATCCTTAATGTGTTCACCTACTTTCCTCAATCGATCTACGTGCCTTCGCCAAGTCCTACCGTCATCAAGTTTTATTAAATAATGCAATTTTCCTAACTTCTCTAATACCTTACCAAAGACCCCTTTTTTCAGCACTTAAGTAGTTTCTGGCTGTGACTCTATCACCCGCCTGGAAACTTCTCGCCACTAGTACTTCCCTATCTTTATATTCACTTGTCGGGATCATTAAATCCAATCTTGATCTCATTTGTCTGCCCAACATGAGTTGGGCTGGAGATTTATTTGTACTTGGGTGTATTGTTCTCCTATATGCCATTAGAATGGTTACTAATTCATATTCAATTTCACTTGCTTTACAATTTAATGTTTTTATTTTGCTTTTAATGGTCTGAACATATCGCTCAGCTTGTCCATTAGTTGCTGGGTGATAAGGTGCCCCTTGTTTATGGACAATGCCATTCAATTTCAAAAATTCTTTAAACTCATGGGAAACTAGTTGCGTTCCAAAGTCGCTTACGAAAACGTTAGGTAACTCAAATGTTGCAAAGATTTCCCTACATTTGTTGATTGTGGTTGATGCTTTAGTATTTGGGATCACGTGAACCTCGGGCTATTTACTAAATGCATCAACAAGTATGAAAAATAGTTTGCCCTTAAAGGAACCGAAAAAATCTACATGTACTCTATCGAAGACATTTTTAGGCCTTTCCCAACAATGAGTAGGAGCGACCTTATTTGGGTCAGGTCTAACTAACTGACAATTTCGGCAGTTGCTAACCATTTTCTCAATTTCTTTATCCATGCCGTTCCACCAACAGTATCCTCGGGCAACCTGCTTCATTCTACTCATTCCAAAGTGAGCGGTGTGAAGTTCTTTGAGGACTCTCTGTCGTAGAGGTTTAGGAATGTAAACCCTAATTCCACGCATGAGGCAGTTACTTTGGATCTATCCAGAACTAATCTAAACCTTTCAAAATGTAAAATATCATTCGGGGCAGTAATCCTAATATCATCCTGAAACACTTTAACTCCTGGTATGTAGGGTATTTTTCATTTCCCGGTGAAATTTTGCGGCAGCGCTTTAAATACCGAACATTTATCTTTTGGGCCTTTATAATCCTTTATTTGTGTTAAGAGTTAAACATTCTCGGCTGTCAGGATGCACTACCATATGTAAATACGCTTTATGTATATCTATTTTAGTAAATTTTTCTCCACCTGCAAATCCGCTAAATAATTCGTCAATATTAGGTAGTGGATATTCATCTATCTCAATACATTTATTGACCGTGATTTTGTAATCACCACATATTCTGACTTCCCCTTTGGATTTTGGAACGACAACAATCGGAGTCGCCCATTCACTAGTGTCAACTTTTTCCAAAACCTCCTCGCTCTGTAGAACTTTGGATTTACTTCATGCTTTAGGTGAATTTTAGCTTGCAAACCCTTGATTTTACCTATGGACTTCATAAACAATCTATCATAGTCTTCTAATAGTTTTTTCAATTCTGTTCTTTGATTAATATTCGATATCACTGCAAGATTTTCACTGACTATCTTTTGCCAATTCAATTTCAATTGCCGTAGCCATTCCCGACCCAGTAAAGATCCTCTGTCTGAATCCGCAATATATAGTTTTAAATTCTTCTTACCAAAGTTTTCCTCAGAATCAACGTTTACGTGTATGTAACCATAACATTTAATGCTGTTGCCACAATAACTCTCCAGTTGGGTGTCGTTCCGCGAAACTTCGAACTTTGCAAAATATCGCTTCGCGTCGTTCCTGCTGATCACCGACACTGGCGCACCTGTATCGATTTCAAAAGAAATAAAATTATTATTAATATTTAATTTACAAAATATTTTTTTTCTTAATGCATTTTGCTTCACTCTCCTTTGTTCCGATAGTTGCAATAGCTGTTCCACTCGCAACTTTTCCGCACCAACACCATCCCTTCCGTCTTCTTCCAGGATATTTATTCGATTATGTTTGTTTCTGGCTTTGAAACACACTCGCTTCAAATGTCCGACACGCTTGCAAAAGGCGCACTGAGAATTTTTGTGGTGGCATTCATTCGACCTGTGTGACGGATCCCCACATCGATAGCAGCAATTGTTTAGGACTTCTTCTTTTGGATTTAATTTTGTATTTAGCTTTTTGTTGTTATCATGGAACTTTTTATTCGCAGAATTATAGTTTTTATTATGATTTTTTAATTTGATTTGGTTAATATTTTCTTTTGATTTTTCACAAAACACGGCACCACCTTGCTCTGATAACTCCATTGCTGCTGCTTTCTCTAATGCTGTATTAGCTGTTGGATTTTTCTGTTCAAGTAACCTGTTCTGCATTCTTCTATTGAATAGTCCGAACACAAATTGATTTCTTACCGCTGTGTCGCGATACGAACCGAAATTGCAAGTAATTGCTAGCTTTTGTAATGCTATAAGAAAATCACTACACGATTCGTTACTTTTTGGCTTGCGCAAGTGAAACCGAAAATTTTCAACTATTTCTAGTTTTTCTGGTTCAAAATATTCTTTTAACGCGGTTACAACTTCACGATAAGTTTTATTTTTTGGATTTTCGGGCGTAATTTTGTCACATAAGATGTTATACGTTTCGGCACCCATGCAATGTAAAAGAAGATTTTTCTTTTGGGCAGCTTTCACTCCGTAAATATCGAATGCGGCTTCTAGCCGATCTATCCAACGTGACCAAATCGTATTTTTATCAAATGTTTCTATATTGAACATTGAAATCGTCGGAGCTGTAGAATTTTGGTTTGCCGAACTTGAACTTTGACTTTCCGTCATGATTTTATTTTAAAATTATATTAGGCACGATTAATTGAATTTTAGAATTATTGTCTTGAGCAATTTATTGAATATTAAAATTGTGTTGAGAACGATTTATTGAATTTTATTAATATCACACGTGTCACAGTGTCACAATTTTATGTATCGTATCTTTCTGTGAGTTTGTTAAACACGATTTAATATCCTCGTCGCCAATTTGTTGTAACTTTAAGTGAAAAACTGTCTTTTCTATTTATGCTAGGTAGGTTTATTAGACAACCAAAGATTTTCAATTTGGTTTTTACACGTTCCTCGTCACGGCTACGTTCAGGACGGAAACGGATGGAATACCCATGTGTGTGAAGTTGTTCACTTTTTTCGAAACAAAACAATTCAGGGTTGTATAAAATAATACACATTAATGTACACACAAATATATGACACCTGGGATGCGAATTAAGATGATATAGCTATTTGGCAAACTTCCTTTATTTTATTAGTTTCCCGCGAAGACGACTACGCTAATAACATTTACTGGACTTGAGCTGGGCTAGCAGGCGACAGTCCCGAAAAACGAAGTGTCCAAGTCTCGGAGCGGTACTTTGACAGTGATCTGCCATCTGATACTTGTCAACTTCTGGCTAGGGCTACCATAGTGACAAATGCCAGATCCCTCTCTGCGCCCAAGCCGCAAATTAAAACAGTATTTACAATTTCCACTTGGACAAGACGGAAGCGAACTGACTCGCTAACTGACATCCAGTTTTTATATATAGATTTAAGCTATTCGTTCCGATAAAATTCTGAATTACCTAGTATTTAGGATAGGATGATTTCATATTTGCTTGATAACACAGCTTAACAATTGAGTCAATCAATTAAAAATTGTTTTCCTCAGTAAATGTCAAAACGATACTCAACAGTTAAGTCTTCAAAACATCGGTTCACTACACAATATAAGGAGACATATTCAAATAACAGGGGACATCAAATTTTGACTTAATTTTTGGCAATAATTCAATTAACATCTGCAACAAATGTTCTCAATTGAAAACAATCTAGAACAAATACAGAAATAAAATCTGAAAATGTAATACTCCGATAAACTTGCATGCGGTTAAATAAACCTTGATTTGATCTTTAAATGATGATCCATGATCGTGACAAGCAGGTGATGTGAAGGCCAAACAATCGGTTGTGTTGTCTCCAGGCTACCACTATTAACCACCAGATACAGTGGCAGTCGCAACCGTAACAGCAGATGGATGATAAATAATGATCATCATTATTGTGAAACCGTACACCCTACACCCTTTCTCCTTCTTCCTCCACCGCATCTTCATCGAACCGCAAGATGAACTCCTGCGGAACTCGTTTGCGAAAATTCCAAAACGCTTCAAAAACAAGGTGGAATCAAATCACCGCTAAAATAAAATGAAATAAATACATAAAAAAGCCCAACAATCACCTCGCCAACTTAAGCATCTTGCAAAATTGTAAAAGAAAAGAATGACACTGTTGTTTTTGGTTTCTTCTAGATGCATGCAATCAGTGTAATTGATATATCTACGAGTATCTATAGAATGTATTAACCTCTTGTTGTGGCGCGGCGGTACTGGCATGAAGCAGGGAACGAGCAGCACTTGGAGCAGAAGCCACCGCAAAATCTGAATCTTTAATTGAAAGTTAGTCGACGATGACGATCGAGTGGAGTTGACTGCAGGGTAAATGGAATGAAACTCTTTTTCGAAAGAAACCCCAAAAGGGGAGAGAAATGTTTTCAGCACCTGCAAAACGAGAAGAAAAAACCTCGTGCAATGGTTGACCGCAATGTTGTGCGCTGGTAGCGAGATAAAATTACGCCAGGTTTAAACAATTGCTAAATTTACAACTTGTCTTATTTCAAAGGAATTTAGTGAGGACAAAATAATGTCTTTGAAGACGCTTTTTTCACTATTGAATTGAAAAAGGTAGAATGTATCACATTTTGTCAAGTCATCCATTATTTATTTGCTAGAGGAGACTTCGAAATTGTATTTTCAGTATTTTGTAAGCTGCAACTAAATTCATCAGAAAATGCAATGAGAATGCATATTTGCTCAAATCAACCATATTGTCCCGTCTCAAAATAGATTGAATTCGATGGCTTTGTCGGCCAACTTTCAGTTCCAATTCAAGCTCGTTTTCATTCCGAATGAATTTATTTTTGTTTATACAAGTGTTCGCGGTGAATTACTATTTATAGACATAATACACTCGCTGCATCGCATCGTCAATTGAACGATAACAAAGAAATTACACAAAAGGCAAATTTTGCATCAACTAACTTTACTCGTGTCACACTCAATAACTTACTAAAATCATTGTCTCTGTTCTGTTTGTCTGCGAAAAGATTCTATTCTTCTCCATTAGACAAACCAACCGACAGTCATCATTGATGAAAGAAAGTACTTGAGGTGGATTGGCAGAAATTCTCTATCAAAATCGAGACAGACGGACGGACATTAATTCAATGTATTCGGCACTTCACATTTTGCGCTAGCATGCTTCGGGACATTCACCTTAATACTAGTATTGATTGGTTGCATGATGGGGGTACATACGGGGCATATGTTATACTCCTTCGACAGTTGACTTCACCTTCTTTCTAACATAATGCAAAAGAAATGCTGGTTTGTCGGTTGATTGGTTTTAGGGTGTCAGTTGTCAATTCGATTGCAAAATGAGAGATTTGTGTCTTAAACTGTGGGGAGTTGTGCAACAAGAAGTCAATGACTAATGCGACTAGCGTAAACCGCATTTGAATATGTCCTTCCTTTAAAATGTAATGCATGTAATGGAATATATTATGCATGTTTTCTGAAGTGATTGTAATTTGTAACGCTTTCTTTCACAAACAGATTGTTTTAGTCTATTGTATTTGTGGTCTATTGTTGGTATACATATTATTTAAAGGGAAAGTGTTGAAAATGTGGAGCTGAAAAACTCTTTCATGCATTTATTGAAAACAACAAGAGCACTACTAGATTTTCTTGCACTCAGAAATTCGAAGTCTACAGGTCCTCCTTAAAAATGAGTCACTTTTTGTAGACCATATCTTAGTCCTTGCTCATTACAGAAAGGTCATTCATCTTGGAATCTGAACCATCCGCCGTTCAACGATAAATAAAACCTAATCCAATGGGCTGGCCCCATGAATCATATGGACGAACAATGGATACCCAAAAAGGTATTCGTTGGGAGAACTGAAGGCCGGAGACCAGTGGGGAAACCGAGGAAACGCTGGTCTGACTCGGTCGACGAAGACAGTTCATTGCTGCTCTGATTTCGAAATTGGAGGACGCGATCAATGGACCGAGACAGTTGGAGGCGCTATTTGCAGGAAGTGATGGCCCGAAAGGGGCTATAGTGATAAGAACAAGAATCTATAACAATATTTCCGGAAAGAAACTACGTAACTTCATTCAAGACATACCGAATCAAGCTAATAGTGTGAAACGAACCAACAAAAAAAGGTGAAAATTTGTTATTAGTTAGTGAAGAGTACACCGGTAGAAAAAGTGGAGGGCAAGCTCATATATGAACCATTTGACTTTTGGTCCTATTCCTAAATAGTTGCCCATACTAACTAACTAACTAACTACCCATTTGATTCTAAATTAAAAAAATAGTGATCCTATTTATTTCAGCAAAACAAAGCAAAGGCTCTAGACTTTATTAATCCTCGTTTATCTACCATGATTTTTTACTACGCGGTCATCTACGAGTACTATGCACGATATCGTTCATAGTTTATTTTAACCCACTTAGTCGCACCAAAATTGTAGCAAGATATACATCACCTCTTATAAAGATGGCGGGATCACAAAATCTGTATTATTACAGACTCGATTACAATGTACCGACAAGTACGTGTTAGTAAGGAAGACGTTAATTATCAACGCATCGTTGGGAGAGCTAACGCAAATGAGCCACTGGAACATTATCAGCTATTGACTTTAACCTTTGGCACGGCTTCTGCCCCGTATTTAGCGGTAAAGTGACTACACAAGCTAGCATAGACTGAGAAGACACAATTCCCTGTGGCGGCAAAACTAATAAAACAGGATTTGTATATGGATGATTTAATGAGAGGAGCGGGAACAGAGAGAAAAGCAATCGAAATATTTGAGCAATCAAACAAACTAATGAAGTTCGGTGGATTTACCTTTCAAAAATGGAGTAGCAATTCAAGTTTTGTAGTGAATTATATCGGAAATGAAAAGAGAGAAGATGGAGCAGTAAGAATCGAAACGGATACAACACTAAAAATACTAGGACTGATATGGAAAAGAGGGAAGGATACACTGGAATATGAAATTAAGCTGTCACCATTAGAGACGCCTGTAACAAAACGTAAGGTGGTTTCCGATATAGCACGGTTGTTCGAACCACTGGGCTTCGTAGCTCCAACAATCATAAAGCGAAAATATTCATAGAAAGACTATGGCTGTCCGGAATCGAGTGGGATCAAGAGCTACTAGAACCGTTACTAAATGACTAGTTTATCTACAGAGAAGAATTACAAGTTCTTTCTAATTTTTCTATAGCCCGATGGACTGGACGTTGCAAATCTGATATGCATACTGAATTACAAGGGTTTTGCGATGCGTCAAATAACGCGTATGCAGCGGTAATCTATTTGCGAACGATAGACGAGCAAGGTGAAGTGCACATCAGTCTTATTGCATCAAAAACCAAGGTCGCTCCTCTTAAACAAGTGTCTGTTCCGCGCTTAGAGTTGTATGGAGCGGTACTACTAGCTAAACTTCTTTTAAATGTGTCACGAGTGCGAGACATAGCCAAAGAAAATATACAAGCGTGGACTGACTCATCGGTTGTTCTCGGATGTCTAAGTAATCACCCCAGCAAGTGGAAGACATTTATTACGAATAGAGTTTCGGAAATACTTACCATCATGGACAACAGTCAATGGTCGCATATCCGAAATCCAGCGGATTGCGTCTCCAGAGGTATAAAAGCATCGGAACTGATAGTACTAAATCTATGGAAGAAAGGGCCTCAATGGTTAAAAGAAAAAGAGATCAAGTATAGCAAAAGAGATTTTACAACGGTGTTAGAAGAAAAGAAAACCAAGAAAATGTATTTTGTAGCAAGCGTTAATGAAGACAATAGCACATAATTCATAGAGCGATTCTCGTCGCTTCCTCGCATGCTTAGAGTTGGATCCTATTGCAGAAGAGTTCTTAATTTTAAACAATCAAAAGATGAACGGCCTAAAAGGTCAGAGCTTATTATGGCTGAAGAGATAAACTGTACGTTGGTAAAAGTATTAGTTTTGGTTCGTGGCAGACATTTTACTGAGGAAATAGAGCAGTCTCACGGCTGTGTTTTAAAAAGAAGTGCGTTACACATTTTATGTCCAATATTAGACGCTGATGCTTTACTGAGAGTAGGCGGACGCATCCAAAGATCAGAACTAAATTACGAGCAGAAGCATCCAATAATATCACCAGGTAAGGATAATCTCACTCGCTTAATAATATTGGATGCACATAACAAAACTCTCCATGGAGGGCCACAAATTATGTTGAATCATATCCGCCAAACATACTTTATATTGAGAGAAAGGATCCAAGTTAAAAAGATATATAGAGCATGCGTTACTTGCCGAAGATACTCATCAGCGAATAGGACACAACTAATGGAACAGATCCCAGAAGTCATTAAAGCTCAGCGGACCTTTTGACCAATCAATGTCAGGTTTTCTCCTGGTAGAGGTTCCAAATCATACAAAGGGTATATTTGCCTTTTTGTATGTATGGTGACACACGCGGTACATTTAGTGGCTGTATCTGATCTCTCAGCAACGTTTCGAAGGTTTACTTCACGTCGTGGACACTGCCAGGACCTATGTAGCGACAATGGGACAAATTTTGTTGGGTCCAATAAACAGTTGTTTGTTATGTTACAACTTGCTAATTCTAGATGGCCCAATGAAGTGGTGCAACTTTTGACACTCGGATCAACCAACTGGCACTTCAACCCTCTCCATGCGCCAAACTTTGGTGGTTTGTGGAGGCAGAAGTGCGCAGTGTGAAGAATCATCTAAAAAAGGTCATAGGGGATAGTACATTACGTTTGAGAAGTTGACAACGGTTTTGGCACAGATAGATAGAAGCGTGTTTAAATTCGCGTCTTATCTCGGTTTTGAGGGACGATCCTGATGACCCTATTCGATTGACACCAGGCCATTTTTTGGTGGGTGAGCCATTGATAAATGTATCTGATGAGAATTATTGTCATCAACCTCGTAACATTTTAGATAGATGGAAATAATGTCAAAAAATGGTTTGCGATTTTTGGAAAAGATGGTCAAAAGAATATTTGGTTAACTTAAATCAACGCTACAAATGGAATAGTAAAATTTCTGAACCTAATGTAAATGATGTATTTATTAGAGAAAATATGGTTCCACCGGCTAAATGGGTAATCGGTAAAATTATACAGAAACATCCAGATCCTGATGATATCACGAGAGTCGTAACAATCAAATGTAAGAATGGAGTTCTGAAAAGACCAGTTAATAAAATTTGTCTGCTTACTGAATAACTATTGCATCAGGACTTGAATGTATTTTGTCACGGTGGGCGGTTAGTTTTTAAGTTAATTTGTATAATGTTAAAATCTTCCTATTTTGGATCTTACTGTAGCACATTTATTTGAGTTTGTAAAATTGAAAAGCAATGATCATTTTGTGTATATGAAGGACAAGTCCTTGGTGGGCAGTTATGTGCGATCGAAAACTGTGTAGTGAGCTGTTTACGCATAACGCTTTAGCCATCACATACTAGATGGTGGTGTGCGTCTTTAATAATTCGCCAGCAACTTGTCACTTAAAAAATAATGAGGCTAAGCTATGATCAAATTGTGGAAGATTTTCTAGTAAAATAAATCAATTTTGTGCTTAAAAGTGGTTTAATTAAAGATCAAAGTTCCTTGTTTTAGTTAGTGGTTGAACAAAATGAACAGTTGGATTACCCCAAAAACTTCAAGAATCACAAATTTTAGAATTAAACTTAATATTCCAGAAGATGTTCTTAAAATAAATTTGAACAATAAAGTGCTAAAAATTTAAGCGCTGTCGAAAATGAGCATTTTTCGACCGAAGAAAAATTTCATATCTTGAAGACTAATTAATATTAAGAAGGGGTTTTACTCAATATGTAGGGCTTTAAAAAAAGTCAACTTGGCTGCCTTCCAAAAACTATAAGTATTTCGTCATCCAAAAATCGACTATATTTTGAACCGTGAAAAGAAATAAAATTTAGATAATTTCGAAAGTGAAGGGTGGCCCAACCAAAACGCGATGAAGTAAAACAAAAATGTTTCAGAAAATTATGTTAATATTTTTATTATAATAGAAGGATCTACGATAATTATCCGTGAAACAAAATATCGTCCGAATGCTTCCCACGGCTACGGTGGCACGAACTGGGCGAGCATGCACAGGTGGATCCGCATTTAATACAGACCCGGTTTGCTGAAATTTCGCGCACGATTCTCCCGATCGGTGGCACATTTGGTCGATTATGCTGGCCAAAAAACTCACGAAGTGCACGAAATGCATTTTGATTTGAACGCCCATTTTCGTAAAAGCCTTCAACAACCTTAACGCGCTGCTCAATTGTGTACCTCTGCATGGTCGAACTCGTCAAACACTGAAACAAAGAAATGTCAAATTAAGTTGGGCGAAAAATTTGACGTTAAGATGTGACTCACAATTAACATCGTGCATTATAGTTGGACCACCCTTTACTTATGAGGAGGTCTAGTGTGAGAAATAAGAGTTTTAATCTAATAATTCCTGTTTTCGGTTTTTTATCTTGAAAAGCCATCGGTTCTTGCTTGTTTTGGTAAGCAGACGCGATTTGGCTCCCTTAAATCATCTTCTGAGTATAAAATATTTGTGGAAAGAAATGACTTCTTATAAGTCTAGTGTGAGTGAAGTATACGTGTGGAGTTTTCACCCATCAGACATGTCCCCATGTAGCGGATGGAGGTTGCCCTAACTTACGGACTTATGTGAAATAAAATAAAACTCGCTGACCAAAAACTGATTAAGTCAAAGTGCTGACAACGCTTCACGTAGTATTTACTTGTCATGGAACCAGGACCACAGCCTCTAATCGGATTGGATAAACAGAAAGCACTACCGCAACATATAAAGGACTATTCTTTTAAAACTTGGAATGTTAGATAATTTAACAGTCCAGGCGCACTGTGGCAACTTCTGGATGATATAAAAAATATATAATCAACATCCTCGCAGTGCAAAAAGCCGGAGGGCACGATGAAGACATATTTACCATGCGAATGGACACTGGGTTCGAAACCAGAAATCGCAAGAAAGCCGTTAATTTGGAGTGGCTAATATTGATGACAGCACATTTGAAATTATCACCGCCTTCAAGCCAGGACAGCTGAAGAGCACAGCCTTCATGCAAAAAGGAACGACAACGGAGAAGGCCTGATAGACTTGCTTACCAGCAGAGGCTTCACAATAAGCTCCACACACCCCGCACCGAGACATCCACAAGGGAACGTGTGCATCCCCAGTTGGTCGCACATTCAATGAAATCAACTATGCTCTCATACAGCGGCTACCAGCATTCTCAACACGCGTTCATTCCGCGACGCTATGTGCAATTTGGATAAGGGTCAAGCTCCGATGCCGCATCTCCAAGAGCTGTAAACAAGGAAAATCGGCTACCCCAAGGCACCAGATATACAAGCTAAATGATAGCTCAGTCACGTCCACATACATGTCAGCGCTGAAGAATCGCATCCACATATCCCCGCAAGCGACAGAAAGTAGTGATGACATACAAACCATGTAGAAGACAGTAAGAGATACGGTAACAGAAGCGGCCGAAGAGGTTTTGGGCCATAAACCAAGGAAAAGTAGGAATGGCGATGAAGAATGCAAGGCAGCGGTTGAGAAAAGGAACCAGGCGTATCAAGAATACATTCAGCGACCAACTCGGGCCAAAGAAGTAATATACTCCCTCCGACAACAAGCAAAAAAGTATGCCGAAGAAAGAAACGACCGACCATTAACACCGAGATCCAACAGATAAACGAAAACATGACCCTGCATGAAGTCAGATCGACTTTATTGATTTCTATTTGAAAATTCTTTCGATTTCTTTTTATAACAGCATAAGATATTTCATATGGGGATGTAAGAAATTATTTTTTACCCTCTGCTTCTAAAAATACTCCATCACAATCCTCTAAAGATTTAGGAATGTTAATTGTAACATTGCGAGTTTTTGTTTTTTTTTAATTTTAAACTCTCAAACTGTATTTCAAGATTGTATATCCTTTCAATATTATGGCGCGTTGAATCTCTGAGCCTAGAATTGACCTAAGAGTTAATGGAACTAAAACTAAATTCATGTTCCAAACGAGGAATACAATGCCGGTTCGACCAAACCGTAGGCGACTATACCTTGAAACTGTGGATAATTTTGTGTATCTTGTAGCCAACCTGAAGAGAAGAGGCACCGACAAGGAGGAGATTGGGCCGATATCTCTGTACTTTCTATTCTAAGTTCCAGAGTGGTGCACAGGCAAAATAAGTTCCGTATTTACAAATCACTCATCATATCTGTGCTGTTATATGGAAGTGAAACATGGACCCTGACAAGAGAATCCAAAAATGCAGTGGATATATAGTATTTGAACGGAAAATCTACGGCCCAGTGAAACAAGGAACAGAGTGGAGACTACGTTGCAATGATGAATTGTACGAATTATTTGACGATCCACCTGTATCCGCTAACGTAGCCATGTAGAAAGAATGGTAGAAAACCGGCTACTCAAAAGGATATTGTGGGGAAGATCACAAGGTAGGTATTCAGTGGAAAGACAGAGAACTTCATGGGAAGACACGATAGAAGCTGACAGCAAATCCTTGCTTGGACTGATCAACTGGCGGACGAGGTCGCAGTACCGTGATCATTGGAAGAGATTAATGCTGGAGGCCAAGTCCTGGCTTAGGCGGTCGTGCCATAGATGATGACATCCTATGAACTTATGTCTGTAATGAATAAATTGGCAGAAATTTCCATATTTTCCCCATACGACAATTTGATAAATTTTTAATTTTGTATGTTTATTTATTTTATTGATTATATGACTGATACAAAAGGTCTGAATGAATCTAAAAGTTTGTCGCACCGTAATTGTGGGGTTGTATCGGCAATTTAAATTTGGAATAGATTGATACAATATTTGAATTAAATTTTGATGGATCTTCTAGAAAAATTTTGAGATCTGGATCCTTCTGCTGTTCTTCATCCAAATGATTCAAATCAATTTCCTTAAAATTACAAGGTTTAATATTAAAAGATCTTGACTAACTTTTATACCAGTTGTAAATTGAGAAACATAGTCTATATATCTTTCTTGACGAGCGCTTTCACACTTTAATTCGATGCATAAGTTGCAATCAAAATAGATGCATTTTCGGAAGGATATGTTACTAAAGTGGCAGCAGCTAAACAATTCTTTGCTTTGTCAAATACTTCTTTGGCAAATTATAGGCCGAGGGAAATTGTTTATAGATTACTTTTCTTTCTGTAAGAGAGTAATATGATGGTAGGTATATAGGAGGAACAATGCCAGCTGTACTAGGAATGAAACAATAATAGTAATTAATCATTCCAAGAAACCGTTGTGTTGATTCAATTGAGGTGGGTGCTGGAAATTTAATTATCTTTTCGACTTTAACAGCTGATGGTTTAATCCCATCAGCTGAGATGTCGTGTATTAAAAATGTTAATTTAGATACCCCAAATATACATTTTGGAAATTTAATCTTGTGGCCATATTTAACTAGAACAGTGTTGAACAGTGGCTTTACTAAATATAATATCAAAGTATGGTGAAATTAGTATCGAAAATGTTAGCGAATTCGTATATTTAGGCACCAAAATTATGAAATCGGGTAATGAAAGAGCCGAAATACGCCGAAGAATACAGTTCGCAAGTAAAATATTTTATTCAGTTTTGACGATCTTGAAGACTAGCTGCATACATAGGAAAATAAAGGTCCAAGTATAAAAATCGGTGATAAGACCTGTGTTCTGCTATGGGTGTGAAACATGGACCCCCTAACCCAAGCGTCCGCAAATATATTGAACGCCTTTGAGTGACGGGTCCTGAGGCGAATAATCGGAGCGAAGCTAGACGGGGAACAATGGGGAATTCGATATAACCATGAGCTGTATGAAATGTTTGACGAACCGGAGGTCTCAACGATTGTAAGACTGCGGAAGCTGCAATGGGCTGGTCACATGAATCTTATGGACGAACAACGGATACCCAGAAAAGTATTCGTAGGGAGAACTGAAGGCCGAAGACCAGTGGGGAAATCGAGGAAACGCTGGTCTGACTCGGTCGACGAAGACAGTTCATCGCTGCTCGGATTTCGAAATTGAAGGGCGCGGTCAATGGACCAAGACAGTTGGAGGCGCTATTTGCAGGAAGCAAAGGCCCGAGAGGGTAGTGCTAAGAAGAAGAAGAAGAAGTGTCTATCATTTGAAGGGACTGAATCATATCAGAAGAGTTTTTTGACGAGCCAGCTATACTGGATGTTGAAGATCTACTACTTCTCATTGAATTTTGAATACATTTTTTAGTGGAATTTAAAAATTTCTGAAAATCATTTTTATTTTTATTTTGATCAATCGTCTTACTCAGTGAACTTCCATTTCCTTCTCAATTCTGGCAACCGTTACCCTTTTGTAGATCAAAGAAGATCCAGGCATATCGTGCAGGAATAGATACTTTGAAGAATTTGTATTTGCGTTCAAATTTGAGAAACTTATTCATCCACACAACATCTGCTGACTTTGGCGCTTCTTTGACGAAAAATACATGGCATTCAAGTTGTCTTCGGTGTAACTCAGGCATTATTTTCAGATGTGGGGAATTCATTTTAATTTTCTCGATCCGTCTGTTTCATTCCTCTTCTAACTAGGGAGCGCCAAATTTGATAATTTTATTGGTACGCCGTACAGGAGATTGGGCCGGAGAAATTAACGACTACATATTTGCGACAGAGGTTGCGTTCTTCATGGGAGATGTCGAAGCATCCTTCACTGCTTTGTGACTAGAGTTAATATTTGCTGCTTGCTTAAGTTCAACAAGTATCGGCTCGAGATTTAATTATGGCATTGAATTTACTTTAGAGTTTGTAATGTTAATTTTTTCAAGCAATTTTTTTTCCATAATGTTGATGACTCTTTGCAGTTGTTCCTCCAAAATTTTCGGCAGTTCTGAATTTTGTTTGGAAATTTTGCTATCGACCTCGGAAACCATTTTTTCCAAATTATGCAAGCGAGTACCGATAGTGCTATATGACAAGGGAGCCGATGTACTAAACGGGTAGTTGATTGATCCATTTTCACTGCTAAAGCATCTTTCAATTCTTCCAGCTTACTTTCAATTTGGGTCGTCTTGGAACTACATATTATCATTAATTGAAGTAAGCGCACTCACAATCAATCATGGAGGTAGGAATATTATGGTGTGGGGGTTGTATGGGCACTGCTGGTGTTGGTAATGTGGTGTTCAGTTATAGTTAAATTAACAAAAATGACTGACTTCAAATTTACAAAGTAATTTCATGACCAGGGTTGAAAAAATGAGTCATGAAGTAACCCTAAACATTCTTCGAGAATTCGTCAAAAATGATGTCTTGATAGAGTTTTAAGGCAGTTACATACATCTCCCTAGTCTCCGTATCTCAATCCCACAATACCGGAGAGAACATCTAAGTTAGTGGGAACATACTAAATTGGTTGAAAACTGTTGTCAACTCAAAAGGGAGTTAAACAAAATATGGGAATACCTGTAGATTGGTTTAAACTGACAAAAATCAATCTACAGGTATTGGGTAGTGTACTATATGTAAACTTTTTGTGATGTGGTGTGCATTCGAATTTTAATATAGATAATTCTTCTTTGCCATAGTTTCGGAATAACATGAATTTCTTTACTTTATAGATTTCGAGTATAAATAAAAAGAATTTTTTCTAATTAAAATTATTTAAGAGATACAGGCAAAATAGTTTGAAATTTTCGAGTGCAAACTTTATTGACTCACAGTTTATTAAACCCTGTTCACACACAATCCTTAATAATTTTAATTGGTTTCTCGAAGTATGATATTCCATACACTATTCGTCAACCTGCAGCTGCTATAAGTGTACAAGTTATATTCTTCTTAGGCTAGGATCCATTAAATTTTACGTTTTAGCCATGGAAATACCTGTGAAATTTTAATCATAGACAAAAATTTTGGATAGTTGAACTCATCTCTAAAGAGAGAATTAAAAAGATGGGGGGACACCAAGCCAGCGAAAGATGCACCAAGATGGTCCAAAAGTAGTGAATTCCCAAGCTTTTCAATTCTGTAACCTTCTGTTCATAACCTTCGTTGGTTGCCCTACCAGACGTTTCTTAAATCTTTATTTCATTTTGAATCATCACCCGTAGTGCAAATAAATTCTAGACTTTTAATATTTTTTAACCATTTGCACTTCTTTCCGGTTACGAAATTCGTTGGCCATTTTCGTACAAAACTCGTTCGCAATCACAAATTGCTGAATGACAATCTTGCCAAAACCGAAGTTTCCTTGAAAAGGCGCACAAATTTTTATTAGTATCAGCATTGATTTTGGTCTCATCAACGTGTGTGGCAAACCAAACATTAACGCATGAAAAATGAAGAAATTCATAAAACTATGGTTCGAACTGCGTATTTTAGAATTTTGAAGTCAATCTTCGTTCATGCTGAAAAAGACGTCTGTAGATTCGAACATTGATAGTTTAACTATTTTAGTTTTACCTTTTTCTTACTTTCCGCCTTAAACTCATGTTCATGTTATAACGTTTGGTAGGAAATTCAATTCCTGTTTAACAGATTTAATGTGAACATGCAGACATTTAGACATTTTTAAGATCATTGAGAATTTAATTGTCTATTTTGGGGCTTAATTTAAGATTCTAGGACAAGTATCTTTTCAAATTTTACGGTTTTCTTCAATCATAAAAAAAACATGTCCAGAAAGTATCTTTTTACTTCAGTAATAAAAATAATTGGTCGGCATCTTTTATTGGCCTGCAAAGTCTCAGCATGCAATCCGTACGTGAAAAATTTAGATATTTTTCATCAATCCTGAAAATGTGTAGGCTGGGAATGGTGATATCATGATGCACAACAAGTAACGATCCCGTCAATCTGATATAGTTGTACCTGATAATTACTGGATTTTTTATTGCGAAGATTTTGATCAAGGATGTGTAATTGGCTTTTAACGCTTGTCATGATGTGCGTTTGAAGTCCAAATGATATATTCTTCAGAATTAGTGGCCAATATTTAGAATTTTTTTGATAATTGTCTATATTTGCCGCGAATTTGAGAAAAACTAAATTTTAATAACAATATCAAAACCCACCTAGAAAAATAACTCACATTTCAACAAAATACTCGTAAATAATTCCAAATATCGCGAAAGACATTTACATATCAAAGATTCAGCTCTTATAAATCATTCGCTATTAACAAAAGATTTCCATTTTTAAATTAAACCAAAATGATCTCAGTCGTGACGCAACTAATGACGCCATTTTTTCAACCGCAATTTATTCGGATTATGTCAGAATGAATGCATGAATGCACAAACTGGAAAAGAATATCTTTTAAATCTTTACCAGTAGTCGCCATCATCATCACACGTCTGATTGCTATACCGTTTGTTGTCTTCTAGAAATGCAGCAGCAGATCAGAATGCAATCTGTATCACTTCTAATCCCCATATGTTGTACAAACACGTTCTTTCTTTATAACATTTCAGACTGGACACATCACACATGTTTTGATTGGAATGTTTTCTAATCGTTTATAAAAGAAGGGCATTCACGTGCATTTTCGGGTTTAAGAAAAGAATTATGCATTTCAGTAGGTGGAAGGATGCATCTTGTTAGCGTGCGCCGAGCAAAGGTATTTATTTTTAGTGCTTTGCAAGTCAAAAGCTAAATGGGTTAGTTGGGAATCGTTTGTAGGAATTTATGCGTAAAACTAAAGAAAAATGCATTTAAATGCTGGATTTGTTGATATGTGGAATCAAAAATAAATTGAAAATGTGCGATGTGGAATTTATTCAATGCATTAAAGATGCTAATTGGAATAATGATAATTTTTCGAAGACATAGGTTGTTTGATATGGTAATTTTAGGTGATTAATTTTACTTTTAAATATTCATATGTAGATCTGACATCATTGATTAAATTAATTAATTGTGGGCTACAAACCTGATCTTTTGTTAAATATTCATATTTTGCAGTTTAAAAGGGCGTTTCTGATTTAATTAACCTATATTTTTCTTCTTTTTAGGTAAGCAAACGGACTTGTGAAGAAAATTGCATTGAAACTGTGAGTAGTGAATAGCCTTTGATGCATTTTTATTTATTGGTACATGTAGAAATAACTCCACGTAAAAATATATGAAATTATTATTTAATGCTTTGCAAAAAGAAGGCACGAATACTTTAAAATAGGTTGGCTATCTTTGTTATATATTGTAGATTACTTTGGCTCGTCATAACGTTTTCACATTTAATTTAATTTTTTGCAATGAGGTTTGAGAAGCAAAATTACAATGTCTGTCCTGCAAAAGTTACTCTCAAACACAAGTATTCTTAAATCAGCCGGTTAATATCACGAATATTAATTTTCTACCAAACTAACATTTTACTATCTAAATTGAAATTTAACTTCAAACTTTGCTTTTGTCACATCCCTCTGTCCATTAAGGACATAACAGTAAATAAATAAATTTCAATAAATCGATTGTGAGGCGTGCTGTGTGGCTAGTGGCACCGCGTTTTGTGGAAACCACATATCGTTGATGTCAAGTTCCTCCAATTCTGGCCACAAATAATCTTCCAACATAACACGATAGCGCTCTGCATTGACGGTAACATGATGGTCGTTTTCATCCACGAAAAAATACGGCCCAGTCACACCTCTGGCATGAAAACTGCAACGAACAGCAATTTTTGCGGATGCAACGGTGTCTCAAGAAGCACATGTGGGTTTGTTACTGACCAATAGCGCATATTTTGCTGATTAACAAAGCCATTGAGTCAGAAATGAGCTTCATCGCTGAAGATGATTTTTCGATAATAGTAATTAATAGTAATTTTTAATAATTTCCAAACGTTGCTAGTTCTTGAATTTTACCATGATGAAAATGTTAACTGTAACTAAAGTTTTGACATTGACAGTTCAATACAAGAGTTTAAGGGTGCATTCATATGAAGATACGAAATTGTTATGTCCCTCAATGCGAACTCCTATATAGATACATGTATTGGATATTCTAAAAAGTATTGAACCTTTTTTTGTAATTTTTCGATTGAATAATTCTTTTATTTAAAATGGATTTTATTTAAGTACATATTCTCCATTATTATCTATGACCTTTTGCCATTTTTTTAATTAAAGCCATTATTCCATCTGTGTAGAACTTCTGTGGTTTATCGATGGAAGACAACGCCCTTTCTATTGATCAATTCTGGCCGGGTTTTTTAAATTGCTTGTTGCAATCTGGTTAATTGCTGACAGTACAGAGCCGAATTGAGTGTTTGGCCAGGTTCTAGCACCTCATGATAAACAATTCCCTTCCAATCCCCCCATACACACAGCATAACCTTCTTTGGTGTCAATCTTGGTTTTGAAGTCGTTTGTGATGATTGAACCTTGAACTTCTTCAAACGACATTCTTGTATCTTACCCATTTTTCATCGCCCGTTATGATTGGCTTCAAAAATGGCTCAATTTCATTGCGTTTTATTAGCATTTCGCAAATGTAAATTCGGTCGATCAAATTTTTAGAGTTTTGTACTAAAATACAAAACCCCTCGCGATTGGACACGTTTCATCCGAAAAATCATTTATGAGTACAACATTTATGAGTAAAACAACAACAAACACATGAGAAGTCGAAACTCACTCAACTTTGTTAGTAGTAATAGTATGATTTATCGATTTTACATTTTATTGAATAAAATCTTAACGGTACCTTTACAAATGACTATTTATAAGATTGACCAGTCATGAAAGTTTCACAAAGATCAAACAGTTTTTAATAAAGTTATAGCGATTTTAATTTTCCTGTATTACTATGGAACAATATGCGCTGTATTACTATGGAAACATATGGCTATGGAACAATATGCGCTTTTTACCGACTCTACAGGCTTGCTACAGGTTTGCTAGGATTTGCATGAAAGTTTCAGGAATGATAGATATAATGAATATTTTTGAGAAATGGTGCAGCTAGTGATATCAGTAATCGTAAAACATAATAGTGGCTGTTTTAAACGCGAGGATTGAATAATTTTGAGTTATTTTTCCCCAACTTCGACGTTCAAGGTGCATGTTTTTAACACTTGATTCTATTTAATGAATGACTGAAGATGAGTACCTACAATTAATACTGATAGATGAAACAAGGCGAGGAGGCAAGAGAGAGCTCCTAACAGAAGGGCTTTGTAACCATATTAGGGTTCGAAAAAATTTTCTGGTGCCATGAATCGATGATTACAGTACAGAGGAGCAGCCCCTGAATAAAAAATTTCATCAAACGTAGCCGATATGAGTATCAAATGAAAGGTTTTCATAAAAACTTTTCAAAACAGTTCTTAAACTGAAGTTTTTGGTTCAGTGGGGGTACAGGGGGGAAATACACGAAAATGCGTTTCCCCCCTCGCGACTGGACACCAGTGATCTAAAAAAATCTGAAAAAAGTTATAAAGGGAGATGTTTACGAGTAGAACAATAACAAATACCTCAGTAGTTAAAATTCGGTCAAATTTGTTAATAATAGTATGATCTTCGCATTTTGCATTCTCTCCAACAAAATCGTATGGATGCCTTTAAACTCAACAAAATTCAGTAATTAAATAGCCTTACACAAGGTCCTTATACTCATTTTAAACGAGCAAATTTCATTGACATGTTTCTTGATTCTATTTGTTGCTGGTGATTCTATTTTGTAAGTTGAGAGCAAAACCCTTCTGACATGAGCGTAGGTCTGTCTACCCAACTTGTTTAGTGTTCATTCATGCGGTACCCAAACGTCGAGCTTCTTTGTTTATCCAGCCTTACGCAAATGGTTCAAAACTGTTTGGTGATGGATATTCAGTTCCTTAGCAATGTCATGGCTGCTTATATGTCGGTCTTCTTCAATTTTTTCATTCATCAACTTTTTCAGTGATTGGTCGACCTGAGTGAGGTGCATCTTTGACATGAAAATTTCTAGAACGAAAGCGAGCGAACCATCTCTTGGCTTTGATAAAGTATCTTGACCGTAGACACGACAAATTTTTTCACGAGCCGGCGATGCATTCTCACCTTGATCCTAGTGATATGGTAAAATATAACGATTTTTTTCAGAAATTTCACTCATTTTTAAATGCATACAACTTTTGACGCGAATGACGAAATACAAAACTGTCCATATGAATATTTCAAACGCATGTCAGTTTGACTCAATCTGATTAATATTGCCCGATATATGACATCTAGTGACAAAAGATGCTCAATTCGTTTTAGACTATCCACTTTATATACAGGGTGCGTACGGTATTTGAGGACAACTTGAGAGTAAAATTAATTAGCATGTATTTTTAACAAGATTTAATGAAATTTCAGGAATTTTTTATACAACGTTAAATTAATATATGGCTATAAAGTTATTCAATAAAATCGCCATTAGCAGCAATAACCTCTTCAATCCGGGTCCGGAAACGATTACATACCCGAATCAAATGCTCCTTGTTCATATTGACCATAACGGCATTAAAAGCAGTCTTCAGCGAAGAAGTGGTATTATGAGGACGCTTATTGGTCTCACGCTCAACTACGCCCCATACGTAATAATCCAAAGGATTAAGGTCTGGGGAGCTAGGTGGCCATAGGCTCGGTGTTATGTGGTCCTGAAAATGTTCGGCCATCCAATCTTGTGCCGCCATCGCTTTATGTGAAGGAGCAGAGTCTTGTTGAAAAACGTATGGTCTGCCTCCGCTTACATTGTCTATCCAGGGTTTCACTACCGTCTCCAAAACCTCGATGTATGCAGCAGAGTTCACTCGAATTCCTTGAGTAAAAAAGTGTGATGGCATAACATGCCCTCCGTTGCTGACAACACCTAAAACCATAACAGTGGCTGGAAATTTTGTGTGCATAACAACAGGAACCTCCGTAGGATTTGAACATAGCCATCTATTATTTCTGCGATTGGTCTTTTGATCTTGGTCAAAATTTTTCGTCGGAAAAAAACCATAAAATTTTGGGCGCCTCAGAGTGTTTGAGACGTTTAGATCGGAGAACTCTGCGCCCTCTGCGCATCACATAAGGCTTATACCGAAGGTCTTTGTGGACAACTCTACGAATAAGGCACTCAGAAACATGAAGCTCACTCGCAAGGACCCTCATTGATTTTGAAGGGTCCTCGTCTATGATTGCTTGCACTTGCTCTAAAAATTCTGCAGATGGGACAATGTCGGACCGTTGTCCGCGCTTTTTGCGTTTTGCAACCGATCCTGTATCGCCTCTTGATGCTTCCAATTCACGGCGAACCTTATGCACGAATGAACGCGCGCAATTAAGAAAATTAGAGATCTCTAAATCTGTATGGTTCGCACATATAGCGACAATGACAGCATGTCTCTTCATTTCTTGAGTGACGTTGTAGTCCGCCATTTCTTATCTGAAGAGGAAAAAAAATTCGCGAAGTTATAGTCACATTTAAGCATGTCCTCAAATACCGTACGCACCCGATATATATATGTATATATATATATATATATATATATATATATATATATATATAAATTATATATTTATATAAATAATTGTATATATATATATATATATATATATATATATGTGTGTATATATATACATATATATATATATATATATATATATATATATATATATATATATATATATATATATATATATATATATATATATATATATATATATATACGTATTATATATATATATATATATATATATATATATATATATATATATATATATACGTATATATATATATATATATATATATATATATATATATATATATATATATATATATATATATATATATATATATATGTGAATGCGATGTGTCGGTGTAAATTTTTTGTGATTTTCTAAGGTTATGTTAATTTTAAAACCATACCAGTAGTTTTTTGCAACGGAGCAAAATGTTTTAAGAAAAAAGCGTGCTCTTTCCAATGGTAAAATTCGTTATAAAATCAATGCATGGGGTCGGACATTCTAATACTGCAAACATCAGCCTAATTTCAGCTCGTCAAGGTATATTCGCCCCTGATGATCTGAAACAGAGGCTCAACCTGGCCTAACTATTGAGAAGGCATGGATGATTTCGGTCTTTCTTGCACAAAATTGATAAGTCACGACGCGTGCCAAACATTTTTTATGCGCGAAAGATGCTTACATGTTGCACATTATGCTCGCGCAGTCCTGATAGTTAAAAAGGCATACTAGACCGCCAGGATGCATCAAGAGTATAGGAGTCTCCTTTATACCAATTATTTTCCCCTCCCACATGAGAAGGAATTCCTCTAACTTGCAGCCTTGATCCGTAGTAATGTTTCGAAACGGTTCCAGGCAATGTTCTCAGACTGACGGGGGAGGTATGTAGTGGGTACTCCGGAAGCATGCACGCTTGAGAGTCCCACACTCAGGTTGTAAGAAGCCTTCACTTCCCAACTACAAAAAAAGTAATAGTCACACGTTTATTTTCAAATGAAACTTCATATTTTTCAAAGCAAAATGATAAATTTTCAACACAAAAGCAACTGTTTTTTCTTTAAAAGCCGACGGGCCTTCCTTGTTTGAGTGAGCGCAATTGCAAAATTTTTCCTTAGCTGGCAAAATATTGCCAGCTATTTTGTTTATTTGGCATCCGTAGGCCCATTCTTTTTTTTGTTTAAAATCTACCGCGCCTTGCTATGTGGATATCCAATAAACAAAGTAATTGCCTACAACAGCTAGTATCAATGTTGGGATCGAGGTCACTCAAAAAATCAAGTCCTGGTGGCTTTTAAAGAAAAAAGGGGATTGGCCTACGGATATCAAATAACAAAATAATTGACTAAAAAGGAAATTTTTTTTCGTAGCACTACAGTCCCTTTCGGGACTTCGCTTAGAGAAATTTGTGGCAGCTTTGGATATAAAAATCGGTAAAAAATCCTGAAAGTAGATCTTTATGTGTACAAGGGCAACAGATACCTCAGAAGTCAAAACTTCGTCAAATCTGTTAATATTAGTACATTTTACAAATTTTACGTTTTATCTATAAACTCTAGTGGTGACCTTAAAATTTGCCAAAAATTAGTATCTGAATTTTCTGTTGTCTGAAAGTTTCATGAAAATCGTGCCATAAACAGTTAAGTTATAGCAATTTAAAATTTATCAATTGCATCAACAATTGTACATAATACTGTTTAAATGCACGTTCGGGAAAGGCCCCAACTCTATAGATGTGTAAAGATTTTGTTGAAAATCTTAGAAATAATTTCTAACATTGATATAACATCATGATAACTCAAACATAGAGGTCAGCACATGTTGGCAAATTGAAGTATATAATAACCATATGTCAATTTTCCGAGTCAAGTTTTGATATTCAGAAGTTAGATTTTCCAGTAATATTACTATACCGTTCTGGCAGGAGCATTCACCTGCTACTTTTACTTGTTTCAATATATTTTTGTTTGTCACCAAAACAAATAATACCAAATTTTAACCAAAATGTTAAGAATCTCCACATTTTGTAAATTACTTCATTTTGATTTGATTTCACCGAAATTCTTCTCATTTGTAGTTCAGCTAACATATTTATCCCCTCAAAGTTTTCTGACCGTACTTCAAAAATTTTGTAAGAAAAAGATTTAAACAAATTTTGTTTGTTTACGCACATCACGCAATAACATATGGTCATACACGATTTCTGCTTATTTACTCATTCATTCAGAATTTGTTCATCAACCAAATGGAACTTTTCCAGAACCATACGAATTTTCTTTCATGTAAAATTGTTTAGGAAACTCTGAAATCTTGGTGGTCACAGAACGAAACATTCCATGAAATCCACGTGGTGACTGGAAGTTGAGTGAACTTTTTTCATGCGGTTTGGTTGTTTTTCAACCATGAAATTAGAAAATTACTAAAAATAGTTGTACTTCTATGCTCAAAAAATGAAAAACTATATTTTCTTGTACTTTTGAATACTTTTTGAAGCATGCAAAAATTTAGAAATTGATCTTGGGCCTTTGGCTTCCTGTTTTGAATCAAATCACGCAAATAAACCATTTTTTTTCTTTATCTCGACTTATCAGAATAAAATCGTAAAGGAATTTTAAAAGTAAGCTATTAAAACGGCAAAAGTTGGTGAATGGATTGGTTTAAACGTGCTATTAAAATCAAACAATTTAAGCGCTGCAATCAATCATGTGTTTAATTTACGAATCACAGCTAAAAATCGAACATCGCTTATTTGGATTTATTTTCCAATTAATCATCACTTGCCAGAAGCTGCTGTGATGAACCACCTACTGCTTCTGGCTCCCTAGATATATCATTAAAATGTTTTTAATTAAACGTTATAGCTGTAGATTAATACTGTTGGAATACCAAATTCGTGCGATGATCTTCAAGATAGCAACAAATTGCTGAAAAACAAGAATCATTAACCTTTCGTGTAGGTAAATTTTGCGCTATCTACCCTTGAGCTAATTTGTATTTGTTGGTTTTTCTCGAGACTTAAACGTATATGGGATCTTAGGAATATTTTGAAATAATTACAAAATCATCATTTAAGATTGGAAAACAATCATTAATTATTTCCTCAAAGTGTAGAGCTCTTTCCTTTCGTTTTTCTTACTAAGAGTTAGTTATTAAAGTATGAACACAAGTAGAATTAAATAATCTCTTGAGATGGCATGACAAATCCTTATAAATTTTCCTAAACTGTCAACAACCAGCAGAAAGTGAGTTGGAAATTATTCACGCCATGGAAGGCCTATTCTTCCTGGCTTTGTGAATATCCTTCTACTAATTCAAACGAGTAATCTTTCGGAACCTGCATGTGCGCAACTTCGCCCCAAGATGGAAACATCTGAATCTTGCAACAAATCTACTGTCGATGCTGCAATTGACAAAATACCACTGTTATGTGCAATAAATCTGTCCAACATTTATCATCACCTGCCATGCAATTTGCATACTAAATTATTGAAGTTTAGATCGCGCCCCTACCCATCAAATTAGACAATGATTTGTGCATGGGTGCATGATAGCTCTTGGGCTTGCGCAAATTTATTCACCATTCGCCAACAAATCACACTCTGGATTTCCACGAACTGAAGATTAAGAGTTATTGCGAATGTTGGAGGCATCCGCGGATTTCTTTCGCCTTTCCATTCTGATATTCGTGTTCAACTCGCATAGCCGATGTTGCTCACGGCATTGGGTTAATGATACCAATCATCAAATGAGTTCGCAGCAATGATTGACACCGCTCGAATACCTATCAATCACAACCACATGCTACCATGTTTGCATGTTGGCAAACTAACGTACTATATACATATCTGTCACGTTTAGCAATTTCGAGAGACGGGAACACGAACGAAATTCATGCAAAAAAAAAATTCCAAAAATTACTATTAATTCAAGATTGCTCCAAAGAAAAGATGCAAAATTGTATGAGTATTTTAGATCATTAGGACCCATTGCTCATTGTTTTCAAGAAATTGCTTAATTACTCGGAATTCCTCAACTTTGTAGTAAAAGCTTTGAATTTAAGGTTAATGATCAAAAGAAATCGTCAAAATAATACGCGAAAGTGGAAACAATTGAATTTACCATCAAATTTCTTCCTTTCTCTTGACTTTGGAATCATTTCTAGGTATACCAGTTCATTGTCTGAGCTTGCTTGAACGGATCGCTTGGCTACTAATAGATTCTGAAAGTTGAAAAGATTTAATAACAGACTTCAGGTTCTACTTCCTCCAACCACTTCAGAATTGTACGCTACCGTGCGTCTTGGAAGATGCTTCGCCATTTCTTAAATCTGCTTGTCTTGTAGTACGCCAGCACGTATTCTATGTTGTTCGTGCGGTGTAAATTGAAACGATGTTCGTGGGCAAGCAATTAAACTGCTTTTTAAAGTATTAACCTCAAAAGGTGTTGAATTTCATTTCCTCTTCTAATGGACTCGATTCGCGAGTTAGTAAGAGCTTTGTCTATAATGTATTTTGTATTTTGCAAAAAGAATATTTATATAGACAAAGCGGATTATGTAAACACCGTGAATGCCCTTAAGGTTGTTCCCTTAAGGTTGTTCCTTTTAGATGCTACTTGCTGAAGTGTAAGTGATAATAAGGTCGTTCAATAACCTTGGGGTTGGTTCTATATGGGCTATTCTGGAATGTTGGAAGACATTGGCTCTGCTTCGCCGTATTTGATAATTGACACTAAAGATTTCGTGTGAAATGTCGTCAACAAGAATTATAGAGAATGAAGTTGTGAATCATGAATTGTTCTTTACCTTAAGATAAATTCAAAGTAAAGCTTGATTTCTTTGTTTGATATAAGCACATAAGCATCTTTATTTTATAAAAATACAGGTTCATTCACATCAGCCCGGTTCGAGATTTGGTCTTCAAGAATATATTGCCGCAACTTGTTGAACACCTAGAAAACCATCCAGTTATATGGCACCGTACTATTTTAGAAACAAAATTTAAGGTGGCTTTGATTTGTTGGTCACATGCCATCCTTTTTTGGGAAAATTTTCTGGCCATTGATGAAATCAATGTCTGCTATTAGAAGAATAATGAAGGCGTGTTGAAATTTTCCTGGATACTAATCTTTCCTCTTTGGCGCCGATTGGATAAAACTTACAAGAAAAGATGATCGATTTCAAGGCAAAGCACTCCTCAGGTGTGGGCAAAGCATTATATTGACCATATTGCCTTGTAGTTTCTTAAAACGAAATACTCTTTCAAATTTCAACTTCATTTTTTGATTTCGACTGTTTTTCGATTGATTATTTTTGTAAAAGAATGACCCTCAGCTGTGAAGTTTAGTAAGATATGGTACTGAAAAGAGCATGGAGCAATTCGTGACTGCTTCATGACTAGGTTTGAACTGAGGAATTAGTGAAGGCTTAGGTATAATTACCTTGAAGCTCGACCAACTAATCGTGCAATTTTTTTGTGGTTGGGAGGTAGAGACTTTACACCCTGAGTGTGGGGCTCCCAGTCACGTGGGGCGTCTGGACTACCCACTGAACACCTCTGCTGTCAACCTAAGAACGTAGCCTGGAATCGTTTGACACATTACTTCGGGCTAAGCCTCTTTTAGCTACCGTAGTGAAATTGGGTAGATAAAAGTCCGTGAAGGACTGCAGCGATGGTCTGCTGCCTCGGCGAAAGGGGATGGTAGTATGCCCCGAGATTTGGCCTTGTCTGAGGACGCGTCAATGCGCTGACAGGCTAACGTTGCGGTGTTGTGGGGCGGGTTCTTTTGCCCAACACAAGGACCCACTACAAAAAAATTTCGCATTCCTGAATTGAAAATGTAGAATGCCGATCGACTGGTGTCGAGGCTGAGGTAGCCTACTAAGGGTTGAAATTGCTTGTTCAAAGAACAAATAGGGCTTTGAGAAAACGGACGGACTCAAGAGACTTCGTCGCTACCGACGATACTTATGGCCCACAAATAAGAGTGGGGCATCCAGGTGGAAGCGGTGCCTCTCAAACCCTCCCAACCGAATCCAGATCCAGATGTAGACGTAGCCATATATTGTGAAAAACTCATGCAAACATAATTTGCGTGAATTTTTCCATCAAATGAGAAACATAAACGTGACCAATTTATGTTATAGTACTATGCGATGAAATCACGTAACACTATACTATAAAAGGGCACGCGAGCGGAAGGCCACTCTACCCGGCAATAGCCCCTATAACACTTAAAGAAAGGAAGGAGCGCGCCCGATGGCTAGCTCATTTTAGCGAAGGGGCCGGCCATCGTTGCGAGTTCCATACCCGGTCAGGTTTCAACGAAGGGAAAGACTGAGTTTGTATTTTTTTAACTACATATTACTTTATTTTTTTCTTTATTTCCAATTTTTCTGATAGTTTCAAATATATCGAGCGTGGAGAAATCGTATCACATGCCTAATAAATACGTTTATATATAAAAGAACCTAACAGTCAAAACTGTAGTGTATTGGCAACTTTTATTCCAAATTTATTAAAATTTAGTGGATGTCATTAAGTCTGTGCAATACATTTTCAGCTTAGTTATTGGGTGACCTTAAGGATTTACCAACTATTGATATTTTGAAAATTTAGATTTATACAACTTTTTACTAATAAAATAATCAAATATAAAATTTAAAAACAGGTACTCACCAACATACTCGTCGGGCGCCCGCTGGTGATGTCGGTGAATTACTGGAAATTGAATTAAATAGGGAGCACGATTCCAAGTAACACTTTTGCACTGCATATAAGTCAATTTCCTTAATCATATAGTACGTTGAGACAAGCTGCTTTGGGTCGAGTACACCAACAAGTGGTTCCTTTTTAGGGTTTTGTACTAAAATACAAAACCCTATTGCAATGACGACCTGTTTCCGTCTGTCCGTCCGTCCGTCCGTCCGTCTGTATGTCACAGCACTTTTTCTCCGAAACTATAAGGTCTACAGCCATGAAACTTTGTAGAAAGGTCAGAAGTGGTGACCTCTTGAAAGTTCAAGGGTGGAAAAATTTTTCAAAGGCGTTTAAGGGGGGTCTCCCCATATAAGGGGGTGACCCCTCAAAAAAATTTTTCACCATTGGTAGTCGAGTAGGGTGTCATTGGAAAGGTATCAATGAGATCTTTTCAAAACAAGTCTTAAAATTGTCTTATGAGTACCGAGGGGGGCAGGGGAAGGGGAAATGTACGAACTTTTCGCGTACCCCCCCTCGCGATTGGACACCTTCCATCCGAAAAATCTGAAAAAAATCATGAATGTAGGCCTTGATGAGTACAACAACAACAAATACATGAGAAGTCGAAATTCACTCAACTTTGTTAGTAATAGTATGATTTATCGATTTTGTGTATTCTTGAATAAAATCTAAACGGTACCCTTAAACTCAATAAAATTTAGCAAAGAGATGGCTATTTATAAGATTGATCTTTTCTGAAAGTTTCATAAAGATCGAATAGTATTTACCGAAGTTATAGCGATTTGAATTTTCGTGTATTACTATGGAGCAATATGCCCTGCCTTACTATGGAAACATATTGCTATGGAGCCATATGCGCTTTTTACCGACTTAGACACTACAGCTTTGCTAGAATTTGCATAAAAATTTCAGGAGTGATAGGTATCATGAAGATGAGTACATACAATATTGAAACAAGTCGAAGAGGCAGGAGAGAGCTCCTAGCAAAAGGGCTTTGTAACCATTCTAGGATTCGAAAAAATAGGCCATGAATCGATGATTAAAGTACAGAGGAGTGGCCCCTGAAAAAAAATTTCATGATAGGTAGCCGATATGAGTATCAACTGAAAGTTCTCTATGAGAGCTTTTCAAAACAGTTCTTAAACTGACAGTTTTTGCTTCAGTGGGAGCACAGGGGGGGAAATACATGAAAAATGTGTTTCCTCCCTCGCGAATGGACACCAGTGATCTAAAAAATCTGAAAAAAATATCAAAGGAGATATTTATGGGTATAACTAGAACAAATACCTCAGAAGTCAAAATTCGTTCAACTTTGTTAATAATAGTATGATCCTCGAATTTCACATTTTCTCCAATTAAATCGTCTTTGACATGTTTCTTGATTTTATTCGTTGCTGGTTACTGCATTTTGTAAGTTGAGTACAAAACCCTTCTGACATGAGCATAGGTCTGTCTACCCAACTTGTTGGGTTTTGATATTGAGCTCCCCGCTTCGCGATCTGTTGTATCTATTGGGGAGGTCTGACACGGTATAGTGACAAGTTCCACTTCAATCTAGCAATGCCGCAATAATTGAAAGGCTACAAAATTTTTTTCCATAGGGTGCAGTATTGATGAACTCTCTTCAGATTGTTTTAGTCGAATTTGAGAGTTTGAAAAATAAGCAGGCTTAATCCGATTTGTTAAAACCGCGACAGGATGCTCTGAGCTATACACTTTATACTTTTGATAACAGGCTAGGATTCATAGCCAAATTGGCTAGACATGCGTTTCGGAACAGAAGGAAACTGCTACTATAATTTTATCCTTTCATTTTCCAATCTTCTCATTTGATGTCGTTCACAAGTTACAGCCGTACAGTCTTTTTCTTCGAAAGAATCTGCACATAATTAATTGTAAGGCGATACGAGAACCAACAGTTTTTGAACGAATCTTTCTAACTAAGTATCTTACCGGCAGTTCAGCACGATTTTTTAAGATTTGGTCTTAGCACTACCACGTCAAAATTTAAAGACAGCCGGTTTTACTATATAACTTCATCAGAGCCAGAGCTTCTTCCCGATCACTCTATGATTTAAATAAATTTGAGATAGTTCACTTTTAAGCATTTTCAGTGAATCGCACGATTCAACCACTTTTATTTTGTTGTCATCGAAAATGCGACACACATTTATTGACGCGTTTCTTTGTGTTTGATTCTATGGGAGGATTTCTCTAGCGCAAACGGCTGTTCGGATTATGGCGGTTCTCGTGTCATAAAATTGGTTATTGCAAGTTAACTCAGTTCTCTGTGAACTTTTGGCGGGATATTGTGTTACCTCATATGCACCAAGCGACAAGGATATATTTGTTAGCATACAGGTATATCATTTCACCCTTTTAATCTTACACTGCACTTGTCTCTTTACCAAACGTCATACAGCATAACAGAGCAGAATCCTTCTGCTCTTCTTTCCCATCTAACACGCAATCATTTTAATTCGAAGTCTAAGCGTGTAGCCTGTCCAAATGCGATTGCTCAAATGAAGCACACGTATCGTCAATATGCAAATGAACCAATCAGAAGCAGGCTATTAAAACTAACCAACGAGTAAGCAAGCGCACACTTGAAAGAGAGCAACGAACGTTCGTCACGCACTCACTTCTCACTGTATCTTTTCGTCATCTAAACACAGCCCTAAAAGAATTATTTTCTGGACTACTTGTATTACGGGTTCAAGCAATTTTCTTTGAAAAGGAACTGCTCCTTGCAATTAATGGCTTTCAGGGGCTCAAAATTGCACGCGTTTTGGTCTATCCCAAATCAATTTGTTGCGAATCGAGCCGTATGTCACTTGGCAAAACACCCACTTCAGACCCGATATTTTGCCTGTACAAAAATGGATTCATTCACATATTGTTTTAAATTGGCCGTCAGGCAATATTTATTAATGTTTTTAAATTTCAAGGGCAGCCCGAAGTTATCCCTTTTTCACTGCTCGCGGGTCTCGCGGCGTGCGCTCTCACGGTCCGTCATAGACTCCTCAAAAATATTTACTCCCAACAAAATGATATCCTTTATATATGTTACGTTAATCACTGTTTTCACATGGGACACTGCACAAAAGGATCACACACGCAATGGTCGCTTGCAGTATAAGAGCACAAAGATTTGCTGACTGTGCGTAGCACCACTTACAATCCACCGATCTTCGCTTTGCCTTTACGGCTTGCTTTCACTTTCTTATTAATCACCCACTCAGACGCGTCTCCACATTTCGTGCCAGAGCCACAATCGAAATCTCAAAACGTCACGCGATGCAATCTTTTTCTCGCCTCCCCGTGATCGCTGTGGAGATTCAAAGCGGACTCTCCCGTTGTTGTCACCTTGCGGGACCCTTGCAGCAGCAGTTGACGGGCCCTTCACTCATTCCGTTGCACACTTGCCTTTGCCAATGCAATACGTGCATGTGCAGCAGGAAAAGATTTGCCATATCCACATTTGACTTGCAGATTTGAATTTTTTTTAGAATATGAAAAATAATATAGAAAAATTTAAGTAATAATAGGAAAAGGTAAATTTCAGAAAGAATATAACTAAAACGCAAAGTCTAAATTTAATAAAGAAAAACAAAATGATCTAAAATTGATATTTAATAAAGGTAAAGAGAAGTAAAAAAAAAATGTTTCAAGATTCGTAATTATAAATTGGAATGATCAAAAAAAAAGTATTTTTCGAATCTGCAAGTAAAATTTCGAACAGGTGTTATGAAAGTTTTTGAGCAGCTTGTTTAGGCGACTGCTCGATTATTACACTACGCCATGGGGTGCCATCAAGTTGGAGGATCCCTCCTCTAGCGGCAGGAGGGATTAGTAGAAACCTAATACCCAACCCTGACGTCTTTTAGGACTACTCGAACAAAATGTGCCACATGATCCCATTTGTCAACTGGTCCAAGCATTTCCCCGATTAGATTATCCGGAGGAGCTCTCCTGTTTCCTTGTAGAGGCCCCGGCATGCAAAAATTGTGTGCCAGGCAATGTCTTCCTTCCCTGCACAGAGCCTATAGTTGGGGGGCCGCGGCTTGCCAATCTTGTGCAAATAAGACTGAAAACACCAATGCCCGCTCAAGAGCTGGGTCAGGTAGAAGTCAGTCTCACCGTGCGTTCGATTGAACCACGGTCGTACATCGGGGGTGAGGCGCGCAGTCATCATGTTATTCACCCGGGACTGCTGCCAATAATTGAGTGAGCGTTGTCTCCCCCCGCAGGCAACTGTGTTATGTTTTATGGTGATATAAATGTCTCTTGAAGACTGCTGCCTCAGAGAGCGCAACATTCATGCTCAGGTGGAAATGGCCTTGTCTGGGGACGCGTAAGTGCGCTGGCAAGCTAGCTTTGTGGTGTCATGGGGCGGGTTCGTTTCCCACACCACAAGGGCCCACTACATAAATATTTCTCGCACTTACGAATTAGTTCGATGACCACAGTCAAGAAAATGAAGAATCAATTGACTTTTGATAGGCGCCGATGGCCTAGGTAACCTACCGAAAGGATTGACGAATGAAACGTACCCACAATGCCCGGTTAATTGCGCTCTAGACACAAGCGGTTTCATCCTTGCCACGCAAATTCACGGCCCACAAATAAGATGGTGGCGGTGCCCCAACGCACCCGTCCCAGCTAGAACAATGATCCAAATTGATGCCTTGGCGTATGCCTGGTGAGGAAGGCCAAGAATCCCGGCTAAAGTCCCTGAAACACAACAAAAGAGAGAGAGAGAGCTTACCCGATGAATAGCTCGTAAGTGGAGGGGCCAGCCAACGTGGCGAGTCCCATACCCGTTCGCAATACTATGCTATTCATGTTATTTTTCTACAAAAAAAAATGATATTGACACAATTCAATTTTTTGAAAATTAATACGCTTTAATGTGTTTGCTAACGTGAATTTCATTGAATTGTAATAAATATTTAAATGTGCTTGTTAAGGGAATTCCATTGAAATGTAAATAAATGTAGAATCCCATTGAAGCATAACAAATAAATAAATGTGTTTGTTGAAATGAATTTCATTGAAATGTAATAAATAAATGTGCTGGTGAAAATGAATTTGATTGAAATATAATAAATACAACAAGGGTACTCCGACGAGCGCTCGTTGCTGGAGGAGCGGCAGTTCCAGCATGCATTGTGGTTAATGAATGACTATTAACATTTAACATTAAAGAGGATTAATTCTATGTATTAAGTAGTTTAAATTCTATGTATTAAATAGTTTAAATGATCACTGATAAATGATGAATAACTCCATATTTAATTATTAACCACTTTTTCGTAACAACTTGTATTAGCTAAACTTTTTAATTGGATCATTTCACCCTTTTCACATCAACTTAATGTAAATCTATACGACAAATTTGCTCTACATTTGAAGCTTATCTAACGTCCCGCGGATATCGATCACTCTTTCGGATGGCTCCGATAGCTTTTTAAATTACTTTTTATGGATTCCATATTATTCAAAATATGAAACTCATTTATATGTAGCTGCAAACAATTCCAAAAAAGGAACTTGTATTATTTTATATCAGTTGCGATGACTCAGACTTTAAATGGCACGGAGGGAATAAATTCAATTTGGCCCAGCAGTGTCGACTATTCCTCCACATTGTGGCATTTCAGTAATACAAACGCATTAAAACAACCCTTTGGTAAAGTTCATCCGTTTAGAACGAAACGAAAAAATCTTAACATCAACACCACCCTTCGATTTTAACATAACAATGAGGCATGTGTTACAAATGTAGTGTTATTCTTCCACGATTCGCGGAACGTACCCTTATTTGCATGAATTTCTATGATGATCCCTTATCGGAACACTATGTATAACATGCAACGTGAAAAGTTTCCAATGGAGATTACAACACCTATCGCGCAATTCGCGCCTATTGTCCTCTCCACTGGCATTCATTGCGCACAAACAATGCTCTTCTAGATTTTGGCCACTATTTCTCTACAGTCGTTGCTACTCAGCCAAAGAAATGCCTTAAACAAGGCGACGTTGGACGACACCAGAACAGAAACCCCCCGTGTGAAAGTTTCATCATTGTCAAACTTCTTGTGCGAAATTCTACCAATCGGCCACCAAATTCCCTATGTTTTTTTCAAAATCTACGCCAGGCATTTAATTTACTTTATTTCACCTTACTAACTGCACACATCACTGTCAAACTTTTTGTACATATATTATAAACATTACGAAGCACTCAACTCAAGACTCAAGTGATCCTCGCCATAGTTCATATCAATTTCTAATCCTTTTCCGCGCGGTTTCCGCATCCTTAGCTGATCGGTTTTTGCGTTTCCAATGTACAAATTGCCAAAATACTTTTCTCTTTAACCAGGCCCAACTTTCGCGTTGGGGTATCTTCGTCGATAACACCCCGATCTATTTGCTGGATTTACAATTAACGCTTTAAAAACTTCCTTTCTAGCACTAAAAACACAACGTAACGTCACATATTATGTATTAACTCGTGGATTTGAAAACTCGAACAACACGCCAATGCAACTAAAGTTCCACATTTTAAGCAATTTGTCATTTGATTTATCATCTAAATTCTCACGGCTTTTGTTCTTCTTCAATGTTTCTCCCGACAATTTTTGACGTCCGTTCGCACGGGAAATTTACTTCTTTCTTCCAGCTATTACGTTACCTCTTCGCCGATTGCTCGGTCACTTCTTATTCCTGTTGCTCGCCGGAACGGGTTCTTTCCAATTTCATGGGTTCGGCACAACATATCTGGGTGGTAGTATTGGGCTTTCGAAACATTCGCTATTTGCTGTACATAAATATTCGTAATCATAACTGCATTTCGATTGTTTTGAGTAATGTATTTATTTTTTTATCATAATTTATTTCTTGTTGGATGTTCATGGTTTAAAAATCGAAAAGAAATCGTCGAATCAGGTTTTCTTCATTCAGTTGCTTGTTGCAATTATTTTTGCTTCTACATTTTATTATTTACGATTAAATTTTGTCTAGTAAATTATAGCTGTTTTTTTACTTCGTTCTTGTAAACACAGTGCTCAAATAGGTTGTGTTGATGTATATGTAAGTTTTCCATCTGAGTATTATGTTTACAGTTTTCTCACATTATAATTACTTTTACGAAACAGAAAATGAGAAGAACATTAAAACTTTTATTAAAACGCACACAGGTTCATCAAGTATCTCTATTTTAATTTTTGGTATACCTGAAATAGTTTGCGGTGCAGGTGAATTTGCATTTAGTGGATTCGATGAACAATTCATGTTTCCACTATTTTTTTTTTGGTGTCTGTAAATTTGGAGACATGTCCATGGCATTATGAGCTATTTCATTTAACTGAGCCGTAAGCGACCTCAGTGTCTCTTTAGCGGCAGTTGTTTTTTTCTTTTTCCCTATATCATTACGATAGTGCTGAAAAAACATCAATAAAGTCAATCGTCCTAGGCCAGATGTCTTTTAATTTATCTCTGGTAAAACATTGCATGAGCTCTCTTTGAATACTATCTTAGTCGGCGTAGAAAGGGATTTTCCTTGTACTTTCCAAACCGTATAGTTGTTTTCCAATGGCTTAGGTGAACACATACATTTGTTTGACGATAAAACAAATTAGGTTTTAAGCTCAGATGCATGGCAAGTTAAATCAACCTGTATTTCCTTATGCCTCACACTTCACTCTTTTCGAACTCAAACGATTTCAAATGAAACCCAATCGAATAAACGTTGATTCGGCGATATCGTAGTCGAGAGGAAGGTTCATTTCATCCATTTTTTTTCCTTTAAAAATAATCTATCGATTTGGATAATTATAGATTGCTCAGAAAGTTCTTGGTTACAAGATTCCCATATTTTCTTCCCTACTTTTATTGTCCTTTTCATGAAGGTCACTCATGCAGTTTGCCTATGCGGATCGCTCGATTGCTACAACTATCTCCCCCGTGTCTTCGTTTCAACGCAAGTAGATAGTAGAGTAAAGAAGGCGATGAGCATCATGCTTGCGATGATTAGCACCGCCAAATCAGAGACTGTCGGATATGAAGATAAAAGCCTCAGTGCTCCTCTTCTCTGTTCCTGTGCCAAGCGTTTTGGGTACAGCGTCTTGCTGAGAGTGTCCCATATTTCTGCTCTAAACAGTAGCATCGACTCTACGGGCCTAATAAAAAGGCGCCTTCTTGATGGGTTGGGTTTCCCGACGTTGGCTGTAAGTCAACTTATAGCCGATACGCCTAAAGCAGCTTTATCAGCCGTTGCCTTAAGTTGTTCCGAGAAACTCATCTTCAAGGTAATCAGGAACGTCACGACAACAAGTCGTGCTAATAGAAAAGCAAATATAGCTCCCACCAGAATATTAAACTCATTTATTTTACGAACCGTAACCGGCGAAAACAAGTTACCAGTATCTGCAAAGCAGAAAAATCTTCGCTACTCATGACAATTTGGAAATGGTCTCTTTTGGTTATTGCAAGCTGAGCTCTCAGGTTGACAAAGGACGTCTTTTCTGGGTATTCCAAGTAGATGTCTGGGAGCCTCACACTCAGGTCGTAAACTGCCTTGAACTCCCTGCTACAAAAAAGATCGACTTTTGACTGTTCCCAAGATTGAAAAGGCCGTTTAAAAGACACCAGCTGAGCAATATCAAAATGGTTCAAACTGTCAAACTAAAATCACGAGTGCATTCAAGGCCATTCTAACATTTAAGTTCGAATAATACTTCAAGATTTGGGAACACCGATGAAAAATATCACGAGCCGAATGATGAAAAATAATACAATCAGTCCAATCAGATTACTACACTCTTTTCTACTTAATTTAAGTAGAAAATCAATTAACCTCTGATTTGCCTCTTTAAGGATTTACTAAGCCTACAGGCAGGGTCTCGAAATGGATAGGACTCACGGCAACGACCTCGCAAACGGAAAAAGGCCTATGGTATTGGACCCTGGAATGTCAGATCACTCAATTATCTTGGTGCTGTTAAGGACCTTTGGCAACAGGCTAGTCAATACCAATTAAAAATACTGGCAATCCAGAAAAGGAACTGGACTGGCAATGATATTAAAGACATGAGATCGCACACAATATTCAAAAGAGGGAAGCTTGCTGGAAAACGAGAATTCGGAGTGGCATTCATTGCGGACAGGGAGTTCATATCGCACGTTATTGATTTTAAGGCAGTCAATGAACGGTTGTTTGTGATCCGTATAAAAGCGTTATTCTTCAAAATCTGGCTGATTAATGTTCACACCCTGACCGAAGAAAAGGACGAAGAAACGAAGGAAGCGCTCTACAATCACTTGGAAAGACTAGTCGACTCATTGGCTACAAACGACACAAAAATAATTCTGCCTGATTTCAACGTTAAGGTTGGCAATGAGATATCTCATCGGGGAACGACTGGAGGATACAGCCTCTGCGATGAAACGAATAACAACGGCCAGAGCCTGATTGACTTTGCATGTAGCAGATATCTAGTCATACGTTCGACTTGCTTCCCAAATCGATGCATACATAAAACGACCTGGGTATCACCGGATGACAACACACAAAACCAGATCGATCATGTTCTGATCCAACAACGTTGGGCCTCGAACATACTAGACGCCCGTACATACCGAGGAGCCAATTGTACCTCAGATCATTACTCGATCAAATTAACCTATCGATGTCGTATGTCAAAGGCGTGTTCAGCGCAGACAGCCCGCTACAAAAATTTGACATTGAAAGGCTCCGAACGGCGCCTGTGGCGTCAAGCCTGGCGCAAGAGAAATTACTGGTTCGATGATGAGTGCCAGAAACCAGGACGAAGAGAGAACACTATGAAAATCTCAGAAGAGTAGCGAATAAGACAATAAGAATTAAGAAAAGAAGATACTAGGCCGACCAATTGAAAAGTATGTTTGTAAGTCTAGCGAGGAACAACACAAAACAAGCTTACCAAGTATTGAAAAGCCTGAAGCGGGGTTATCAGCCGAAGACCACGCCCTGTTGTGATGAAATCGGCAATATCATCGCTAATGAAGCCAAGATTAAGAAAGGATGGGCATCACATTTCAGGAACCTCCTTAATCCTCCGCACAGCTCCAGAACATCGTGGCTATATATGTCTGCTGAGAGCTTCCATTGGCCCCACCAACTCTGGATGAAGTTTGCTCTATCATCAAAACTCAAAAGAATAATAAAGCGCCGGGCATCGATGGGACTCCAGTAGAGCTCATCAAATATGGTGGCAGCAGTGTTCATAAAACTATTCACAAAGTCATCCAGCACATTTGGCAATAAGACCATATGCCAGAAAAGTGGAGCCAATCAATTATGTTCCCTATCCACAAAAGGTGGCTAGCTACAGTGCGAGAATTATAGAGGCATATCCCTACATTGTACGGCGTACGAAATATTTTCAAAAATCTTAGAAAATAGAATTGGATCATACGCCAACAGTATTATTGGGGAGTATCAAGTTGGTTTTAGACCAGGTAAATCGATTACAGACCAATTGTTCATTGTCAAGCCGGTACTTGAAAAATGCTGGGAGTTCAACATAGACGTACACCAAATTTTCGTTGACTTCAAGCAAGCATACGACAGTATTGATCGTAACGTACTGTAGCAAACAATGTTTTGCTTTGGCATCCCAGCCAAATTAGTCCGTCTTACCAAAATGACAATGACGTAGATGACCTCTCAAGTCCTTATCAATAACGAACTCACTGAGGCCTTTGAAAGAAATATCGGACTGAAGCAGGGAAATGGGCTGGCCCAGTTGCTATTCAATTTCGCTTTGGAGTACGTCATAAGAAAGCTACCTGTCGATGCACGAGGTACATTAATATACAAGTCGAGCTAAGTAGTAGCCTATCCGGATGACATCAACATTTTGTCACGGCCATAAACAACTGCCAAAGAACTCTTCCTGAAACTCGGCAGGGAAGCAAAACTAGTAGGGCTACGAATCAATGAGAATAAGACAAGGTTCATGACGCAGTCGAGAAAAAGTATCTCAAGTACACAAAATATTACACTTGGTGAATACAATATCGAAAATAATAGCGAATTTGTATGTTTAGGTGCTAAAATAACGAAAACCGGTAATTCAAGAGACGAAATAAGCCAACGAATTCAGCTCGGAAATAAAATATTTCTTTTTGGTTTAACGGTCTTGAAAACCAGCTGCATACACAGGAAAGCAAAGCTTCAAGTATACAAATCTGTGATAAGATCTGTGTTATTTTATGATATTGGTGTAAAGCATGAACCCAAACACAAGCATCCGCAAATATATTGAACGCCTTTGAGCCACGGGTCCTCAGGGGAATAAAAGGAGCGAAGCTAGACGGGGACCAATGGTGAATTCGAAACAATCATGAGTTGTATGAAATGTTTGACGAGCCGGAGGTCTCAACGATTATAAAACTGCAGAGACTGCAATGGGCTGGCCCCTTGGATCGTATGGATGAACAACGGATACCCAAAAAGGTATTCGTTGGGAAAACTGAAGGCCGGAGACCAGTTGGAAAACCGGGGGAACGCTAGTCTGATGCGGTCGACGAAGACAGTTCATCACTGCTCGGATTTCAAAATAGGAGGACGCGGTCAACGGACCGAGGCGGTTAGAGTCGCTTTTTACATGAAGCGAAGGCCCGAGACGAGCTGTAGTGCTATGAAAAAGAAGTCTACAGCCGTCACATTCCCGCCAAGGCTCTGGTGGCTGAGTCTTAAGCCAGCAGTTTACCTTGTGAATGATATGAGTACTGGGGACTGCTATGAAGGGTCCTGGGCTGTAGGACAAAGTTTCAGAGCCCTCATTCATTAATGCATGAGATTTCTTATCGCTCTCGTACACTCTATGCTCAGGAATCCAGACAAGCGTGAGTAAATTGTGTCTCCCGACAGAGTTTAATTAATTCAAGCAAGCTTTCCTTCCCGAGAGAGCCAGCACTGCCGCCTGGCTTTGATCCACGACACCATATCTAGTATAGCAAACACTTTTGCCTGAAGGACGAAAGTCAGCATTACTAGTGTTATCGATTTCCGGATATCTTGATTTAAGAGCCTTCCTGCTCCAATTCTCTTGTTGGTCCTAGAACCATCCATGTAGAAAGTCATGCCTGCCTCACCGAGTAGCGACTACGAATGTGACCACTCTCCCTCTGTAGTCTGCTACCGTAAGTCTCAATGCAGATTTCAGGGCCTCTCCTCTTATGAACAATTCCCGTTGATATGCGTGTTGTGTAATGCAGAGAGGATTCCTTCTCAGCGTTGCACGTTTTATGTGTTGGTCTACAAGTAGTTCTTTCAGCAAAAATGAAGTAGAACTCATAAGACCGAAACTTTTAGGCTCAGAATAGTAAATATTTCGGATTTTGGAATAAACGTAAATTTGACTATCTGCCAAAGTATGGGTATGTATGCTAGTACTAGGCTTAATGTTAAGGTCTTCCTCAGACACAGTATCAACTTGTTGGATTTCACCCTGATCATAGCAGGGACAATAGCATCAAATCCCGATTTGTTTTCTTCCTTGCGGAGGCATGAGCAAGTCAGTTGACGGTTCTTGATGGATTACCTGGTTACACCCAAAGTGAGTCTTCATCAAAATTTCCAGTGACTCTAGATTCGACTCCGCAAAGGTGCTATCAGGTTTTGTAATTGAGTCTTGCTGAACAGTACGATCCTTATTCAGGAATTTGTAAAGTTTTGCAGTCTCTTGCATTCCTACAGTTTCCTAACAAAACTTCATATAAGAGGCCCGTTTGGAGTCTCTCACTTTCATCTAATATTCACCTTTCAAGGCCATGTAGTTCCTTCAGTCAGCCTCCGAGTTTGTCTGCAGTGGTGCCGTCAGTAAGCTTCTAGTGGATTTACGAAGCTTCTAGTGAATTTCCGAAGCTTTTGTTGTTCGTGATTCCACCAAGGAACTATTGCTCCACCTAAACTTCGATTCAGCGCATAGATAGCTTCTAACAGCAGTTTAGGGTTGTATTGAATTTCTCAACACATCTTTGAACCATCTGTCTAGTTTCGAGCTTAGTTGGTACAGATAATTCTACTTCCACTTTCAGCTTATACGTCTTCCAGTCTACTTTTTTAAAGCTCATGAATGGCCGCTCCACCTTTATATATGTGCTGGTACGAAATTCAAAATATCTGTGATCATAAAATATAGTAGTGGTGTGCATTGGCATTGCTACCCAATATCAGGTCAATGCGTGCGTTCACGCTTAGCGTAGTCTACAATACTATCTCCCTCAGCATTCTGCTGGATAGAGATAGAGCCGTGTCGTATGGAAGGTAGGCTGATACAACAATAATGTCGTGCCAACCCATCCCTTGTTTATACGATATCTTCACTGCGACCTTGTCTTGGTTAGCGAATTGTCTCAAAAGAGATGCTTTCCCATTTGCACGGACTACCAAGCATGCAAGATGAGGCGGCAATGGCGTGCTGCAAGTTAATCTGAATCATCCGTTCTCATTTAGAAAATGTGACTAAGTCTCGATGGGAGCAAATGAAGACGCGACCCCAGAGCAGACCTCAAAAGATCAGCAAGTACACTGCTGCTTTGTTTACAAGAAATGATCTTCCAGCTTCGCGTAGATTCTCCTAGGCTCTGTGTCCTGAGACAGAGAGCCTTGACTGTTGTTGGGATCCATATTACAGTCCTGACCAACCAATGAAGGTGCCTTCAATCACAAGTGTGAAATTTGCACGGTTTTAAGCTAGAGCCATGCCGACTACCATTTTGGCAAATTATTCCTTGGTCGGTTATTTCCTCTGAACTAACTGTTAACTACACGTAAGATGCCTCCGCTGACAAACAGACCATTCATTCTGCATGGAACACTGATATTCCCAGAGATACCAAATAAGTGATCGGAGAATACTCTCCCACACTCAACATCAACCGGGCCTCTATTGAGTAATCCAATGCGTACAAACAGTGACTTTACAGCAGCTTCTGCGTAGTTAGTACATGTCAATGTTGACGCCATAGTGTAAGCCTGGTCTTCTGAACCACGGTACCCTCAGGGTCCTGCTTCATTTTGGGCTCAATATCCTCCTGGTCTTATTTATCGACGCTTTCTGGCTACTTGACGTTACCGCCATAGAGTGTTCTAGCTTAGATAAGTCCTCACCAAACCTGCTGCTCTTATGCGGTGCACCAGACCCCATTTCGCCAGCCCTTCCATTAGCCAGCTTCAGCTTACCCATTGCTCTGCGATGAGCGTTCTTGCGTTGAGTTCTGCTTAGCGGTTTAGAGTCTAGTGAATGCTTAAATACAAAAACTACAAGCTACACATATTCCAACCTACATATGGAAATTTGAGTCACATTGATGATGTCATTCAATAATATTTTAATTTATTTAAGAATAGTATCCCATTTCGCATTCTCTTAGTCACATCACATCTGTGAAGTTTATTTCATACCCACCAAAGTATTTATATTCATAATTGCAATCATCTGTTCCATCCTTATCTAATCTTCTCGTGTCAGACTAAATTCGTAGATTTATTCTGTTTTCACGCGAAATTTAGCGACAACATTGAATAAAACTCAATTTCTAAATATCCATTTCGAAGTGTTCTTCCTTAATTGTTAGTTGATTCACCGTTTAGCTAAGATATGTGCCATAAAGTTATGCATAATGTTTTTAATAACCTGTGCTTTCTATTTTCGCGCTATATTGTCTATTATTTCTGTTCTCATACTGCAGTTTTGAAAAAATTGATTGTCGCATCAGTGAATGTAAAGTTTTCCAGCAAAATGTGGGACTTGATTATTTTCGTTTATGAAACAGTAAGTGAAAAGCTTTCAAGTCTATTATATATATATGAATTTATTCGAACTATTTCGCTCTTATTTGAATAAAAACTAATAGATATCGATCAATGCTACTTGGTGTACATGACTGTTAACATGTATGTGACATTGTTTGCAAACATTTGAATTACCTCCGCCATTATCGCGCGCTGATAAAAGTGAATGGGTAACAATAAATCGCAATTTGTGCATTTATACTTTAACCTCGAGTTCAATTTTAATTAATCAACTAACAATATTAATTGTCTACACAATAAGTTTTGTCGAAAGCTTTCGATTAGAAGTAAAAACGAAATTAGGCTAAGGTCAGGCGCGAGATTTAATCGATTGCCAAATTACCAATGTGTGACGGGAAATAGACTAAAAAAAACTTGTCAAAGTGCATGTTGAATTAATTCGAGATAAAGTTAATTTGTTGAACCGGCTACTTTGCAATTTAAATTTCTGCGAGGTAGATCGTTATAAGTTTATCAGCTCTTTAATTATTTTTGGAGGAATCTATTCCTTTGGAAATGAGAGTTAATTAAGCTTAAAATTGTATTTATGTGACAAATAAATGTTTTGCGTCAATACAGAATTTTTTCTCTGAAAACTGTTTTAAAGTGAAATTTATTTATTGTTTTTTTTTAATTTATTCGGTTTTAATGAAAATAACTCCTTGGAAAAATTGATTTTTTGCATAACATTTTTGTGTTGAATCATTTCTGATGATTAGTGGGTAAGAACCCAGAAGTCGGAAAATTATTCAAGATGCATTTTTCTTGTACAAAAGCCGTTGATTACCCAAAACTTAATGCCAATGTCCTCCCTCCCTTTTTACATTGCACAAACCTATTTACAGAGGCCGGCCAGTACTCATTCAACCCGTGCTAGGCCACCTACATCAACAAAATTAAATATAAGGAGAAAGGACTAGGATAGGGAAGAATCGTTTTAACAAATAAAAGAACTCGATTTTTAGTGTTTCATGGTTCTACAATCAAATGAAGCAATGAAAACAAGAACCAAAATATCGATAGCCAAAGTTTTAGCTTTAGCCGTAAAAAGAAGAAAAACTCAATATTTTCGATTCGGCTATAATTCCAACAAATGGTATTTTTACCAATAATAAAATGTATATACATAATATAAACAAAATAATTGCCAAAAACAGGTTCCTGTCGAAATGAAAATACCAAACTTTTTGCTATGTAATAAATTTTCAAACTTAAACTATCTAAATTGAATAGCGAATTCGCTACAAATTGCCAGGTATAATAAAATACTTCATGTTATCAGGACTTAATCGATCACATTCGTTTCGCTAATTCTAATATACCGACTATGGTTTCTCATAAATCACCTATTAATTCTATTTGGGCACACCGGTCACCAGTTTCTAGAAGATTCTCATCAAATTCGAACAATTTTAAGTGCATATTTATGATGTAATGAATGTTTCTCTGTAAGAATATCAATTACAAACAAAATAATTGACTATAATACCAATTGAATGGAATGCACCGACACTTTAGTTTTGCGATTAATTTGGACATGCTATGCCTATGATTTCAAACATCTATACTGTCATTTATAAGATATACTTGCTCCGATATCTCACCAAAATAATCTAGGTAGCCTGAACCCTCAGAGGAACGTTTTGTTTTACTGTGGTTTCTGGGTACTTTTGCTTTGCTCTGCTTTGCTTCAGTATGCTGCTCGTCTACACTTGTTGACAGCTGGCAACATTATAAGCTCAGTGTGGTACGCAGTTATCGACGAAGTGTCTATCGTATAGAAAATGAAAATGGGTGCAATGTTAGTCCGTATAGACCTGAAAAAGTATTCAGCATAGTATACGCACATAGTATCCACACTTAATCTACCCTCCGGAACAATCTGAACACAAGCCGAAGAGTGACTATAAACCTTCGGTACCAGGTAGCTAGATACGAGTACATGCTGACGCGAGGATTGGCGCGAATATAAATATGTGCTTCGTTGAAAGATTTCAGGATTACCAGATCTCAAATAATCAATAACTTTGCAGAAACACAAATTCGTTTTGTGCAACCTTTTAGTTTTTTATTAGGACTGGCAATACTCCCAAGTTCTGAAATGCGTAAAAGAACACGTGCGTCGGAAATTTATTTGCTTTTCGCTTTGTTTTTTTGAATACGAGAGGCCTCGGCTCAGCTGACCGGCCCCTGGGAAAATTCAGAAAGTGTGCAACACAGAGTCCATGGAAGGTATGGATACTATGTGAATGTACTATGGTATTCAGCAAACTGTTTTTTTGTTTTATTTTAGAAGACCTGGGTAATTGAAGTGCCTGATTTGAAAAGTGGTCTGCGCATTCTAAGGAATGTTTTTCTTTTTCTTTCTTTGTTTTAATTTATGGCTATTGATTATTGTTGGCTGTTACGGGGTTCGCCGCAGTTGCAATTGTGACTATTAGGCTGAATTATGTGTTTTCTAGTCTCTTTTGACTTTGGCAGCATTCAAGTGATCGTGTTTGATAGAAAGAGTTAGCCAAGTTCTGTGTCTTAAGCTGCATATATCTGCCTTCATGGGATAGTTGGACTTGATTCAAGCTATTAAAATCAGCCAACGCTACTGGCCTTTCCATCCTTCCTGCTCTGATTGGTAATGAATCTAGAGTGAGTGAGCCACTATGGACCCTGGTAGGATCCATAATAGTCTTGTAGACGGGCTCCTTGATGATCAATTTGGGCATAAGATACTAGTACACTAGCTTGTACTATTTTTATCGCCTAAAACCACCCCCTTCCCACGTAATTACCTTTCCTCTTTTCCTTTTACTTGTATAAGGTGGATCATATAAGAAATAAATATATGAATATAAATATTTTCAACTAAATGGTAAAAAATTCACTTGTGTTGAGAATAATTTCCTTTTAGTTTATTTCGAAAGGCTATCAAAGTTAAAATCGTTAATTTGAATTATTTTTGGAACCAATGTGTTGTGATGACATACACAGGCTATCGGATTATTCCAGACGATTTGACGCTGTCGTCTCCACGTCCAGAAAGCTCACGTGCTGCACCAGCTGCTTATGTTTCACCTCCATACAAGTCAGCGTACATGTTGCAGATGGTACAATGCTTAGAGCTTCGCTACATACCATAGGCACTGCTCTTTAAGCAAGCACCCCCAGAGATTCAGACAAGTTACTGAGAGGATTTTTGAAATTTTTCTAAGTCAACATATAGACGGTTAGTTTTGCCAGCACTTCGTAGGGCTTAGACGCCGAAGTGCTCTTCTTCCTGCTGGAGACTTTGGGTCGGCATTATAGAATTTCATTGAAAATGCGGACTATTGACTTTCACTTTCTGTTATATCTCCAGCCTAGGACTAATGTTGGTGCTATTACGAAAGTTGATAAGTTATGTTATGGTCCTCTTAGGTGGAGACTTTCAAGTAACGCTTTGCAGGCCACGACATGGACATTGATATCCAATGAAAAACATTGTACACGCCCGAAAACAACAACCAGGGATGCCTTAATTGTAAAGACTGTGTATTTTAAAAATCCCCTAACCAATTGTGACCTGCAACAAACAATTCGCCCAATATGCGTCAGCATCTGTGTAGCCATTTGGTGGAAATTGAGTTCTCATTGGTGAGGGATCCGTCACGTCAGTGCCGAGCAGTGGAGCCGCCTTTGTATCCCAGAATGCCCTTGGTGTTCACAATCCTAGCATTCAGACCTCAAAGATTACAGATAGTATCATGGGAGGAGCAGGAATGGCCCACCATGTAAGACACCTACGAAACTTGTAACTCTTTTAGGAATATGACGAAGAAATCATGTCATACGCTACCATAAACTACATATCAACTCGGTACTCTACATACACAGACGAACTTTTATAACGCTGAAAATTGCATTCTAAATTAACCGCACTCGACAAACCACTTGCACCAAAAATTACTTGTGTCGACAATACAAATGTGAAATCGCCCACAATCACCATTCCTGCTTTTTGTCCAACGCCGATGCAACCCAGAAATAAATACAGTGTTTATTGGAACCTAGCCATCCGACAATCATTACTATATTGGAAAAATGGATATTGGACGTTGGAAAGCATCAGATGAAGGATGTCAACCCAGTGGAACTCTCTTCACACTGCCATGAGCATCAGTCCAGTAGCCAACGAGACCGGCTTCATAATCAGGACCGTGAACTGCGATATCGCTTAAAGAGCGTCCGTAGTTTCCTCACATGCCCAATACACTCTGCTCAGTTACTCGTCGGATCATCCTTATCGCTCCTAATTTCTCCAAAAGTAGTTACCTTCTCAATAATGATCAAGAATCGCCAGCCTATTATAGAGTATGTTCCTTCAGGAATCGGTTTCGAAGGTCTTTTGAAGCGACGATTTTGCTTGATAATGTAGCCCCTTCAAAAATCGGTTTCGAAGGTTTTTTGAAGCGACGATTTTGCTTGATAATGTAGCCAGTGTGGCTACATTATCAAGCCGTGGACCTACTGTTGGACTTGGGCTTGCATATACATACCATGCATGCCAATATCTACACTGCATCTGGGCACATAGATCCACTTCTAGGATATGTCACCGCACTTTTTGTTTGTTTAGGAGGTGAAGGGTATTGACGTCCTGAGTATGGGGCTCCCAAGCGCGTAAGACTTTTGGACTACCCACTAATCACCTCCCCTATCAACCTGTGAATCTATCCCGGAACCGTTTGATACATTACTTTGAGTTAATACTAGTTTTGCTATGCCGTTGGGCACCTTTCATTCGAAAAATCCCTCCTCTAGCCGAGGAAAGGGAGCAAAAAGGATTGCTAGAGATTCCCAAACCCGAAGTCCCCGTCTATTTTGCCCTTTTTTCATCTTTTAGGGCTGCCCAAGCGTAATGTACCTATGGTTACATTTTTCAACCGATACAAGAATCTCACCGATTGGACTATCTAGGTAGAGCTTTCCTGTTTACTTGTAGAGCTCCCAGCGCAGCCTGTCCCATCTTCTGCATGTAAAAAATGTCTGTCAGGGACCATCTTCCTCGCCTGGGTAAAGTCCACAGTTGGGAGACCGTGGCTTACCAACTCTGTGTAAGTAAGACTGAAAACACCCATCCCCACTGAAAAGTCCCAGAGCCGAGTAGTCCGCCTTCCCTTCATGCAGTTCACTCAAGACTGCTACCAATAGTTGAGTGAGCACTCCCTCTCATTGCGAACAACCGTCTCCGTCCCGTCTTCCATTCAACGCAGTGAGGCTGCTATAACCTGTTCCACGGTGTACCCCTGGCTTCTTCCAGTGGTACCCTGGTCCCCACTTTACCCTACACAACCTAGTCCTTCAACCTCCACCTTTCGGAATGAAACACCAATCGTACGCAACGATTCTAAAATGTATTTCACAAGGTATTGAAAGGTTTCACAATGTAATTACAATTATGTTTCTTCTCATTTATTCTCAACGCCAGCAGCCGTGTTCCTTTTCCAGCGCCTCCGGAGAACCTTCACCTTGACCTCCCACCTGAATTTCCGTTCGATTACGCGGGCCTCTTCCCTGAAACGGCTGCGCTCGTCCTCGGTCACCGCTAAGCGTACTAGCCGGCGGAGTTCCCTAGCGTTTGTCTGGCGAGGTCTCGCTTACCTCGCCTGATGCGTTTGAAGGGAACCTCGCTGGACGTAACTTCCTTGGTCGGGGCCTTCTCCTGCCTGGCCCTGAACTCCTCGATTGTGATTGTTCCGGGTCCGGCATCGGGGTTGCTGGCAAGTGCATAGAAAAATACTGGAAATGGCTGAACTGTGTCTTCGGCTCAATGACTAGTGACACCGACGCGTATATAAGACTCGTAGAAAAAAACAACAACACGTAGAAAAATGCTGGAAATGACTGAACTCTCTTCTGTCACGAACCGTTGCTTTTATTGGGTAAAAAAATCGACGCTGCGTAGACCTCAATCCAATTATTTCATAAGGTTCGCCAACTCTGCTGACCGAAATCCCAATTTCGTAGAAGAAATTGTTGTGCAATCCGCATGCTGAACAAAAACACAATTCCATAAGCTCAACCACCGCACGTCCAATCCCTCAATACCATTTCTCTGCACAATATGCATTTGCATTACTTTTCTCATTCCACCTCGGTCATAAAATCATGTTAGCATTTCGATTGCTTACTACGACCGGGGATCCCAACATCTGTTGTAAGGAAATTCGATCGGGGGATGCCAACTTGCTCGCATTGTTTATTTTTTAACTCGTGATGACATATTGATAATGCGCGCTTATTTGTTTCGTATGTCATTTCATGCGGTGCGTATAAATTTGTTTCATTTTTTGTTTTTTTGTGTGTTTTCTGCTAAATATTGTAATGAATTTTTTTTCTTCTCAAAATCTGTGTAGGACACGTTTGCCGATTGTATGATACAAGTGCCAGCGAGCTATAAACAAGACCGAGCTCAGCTGACTAGCTTCGCTTGGCGGCCGCGTACGCGTGCTTGTCGACTAGCTATTTGCGGGTTCATATGAGGCGGGTTCTTGCTACTAAACTAAGCAGTTTCGGCGGGGTGACCACCTTATCTCTTCAGAAGCAACCACTCCTGATCGCCACGGGGCTGCTCGACTGCTTATGTTTATTACAGGATAGTCTCTCCAACGCCGACCCAGATATGCAGAGACTGAAGGATTTCGCTCTTCACTACTGAAGAAACAATAGTTTCTGCAGTGGAGAGGTGGTTGTTGTAATTTTAGACCCCTCTCCTTGAATACAAGTCCCTGCCTTCTAAAAAAGTATACTAATAAAAACCACTAACCAATCACAAAGTAGACCGGGTGTCAAGTCAGGACTTATTGATGATGCGGATTTTATCACTGCCGGTCATCAGCTTAGCTCCCAGCAAAAACTGACGCAATTCCAAGCAGTGTATTTGAAAATCCCAGGCATCATCTGTTTGTTTAGAACTATACGACTTCAAACTGTATAAAAACGTGCAAACCTTTCTTTTGGCAACATTAAGGGACGTAATGCTCTATAACATCATCGGCATGTTCAGACGGCAGAGCCACCATGAACGAAGAATTCTAGAAGATGCTATAGACCTTACTATAGAGAAGAGAAGACAAAAACACAACACTAGAAGATAGTTTATCGGCGGTCGGCGACTCTATCTTTACTTTGCGGAACCCTCCAAAGTATGCTACATTAATATCAAATGGTGAGGGCGACATTAAAAATTGAGTATGTTCATCTGCCAACAGCAAAATTAAAAATGTGAGCACTCGAAGGAGAGTGGTGTTGTTTCCCCTTCGGGCCCCACGTTGGGTGGCATTTGTAATGAATTTTTTTCTCAAAATCCGTGTAGGACACGGGTGCCGATTGTATCGCACAAGTGTCAGCGAGCTATAAACAAGACTGAGCTCAGCTGACTAGCTTCGCTTAACGACCGCATACGCGTGCGTGTCGACGAGCTATTTGCGGGATCATATGAGGCGGGTTCTTGTTGAGCCATAAAGCTACACTACAAATTATTGATCACGCGTGCTCTACTCTACGAGACGTACCGATCAATTTTTATTATCTTTAGAAATGTCCTATTATGTGTCAATTAAGCTACTCTACAGTCATTCAAAAAAAATGTTTTTGTCTCCTTAAAGTTAGCAGTCACGGAGTCTTGAGACAAACGCAAACATTCTACAAAAAGCAACCGTCACTCTTTCCGAAGAAGGCCGTTGCATTACAAGAGGAATGTCAAACCTAAAGATGTTAAAGTGGCTGAAGTGAACCACTCATCTCTGCCTAAAGGATAGAAAGTTGACGGATATAGTTAATTTTAATCTTGTAAAAGAAACTAAGCAGTTTCGACGGGGCGACCACCTTATCCCTTCAGGAGCAGCCACTCCTGATCACCACGGGGCTGCTCGACTGCTTATGTTTACTACAATATGATTTTACTTAGTCGAGCGGTTTGTTGTGGTTTTACGCGTAATGCTTGATATTTTGTTTAGTCACGTGGTATCAAGTTATATGTGAAAGTTTTGCTTTCAGGCAGGGCAACCAAGAATAGATTCTTGGGCAACACCCGACGTAACTTCCACCTCCCGTTGCTCCTGTGTCGTGTCGTGAAGCAGGCTTCGGCGCTTCAGGTGGTCCCCCAAAAGCCGCATAAGATATTCTGGAACTTTAAAGGGGTTTTTCAGCAGAAGATTCTCTCATCCAGCGGAGTTGAAGGCGTTCGTAACGTCAAGTGTCACCAACAGGACGGTCCGTCGCTTGGTGCGGCTATATGCCTCTGCCTTTTGGACCGCGCTCACCACCTCTGCAATCGCATCAATGGTGGAGCATACTGCCGAGGAGATAGGTCCTTAGCAGCACGAATCCCGTCAGTGAATCTTCCCTTGATGAGTTTCCCTAGCACTTCCCAGCTGTGTCTAGCATGCATATCGGCCCGTATGCAGACGGTGAACCAGAATTTCCCTTCCCCTTGCTGATCAACACGATTCATCGTACAGGGAAAACCCCGTCCCGTAGGCAAAAATTGAATGTGCGAGCAGCAATTCAGAACAATGGTAATAGGCAAGTTGCAACACCTCAGCTGGAACACCATCTAGGTCTGGAGCCTTCTTTGCTTTCGTGACCTTAATGAATATGCGATATATGTCATTGTTTTGTTTCATGCCCGACCATAGCGCTTAATTGTCGCGAGTCACGATAACGTGATTATTTTCGAAACGCACTCATTAAGTCCCTATTCGTTCATACTCCGACGGTGAATAAGTTCTTTCGCAATTTCAGAATGTGTAACACTTTTTTGATTCTCACACCTTGCCACACTCTGTCGGTCAACTTTCACGCCGTGTCTTAACCAGCAGTCACGTTGGTAAGTTAGATGGCTCGACGCACTACTGCCGTTTGAACGGTCGTCATTACTGAACTCTGTCCATGGTGCACGCGTGCTTTCTGCACTTTTCGTACCCGACACGACCGAACTACCCGTCTTCCCTACAAACTCGCGATCACATGATCTTTCACGGTCGTCACGTTGCTACCTTCGTGTCCGCTTTGTTTCCAGTCCTCTTATTTTCAGCATATTGTGTTCTTCAATTGCGAAAATTTTTAGTGTTTGCAGCTCGCGTTTCTTCTACGTCATTAAGCTTAGTATCCTCCTATATCAGCCGTTCCTAGAGATCGTTGAGAGTTTGTTGCGCAGGAGCTACGGAATCCCAGCGTGCTAAGTCTCTTGTTGTGAGACTCGCTAATATTTTCGCCATTACGGTAGTGTCCGATACGTCCTCGCTGACGTCTTTGAGGTGACTTGCGGTATTCGTCACCCTGGCTTCATGCTGAACCGCCTTATCCGCTTCGCTTCCCCGGTCAGTGTGAAATCTTTGCAGTAAACCCAGATTGCTCATGGCGTTTTTCTGCTTGTGAATCAGACACATTTTATCCCACATCTCTACTGAAGAGATCATTCGCAAGTGTGGTTATCGTCGATCGCATTGATTCGAGTCTAAAAAATTATTATGGTTGACTTTCGGCTCGCTTCGGTGTCCGAATACTATTTAAGATAGCCGAGCTGCGTTCGAGTTATACTACTGTGACCAAAAAATAAGATGACATTTGAATTTAAACTGCGCGCGTCGAAGGATTTGGAGAATAATTTTTTTTTAGGTTGTTAGTACTGTCAGTGACATCTATGTCAAATTTCCATGTCAAAATATTCATGAGTGTTTGAGATACGCGTCGTTTCCGGGATGGCCTTCAGTTCCGTCTTCGCTGCGGCTTGAATCTCCTCTATCGTATCAAAACGGTGTCCCCGAAGCGGTCTTTTGAGCTTGCTGAACAACCAGAAGTTGTACGGCGCCAAATTAGGTGAATACGGTGGTTGCGGAACGATATGGGTTGAGTTTTTGGCGAAATGATCACGAATTACGAGTGCAGTATGGGATCGTGTATTATCGTGGTGTAAAAACCAAGAATTGCCTTTCCACAATTCCGGCTTTTTTAGGCGGATAGCGTTACGCAGACGACGCATAACATTCAAATAATATTCCTTGTTGACTGTTTTGCCCGGCGGGAGGAATTCATAATGCACAACACCACGATAATCGAAGAAGAGAAGAGGTTGATGGTCGCCCAGGATGCTCTTCGTCTTCGACACGTTCACGGCCGGCTTGGAACTCACTATACCACTTGTAAACATGTTTTTTAGACATAGCCTCATCACCACAGGCTTTCTGCACCATTCTCAACGTATCCGCAGCAGAAAATTGATCCCGCAAACAAAATTTAATGCAAATTCAACAAATTTCAACATCGCAAAAAAAGAAAAACTCACTTTTAGCAGCTCACAAAAAGACGAGTATCTCAACCTCTAATGAATAGTTTGACATGTAAATTTGACATAGATGTCACTGACAGTACTACCAACCTAAAAAAATAATTCTCCAAATCTTTCGACGCGCGCAGCTTAAATTTTTTGGCCTGTACAGTTGCGCTCATCTCAAACACTAATGAATATTTTGAAATGTAAATTTAACATATACAGGTATGTCACTGGCAGTACTACGAACCTAAAAAAAATAATTATCCAAATCCTTCGACAAGCTCAGTTTAAATTTTTTGGCCTGTACAGTTGCGCACAGAAACGTGTGTGCGCTGAATCCAGCTTGCTTTAATATAGAATCAATTCACAATATGAAAATTTAGTACAAAATTATATAAACTAGTACGAACAAGTCAAAACTTAAAACATGGAATAAGTTAACAAATACAGGTTTTACAATTAGTTGAAAAACAATATTCAAAGACGGTTATTTGCCCATCAAATATAACATTACACCAAACAGCGTTCAGTGCCTGCAGTTTATTTTATCTAGTTGACGCCGATATTTACTTGTAATAAAATCACAAGGGCAGGCTCTGCAAATGGAATTTTGTAATTTAATTATCCATTACTACGGTGGGTGACCCAAATAAAGCCTATGACTTAGTAAGGCCTATTTTTTAAATTTCCCACTTCACGATTTCAAATGGCCGCCAATGTTTGTAGATGTATGCGAGTACATAAATTAACACTCACAAGTACAGCAAATGACCCGTGCTTCGAGCGTGTTGGAACTTGCAGTCGAAAATAAACAACGACGCGGAGCGCACGCTTGTTTTTATAAGATTCTAGCAGAGTAAACAGGAAGTATTTTTATTTTTATTTGTACTCGATATGCTGTGTTTTGTCTATAGGATAATCATACGTGCAGCCATCTCCTCACATGAGTGAAAAAGCTGTAATACCGGTGTGTTCCATATAATTGTTGTTTTGTTTATCCATGTGCCATGCCCCAATAAAGCCTACAAAAAATTTTAGGCCTTATAACGGCACAAGTACAGGTCTTATTAGGACAATGTTTTATGTCAGTTAGAAAAATATCACAGTAAAATAGTAAACCCTTGCTTTCAGTAACATCAAGGAAAACGAATCATCAGCTTCTACCAAAAGGAAAAAAGGGCTCAATGGGCTTCGCAACAGATGGAAAACGCTGTTAAAATGGTAGAAACAGGTAGATTATCTACATATGCTGCTGCAGCCAGATACAACATCCCAAGAAGAACCCTACGCAACCATCTAGTGAGTGGGTCGACTACACGAAAGCTAGGTCGGTCGGCTGTATTTAATACAGAACAAGAAGCTGAACTTGTCAAAAGAATCATACGTTTGGCTGATGTTGGAGTGCCGTTGACATCAAAGATGTTGCGCGTACAGGCTTTTTCATTCTGTAAAATTAAGGAAATTCCAAGCACTTTCAATGATGCCAAAAACGCCGCGGGGAAGAAATGGTTGAGGTTATTTCTCAAACGACACCCTAAATTAGCACGTCGTCAAGCACAGATGATGAATCCAGCTCGTGCTCAAAACTTAAATAAAGATATTGTTAGCGATCACTTTTCCAAATACAAAAGTGTGCTGGATAGACTTGGAATTGAACATAAACCTGAAAGCATTTACAACATCGATGATATCGCATATCTTTGCCCCATCAGCAGGCAGCTGACAGCCAAAGGGAGAAAGAGAGTTCATCAAATAGCGAATGAGCATGCTAAAAGTGTGACTGTGGTAGGCTGCGGAAATGCTGTAGGATCAGCTATTCAATGATATTGTTCAAAGGCAAGAGACTAAGGCCAGAATTCCAAGACAATTTACCTCCAGGCTCTCTGGTGGAGATGACGCTAAAAGAGAGTGTGACGACAGAAACTTTCATACAGTTTATTAATCATTTGCATAAATACAGAACATGAGGGACATGTCTCCTCATATTTGATGGTGCAAAATGCCACCTGGACTTTACTATTGTCGAGGAAGCTGAGAAATGTGGCATTACTTTATATTGTCTTCCGTCAAATGCCACGCACGAGTTATAGCCCATGGATAAATCTGTTTACCGTTCTTTTGAGCACCATTGGGACCAAGAGTTGATTAAATACGTCAGTCAGCATCCCGAACGAACCCTTAACAAGACAAGCTTTAACGTCATTCTCTCACAAGTATGGCCGAAATGTATGACTATTACCAATATCTTGAATGGGTTTCGCGCTACAGGGTTATAACCCAGATGCTATTTCTGAAGATCCATTTGCGCCCTCTGCATTGTCGGAACTTCTAGATCCTACAAACAGTAAAAATATTGCTGTCTTATCTAATGAATCGGGGGAGCAAGAGATTTCAACTGCGAATGTGGAAGATTCAGATGGGTCAGGCACAGATACTGAGAATTTGCCGCTGTCCCTGCTCTCAAAAAACAATCCGAATGCTGGAACTCCACAGAAGATAGACAATCGATTAACCACGTGTGAGATTCATGAATTTTTACCAACTCCTAAGTTTAAAGTTGTAGCGACTGCTCCACGCAAGAAGAAGAGGTAACAAAAGATTTGTTTGCTGACAGTGCTACGAATTTCACATCACAGATCACTGTAACATCGTCAAGAGTAAAAGATGTTCCTGGTACTTCATCCATGATAAAGATTAACACAAAGACACCAAAATCAGCGTTAGCTACTGGCTGTACATCTGCACAACCTGCAGTTGCTGCAACGCGAAAGCGAACCTCAGTGAAGACTGCTTCTTTGACAGCAGATAAGCTTACGGAATCTAAACCAAAACGTCACGATAATAAACCTTCTTGGTACTGTCCAGCTTGTAAAGAAGATCGAGTTGGTGATATGCGAAAATGTCTTACTTGTGGCGTTTGGTATCATGAAGTGTGTGTTAGACTCACATTCGCTGATAAAATATTTTACTGTCCAGGGAATTGTTTAAAAAAAAGATGAAAAAGGCTGATTAATATAGTACTTTTGCATGATGAGAAACTCGTTAAATCTGATCTAAAATAATCAAAAGTAGATAATGGGATCTCATTAGATTTAATAAAAGTATTGACAACGTTTTGTATTCATTAAGAAGTTGGATGTTTACTTGTTTTTATTAAGGCTTTATTAAGACACAGGGTTCCCAATAAGGCCAAAATGACATTTTATGTTAGTTATTTGTGTTCACAAAAGTGTGATTTTTGTTTCTAAAGCAATTTTGTTTGATTTGTTACAAAGTTTAATAAATAAATATAAGTATTTCAAATTACCAGTGCATTGTTATTATAAACCCGCTAGTTAGATAATAAAAAAATTAAGGTAGGCCTTAGTTGGGTCACCTACCTTATACTCGTACTTGTATATACCGATTCTGTTTTATTACACCAGTGACGCCAAAAATTTGACATATAGAACTAAGTAGCGCACGAGTTGTTTGTACAGATCTTGAAGGCAAACTAAAAACATGAATACTCCATACAATTCAAAGCGTGAATTTGACTTTATTTTTTTCATAAAGCGCCACATCCGCGTTAGGCACTGATTAAATTATTTTAGATGCCATAAATCAAACTTCTTTCCCTAGCAAAAATATACAAGTATGTGCTCGACAACTAACAATATTCGAAAGCTATCGATCAAGGTTCAATACCCGATTTAGTCTCGATTTGTTTTTGAACTCTAATATAGCGTAATAGAGTCCCGATACTACTCGTAGTGATCTGCAAATGGGGTCCATTTGAAAGTGAATAGATACTCCGCTCCATGCAAAAACTCCTTGTCCATCAAACTTCACCGTCAAAAAAGACATTTCCAACCGCTGCTGACTTCATTAAATCTTAACTAGTTGACTGTTGATTGAAAATTTGATCTTGATTTTGGGTCGTTCCGTATTTCAACCATTCATTATGCATGTAATCCACCTGATAATCGTGCACTCAGTGCCAGTGCCTTAATCCACAACCTCCTTGGGCTAATAGGTATCCAAATGCGACACATATCGATCGTTGAGTTGTTCGTTTGCTCTTTGATCGTGTAATTAATATCACCGAAAGACATTCAATATTTTTGTTCCATATTTGGTTACATTTGTTTTTATCAGATTTTATCGGCTATCCAACTCTTCGTCGTAGTTTAAGACTCTTTCGTCCTCATCATCGTTGTTGTGTCGGTAAAATCAGTAGCACTAGCAGTGATGGCGGCTTCGTTTCTTTTGCATATACGACGACGAGTAGCAAACGCTCACCTCGCGATATTGTTAAATAAATAAATAAATACAAGAAGCATACTCGTAAGAGGACGACAGTCGGAAAGAAAGTTTAGAAACCATGTAACTAATGATGCTGAGAGCGCGCTAGATATTTGAAAATGATTCCTAGCAAGCGCCAAGCCAACGAGCAAGCCTCATCTGATCCATCGAAACGACGAAAACAGGAGCTCTTTGTGGCTTTTTGTCAACTCTTAATTGGATGAGAGAGAAATTTCCCTCGAGAAAAGCCGATCTAAGATATTGTCACAAAAATTGTTGTCGGATTAAAGGTTTATTATAAATACTTCATCGACTGCTGCGCGATGTGTGTGTGGCGATTAGGATATTTTGTATTATGTAAATTGACAAGCGTGTTGGTTTCACAACCGAACGTTTTTGAAGCGATTATGTCAATTATAACTGATAAATCTAATTCAATGGACTTAATGGAGACGTTTCATTAAATACGGAGCCGCTCGATTTGTATTTGGTTAATTAAGGAAGTGTCGTTTGATGAATAATAGCGGGAAATAGACGATTTTGTGGATAAGACATGCATAGACGTCCCTACATGTTTGGCTTTCAGGTGTCAGTTGTTCACAGTTTACTTATAAATCAGAACTAGAAAGTTGACTTTATCTGTGTGCATTCAGCAAACAGTTAATGGACTTAAACCGTTTCTCAAAGGATTGATGATAATCTTGGGAAGCAGCATTTTTACTTTGTTGTTCCATTTAATCTGGAGAAACCCAACTAATTCCCTGCACCAAAACAAAATATTCTTCAAACTATCAAATCAATTCCTAACGTTCTCACAAACATCATTCGAGTAAAACAAATCTCCATTCCAGTATAATGAACTCACCACTGGTATCAACTTATCTTGAAACAACGATCCGCAACTTAAATCTTCGCAACTGTATATTCACACTCGAATCACAGAGTTAAGTATATTCATTCTTCTTGTGTGAATGTTGCTACTAACAAGAGATATCAATCATTCGTTTTGCTAACGCTAAACATCTTTTGCAAATTAAGATTAATAGCGCGACATTCAATGTTTTTTCTCTGGGGGTATCATGGTGTAACCATTTTTCGTTAAAATAAATACGAGTACACAGAAGTTCAATGTCGTTTTTGCATCTCTTGAATGGGAAAGCAATGAATGATTATGCCTTCAACGGATAGCCGTTAGGTGTGAAAAATTATTACTTTACCTTATTAGTGACACTTGTGAATAAGAAACGAGTGAAAAAAGAATTGCTGGCATTTATTGAGACCTAATTTGGACTTTGAAGAAAGGATCATGTTGATGGTGATGATGAATTATTGTACCCAAGAGGCAATCGATTGCAAATTGGTGGGATTAGATAATGATAAAGCTACTCTCTTGTCGGATTTTATAGTGGGTAATTAATCTTTATTGGTTATACTAGTGAATTATGGAGGGTTTCTTGAATCTACTTCACTCGAATCTGCTCTGCTTGAAACAGTATTATTTAAAATTAGTATGCCTTAACGCCTGCAATAATCTGCGCTTAAATCCTCCTCGTAGCAGGCTAGTTATGCTTGACTCCCCATGTCCCTTAAAGCTTCTTCTACTGCTTCTATACTACAGAGCCATGGGTCGATAATTCATCAGGGTCCCAAACTTGAGACCAATCCTATATTTTTTTATGCGCGGTATTACCAGGACATCGAAAAAAATTTAGGATATAGTGGCTTCATTTTGCCTAAACATGGCCCAATTGGAAATAAGGCAGGTTTTTCGAGAAAAATACAGTACCAAACTAAGCCCTAAGTGTGGGGCTCTCAGACGCGCAAGACGCCTGGACTACCCACTAAACACTTCCCCTGTTAACCTGAGAACCTAGCTTGGAATCGTTTGACAGATTACTTCGGGTTAAGCCTCGTTTTGCTACGCCATTGGGCGCCTTCAAGTTGACGACCTCTCCTCTAGCGATAGGGGAAGGAGGAAGAGGGATTGCTAGTAAAGTGATTCCCAACCCCGACGTTCCCAGCTGCTGTGAGTCGTTTTTATCTTCTAGAACTGTCCGAACATAATGTGCTACATGGTTCCATTTGTCAACCAATGCAAGCATCTTCCCCATTAAACTATTTGAGGAGAGTTCTCCCGTTTCCTTGTCCCGGCATAGCCTGTCTCATCTTTTCCATGCAAAAAATGTGTGTCAGGCATCGTCTTCCTCCCTTAGGCAAAATCGACAGTCGGAGGATCGCGACTTACCAATCTGATGCAAGTAAGACTAAAAACAACCACCTCCGATCAAGAGCTGGGTCAAATAAAACTCAGTCTCGCGGTGTGGTCAATTGAGCCACGGTCTCAGATCAGGAATTAGGCGGGCAGTTCATGTTCCCTTCGTGTTGTTCATCCTTTCAATCATTGATTGAGCGTTGTCTATTCTAGCGGGCAACTATCTTTCTTGTATCTTCGTTTCAGCGCAGATAGATAGTATGGTGCTTTCTAGCAAAGAGAGCGATAGTTATCACGCCTGCGATGAATTGCACCGCCGAATCAGAGACTGTCGGATATGAAATCTCAGTCCTCAGTGCACTTCTTCCCTGTACCTGTGCCAAGCGTTGTCAGTACAGCTCCTTGCTGAGAGCGTCGCTCCGTATTTCTGCTTCGAACAGTAGCACCGCCTCTACGGACCTCGTCAAAAGCCGTGTTTTTTATCGTTTCGGTCCCCCTACATTGGCCATAAGTCGACTCAGAGCTGATACGCATCAAGCAGCTTTATCAGCCGTTGCCCTGATTTGCTCAGAGCAACTCATTTTCGAGTAGATCAGTAACACCAGGTATTTCACTGCTAGCTTCCCCAGTACGTCGTCTTTATTGTCCTTACTCTGGGGACTCTCTTCTTCGTCAGTATAACCACTTCGGTTTTCTCCAATGCTAGACTGAACCCGCTAATAGTCATCCAGTCGCTCACCTGTCACATTAACATACCTAGCCTGTTGCGCCTGTTCAACGATGCGTTCAGCAACTAGCGCCGCAACATCATCTGCATAGACAATCAAGCACGACTCATCGGCAGCTCTAGTCTCAGAAGCCCGTGGTACGAAATGTTTCACAGGCCTGGACCAAGGGTAGGTCCTTGAGCAACACTTGATGTAACTTCCATACTTCGTCGACCCTGCATCGGATCAGAAAGCAGGTTTCGGTCCATCAGGTAGTCTCTCGAAAGCCGTATAAGATATTCTGGAACTAAAAATTGGGTTTTCAGTGTTTTCAAAATATCCACCCATCTAGCGGAGTTGAAGGCATTCCGAACATCAAGTGTCACTAACAAAACCACCCGTCGCTTGGTACGGCTATGTGCCTGTGCCTTTTGGGCCTCACTTACTACCTCTGCAATCGCATTAATGGTGGAGCGACCTACTTTAAAGTCGTCCTCCCGAGAAGGTAGTTCTCTAGCAGCACGAATCACTGAAGTGAGTCTTCCCTTAAAAAGTTTCCCTAGCACTTTCCCTGCCGTGTCAAGCATGCATAACGGCAGGTATGAAGATGACGACCGGAGATTCTCCTTCTCCTTGTTGGTCAGCACGAGCCTCGCTACCTTCCAACGTTCCGGGAAAACCCTTCCCGCAGGCAAGCGTTGAATGTGCCGACCAGCAAGGACAATGATGAAAGACGGGTTGCAACACCTCAGCTGGGTCATCGTCTGGACCTGGCAGTAGATGTGCAACATTGAGATGAAACCACCAGCAGAGAATAAATACAGCGCACTAAAAAAGCCCAGTTTAGCCGTCTACGCTGACTCAGCTCAGCAGCGCATACAAAAGCTACTTTCAGAAATGGAGCTAGGAGACCAGCATCCATTACAGCTTCTCAAACAGATGCATATGCTCGCCAACGGAAACGTATCCGACCCCTTGTTACAGCAGATGTGGCTCAATCGCCTCGATGTCACGCTGAGAAGCATCCTATCAGCCAACGACGGCCCACTTTTGGCTCTCGCACCGATCACAGATCGTGTGCATGACGACACCAGGCAGTGGCAGCAATTGCGAAGGATGATGAGCCACGGCACACCATTCCACCAACGCTGTGAATGACTGCTGATTTGCACAACCTTTCTTCCGCAGTACTTGACCTCAGCCACCGAATGACGAAGATAAAGGATGCACTCCGTGCTCTAGGCAATAGACTGCAGTCAACCTCGCGACACGATGCACGTCGCACACAGCCTCCGCAACAACAGGAATCACCAACACGCTGAACCGGAACGACATACGACAGATCTACTGTTACCATCAACATTATGGGCCAGAAACAAAAAACGGTCGGCAACCTTGCTCAAAGCAAAAAACAACTAACCACTCATCGTCCACACATAGTGGCTGCTCATCACACGATCAAACGATTAAGGATTCGTGACAATATCAGCAGAAGTGCTTTCCTGATCGACACAGGTGCAGAGGTTTCGGTTATTCCGCCAACTATCCGGCATGGACGCACCTCCGATGCTGTCTCGAGTTTAGTCGCCACCAATGGTTCCCAAATTCGCACATTTGGTAAACGAGAAGTGAAATTGAACTTGGGCTTCGCAACGCCGTTCAAGTAAACCTTCACGATAGCCGATGTTAGTTCTCCGATCATCGGAGCCGATTTCATCAAACACTATGGCCTCCTTATTGACATGAAAGGGAGGCAGCTCATCGAGCGCACAGGCCTCAAAACGATGATCACCCATATTAACAAGCAGCTGGCCCAAGCCGATCAACTTCTATCTGATGTCAGTGGCGAGTTGCGATCGCTGTTACTTGACTACATCAACCTTACAAACGATGAGCAAAAACCAAACATAAATCAAAAACTGCCCATCACATCCAAACCAAGGGACCGCCAGTGAACGCAGGCACGAAGACTCCCCCCTGACAAGCTAGCAGCTGCAAAAGATGGATTTGACGACCTGATCAGACACGGAATTTACCGTCCATCAAAAAGCACATGGTGAAGAAACCAAATGAAGATTAGCGACTATGTGGGGACTACCGTGCGCTCAACTCCCGTACAATCCCAGACCGCTAGCCAATTGGGTTTCTCCAGGCTTGTACCGCAGCTCTCCACGGAAGTCACCACTGCAAAAATATAGCCTACCTGAGGCGAGATTCGAGCACATAAATATCGATCTCATCGAACCACTTCCACCAAGCGAAGGATTCCGGTACTGCCTCACTATCGTGGACAGATTCTCTCGTTGGCCTGACGCGATCCCAATCGAAACTATCACGGCCACAGCAGTCGCGTAGGCGCTAATTAACATATGGATTAGCCGATTTGGAGACCCTGTGGACATCACAACTGACCAGTTTGAGAGGCAGATATTTAGGGAGCAAACCAGAGTGCTAGGAATTACGCATTGCCATTTGCCGCAATGGACGAAATCACTATCAATTGTGCTATTGGGACTGCGATCAACGGTGAAGGAAAATATTGAGCCTATGCCAGCCGACATGGCGTACGGCACAAGTCTACGGCTACTTGGGCAATTTTTCAGCACATCCCAGGCCAGCGTGAATGACTTCGACTTTCTGAAGGACCTGCGCACGAGGATGGCTTCGTTAACCTCAAGCAATACGGTGCATAACAACATCGAAGACATCTTTGATAACAGGAGATAGCACACACGCCTTTGTTCGAAACGACAAAGTCAATTCCCCATTCACACCACCTTACGACGGCCTGTAACCAGTATTAGCACGAAAGGACAAGTACTACAAGGTTGATATGAGAGGAACGACCAACATCAATTTCCATCGACAGGCTAAAATCCGCATTTTTGGCATCAAACCAGAAACCCACCGCTCCCAATGGGCGAATGACACGATCCGGAAGAAAGGTCCGCATTCTTGTCCAGTTCGCATCATAAGCCTCGTTCCATCATGGCTCTGCCACTGCGGGGGGAGTACTGTCGCCGAGCAGCCACCAAGCATATCGACCACAACTTGCATACTTGGCCACCAAACATATCGACAACAAAAATGTTGCACTGGTCAGCCAACAAACGTACTTGTGTGCGATAATATCTTATCGCTCGCAACTATGTTACCAGTGAGCCATGATATACCCTATTTTTCCTAGCAATTTCAAATATTTGGTTGTCGGAAACCTTGCCTTTCTTTGCTAATAAAATTACACAATATTCTTATAAATTTTGCCTAGTGTGATCTCATGTAATTTGCCTGAAGTCATGTACAATATCTGTGGATTTCTCATTTGATCAAAATAATTTATCTAAATCAACTTAACTTACTTCACTAAAATTTTCACTCTCAGTGCACAAGCAGAGGAAAAGATCAATCGGAATTGTGAAGCAAAAATAAAGCTCACAAGAAACTTTTAATATACTGTTACACGCACGAATAATTCTGCGAGCTACTGTTGCAATTGTTTTCACAACGATTAAGAACCTCATGATCAACAAAGTGAATTTACTCGAAACCACGAGAACCCACCAAGCATGATCAACATCTGAAAGTGACGTTACTCCATTCATTAAGCTGCTCGAATATACCAGGTACCTCTCGGCAGAACATTCGCCAATGTACGAGAAATGGATTGAATGGGTAGAGACCCTATATAAAGCCGAGCTGAATGAATGGGGGGATCGTTCATTAGAACCGCAATATAGTAAAAACTGCGATAGCGAATTGAAAGGCGATATTGATCGAGTAATAGTGGAGTGATTTTCGTTGATTGGTAAGTGAAGACAGTTGTTAGAGAAATTTGATTGACAAGTGAAAGTTAGATTCTAATTAAAATTGTGAAATACTTAAATGAGTGATTGTGCATTTTTAGTAAAATAAATAAACTCTTTTAATTTAATTTAAAAGACATTGCGTTTTAACTTCCCCGGAACATTAAAATTATTGGCCGCGAACCATAACACGCGACAATACATATAACTTTAGTTTTTTTAAAATTATTTATCAAAGATAATATAAACTTTTAACGTATAGATTGTTTGCGAAATCCTTCTAGTCGGAGCATATTTAGTAACTCAGTCTGCAGAAAAGCTTGTTCAAATTTCAAAAGAATCATCCTTTCATTTGAATGTCTTTTTAAGATCTCACTAAGAAGATCAATTGTCATTGGCGACTTGGCATTAGCCAAGTCGCTGAGGAGCTTCGAGGATCGTGTTCGAGCAACTGCAATAATCATCTAACGACACTATGCGAAACAAACATGCAGAACCAATTGGGCATCACTGAATTGAAGGGAAAAGGTTCCAAGCGAAGCATACCAACTTCATCTTTCCACACATCTCTTTTTCTTGCCCATCTAGAAGTTACTAATGATCACGCTACGTCTCCAACTGTTCACATACAACAATATAATTTAAATCCGTTTTCAAGATGAATGTCAGCCCATAGTTAGTTATGCTCGTATATGTACATTTTCATGGATAGTTCCGTAGATATCTTCAGCACCTATAAGTATCTGCCAGACCCCAGAAACGTAATGTTGCTGAAAGATGACTTGTTTCGAAAAAGGCAAAGACAGCTGGCCCGGGTGTTGAACGGTATTTGTATGGAGGAGTATCCATAGATGATGTCGTTGTCATGTCACCAGCCGTTATTACCGCGAATAATTTTCATTAAGAACGGATAAAATAGCGGTTTTGACGATGATCGACTGCGAAACGTGTGCATTGTACTATTAAACGAGTACGAGTATGTGATGATGCTACGAGTTTTCTACTCTCGAGCATAGTTGTGCAATTTTACTACGAAATGGAAAGTGAAATTGACAACAGTTTGATGGTTTTTATTCAGTGTCGAGATGCCATTCCATGTTTGGAAAGCTTCTTCGTACTCACGACTATTTTTTATGGCACTTTGATGCATTCTTTTGAATGTTCAATGAAGTCTTGCATTGATAGTTAACATACTCGTGAGTATTCCCAGTAGAAATTGCTAGTTTTGTTACGGTGCACTGCAAAAGCTTGAATTTACTGTAACTACTTAAGAAACCTGTGTGAACAATTCTTCTTAATTTGGCAAGACTGATACCATTGATCCGTTATAGTGACTATGATTGCAGGAAGCGATAATGCCCATCAAATTTTACAGCTCCATCAAATCATCAATGAAAGTCTTTCTCCCCATTATTACTAATGCCTAGGCATAAATTTTACGAGCCAATGTAATCTTCTATCTTCATCATTTCTAATCTTTTGTATATTCTTCTTGGGAGTTAATTTTCAGGCGTTACGCAATCATGCGTAACAAAACGATTTCTATGGTTGGCAAAAAAAAACTTTACTCTGAATACCTACCTAACTCTCATGAAAGACATGATCGTAAAATTCGTAATTGCAAACTTAAACTATCCGGAAAAGAAAAATAATCTTTTCTCTTCTTTTGATTGGAATTGGGGCGTGAGCAAAGTATCCCACAATGATCTTATTGAAGCTTGACCATTAACGGTGTTTTAGATCTTCTGTGTCTAATCCCAATTGGATCATTTTTGTTCATGTAAGCCTTGGGGTTTGTATCACGTAAATGTGGAGTTTTTAAGTTTTCTAATAATTTCTTTAAAAAAAAGATTTAAACGACGAGACGGAACTGTTTTAAAGCAAATATTATATGATATTGACGTGACATGTTCAACGATTGAAAATCAATTAGATTACCGTGTTAAAAGCACACACAAGCACTCAAATATAATTACCATACCAGGTTACATTATATTGCAGGGTGTAATGCAATCAGTTCTTAGATTCGCTACACTTTCATCAACGCTATGAATATTATAACACTAGCTCCAATTTATTCATTACAATTTACCCTATTATTTTTTGTTTGTACTTAAATATTATATAAATTTAATTTGGTATTGTTTGGTTATTCCATTACAGAGTGTGTTGAGTCGCGCTTCATCAACTGAAACAGACGACGAACCTGCATCGAAGATTGCACGATATTCGGACGTTGAAGCAACACAAAAAGATTTTTGCGGAATATTTGAAAATAATTTCAGTAGCAGCCATCACTCGGAAACAGTTAGTGATGATATAATATCGGAGGTAAGCTTATGAAAAGGAATATATGACCTAGTTAAGTGATGATTGTTTTTATTTAAACGCTTCATTAAAATAATTTTGAAATTTAGGTAAAATTCCTATAATTCGGAATAGTTTAGGAAAAATATTTATGGTTCTCAATGGTGCTAACATATGCAAGAAAAAATTTAATTTGGACCTGATAAAGACACAATCAATTTTTTGTTTCCGCTTGGATCTAATTTGATTTTTAACGTTACCTAATTTTTCCTGAATTGTGATTGCTCTTATAAACGTACGAATCAAAACTCATTATTCAAATCCTTAGACATTATCAAGGATTCACTCCTGAGCCGATCTCAAAACCTCATAATTGCTATACCCTTATTGTTTTCAGTCCTTGATCAACTTTCCTTGCTTTTGACGGTCTCAAATTAACGTCCTCTTAACTCCTTCTCGACGAACAAATTGTAATAACTGCAAATATATCCACAGCTCTGTTACGAAACCTTACTTACACCTCCTTTGTGCTGGTCACTGATAACTTTTAGTTTTTGTAAAATGCTGGCGCAAGAGGGTGAAAGCGAATCTTCCGCGCCTGATAACGGAATCGAAAGTAATAACCATGCTACCGGAAAGGAGGTTGGGCGACAGGCTTACTCCCCGTCCTTGGAAAATCCTACATTTTTTTCGGTGCTTGCCTCAGAGCCTTAGAATGGATTGTACCTACGGTAGCGACCTCGTAACCGAAAAAAGACTACGGCATTGGATCCTGGAATGTCAGATCACTGAACAACATGTTACGATGCTGTTTGTTTTGCACAAGGGACATTTGCATAACCACCGCCACGAGTAATTAATTGAATTATAAAACCAAAAGATCATCAATACCAACAACTACTTAAGCCACGAAGAAAATTCAAGTTAATTGAAAATAATGATTGTAAATTAAGTATTGAGATGTTAGCGTATCGATAGACATTCGTCAGGCTAGTAGCTCTTCTTGGGACACCAGTGGACTGTCGCTACTGAGCTTTGGCTCACCAGCCGCAGGGTCGCCGCATCATTACAGAAGCCTCAGACCAATAAAATTCTCTCGATGTAAATACCAACGCGACTATGACCACCGATAAGAAGTGGAGCCATCGAGAATATTGGCAGAATCAACAAATTCGCGAAGTAAAGTTTGTTAAGTGTGATATTTTGTGCGTTTGAGGTATTTTTCCTCGACTGCGTCATGAGCTTTGTTTTATTTTCATTGATTTGTAGCCCTACTAGTTTTGCTTCGCTGTCGAGTTTCAGGTAAAGTTCTTTGGCAGTTGTTAATGACCGTGACAAAATGTTTATGTCATCCACATAGCCTAATACTTGGCTCGACTTGTATAGTAATGTACATACCTCGCGTACCGACTCGAGAGGTCGTCGACATCATTGTCATTTTGGTAAGACGGACTAATTTGGCGGGGATGCCAAAGCAAAGCATTATTTGGTACAGTATGTTACAATCAATACTGTCGTATGCTTGTTTAAAGTCAACGAAAATTTGGTGTACGTCTATGCTGAACTCCCAGCATTTTTCAAGTACTTGCTTGACTGTGAACAAGTATCTGCTTGACTGTGAACAATTGGAATACGGCATCAAAAATGTTAGCCAATTTTTGTATTTAGGCGCCAAAATAACGAAGACGGGTAATGAAAGAGACGAAATACACCGAAGAAAACAGCTCGCAAATAAAATATTTTATTCAGTTTTAACGACCTTGAAGACCAGCTGTATACACAGAAAAACAAAGCTCCAAGTATACAAATCTGTGATAAGACCGGTGTCATGCTTTGGGTGTGAAACATGGACTCTAACCCAAGCATCCGCAAATATATTGAACGCCTTTGAGCGACGGGTCCTGAGGCGAAAAATTGGTGTGAAGCTAGCCGGGGACCAATGGCAAATTCGATGCAACCATGAGCTGTATGAAATTTTTGACGAACCGGAGGTCTCAACGATTGTAAGACTGCGGAAGCTGCAATGGGATGGACGTATGGATTGTATCGACGAACAACGGATACCAAAAAAGGTATTCGTTGGGAGAATTGAAGGGCGGAGACCAGTGGCGAAAACGAGGAAACGCTGGTCTGACTCGGTCGATGAAGACAGTTCATCGCTGCTCGGATCTCGAAATTGGAGGACGCAGTCAATGAACTGAGACAGTTGGAGGCGCTATTTGCAGGAAGCAAAGGCCCGAAATGTGCTGTAGTGCTAAGAAGAAGAAAGTCTGTGAATTTATACGATTAGTAGTAATCTAAACAGTGAGAATGAATTTTTAACGAAGTCTCACTATCAAGTGTTGCCATCAGACGTTTTCAATGTAAGCGAATTGAATGGCGCGAAATTCAGAAACGTTAATAATTATGATGATGATGATGGTGACGATGATGGTTTTTGTAATAGCGAAAGTAACAGAGATCACGCTTCGCAGCTTGATATTCAAGCATAGAGCCCGCAGTAGCAAACGTCTACCGCCAATTTATTTAAATGAATTCACCATTTTGTCTGGTATGAACATGGACCAACCTGATAAAGGGATTTAGATGAAAATGCATCGTCGTACCTACTTTTGATGATGGCATCTGGTTCCGAGCAAAATTATGGAATACAATGATGTGATTTCTGGGGAGAACTTCCATTAGTATTTTGTGACCGATTTCCTGACTCGCGTATATGGGCAACACCCTCATCTCATAACAGCTGATCAGCTGGAGTGGTATGATAGATCGGTTTTGAGCCCTGAATAGGCCCAGCTAGGTATGATTTGTTACCTTATGAAAAGCTCCACTGGAATGGAAGCAACTTTTGCAAGCCGGCAACATTTCTAGTGCAGAAGGGTGAAAACCCCCGGTCGTTAAGTGACGAAATGATAAAAGGAACGCGGAACAACGGTTCTGCTTTCTCTTGTAACGAAGTCAGTGATTGGGTGAACATCGTAGGAGGATTATTTTTTAATCGATGAGTTTCGGCTTGCAAGTAATTTCCACTGCAAACGTCCAGAAAAGAAAATTGCAAACACGAACACATTCCCCGGCCGAAATCAATCATACGGAGAAATTCAACGAGAGTAAAGTGGACCCTTAGTTACAGGTATAGGGTTTTTTATTAGGTACATAATAATTTTGTATCTTTATATGAACGCACATTTAAACTTTTTTAAGAAACTGTCAATGTCAAAGCGTTAGTTAAAGTCAACATTTTCATCATGGTAAAGTTCACGAACCTGTAACGTTTGGAAATTATTAAAATTACTACCGAAATTTCGAGTCAGTGGTCGCAACTTTAAGAGTTTCAATTTTCGGGCGTAATAATGGTTGTGCGTGCTATAGTGGATAAATTTGAGTCCAAATTTTCACTATTGGACGTTTTGGTGTCAAAAAGATGTCGTACAGCTCGAAGCGAAGGAAATATTGCAGCCGTAAATGCATCGATTTAAAATGAGCCAAATCAGTCAATTCAGCGCCTTTCTCAAGGATTCGGCATATCTCAAACGACACTGTGGCGTATTTTGCGAAAAGATCTTGGCCTACGTGGTTACAAGATCAAATTGGCTCAAAAACTAAAGCCACTTGATCATTCGAAATGCCGAAACTTCTCCAATTGGGCTCTAGCAAGGCTTAAAAGAAATGAAGAATTTCATCGAAAAATCATCTTCAGCGATGAAGCTCATTTCTGACTCAATGGCTTTGTTAATAAGCAAAATATGCATTATTGGTTATCAAAAAACCCTACATGTGCTGCTCGAGACACCGTTGCATCCGCAAAAAATAACTGTTTGATGCAGTTTTCATGCCGGAGGTGCGAGTCGGCCGTATTTTTTCGTGGATGAAAACGACCGTCGTATTACCGTCAACGGAGTGTTATGTTGGAAGATTATTTGTGGCCGGAATCGGATGAACTTGACATCAACGATATGTCGTTTCAACAAGACGGTTTCACTAGCCACTAGCACAGCACGCCTTACAATCGATTTATTGAAAGGCAAATTTGATGAACGTGTTATATTGAACAGTTGGTCCGGTCGAATGGCCGCCTCGTTCATGCGATCTAACGCCATTGGATTATATCAAGTCACTGGTCTAAACCAAAAAGTTAGTAACTTTTGACGAGTTCAAAGACAGCATCCAACGCGAAATCGCCAACGTGCCGGTCGAAATGTGTGCCAGAGTGGTGGAAAATGGGGTCAAAAGAATCGACCGCTGCAAACGGGCTCGTGGTGGTCATATGACCGAAATCGAATTTCATTCATAAAATTTAATGCTTGTATTACAACTACAATAAATTTGAACTCAATATCTCAAATATTTCTAAGTTTTATTCATAAATAAAATCGTTATGTCCTTAACGCAAAACCCTTCATTTAGTTAGGATTGTGTATAGGACTTAGAACTTAATATTTTTTAGCTTTAAAACTTCATATACGATATATGTGTATATATTTCTTTGAAATTAAATTTTTGATATTCAAGTGTGAATTATAAACGTTGAATTGTTTTGTTAGCGTTAGTACATGTAAAAACAGGGAAAAAGTTTTGCTTGAAGTGGTTGTGCCAACTCCACTACTTTGTCATCGCTGAGTAAAGAAAGTTGAGGGCGGTGATAATTATATTGGAATATTTGAATTTCTGTGGTCGCCTGAACGCGAGGTAATATCTTGAGTGGCAGTGGCTCTACATTTATTTGAGTTGAAAGAGTGCTGAGAAGTGAGTGAACTGGTTTCAAATCTCGGCAAAACTTTGTTGTCTAAGTGGGGGTGAATTTCTACTTCTATTTCTGCTTGGTTTTAAGTGAAAACTGCCGGGAGCTGTGTTTTCGCTCCATGCTCGTTTCGGGACGAGCTTAACAGGATCCGAAGTCTCCGCCGGAGTTCCTGGAACCAGAGTTGTTACTCTTGTAGTTTCCCTTATATCAAACCCTGGCTCTGTAACGGACAATTTACAACAGGTCGTTTAATATAAATTAAACAAATTGGAAATCCAGAAAACGAACTGGACTGGAAGTCAATAGTGGGACGCCTGCTGGAAAGCGATAATTCGGAGTGGCCTTCATTGTGGATAGGGAGTTCAAATCGCACGTTATTGATTTTGAACCAGTCAATGAACGATTGTTTGCGATAGGTATACATTCTTCAAAATTTGGCTGACAAACGTACAAGTCCCTATAAAATAAAAGGATGAAGAAACAAAAGAAACCTGCTACAATCATCTCAAAACTATTCCATTCATTGCCTACAAATGATAATAATAAAATAATTCTAGGTGATTTTAACGCTTCCGTTTCCGTATGGGGCTTTCGGTCCCCCATCGGACACATCTTCCCGCGGGTATGTGGGAAATAAAATACCACTCATGGACCAAAAACCGACTAAGTCGAGGTGCTGACATTGAACCACATAGTATTTACTTGTCATGAAACCGGAAGAACAGCCTTAGACCGGATTGGATAAACGGCAGTGACTGTCGCAACGTATAAAGGACAATTCTTTTGGAACTTGGAATGTTAGATAATTGAACAGATCAGGGGCACTGCAATAACTTCTGGATGAAATTAAGAAATATACAATCAACATCCTCAAAGAACAAGAAACCAGATGGTATGATGAAGACATATTTGATATGTGAACGCACACCGTGTTTAGAAGTGGAAAACTGCAATCAAGCCATGAGCTTGGAATGGCTTTCATTGCTGATAGCACAATCAAACAAATTATTACCGACTTCAAGCCCGTTAACGAAAAACTGCGTGCAATTTGTTAAAAGACCCAATTTTTTCATGTCTGGCTTGTCAACTGTCACGCGTCTACAAAAAACAAGGAGGAGACAATCAAGGACGAATTCGACAGCGCTCTGAAATGCATTGTCGATGCATTGCCATCAAACGACATTAAAATTGTTCTGGGTGACTTCAATGTAAAAACCGGTCGGGAAGCAACACAAAGAAGAACAACCGGAGGATACAGCCTCCATGCAGAGACCAGCGATAACGGACAACGGCTGATAGACTTGGCTACTAGAAGAGGCTTCACAGTATGCTCCACACGCTTTCCATATCGCAACATCCATAACAGACGTAGGCATCCCTAAGCAGTCGCTCATTCAAGCAGGACGACCATGTTATATAAAAGCGAGCGGCCACCAGTATTCTCGACACTTACTTATTCTGCGGCGCTGCCTGTGATTCAGACCACTACCTTATAAGGGTCAAGTTCCGTTGCCACATCCTTAAGGAGCGTCAGTTACTCCGAGGCACCAGATATACAAGTTTAATCGTTGCCCAGTAACGTCCGTATACACGTCAGTGTTGGGAAAACGCATCAACATATCCGCGCAAGTAGGGGAAAGTAATGATGACATCAAAACCATGTGGAAGATAGTACCAGATGCGGCGACAGAAGCAGCCGAGAAGGTCTTGAGGCACTAGCCAAAGAAAAGTAGGAACGACTGGTACGACGAAGAATGCAAGAAAGCGGTTAAAACATGTTGGGTAAATAGACCTACGCTCATGTCAGAAGGGTTTTGTACCCAACTTCTTAGAAATGCAGTCACCAGCAATGAATAACGTCAAGAAATATGTCAAAGGCATGTGGACATTCAAAATAAAATTCATTGTTTTTCTACTTTCAACGGCGGCCATTTTGTTGCAAACCTACAAAAATCACTCAAATCATGAATTCTCAAAAATATTAATGTTATTGAACTTGGGTGGACAGACCTACACTCATGTCAGAAGGGTTTTGTACTCAACTTCTCAGAAATGCAGTCACCAGCAACAAAATAAGTCAAGAAATATTTTATTCTATATTTTCAACGTCACCAAGCAACAAGCAAACCAACAAAAATCACTCAAATTATGAATTGTTATTGATCTTATTTGAAAATTTCAACAAGATCAAGTCGAAACTGCAGTGACTGATTCGATGGAAAGTCCATAAAATGCCAAAATCATGTGTTATTGTTGTGTAATTGGAGAAATTTCAAATGGCTATAACTTCCGTGTATATCATGCGATTTTGATCAAACTTACCAAATTTAAGAACTACTACTACGTTCATATCGAATTTCGTTCAGTTTTAGGGTACCGATGCGATTTTACTGGGGAAAATGTGAAATTTGAATATCATACTATTATTAACAAAGTTCAGCGATTTCGACTTCTAAGGTATTTGTTGTTGCTGTACTCATAAACACCTACCACCGTAATTTTTTTCAGATTTTTCGGATCACAGGTGTCCAATCGCGAGGGAGGACGCAAATTTTTCGTGTATTACCCCTCCCTGCTCGTCCCTCGAAGCAAAAAGTATCAAATTAAGACCTGTTTTGAAAAGTTCTTATTAAGAACTTTCATTTGATACCCATATCGGCTACCTTTCATGAAATTTTTTTTTGCGGGGCTACTCCCCTACATGGGGAGACCCCCCTTAAATACCTTATACAATTTTTTGTAGTTGAACTTTGAAGAGAGCCCCACTTTACACCTGCATACAAAATTTGATGTTTCTAGCTTAAGTAGTTTGCGAGGAAAAGTGCTGACACACGGACAGACGGACAGACAGGTCGCAATTTTAGTAGGGTTTTGTAAAATTATCTTACAAAACCCTAAAAAAACCAGGCGCACAAAAAATACATCCATTGACCGACTCGGGCCAAAGAAGAACAATATAAAAGCCTTCGACGTAAAGCTAAAAAAAATGTGCCGAAGAAAGAGACGAGAAGATCCAACAGATAAATGAAAATATGACCCTATTTCATATAGGGTTATCAGCTGAAACCACGGGTACACTAATGTTCAAGTCCACACAATTGGTAGCTTATGCTGATGACGTGAATATTATGGCACGTTCAACCTTAGATGTCAAAGGAATCTAAAGTAAACCGAATTAGCTTACGAGTTAATGAAATTTAAACTAATTTTTTTCTCTCGATGTAGTCGAAACGCGAAACAAAGCAAGGCCCGACGACTTTTAAAGAGAAAAGAGAATTGGCCTGCGGATATCAAATAAACAAAATTATTGACTTAAACTAAATTCATGACTCAAAAGAGGAAGAAAACTCCAGTTTGACAAAACCTGACCGCAGGCAACTACAACGTTGAGAGTTTGGAGTGTATCTTGGAGCCAACCTAAATACAAGGAGCGTCAAAAACGACTAGAATGCCGTAAATAACGCCTGTTGCTCCGCGTTTCCCATTCTAAGGTCCAGAGTGGTGCACAGGCAAAACAAGCTCCGGATTTACAAAACACTAGTCAAATCTGTATTATTGTATGGTAGTGAAACATGGGCCCTGACGAGCGAATTCGAAAAGGCAGTGGACTTATTTGAACGCAAAGTGCTTCGGAACATCTATGGCCCAGTAGAGCACAAGGTAGACGTCCAGCGGGAAGACTGAGGGCTCGATGGGAAGACACAATAGAAGCTGATAGCAGATCCTTCTTGCGAGTAAACAACTGGCGGACATGGTCTCGAAACCGTGGTGATTGGAGGAGTGTAATCCTGGAGGCCAAGGCCCGGCTTAGGCTGTCGCGCCATAAATCATGACGTTTATTGCGGGTAGGGAGTTCAAATCGCACGTTATTGATATTGAAATAGTCAATAAACGATTGTTTGTGATACGCATAAAACCCAGATTCTGCAAAATTTGAATGATAAACGTACAAGCTCCGATAGAGAAAAAAGGGTGATGAAACATAGGAAACTTGCTTTAATCATTTCAAGACTATTCGACTCATTACCTACAAATAATACAAAAATAATTCTGGGTGATTTCAACGCTAAGGTTGGCAATGAGCTAACTTATCGGGGAACGACTGGAAGACATAGCCTCCGCAATGAAACAAATGACAACGGCCGGCGCCTCATTGGCTTTGCATGTAGCAGAAATCTAGTCATATGTTCGACATTTTTTTTAATTTATTTATTTCGAGCATCCTTTTCACGTATCACAAATTCAAAAAAAAATGAATGGTGTTAAAAGTGAATAACAATAAAAATAGAGTAATTGAGTAGATGCAAAAGTTAAAAAATAAAGTACAAAGATAAAAAATACAGTAAAAGCAACTTACAAAGCAAAATCTGAGATCTAAAATTAAATTCTTTTGAATGCAATGAAGGAAATTGTTGTGATTCCTTAGTAGGCGTAAAATAGGCGAGTTAAAATGTAGCCCTGTACGAAAAAAGAATTATAAAGAGAGAAGAATCACAAGTAGGACTTAATCAGTGACGAAAGTGCAGTTCGACGAAAAGGCAAGACGATTCTGAAGTGGCACAGTCGATATAAGAAGCACTGATTCAAATAAGATTTTCGTGCGGCAATGAGGAAGGAAAGGAAAGAAAAACGATGGTCATGTAGAAGATATAGCAAGTTTAGTTTAAAGGATAGGAAGAGAGTTAACTTCCTCTTTACAGACTCTAACGAGGACACAAGCTAGGAATGACGGGGGGACCAGATTAAAAAACAATACTCAAGCAATGGACCGGCAAGACAAATATACAGACGAATCATAGTGGAGACATTACAAAACTTGTGCACATGTCTCAGTATAAAACCCAAAACTTTAGAGGTCCTAGCAACCACATAGAAAATACGAGCGTCAAACTTAAGTTTGGAGTTAAAAGTAACTCCTAGGTCTTTGTATGCGGTAACTTCGGTCAAAGAGGCCTCGTTCAGCTTACAGGTATAGTAAATGGGATGTTCCTTAAGAGGAAAAATCATCTTTTGGCATAATTATTACAGGTCCATAAACCAGGATATCCCCTGATAATCATAGTCTCAGCAATATATTCTCCAACAAAGTAGTGACCATAATTATTACAGGTCCATAAACCAGGATATCCCCTGACAATAATAGTCTCTGCAATCGATTCTCTAACATATGCTTTGGATGAGTGGATTTCCTGGCTTTCCAACAAATACTCTCCACATCCTAAAAATAAAATAGCTTCGAATTTGAAAAATCAATTGAAAATCTAACAATTCCTGAACACACATAAGCAAGCAAGAATTTTTAGATGGTATCAAGGTAAGGTAGATGGTATCTTTTAAATTTAATGATGAATACTACAAACCACTGATCGGCTCTCTTTTGGGTGGTAACTCAAGTGCTTTGTTTGCTGGAATAACTCCGAAAAAATTAGAAAAGGAAAAAAATTAAAAACTAAGAAATTCTGCATATTTTTACAGACGTTATGTGGATTATTGTTTCTTGATAGTCAAAAGTTTAGACATTGACATGGTCCTCAACACTTTCAACCGTTTTTCACAATTCATAATTGAAATATAATGCTACAACAAAATTAATTTCTTGGGGACTAGAGTTATCAGACGGGAAAACGACACCAGACGGTTCGAAAAACCGATAGCTACAGAGAGGTATATCAATTTCGATTCACACCATCCCGTTTCAATAAAGAAGTCAATGGTCTACAATTTAATTGACAAAATCTTCAAACGTTTGGATCCCATATTGCACAATAAAAATTTTTGAACACATTAAATCAAGTTAATGACACATAGGATGTGAAGTCTCGATCCTTTACTTTGTTTGCGTACCGAGAACCGAGACTTGGCATCCTAGAAAGACTTGAAGTATATGTGCATAGAAAAGCAGACGGTAACATTATCAATGATCAACTTATTACAAATTCCGACGCGATTTTCTCAGTATTAGACCACACTCTCCGACGGAAACAGAAGCGATACGAATCAGAATAAACGGACATACAAAAACTAAAAAAAAAAAAAAAACCTAATATCCCTCTCGCTGGCCTAATTTAGTACCTACCTTCTTAACCCATCGTACAACTACATAAGTCATTTCCTTCCATACTTCCTTTAGACACTGAAGACGAATCAAAGGAGTCGAAACGTGTCTGCTCAGCCAAGTTGACTATGCTAATGATAGTCAATTGTTCACCTGCCAATCTGTTAAGGTGGTTATATCTAAAAACATGTAAACAGATTAATGGTGTGCTTTTGCATGCTTTAGAATTAACCGAATCAAATGTTTACAGAAGTAAAAGTTGCTTAAGAAGTCTAAAAATGGCTTTATTGAGCTCTTTGCGTAACAGGTAATCATAAACAAGACACACAGTAAATGAACTAGAAAATCGCTCAAAAATTCGAGCTCTTGCTACTCGCTTTCTCTCATTCCTTGTCCCAGCAATGCAGTATAACCGCAATTTCCGTGTTCTCTTTCTTACTCACAGCGTGACTTCATTACTCCCACAAAATGGATGTCAGTAACGCCCCATCGCTGTTATATCCAGTACTGGCTCCTTTCAAAGGCTGTAAGATGAAATTGACCGTACTGTTATACTCTTATGGGAAATTGAAAGCTATTCACTTGTTTAACAGCTGTTATAAATTGAGAGGCGACTATTTGTCATCGTATTGTAAAACCCCGTAACAATACTTCTCGCTTGGTACTCGTAAAAGAATGGCTTTTTTAGCGGACACCAAAGCAACTTGATGACCCTTCTCAGTCTCCAGACCTCAATCTATTAGAGTATTTGAGGGAAATTTTGGATCAACGAGTTCGGAAAAGGCTAATTACGAACAAATAAAATTTAAACAATGCCTTACTTGAAGAAGGGGAAGCTATACTGCCAGCTGTGACAAAAAACCATATAAAATCTATGACACCTGCGAGCTGTTTTGAAAAAAGTTGTTATTTTTAGCTGTTTAACATAAGTGTGCCATTACTTTTGATTTTTTAAGAGTACCTTTATCATATTTTAACATCACAGTCCTCTCCCAAACCTCGTAGGAAGTGGAAGCAGTTCGAGTGTGTGCTATAGAATAGTGAAAGTCAAAGCTAACCTCTAAATTTAATTCTATTTTTGGATATATTTTTTCCGTTCACTGAATTCATCAATCGCAGTAAGTTTATCCATTCCTTTACTTTTGGTGCAGTTAAAGTTGTCATAACGAGGACGAGATGGAGGATGCGTTAAGCGTCAAAAACAAACCCCCGAACCATGACAACGATACGTTTATGGACATTGACAAAAACACCAAACTGATCCGCAAAAGAAGTAGCAAATCTCTGGACAATAAAAACGGGCAAATAAAACCCCTTATCACCATAATAAAACCAAAGGTGTGATTCTCAATCCCCAACTGCAGCTAAAATTCAGGCAGAGCCATCAAAGACAGACAATGCGGGCAACAGGTGATGACCTCTATAGAAAATTCGAAGAATTTCTAACCTCCAAAGTGGCGGACTCCATAGAAACTCACAGTGAACAAAAAAACGGCAACACAACTCACACTAACATATCCCCCAAATGCAAAAATATCAACATCATAGAAATCAAGGACGCTCATACCAACACAAACACCTCAAGAAAAGATTCTCCTTTTCAACATGCCACAGTGTCGCGTAGGTCAGTGGCTCCAAACAACCCCAACCAAACGTTACTAACCAAGACCTCGCCACCTAAATCCTACAATGGGACCACAAGTGAAGTAGACACGAGGCTCAACAGGTCTCAATCTAACCACAATATCAACGTTTTTCCGTCATATGATAAACGAAAGAAATTTAATGTCATTTGCGTCAGAGAGGGGGGAATGCCCTCGACAATTCCCTGTCCGTTCTTAACTTTTACTAACACAACAAAACCCTACAAATACATAACATCTTCAACGTGACCACTATCGAGAGATACAAATTTAAGATCACCTTCCAAAACCCAGAAGACGCTGACAATGCTACTGTCAATCTAAGCCTCATTAAACACAAAATTAAAATGTTCATTCCTAACAATTTCCTTTACAGGTTAGGTGTCATTAGGAATATCCCTATAACCATCTCAGAAGATGAAATTCTTAACGAGGCCTGCCCATGCAATGCCATAGGGAACCATCTGCCCGATGTTAAAATAACTAATGTATCCAGGCCCAGAGAACCCTGAAAAACTTATTCTCACGCATTCCATTAAACAAAACTTTTCAGAAATTATTCTACCTGACGCCATTTGGTTCGTTTGAGGACCAATAAAGATACAAAACTTTTTATATAAGCCCAGACAGTGTACCAAGTACCTCCAGTTGGGACACAATTAAAAAAAAATAAAAAAAGAGATAAAGTTCAAAATGATTCAGATAGAAGATAACCCAGAAGCCATAGCCCTTGAAACGACGAACCTACAGCCCAATTTAATAATAGTATCCATCTAATCTCCCCCTAACGTCAAAACTGTTTCCTTCAGGAACCTTTTAATATCATTATTTACCAAAATTTGCTGCAACAAACCCTTCATCATAAGTGGCGACCTGAATGCAAGAAACAACGCTTGGGGAAACAACACGAACAACGCTAAGGCAAGAATTCTAAACAACTTCATTCAAATACGATATCTACAAATTTTAAACTCAGGAATATCCACCTTCAATAGAACAAACAGCACTGGTAATTCCATCAGCTCAGCTCTAAGCGCCACCATTTCCAACCTACCCCGCACCGACCACAACTGGAGAGACAGCAAAATTAAGATCTCAGACAGTAGTCATTCAGCCATCACCTTTGAAGTCCGTAACATAAATATCTTCTACAACAAATCCATTTCATTCAATCGTAGGAAAACCGTACATGACATAAACAACCTATTAATTAATGTAAACCTTGAGCCAGCCATCAAACAGATTAGCAACTGTATTTCAAACAACGCAATCAAGAACCCCAAATTCCGTTCACCCCCAAAAGCTGGTGGAACAAAGATCTGAATAAATTATGGCATGGAAAACATTCAGTCGCCTAAAATCGTGGAAAAAAATTACAGAAAGTTAACGGAATGCAAAGAAATCCTTAGAGAAGCCATCAGATCTGCCAAAACTAGAAATTGGGAGAATAAATTAGACGAAGTGGAAAAAGACCTAAATGACAAGGACTTCTGAAAACGTTAAAAACAATACCTTAGATATGCTCATTTCTATGTGGAACCACGATAACGATAAACTCTTCCTGCAACAGATCAAAGCCGAATACAACATCAATCGCAGCATTATAGACAATAACTACCAGCTTTTCATCCCAATAGATTACTCACCTCATGGGAGTTCCAAACGATACTCGACAACCGCAAGTCTAAGTCAGCCCCAGGTCCTAACAAGATAGACTACAATCTTATAAACAGTCTTTCCCAACCAAACAAAACTAATCTTTTACAAGGCATTAATCAGGTTTTCAACAATATCACTATCTCGAGTAATATGAAAAGAATCAGGATTGTACCCATTATCAAGAAAAACAAACCACTGTCACAGATATATAGCTATACTCAATGTAACTCTGAAAAAAATTTACAACTTAGTAAAAAACAGAATAAACAAAATAGTAGAAGACTCTAATATCTTAAGCGTCAATACCTTCGCAAACAGAAATTTAGGCAGTCACACTGGACATATCTAACGCATATGAAAGAGTAAACTTACCCAAACTCATAGAAATACTGGAAAACATCAACCTCCCTACTCACTACATAGCCTGGATTAAAAATTTTCACAACTAAGAGTAATAACCTTGGGTCACCATTCCGAAACTAGGACCAATGGTCTTCCTCAAGGAGACGTTATCAACCCCCTCCTCTTCAATATTTACACCAAGGTTATACATAATATAGAAGACGAACACACTCTACTATTCCAGTTTGTAGACGACTTGCTTCCGTTACCCAAAGGCATCTCTTACAACGAATCCTTCAGCAACTTTCAATCCAAAACCAAACTTTTAACTGACAGATGAAACAATCTAGATCTAACCATGAATACCAACAAATCCCCAGCCACACAATTCCATTCCAACATACCGTTCCCATTAAAGATATCCATCAACAACTAGGAAATAGACTGGACGAACAGCTTCACTTTTCTCGGCAGAGTCTTCAATAACAAGGGTCTCTCAAAAGATCACGTAGACCGTACACTATACAGTTTTTCGAAATCCAAAGCGCTTCAAAAACTGAGGGGGGCTCAAATATCGCTTAAACCCCACGAAAGCTCTTCAATTATACAAATCAATGATTCGACCCCTAATTGAAAACAACCTAGTTAACATAACTAACTCCCCTAAATCAGCTTTTGAAAAATTAAACAGAAAAAAAGCAGCCATTCTAAAATCCTGTCTGGGCATCCCAATCAGTGCTCCCAATATATCCACCTTCTCCATAGCCGTTCCCCCTGAATTCAGAGCCAAACTCCAAAAAATAAGGTGACATTTGAATTTAAATTGCGCGCGTCTCAAACACTAATGAATATTTTGACATGTAAATTTGACATAGATGTCACTGACAGTACTACCAACCTAAAAAAAAATAATTCTCCAAATCTTTCGACGCGCGCAGTTTAAATTCAAATGTCACCATATTTTTGGGCACAGTAGTAAGCAAAGAAATTCTCAAAAACCCGCACGACCCCCATTTCAAGAGCCTTATCAATATCCCAAATAAAGACTGCAACAAAACCAAAGTCATAGACCAATATACAGACTACATACACTCCACTTGTTGGGGAACCAAAAATGGAACCCTGCCTAACGTTTTTCACTAGCTAAGCAACACCGACCTTTATCGCCCGTCAAAATTTCGCCAATTAAATGATAATGACCTCACCAATTCACTCAATAACACACTAAATAAAATACCGAACAACTATACAATATACTGTACTGATGTAGCAAAGAGCCTGCTGAGCTCCGGGTGTGCAGTTTACGTTCTTAAGACCAAAAACACGTTCAAGTGGAAACTAGACCACTACACTGTAATGTGACGCCTACGCCCGGGAATCGAAGTGATTCCGATCCCGAACCCTTGCACCCGGCCAGATGGTTATGACCTCGAAATACAAGCGGACTTCATCTTTCGTGTGGATATCGTTGCGCAGAAAATATTTTTTTTTTCTCCAAATATTTAGATCTGTGGATTTAAATATTTGAAACATAATATTAATCAAAAACCCCGACACATTTCGAGGCATATCCATCTGGGAATGCCCCCTCCACCGTGGCCATCGAAACACTATGCCACTGGCGACAACTGGAAATGCACATTGCCGCCATGTGGCGTTCCATTCCGCACATCTGTTTTGTCGGTGGTTGTCGGATTGACAGTCCGACGCAACGAGGGAGTTGGGTTGTTCCGTTGTGCGCTACGGGAGATGGTCGCCTGGGTTCGAAGAAGAAGACCATCATTACGAGCCAAGGAAATTGTACGACGTGTTGAAGCAGCAATAGCTGGAGCGGAACCTCTACTTACTCCACCTCGTTCATCGTCAACCGAATCACCAGATAGATCATCATCACCTGAAGTGATACCATGTTAATGGCCGATCGTGAGGTACGAACACTGCCACTTCGTAAACGCAAACTATATCTAAATGACAATCAATCGCAGGACGTATCGCCTGTTATACGTATGAATTCAGTTGCACAATTCGCCAAGGCGTCGTAGAGATTATTTGAAAAACAAATAACTGAAAAGCCCTCTAGCAAATTCTCGCGGAGAACTTGCACCGATGGAACAAGTAAAATTGCATTTCGTGTTAATCGGTTCGATTGCTGCGGAGGAACGGCGTCAGAAATGCTAAGATATATAACGGCAAACACCACTCGTGAAGTTTGTGCATCAAAATATCGACCGTGCTTTGTTCACAGCCGCCTTCGGCCAGACACGAGCAACCTAAGACCTGGTATGTGATTAATTTAGTTATTACTACCATATTACCATACAATAGCACGTAATCTTTTGAAGAAGAAAGTATAAAATTTTCAAATGAAAAACTAAAACTACTAGAACTAAAAATGGCGAAAATAACATATTTACTTATTATATAATATACCTGGATATATTTAATGTTTCACGTACGCTCCAAGAAACAATAATTTTTAAATAGATCGAAATGAAAGAAATAAATATAAACTACTAGATAGTAAAACGATGGAACGATATATTATGGAAAATGATAAAAGATACTTGGAAATAGCCATTAATAAATTTAAAATGAATAACACTATGAAGAAATAAAACATAAAGGAGAAAAAACGTTAGGATGTTCAATGATAGTTTCAGATATAAATTGACACTAATTTTCGTTAGCTGTCTAGAGTTTATAAATTTTTAGGCACAAGAACTTAGCCAAGTGCATTGTTGATATCCCAGTTTGGCAGATAATTTTATCAAGTTTAATTTTTTAGACAGAAAATATGTCTATCTTGGCCGAGAGAGACAATAAAAGGCTTTTACTTTTTGTTTACAAACATTGAGTTGAGAGTGTATTTGAAAAGAGCACTATAAGCCATTTTTGAACAGGCTACTAAATATGTATGTTCTGAAAGATTAAATGTGTAATCGAAAAATGCTGTGTAGATAATATATAGAAGGATAGAGGCACATAAATACAGTTTGATGGTTACAATTACCCCGTAGGTAATTGTGACGAATGCTTTTGGCTAAGTGAGTTTATATGAAATGAGAAAAAGTTGTGTATAGATAAGTACATAATCTGCTCGCTCGTTTTCGATTGTTTGAAACATAGAGTTTAAGTTAGCGTTGATATAGATTTAACTATAACTTCATATTGCATTATTCATAGATATTTGTGAACCTTATTATGAAAGAAAAAAAAAACGAGCGTAAATTTGAAGACCAACATGTGTTCAAACTTTTTGAGGACATTTACGGATTTTGCAAGACTGATGGTGTAAGCGCGGGTATTGCTAAACGAATAGGAAAAAGGGCTAGGTTATTTGAATTATTCAAATATGAAGAATATCATTTTCGGTGAATCCCAACAATGCATTGTCGGGCTAAAAATCATTTAAACTTTAGCGATTAAGGTAATTGTGCCATAATTAATACGCACTTGGTTTTACTCAATGAAAGTCCTAGAGAAACGTTTCACCCTCCTAAAATAGTATTTGAATTTCATTTCATAATCAACATAAGTTTAAAATCGTAAGAATGGAAAAGCAAGAATTGCTGCTCCATCATCTGTGAGACATTATCGCTAATGTATGTAATAATCAGGAAAAACCATCGTCATTCTTGTTTTGAGCACTTAAACCTTCTGTAAATATTGGAGTCTTAATTAATTAACGATAACATCAAACAAACCACACATTTGTTTCTAGATAATTAGTTCTTATAGTTACGCTCAAATATTTGCCAATGGCTACAATAGAATAATCAAAAGTACGTTCCACAAGAGAGCCTTGCTTTAGGTTGTAAGCAGTATTTTGATAATGTTGATGTATTAATATTTAGCATTTAGTTTGATATATTGTTACTGACAATGGTTGTTTTATTGATTTAGTATAGCTTTTTCGTGACCTTATTTCGAGGTTGATTGTCGCACAATGAATGACTAAATAAAAGAATTGATATGAATTGCTAAATTTATCCACGACTTTCTTTTTCAGTGGGAAGAGACAGTGCAGGGTAGGTATGTCGTCGCGAGGGTAGGGTTTCGCCAAATCCGCTGAGGTCGGTTTCGTGTCGCGCGCGGTACGCGGTACCTTTGTTGTTTCGTTATTTTATTTAGAGTAGTCTTCGTCGGGTTGAGTTAGAGTAGTATACTTTTCGGTACCGCGTCGAAACTTCGGGAACGTGAAATAAAAATTAGATTTTGAATTCTTGACTGGTTATAAGAAGAAATACGGAGTAACGTAAAGTAAGTTTCTTCTCCGTATGGTTTGTTTTGATAACGCGTTTTGGAAAACGGGCATGTTCAGGTGGCTGAAATATTGTAATTGAGCGTAACCCATTCGGAGACCCGCGACCGAAATCCTCTCCGAACTAGCTGGCCGACAAGCAGCCACCGCGTGAATGGGTTACGGTGCACGGATTGGTTGACCTGTTGGTACCATCCGTTGGCACTACTCAGACTTAACGTCTAGAACCGATGAGAGGTCGGTTCCGCGTTGGACTAAAAAGAAGAAAATCATTACAACACCAGTCCCGACAACGCCAAAATCACAGCCATTAAAACTGCCATTCTAGACATACATTCAAACAATACTACCAATAACATATTCATTTCTACAGACTCAAAAAACAGTATCACAGAAATATTACACAACCACAATACCACAATACCTACCGTCAAATATAAGAAATTTTATACAAGAGAACAACAAGTGATATTGGTCTGGTTACCGAAAAAATTCAATTGGGAGGCTCTACCCACTGCAGATGCAAATGCAAAGGATGCGATTATAAATGGCATTAACACCGACACCTATCGGGAATGGGATGACACCTTTGACAGAATTAAGAAATCTCTAGAAAATGAATGTATCCTTAAATAGAATACACTTATCACAAAATTATCCTACCCGCCCTGTGGAGACGGAGACCTTCAGTACCTTAACAAGCCATGGTTTCATGATACAAACCTTAATAGAAACACAATAAAATGCATCAACAAAATACTGACCAACAGAGTGTAATGATTTTCGAAATGCCCGTGTAGGACACGAGTGCCGATGGTCTGGTATAAGTGTCAGCGAGCTAAAACAACACCGAGCTCAGCTAACTAGCTTCGCTAAACGACCGCGTACGCGTGCTTGACGACTAGCATTTGCGGGATCATATGAGGCGGGTTCTTGTCGAGCCACGAAGCTACACTACAAAATACTTATCACGCGTACTCTACTCTACAAGACGCACCGATCACTTTTTATTGTCTTTAGAAAAGTTCTATTAGGTATAAATTAAGCTACTCTACAGTAATTCAATATTTTTTTGCCTCGTTAAAGTTAGCGGACACGGAGGCTTGAGACAAACGCAAACATTACACAAAAAGCAACCATTACTTTCACCGAAGATGAGCCACTCCTGATCATCACGGGGCTGCTCGACTGCTTATGTTTATTACAAGAGCTTACAACAGATACAGACTTAGAAGAGCCAATATCCACAATACGGACAAATGTAAATGGTGTGATTACACAGACTATCTTGAATACCAGACTTAACTGCACCAAACTTGATCATCAAAGGCAAAATACCCATTCCTTGATGACAGTTCATTCTTAGTTAAATGTTGCAGAAACAAGAATGGTGCATTCAGGTGTCACCGCCAGCAACTTGGCAAGTTCCTAGAAGAGTCTGATAAAAATTTATAGCACCACAGACTGTGGCACGTACTCTATCCTTAACTCAACCTAACACTCACCCCCCATAAAGCTCATCAACTAACAATCACCTTGAATTACTAACCACTAACTTAACGTCGAGTCGCAAAATAGCCAGTAGACAGGGATGAAGGAAAAAAAATATTTTTACATGTTAAATGACAACCTTGTAATCGGCCGTGTTCAAGTAAGCTTTTGTTCATAAAATACAACTAAATATAAAAATGTAGAATTTGTTTAAAGTAGTCCCCGTGGTGTAGTGATTCAAGTATTCGCTGCGTAAGCCGAAGGTCCCTGGTTCGAATCCCGTTGGTGAAAACGAGATTTTTTTCTGGTAATTCTTCGGACAGACTGTAAGGCTGTTCAGTTATGATACGTACTGGTTTAAAATCAGAACGTATAACAGCTGAGTGGACAGACACACGGCCAAAGCGTCGACTGATCATATCACTTTCTCGAGTGCCGATACATTCAATCAAGACAATGACATACTCTGCCCGAAAAGGGCCGTAGTGCTAAAGAAAAAAATGTATATATAGTTTTAGCGGTACAGGTATCATTGACGAATAAATGGGAGATCTAATGCCATTCATTTTAATTCATTCTTTAATTAAAATAAATTTCATATTGAATTTTGAAACCACCTATGTTTAAAAGTACTCTTCTAAATGTATGTGTATTCAGTATAAATTCAATAATTGTTTCTTTTATTTTCAGGAGGACGATAGAAACAGTTGGACCGAAAAGAAAAAGCTCACACCACGTATTTCCCCATCATCATCCTCATATCGTCGCTATCGTCAGCTTCATCACTATTCACGTTATCACAAACCGACAACCGTTGATTTCGATGCCGATTCGGAAGGTAGTGATTTCGACGACGTTGTTTTTGTAAACAAAGAAAACTTACGGAATTCGGGCAAGAAAGATCAATTGTATCGGAATAATAGTCTTGGTAAAATTCGGAATGACGAAATTGTTGGGCAAACGGTTCTGAGTGAAGCTATGGACACAAATTGTATAGGAACGAAAAAATCGAGTCCTCTGGTCTCTGATTCGAACAATTTAAAGACGGTAAAAAGTTTCAATTGGACGCAAAACACTAAAACTGGAGGAGGCGTAACAATCCAAAACGCAACAGCCGTAACGGCCGTGGTAAATCATCATCAACAGCAATCAAATGTTACTACGAACGGGACCGTAACGACCGCAGTCGCAACCGCCAAAAAGCGTCATCGCACCGTGGACGTTTCAAAATTTAACCGATCTAATCGTAAATCGAAAAATTGTGCCATATTTTATTTTAAACATTTGGATACGGATAACGAAAATTTCGGATTATCATCTCAAGGAAGTGATGTAGGTGTTTTTTGTTTTGTTTTTCTTGTTTAAGTGTTTTGTTAGAATTCTTTTCTCTATATATTGTTCTGAACGGCTCCCCCTCTGTCTCTGTAGTGTAAAAATTTGAGGAAAGATGTTAAAAAATTATCTGAAGTAAGACCTTCGCCAATTGTAAGTCACAACAAAAGTATTTTTTAATTGAATGAACTATTGAGTGGCTTTGTTAGTTATTTTGTGGAGGCATGTGCATTGTTGTTGTACTCGTTTTTCATTTTCAATGCATCAGTGGAAAGTTTCCGTTGCAATTTCAATGAATCATCTTAATCAATCCATCATTCATTTTCGTTGTGTTAAGTAGAGTCAAATTAGGAGATACTATTAACTGATTTTTTGCGGTGAAAAGATTGTTGCATGGTGTAATGAGTAACCTTAGCTCACCTCAGGTGATTGTTTCATGGTCAAAATGGAAGTTTTGCTCGGAGTTATTAATTTCCGTCCGAGCTTGATGGGATTTTTAATATGAAGCACACATGAGAGTGATTAACAGGATGTAAAGTTGATGGTGGGCAGTTTATCTTTAGATAGTTTCTAACTACTAACACTAAATTATGATTTTCTAATTTCCTGTATGAACACATTGCTCACGACTATTATAGAAAGTCATTAACAAATACAGTTATATTTAACCGAGCGTTGGTTTTCGGGTTTTTTTTTATGAAATCACGAAAAAATGTATTTTTAAATAATTTCAGTTTCTTTAAAACTATCTAATCAAAATAATTAAACATCTTTAAGCATGTAATTTGGATGAAAGTCAGATTTCGAAATTATTTTATGTTTAGCAGTTTTCCTAAAACTTTTGAATTTAAGGTTTAAATTGTGTGAACAAATTTACTGCAAGTTTATATGGTTGATTCGTTAATATAAGATATTTCAATATAAGTTTCAATTTTCATAATTTAACTATAAAATTTAATATTTTTACTTTTTTATATTAAAAATCATAACTTTAACAAACTCTGTTGCTCTCAAGAACGGGAACTAACTTTCAACCTCACATTGTTCAACTTAACATTACCATCCAGAGACCAATTTAATTTGCACACTTGGAAAACCATTCTTCCATCCGCTACACAACTAGCACTCATTCCAGTACGTCTCTGTCGAAAGTAATTTACCATTTGTTACGATATCACGATAAAAGTTTTCTTTGCCAACCCGCAAATATTTGCGCGAAAGAAACATTTATCTCAATTACATGAAATCGGCCAATTTTTACAATCAAATCAAACCATAACGAGTTTCATCCAATCAAAACTGATTTGATTTATGCAAAGATATTTAAAGTAATTGAGAGTGGACCATAATTCTTGAAATTGCGAAAGATTGTTCACATTTTTCGAATCAAATAAACTATGCATAAATAATCAAATTCGTTTGATGATGTAAGGAAGGAACGACAATTTTAAACAAGGCACGTACTCAAAAAAAACATATGAAGCATTTTATGTAAAAATTGGGGAAACAATATTTTAATTGTGTTCCGAATTTGCCTGTTTTCAAAGCAAATTTGGACCGGAACATCGGTATTCAAGATGCCGGCCAAAACTCTGTTGATCGATGGCTTAAAAAGATGGTTTTAACGTCTTCCTCGGAGTTTTCTCGGATGCCAAGCTCATTGCAATGTTCAAAATTTACATAGCTAAAGTTTAGAATGCAAGGGCTCCATGAAAGCGTTCAAGATGGCCGCCGAAACTATGTTGCTCGAAAGTAAGCGAGCAAGGAAGAAGGGAAACCGACCATTGAAATATTTCAAATATTGTCCAGAGCGGTGGCACAATTTTTTGCAAGTCAGTCCATTATTCTTGCACATTTACACTGTAGTCGGGTACTGCAATGGATTACAGGCTAGGATATCCATGCAGGCTGCCTGAGAAGGTAAGTCTTGGTGAAGCCTTCACACATTAGATTTTGTTGTTTCTTTTCGAGAAGTTCGTATTGGAAGATTGCCTGCATTTTTTTGTTTTCGATTCTATTCAAGAACATAGCGTTAGAATCTTTGCTAGTCATGGATCGTCACAGGCTTCCCCAGACGAGATTCTTCGATTAAAGCGTCTGTGCTATTCATTTTTCTTATTCCACAACTTGTAAACTTTTTACTTATTATGAATTTGTGAGTAATTATTCAGTGCTCCAATGCCACTGAAAATAAATTTCTGGGCGGAATCATTCCATATATTCTACACGAAAAGTTGTTACTCTACATGGAAAACTTGACACATTCGTCAGAAAAGATGACACTCTATGACTTTTTCAGCTGAAATGTCTAAATCAATATAGAATTCGTTTTTTTTCGAATTGAACTTGTGGATTTTAATCTCCCTAATCAATCTTTAGTCAACGTCATGGATCATTAAGCTATTAAGTCGAAGAACTCTGATTAAACAGCCAAAGGGTCACGGTAACTAATGGTCTTCCACAGGGAAACGCTTTATGTCCTCTCCTGCTTAACGTATTCTCGATGGTTCTAAACAGCCTAGCAAACGATAAGACCACTTCTGAAATATGCTGACGGATTCCTTATGCTAATAGAGGACAAGAAGCTCCTTGAAATAAGATAAACGATTTCAGCAGAGTTTTGATTGAAAGTTAATCCTGCAAAAGCACAAACTATAATCTTTTCAAGATACAAACACACTATAATCAGCCCTAGGTATACACGGAAGATAGATAGCATGACAAAAGAGCGTATTTTACCTTGGTAGAAAAATAAATTGAGCTGCTGAATCCTTTGAAGAGTGGAATGACACAATTAAGCAAAACCAGCATAATCTGATCAACATGTTGTGTAGACTCATAAACAATTTCAAAACATCCATCGCATTAAACCTGTATAAAGTCTTAATAAGACCAAAATTTGATATGGAACTACCATCTTTGCTGATGCACCTAGCCATTTTTTCGATAGAATCGACTGCATCAAAGCGAAAGCCCTAAAGCTTGGACTCCCTCGTAGCACCGCCAATGTTCACGTATTCGAAATTGCTGAAGAGTTTATGACAAAAGATAGAGCTGAATTTCTTATCGCAAGAGAGCTAAGCAAATCCATATTTAATAACTCCCCCGACTCTGAGTTGGCTGATCAAAAGGTGACGGCTTGAAGCTTTGCCCACGTATATCAAACATGGTGTGCCAGCAAAATCCGGAAAGAACGCGAAGTTTATCATATTAATTTATTACTTTTAAGCTAACATTCATCAAAAATGTTATAATATCTTAATTCTAGTTATTCTCTTTAAATTTATAACTCAATGTAACCCCCGCTTGCTTCAATCACCACTTCAATTCTCCGCCTAGATTGCGAGCACGCCTTCTTTAACTGCTTTTGTTGTAAATTGATGAATGCTGCTCCAACAACGGCCTGTAGAAATGCCACATTTGGATGTCTGGACTTGTTGGTAACCCGCTCCACACGTGATAGTCCAGAGGGCTTAAATCTTGGAGTTGGGAGGGAAAAATTGGATGCAACCCGCAGCTTCATTCTTCAGTGCACACAGAAGCAAGTGACAGCGGGCAATTCTTTTTGTTTTAGCAGCCTCGGACAGTATTTGTCGCATCTTCATTACGTAGGAGTTGTACCTCAAATCCTCTTCGGCGATTTGACGCATGGAAACCTCACTTGCAGCCAAGATGGCCGGCATTTTTCTGAGCAAGCTCCCAGGATCCTCTGAAATGAGGTCTTGGGCCCTTCGAACAACTTGCAGGGTCCGTCTTCTCCTTCACAATAGTTTTCCTTGCTGGACTCAAACAACCTTCCTCACAATTTTCCGCGGCCATATACTTCTTATCAATATCGTAAACTGTGGATTTCGGATACCTTGGCGACCGTCCAGCGCGAAGAATTTCAATTATCGCCGCTCTTCGATTGTATTCCGCACTCGATTGCACTGACTTCGCCATAAAGAATGCATGCACGAATGCACACATGTGTACTCAGTTGAAATTACAACAAATAACTGCTGTCGTTGAGATCCGCTGCAGCGACAAATTAATGTGAAGTTTCACCGGATTTTTCTGACGCACCCAGTATATTTAGGGCCTTATTTGACAGAATAATTCCCATCTTTGCGGTTACTAGACCACCCAATCTTAAGTTAATTCTGGAAAGTGGTGATCCGGTGTGCAACAGACATAACGATTGTTTTCTTCTTCGTAACTCTACAGCCCCTCTCGGGCCTTTGCTTAAGTTAATTCTGGAGGGTGGTGATCCGGTGTGCAACAGACATAACGACCTTTTTCTTCTTCGTAACTCTACAGCCCCTCTCGGGCCTTTGCTTCAACAAGCGCCTTAAACTATCTCGGTCCATTGATCGCGTCCTCCAATTTCGAAATCCGAGCAGCGCTGAACTGTCTTCGTCAACCGAGTCAGATCAGCGTTCCGTTGCAGATTTCGGAACAATCTAGGGTTTTCCAGGGACGGGGAATCAGTCCGTCGCTCAACCTCCATTCCTGCGGCATGGTTAGTACTTTTATTCCATTATCAGGTACGGAAGACTCGCCTTCACTCTCCTACGGCAGTCTTTTACAAAAAGTAAAAGTTACCGGCGATCACTGCAAAGGAGGTGTAAGTAAGATTTAGTAGCAGAGCTGTAAGTGTATTTCCGGTTATTGGCATTTATCGGCATTTAATGTCCCATCATTGGAGAAGCAGTAAACCTAATCTGCGACCTCGAGACCATTTACTACCATTTGGTCGACCTAAGTGACACTGAACTCAAAAACAAATTCATCTGTTATGTTGAGAAATTAAAGAGGAATTCACAACTCATTTTTGTTGTGGATGGAGCCAAGAATATAGCCGGTGTAGATAGTGCCTTTATCAATTTCAAAGCTTTAATTTTTAAGTCACGACGAGCATGTCTCGGCACTTAACGCTGAATTGCACGCCATTCTTACAGCCCTTACGGATCCCGCTCTTACATCGTTTACTGAGATTAACCTTTTCTTATCTATGGCATCTGGCAGGTCATCAATACCAAACCGAATGCTGAGTTCAACTTTAACTAGATCCCTGGGCATAATAAGATAGAGACGGTTGCAGAAGTCAATCCCTATGCAAAAGAAGACTAGTATCTTGTATCCTTTTTCGGATAAATACTATATAACATACAAACGAGCATCGAAAAATATTTTTGCCCGCGTAGTTTCCATATAGGAAACTGGGCTTATTTTCAGCTGCATAGGGATATTTAGAAAGACCAAATTTTAATGAGATTTTTGGTAGCAACGTCATACACTTGAGTAACTGACAACTACTAGAAATTTTGTTTGAAGTTTCCCACCAACAGCATTTCGGCCTATAATGAAAGAAGAGTTCTCTTTAACCAAGAATTGATATATTCTTCTTCCTGCTTCGTAGGACTACAGCCCCTCTCAGGCCTTCGCTTCCTGCAAATAGCGCCTCCAAATATTTCGCTCCTTTGACCGCGTCCTCCAATTTCGAAATCCGAGCAACGATGAACTATCTTCGTCGACCGCGTCAGACCAGCGTTTCCTCTGTTACCCCACTGGTTTCCGCCCTTCAGAATTAATATATTAAAAAGACAAAATTCTAGCTTTTTCGATCGTATACTTAAGATGTTCGTTCACCAGCTGATTATCAGTTTCACTTTGTAGTGGCGTTATTGATGTAAGCAATGTAACCTGGTCAGAAGAGCAATGCTTATACTTAAAATTACTTTGTGCCTGAAATAAAATCTTCATATTCATGTTTTTTAGTTTCATAAACACTCTTGCTCTATTTATTAACGTAATAATTTTATTTTCTAAATGGTGGTGAGTTCGACAGTATATGACATTAAATGTGATATATATAACAAGCTTGAATCCTCGAGAACAAAATTTTTTGAGAGCAATGACGATTGCGCCAAATCTTTTCATCTCAAATATTTATCAATCCCAAAATCTTTTTAAGACCGATCAAATTTTGGCCAATATTCTTTAGCAATATATCTCTTTGCTGGAATAACTGTAGCGGAGTGATTATTTCGAACACACTGCGATTAAAAAAGGGCAGCTTGGATTACAGTTTGACGTTCGTGGTCCATTCGATTCTCCTTGAATCAATACTAAGGAGAAGGGTCCCTGTATAATATGACTCAAAGTCAACCTCTATCATCGCCATCATCTGCTCAGAAGTCTAATATCTGTATTGCTGTATACACAAGCAAGGTAGTAGTTCCTAAGAGCGCAAGCAGCAATCGTCACGTTGCTATAGCAACGTCTACAGCAGCAATATGCACAATACCAACTGGTACATCAGTAACTTGAACAGCAACATTTACAATCTAATCAGCAGCAGCCAGCTAGCAATTATTAATATCTGCAAAAACTTCATATCTCCCTTAATTCGCAGTAATTATGCCTTCTACAATATGTTCAGTCGATTGCTACACAAACACCGGCTTGCTAAATATTCTCCTTACGGATTGTCAGTCCACCGCTTTAAATCTTGCTGTCGTGTCTAGCTTATGACGTTTCTATGGAAGAATTAAAGATATTAAATTAAATTAATTAAACTATTCCACAATCGCCCTAGACTCTACATCTTCCTACAGTGACCCAGGAGAGTTTAAAATTGTAACAACTGCCACTAAAGGGTGGTCCAACCAAAACGCACGATGTCAATTGTAAATAAAACAAAAAGTTTTCAGAGAATTATGCTAATATTTTTTACTATAATAGAAGTATCTACTACAATTATGTCTAAAATAAAAGTTTCAGACATAATTAAGGTTCAATGGTGTTAATGTGCTGAATTATCTCATCCTTTAGCTCTTTAATTGTCCTTGGCCTATTGACGTACACTTTTTCTTTTAAATATCCCCAGAAAAAGAAGTCCAACGGTGTCAAATCACATGATCGTGGCGGCCAATGAACATCGCCACAACGTGAGATAACACGGCCATTGAATTTTTCGTTGGATGTGTGGCAAGTGGCACCATCCTGTTGGAACTACATATCGTCCAGGTCCATAACCTCAATTTCTGGCCACAAGAAGTCCGTCATCATCTCGCAATAGCGAACACCATTGACGCCGCCAGCCCATAAACCGCACCAAACTCTTTGTGGATGGATCGGCTTTTCAACAATCACTCGTGGATTGTCAAATGACAATCAATCAGCCCAAGTGTGGCAATTCTGCTTGTCAACGAATCCACTGAGGTGAAAGTGTGCTTCTTCGCTGAAGATTTTCTTTGTAAAGTCACCATACCCTTCTATCTGTTCAACCTACCATTCTGCGTATTGCCGATGCTTGAAATGGTCAGTAGGCTTCAGCTATTGAGTCAATTGAACTTTGTAAGCGTGTAAATTCAAATCTTTATTCAAAATTGGCATCAGTGATGTTTGTCAGATGTTCAATTGTTGGGCACGACGACGAGTCGAGCTTGACGGCTCTTCTGCTACACTATCGCGAACAACAGCAATTTTTTCCGCAGAGCGAACTGAACGAGCATGCACAGGTGATTTCACATTTCCTACAGACCTGGTTTTCTAAAATTCGGTCGCTTATGCTGTCCAAAAAAATCACGAAGTGCACGAAATGCATTTTGATTTGAACGCCCATTTTCGTAAAAGGCTACAACAACCTTAACGCGCTGCTCAATTGTGTACCTATCCATACTTGAATTAGTCAAACAATGAAACAAAGAAATGTCGTTCCTGCACGTTGCCTGTCTCAACTTGAGAGAAATTCTCTCTGATTCATGTAACAAATGTAATATGATCTGGCGACGAACGGAAAAATTTCTATCAGAGTTTTTCTACATGTTTGCCCATTGCAATCTCGGATTTCTCTCGTGAACATAAGAAGCTCAGGCTCATGTCCATATAAGACCATCAAAATTCAAAATTCGGACTTTCTATGGTCTTTGATTTCTCCCCATTGTTACATGAAATGCTTTTTGCGATTTATAGGGATGTATTTTCTAATAATTTTTTTGTGCGTCAGGATATCATACCTTGAGCTACATAATGGTCTGCACCATCTTGGGGCCTTAGAAACTAGGTATAAAAATAAAAAAATAAATATTTTGAGACGGTAATTGAATAAATAAAATAAACTTTATTTTAAGCTTATAAATAGTAAATTTACAAATAGTTTGAAGTAACTCACACAAAAAATATTGGATGATAATGAAGATATGAAGATAAGTAGGATCCTTTTTTAAAATTCCATGCTGATGGTATACATAGCATCTCTGTCACGGATCGTCTGAAAATTGGAACAGACAGTGTTTTAGCAAATTGGATCCGATGAGCATTCGTATATTTATTTACTTTATGGACATCTGCAGCAATCGTATTTTTATGCTTATAAGAATTTATAGCTCCTAAGACCTTCGCTTTCTAATACGAAAACCAGGTATTTTCACCATAAGGACACCTGTCATGCTGTAGCTTTTTGCCAGTGGATTTTTTGTGGTAGTGAGTTGCCTACCCAGCACTTTCGATTGCATCCACTGAGGTATTTATGTAAACCCCTTCTGATTGCAAGGCTATGGTAAACTCTGGACTCATCAATTAGCCGTCAACGTATATCAACATTATCTTTTTTTGGGTTTGCATAATTGGCTACACTTTCGCGTTTGCATTGTTTTTCTAACAATTAAATATGCATACGGATTAGAGTCAACAATTCTTTTATAAGTCTTACCGACACAATCACCTACATAACTAACATATCGTACGTTGTAAACTCTTAAGATTTTTTGACCATCTCCGAAATACCTTCCATTTTTCCAGTTGGCCTCTCGTGATTGTCAGTACATTTACCTCTGTGTTCATTGTTCCAGTCATAAAACAAATTTTTCAAAACTCATAAGCTATAAAATATAAACATTTTACTATGACGTCAAGAGCTTTTCTTAAACAAAATGATGTTATTGTAGAGGAAAAACGCCTACGAGGATTGTTTCCATCCGCTGAAACAGTGTGTTTTATAGCTTTATTCAGTTCTTTTTCATAGCCAACTCACAAACGGTTTTAGTAGCAGGGTTGTTATTCACAACTTTATGATAGTACGATTGAAAAATTGGTTTAAGTGTATCCATAATTCCATAGAATTTCTGCTAAATCAATGCCAAAAAGGTTGAACAAATAAACTCATCGTTCAATCACTTCATATACACTGCCAATGATAAGACATGATTTAAATAAATTGACTCGCATTTAGTATAATTCACTTTCAGTTTAAATCTAAGACCGCAAGAGAAGTCTAAGTAAATTTTACTACGTAGGAGAGCTCATCACCACCTAAGAAGTGACTTTTGATGAGCACCACGTAGTTTGGGCTACTCTATGGATTAGAAATATGGGGCCATGCTTTTAGCAAGTAGTTGTACTGAAAACGTCTGGCACAGGTGCAGAAACTTGGAGCCCTACAAAATACATCGGCATGTTGGAGAGTCTTTAAGTCAACGGTGCTGCTCAACGCAGGGGCAATAACTATCGCCCTTCGTGCTAGAATGCGCAGAAATATCTACTTGCATAGAAACGAGGGCGATAGAGAGGCTGTGGCGCACGGAGAAAGAAAACGCTCTTTCAGCGATTGGCCACAATCCTAGCAAACGACACAAAAAGGAGAAAATATCACATACCTCATCCCTGATTTGAGACTGTGGCTCTATCGAAGGCATGGTTAGATTGACCTCTACCCGATCCAACTCTTGAGCGGGCATGAATGTTTTCAGCCTTAACTGCACACGATCGGTGAGTCACGGTCTCCTGCCTGCATCTTTGTAGATTATATTTCCCACACATTTTTTGCGTGCAAAAGATGGGACAGGTACCGGGTGACCTCAGCCAGGAAATAAGAGAGCTATGTCCGGAAAGCCTCATCAAAGAGATGCCTGCATCAGTTGAAAAATGAAACCATGTGGCGCATTACGTTTGGGCAGTTGTGTCCATAAAAAAAAAAAAAACAGAAGAGCACCCGGAGGCATCGAGGGTATCTTTTCTAGCAATCCCCTTCCTTTCTTGCTAGAAAAGGGGTTCCTGTAACTCGATGATGCTCTAAAGCATAGCAAAATGGAGCCTGAATCGACGTAATGTGTCAAACGGTCCGTGAATCTCACACACAGGACATCGTTAGCATTCACCTCCCTACCACAAAAATAAATTGATCGCAGTTTCAGATAACGAAGTCGCTGAACTTTTTTTTAAACCGGAATGGCATACTGAGGCTGGCTAGAGCTCGGTCGTATCAGCGCGTGCTAGTCTAGCTGACATCCAATCAAAAACACTAATGGGAGGGAAAGGATAAAAGAGGTTTAGTGGAAAATGTAATAGTTTTTTTTCTTGGTTGGGAGGTGAATGTCATTTATGCACAGAGTGTGGAACTCCCATGCTCGCAAGCGACTGGACTACCCACTAAACCCCTCTCCTGTCAATCTGAGAACCTAACTTGGAACCATTTGACACATTACTTCGAGCCAGGTCTCATTTTGTTACGCCGTGCGGCGCCTTCATTCCTCTTTTAACGGGAGGGGAGAGGGGAAGAGGAATTGCACGCCAAGCGGTCCCCTAGCCCCAACTGCTCTGAGTCTCATTTTTTTAGGACTGCCCGAACATAATGTGTCACCTTGTTCCATTTGTCAACCGATTCGAGCATCACCTCGACTATACCATCCGGGGTGAGCTCTCCCGTCCCCCTGTAGAGGTCCCTTCGCAGCCTGTCCCATTTCGTGCACCCAAAAAATGTGCGGCAGGCGGTGTCTTCCTATCCTGGCCAATACGACAATCGGGGGACCGTGACTTACCAATCTTGTGCAGGTAAGACTTAAAACACCCATGCCCGCTCAAAAGCTGGGTCAAATAGAAGTCAGTCTCACCATGCCTTCGATTTAGCCACGGTCTCACATCCGGGATGAGGCGCGCACTGGAATATATATTTTTTCAGTTCACTAGTTTCCTTGAGAATCTGTTGCAGGCACCATCTAATTTATTAATTAATGCATTAATTTTGTTTTTGTTGGTATATAGACGGGTTACCTTTTTTCTTTTCTCTTCTTTTGGATCCAGGACATTTACAAGGTGGCACACTGTTAAAGCTCACGTTAAAATATTTGCACTTCACAATTGTAGTTCGTGTCAGACGAATCAAAAGAAATCACTAAGATTTGCACAAATTCTGTTATCAGTGTCAAAGTAATCGAAGCACTAGACTAGGGTCACTACACTGTATTTACATAAAAAAGATCATTTATGTATGATTGGCATATGAAGACTCGAATACGAGCACCAAGTAAAATTCAAATTCAGAAATTCAGTTTAAACTAAGAGAAAGTTTATTCCACTTCGCGGAAAAGACCTTATTAACTTTTTTTCGGAAAAGAGATCCTAAATTTTTTTTTTGTTTAAGCACTTCAGCCCCTATTCGGCCTTCGCCTAAAGTAAGTTAGAGTATCTTATTATCTTCATCATTCGTTTCGGCGTTCAAGAATGTGCTATGGTCAGTACCACGCTTTGGCTATGTACTCGTCTACCCAGTTCGAATACGTTCTGATTTTAAACCAGTACGTATCATAACTGAACTGAACTTATAGTCCATCCGAAGAATCATTCGAAACAAATCTCGTGGTTGACAATGAGATTTAAATCAGAGGTCTTCGGCTTACGGGGTGAACACTCTAACCATTACATCCCGCGGGCTACGAGTACCTTAAGGAGATTTAGGGTATCGCTAAATTACCCGCAAGTAACGCATAAGATATGATTCGCCATCGGAAGACATTAAGATAGCTCCGATAATCGCATTTTTTGCTGAAAAAAGATATTCAGTGTAAAATAGCCAACTTTAGTCGCACGAAATCTCACTGTCCGAGATCAGTTTTTGATTGCCGTATTCAGAAAAAAAAAATTGCACGACCCAAAGTGAAGCCGAAATTTTTTTCCCGGTCGAAGATTGATTGCCCTATGGTTGAAACTTGACTGTCTATTTTCTGGTGTTCGCCCGATTCAGCCAATGGCTATGGACTCCGCCATGCATATGAGTATGTCGTGTGAAACTATTCTCTTTTGTGTTTAAGTATAATGGTGCCAGTTTCCTAAGTAAAAGAACCACTTATTCTTCACCCGGGCCATCATTGGTTATCAACATGATAGCACATTTTCTTGGCCCGATGGAGACCATCGTTTCCAGCATAGGGCTGGTGCCAGCAAACTGCGGTTTCGTTGTGTATGATGGACGCTCCTCAGGAGCTGCTGTTTTTCTACTTTTTCGATGATCTCTGGCTTCTCAAGGTTGAGGGTTGGCCCTCAAGGTTGAGGGTTGTCCTCAATTGAATCCCTTCCTTACTTGAAAAGGTGGTGCCAATTATAAACCATAATTCTATAGGGAACAGAGTCCCCATAAACAGATTACATCTCTTTGGTGAGAAACTTTATCACAGCGCTTTATTCGATTCTGTCCAAAGTGACTAGTTTCTTCCGCATTGACTTGTTTGCTCGTTGAAAACTCAAATGTTAATAATCGGATTAGGCTGCAACTTGTTATATAAAGGGTGGTCCAACCAAAACGCACGATGTTAATTGTAAATAAAACAAAAAGTTTTCAAAGAATTATGTTAATATTTTTTATTATAATAGAAGGATCTATGACAATTACGTGTGAAACAAAATATCGCCCAATTACTCGCCATGGCAACGGTGGCCTATCCGATAGTCTATATTTTCAATGACTTTGTGACATAATTGAGGTTCAATGTAGTTAATGTGCTGAATTATCTCATGCTTTAGCTCTTGAATTGTTCTTGGCGTATTGACGTACACTTTTTCTTTTAAATATCCCCAGAGAAAGAAGTCCAACGGTGTCAAATCACATGATCGTGGCGGCCAATTAACATCGCCACAACATGAGATAACACGGCCATTGAATTTCTCGCGCCAAAAAGCGGCAATTCTGCTTGTTAACGAATCCACTGAGGTGAAAGTGTGTTTCGTGGCTGAAGATGATTTCCTTTGTAAAGTCACCATTCCCTTCTGTCTGTGCAACCAACCATTCGGCGTATTGCCGACGCTTGAAATGGTCAGTAGGCTTCAACTCTTTAGGCAATTGAACCTTTTTGGACACGACGACGAGTCGAGGTTGACGGCTCTTCTGTCATACTATCGCGAACAACAGCAATGTTTTCCGCAGAACGAACTGAAGTAGCATGCACAAGTGATTTCACACTTCCTACTGACCCGGTTTGCTGAAATTCGCGCACAGTTCTCCCGATTGTGGACACATTTGGTCGATTATGCTGACCAAAAAAACCATGACCAAAAAAACCACGAAATGTACGAAATGCATTTTGATTTGATTTTGATTTGATTTAACGCGCTGCTCAATAGTGTACCGCTCCATGATTGAATTTGTCAAACACTGAAACAAAGAAATGTCAAATAAAGTCGGGCGAAAAACTTGACGTTGAGGTGTGACTCACAATTAACATCGTGCATTATGGTTGGACCACCCTTTATATTAACAACAGTTTGCTTCATTAATGCCTACCCAGATGAATAATCTTACCAGCTGGTCACCGCACCTATTCAGGAACTTGTTCACCTCCCTACGTACTTTAAGCTTCCTAAATGTCTCAAACAAAAAAACATTCCCCTTTTTAAGGCTTTGACCGGTCGTGCTGGATGAATCCCCCAATTATCTTCGGGCCTCACTTCTACTTGCTCCAAAATTATTTTGAATGTTTCAAGCTTATAAAAATATTTTTAGAGTATAAACAATTAATCTAGCAGAGTAAACTTATTTTAATTTTCTCAAAATCTTAAGGTTGTGTAATTCCTTAATTTAAAATTCTCTTTCCATCTTTCATACATGTAAGCCCTTTACTAATTTTAAAAATTTCACCAAATCACCATTTCATGCCACTCAACCTTAACAATAATTGTTTTCCATATAACTTTCCCCACTTTGGGCGCCACAATTAGTAGAAATTGCATTGCGCTGCCTGAACTAAATACAATATAAAGTAATTGTAGAGTGTACTCGTACCCACATATGTAGTAATTTTGCTGTGTATCTGTGAAGGCTATCAACAAAACTGTATCTAATGGATGAAATTTTATTTTTTTAGGCAATTAAATCGGGTGATCCATCATCGGACGACGAGGGATGGTTCTTTACGAACGATTGTGTAGATGGCAAAAATCAGATGAATGACGATTCCGACAAAGAAAATAGCACGGAAATCGCAAATAATTCCATCAATAGTGAAAATCTAAACACTTCATCGACTTCCACCATATTGGCAGGAACAATATCAGCAGCAGCGTCCACAGCAATAACAACAGTAACAACAGCATCATCATTGCAAACGGTGCAGACAGGAAACGTGATTAGCATGGAAGAGTTTACGGCGAAGAAAGAACTTGCAGATTCGTCAGCATTTAACGGTGTCACCGTCATTACAAATGAGGTAATGGAGCACAATCCACTTGGTCGCAAATATTTGAATTTCGTATTGCACCGTCATTATCGCGAATTTTTAGTTTTTGCATATGCAACTTTCAAATGTTAGAATATAAAATATGATGGTATCTTATTGTTAGTAGCGATTAACCCTCCGCGGGCTGTGGACATTCGATTGTTTTTCCGATACAGTAACAGTCCAAGCATTTGAACTTTCATAGCTCTTGAGTTAAGTACCATTAAGTGTCTTTCAAGAAATTTAAAATTACTTAAACTTGCTCTTAATATTATTTAAAATCATGAGCTCAGTACTGCGTCCTCCAGTTTTATATTTTCTAAGAACCAGCCATCATAGTGTTAAGTGACCCCCTCGCCGTCACATGTGAATTATTGCATCCACACCGACTAACTCTCGCGACATTTATTCATCGTTACAGGAAAAAGGAGATGGAAATCATCGTACATTTCGATCCGATTTCAATCGTATGAAAGTAGAAATCAATTTGAAAACTGTCACCATTACACCCAGTATACATACGTCGACTCCAGTCAAGACACATAGCGAGAATGGCAATAGTGGCAGCGGTAGCGGTAGTGATTGTAATAAGACACCGGTGAAATATGTGGCCTCTTCGTCAACATCTGAAGTTGTTGCAAATAAGGTATGTATCTTAGGTCGTGTATCTCAGCAATGATAAAGTTGCAGTTAGAAGGAAACCCAGCATGATCTTCATATACTCGAATTTATTAGCATTAAGCATTGTTTAGGGCATTGCTTATCGCGCGAATGGTCATTGAGTTGTGCAGTTTAAGGTAGACACGTGCAAAAGACATTGATATATTCTGAATGCGATCAAATAGGTATTAAATTTTCCATACTTGTTTGGGTTTGATTCGGTTTGCCCTATATAGAAAAAAAAGTTTTCTTCTTAAAAAAGTGGAAGATCGGTTATTTTTCAAAATTTGACTGATTTTAAACAGACCGCTCAATTGCTTGATTAGTAGCGCATCAACAATTTTTTTAAGGCGTATATTCCTTCATTCAACTTGGCCTATCTGCTGAATTTCTCTATCAAATAAATGACGTGCAAACGTTACCAAAAGTTTTTGCATAATATCTTTGAAAACAAAAGGATGGAGATTCATTGGATTCCAGGCTAAAGAGTGAGAATAGAAAACAAACTGCCCAATGAATTTTCGCAGAGGCGATCAAGACTCGAGCAAGCATCAGTAGAAAATATACCAAAGCCTCTGCACATGGCTATGAGCTCCCTAAATAATAAGCTAATGGCATCATTCGAAGCCATGTGCCAGCAGGTAACTACCTTGAAAATTACGAAAACCTCGCGGAAAGGTTACGGTGAAAGGAAAAGCATATTCCCGATACCGCTCCCAAAATCATTGCAAGATTCAAGAAATTTATTTGGTGGTTTTTCATTTTTATCATATATACAATTCATCAACAGCTTAAACTAATAATATACATGCGGGTTGTGCCTTAGGACTTTTCCCGGAGTTCAATAATAATTTACTTTAATTACGTAATAATATTAATTTTTTGGTAAAAGAAAACTTTAAAATGTTGGCACCCACAACATTATCATACATTTAGGTTTTAAAAGAAGTTTGTAAAAATCATTTGCTCTTACAACTAGTTTTAAAATTTTAAAATTGGTTTCCTTAAAATTAAACAGATTATTTCCTTAAGACTACCTTAAAAACTACTCATTCGCTGCGTCCATAGACCGATTGTCCGTCGCTCTCCTGACAGCTCTCGCCTTGTGCTCCTTGGCTCTCCTGATTCCCGCTTCCGCAAGCTTTTCTGCGTAGAGTTTATCGGCTCCATTCTTGTCTCCTGGTACAGCATCTCGTTGGGGTAAGATCGTCCGTCCTCCCGTCTGTATATTCCTGTGCAACCTCGAAGGATTTTTCGCTCCACTAATCCTATCTTGCCCTATTTTGTTTTCGGATCATCACCGCATCCTCGTATGAGATGATCAGACGAATCAAGGTTTTATAGGCCAAAACCTTGACTCGCTGGCTCGCTGAATGTTTCCTGAAAAGAGGTAAAAGAAGATGGTATGCATAAGTCACTTTTTCAGAATATTATCTACGTGAGCACTAAAGGTAGTTTTCCTGTCGAAAACTACACTCAAGTACTTCGTTTGCCTAGAGCATTGCACCATCTGCCCATTCAATTTAACCCTGGAGTCACAGATGCCTCTTGCACGACGACCCAAGTTTTTGTGGGGGCCCTTGAACACAATTAATTCACTTTTCTTTCCATTTACCTTGATTCCCCATTTCCGATAATATACAGTACGAGATTCCAAATATCTTTGGAGCCGCATCCTAGCAAAGCGCAAATTGTGCTCAGATAACCACACTAACAAGTTGTCAGCGAAGAGGTTCACTTGGATTCCGGGCTTATATTCATCTCTTATGCCCGGGACGTCAGAGGTGAATATGTTGAAAAGAAATTGGCCTAATATGGATCCCTGTGGGACCCCCGGGTCTGAACTAGCTCCACCAGCCACCCGAAAGCAGTTCGTCCCCACATGAAGCTGCCTATAATTTTCACAATATGGACCGGAAAGCCAACATTTATCATTTTTGTGGAGGCTTTCTCCACATCGATCAAGCAAGCTACAACAAGCTTATTGTTGCGCCAGCTTCTCGTTATTTCGGCTTGGAACACGGTCATAGCATCCACCGTGGAGTGAGCTTTTTTGAAGCCAAATTGTCTTTCCGGCACAATTCTTGCCCCGGCAGAGAATTGTAGGATGCCTTCAAGTATTACCCTTTCAAGAAGCTTACCAATGTTTGAAAGCTACGAAATCGGACGAGTATCGACTACGTCAGTACTGCCCGACTTCTTGGGTATTGCGAATATTTTTGCACATTTCCATTGCTAGGGAAGTAGCAAATGTTAATGCAGTTATTTATAATGATCGCGAGGAGAACAAGGAAAATATGGGGAAGCCTTTTAAGCATATAATTGGAGATTCCATCACCCCTGCTGATTTTTTGGAATTTTGCTCCAGTGCCAACAAAGTGAGCCTCTCAGGGCTGACAAACAGACCATGGCCAGTAGGTGCGTCAGGGGGATTTGAAAGGAGAACCGGGTCAAGCACAATTGATCATTGTCCTTATCGTAATTCGTTGTGGTGCTGCTCACTAACGAAGTAACGGAAGAGTCCTCACTTGCTTTCTCTCCTTGAAGAACTTTCGCAAAATGTTTTGCGATAGAGTCAGCGATGGCTTTGTCATCCCTGAGCATGGATCCATCATAAGTGAGGACCCCGCGCAGCCTTTTTCTGCCCATTATCCTATTGATATGAGGAAACATACAGGGATCTGGTTTGATACTTTCCAAGGCCTGCTCAAATCGCTCGTTAGCAAAAGCCGTGGTTCTCCTCGAGATCATTGGGTTTAGAGACGTGATCACTGGGTAAATACGTTCGTACTCCCAGTTGACCATATTTAAATTGCGGTGGTAGATTTAATGGAGATCTTTGAGATGACCGTATCCAGGGTTGAATTTATGCAAGCAATTCCCTCATGGATTTCAGGAATAGAAAGATTTTTCGATCTTTTGATCGAAATCCCCTTCAATTTTCCATCAAGGTCAGCACTTACTGCTGCCCAATCGATTCGCTTGTATAGAATGAAAAATCAAGTTTCACACCCTTTTGCACTCTTAAGGCTAGCTCAACCAAAAGATGGTCAGACTCGGCGTCAAGAACTCCACACTCGAAATCCCTCCAACTGTGGGAGTGATTTACCAAATTGCCAGATACAATGAAGAAGTCAATAATTGACGAGCTTCGGCGGAAGGTAGGCTCTTTCCGGGCAATCAGTATGAGATCCATATTTGATTGAACCCAGTTAGAGATAGCTGTTCCATAGCCATTAGATGCGATATTTCCCCACGAGGGATGCTTCGCGTTAAAACCACCTCCCTTGGCATAGAAATCAAGTTTTTTGCACAGAGTAAGCACTGTTTCCAAGTCGTCAATGAGTTCCCTCACCGAGTACCCATGTCGAACATAGATCCCCACGAACGCAAAGGTGCACCCTCCCAGCATGGAGCTTATTATTTCTGCTTCAATACATTTCAGACTTGGAAGGCAGTGCTTTGGACTTTCAGGTGATCTTTGTGAGCCATAGCAACTCCAACACTTTCCTTCGGATCATCACACCTGTATTTCCCCAGATGCACTCTGTGTCTTTCTTTGAGTCTTGTTTCCGATATAAACAAGAAGTCTGGTCTATGGGAGTTAAATATTCTTGAACGAAATTCCTTTTATAGCGTGGAGCTATTGAACATATGTTGAGGATGGAGAGTTTAATGGAACTCATCACGACAACATACTTTGAAGGCGAATTCTAAGTACGCAGCTTTTTTCTCACTAGGGTTTTTGAGTTTTTTATAGTGGGGAATAAAAGAGTCCACTTTTCTAATGAGTGTGAACAAGTCACACTTGAAAAATTGTTGGTAGTCAGAGCTCAAAACCGTATTTCGGTCATGCTGCGACAGCTGGGACTGCTGCATTGGTTGCTATTTTTGTTGCCGTAGAGGCTGCGGTGTAGGCTGCTTCTTTGCACCTTGCAAAAGACTAGAGTACGAGACCCCTTCACGTACAGTATTTTTTATGGACGCGGTGTTGAAATCCTTCCTTTCCTCTTTTGGAGGTTCTTCCTCCTCTCTTCAACTTCTTTTGCCTTAGGACAACCTCTGAAACTCGCAGGGTGCCCCTTAGCATTGCATTTCACGCAGAAGATCTCGTCTTTTTTCTCGTCCTTCGAGATTGGACATTCCATGGACTTATGCTGCTTGTCGGATTTTACGCATCTAACTTCGAGTCCGCAGTTAGAAATCTTTGGCAGTTGAAACACTGGGAAGTGCAATTTTTCTGCAGACGCTCCCATTGTATCTTCTGGTACAATAGGAACTGTATGTCCATTGCTTTCTTCACTTCAAAGTCCGATTTGAACTGGACTAAGAAGGATGAAAGCGTCCTTTTTTCCCTCCTAGAAGTTATAGTGGAGAACCTTTTTGCGGAAAGGATATCTTCTCCGAGATGTTCCTTCAGGTCAGCCACGACATCATTCTCGTCGTACGAGCTGTGCGCTCCTTTTAGAAGGAGAGTCAATTTTCTCTCTGCTAGAAGGGTGTAGGTGTAGCACGTCACCTTCGCACACTTCAGAAAATTAAAAAGGCTGGTGTGATCCTCAGCCATTTGAGGGTGTAGCGAAGTTCGTGAGGAGGTGTGCAACGTCACGTGGAACTCTGACTCCTTTTCAGAGTTTCGTACGCAAGCCCTTTTGACGCTATCTCTGAAAGTCTTAGCACACTATGGGTGGCACCCTCTCCTTTTTAGTAGCAGCCACGCTTGGCTGCTGGGGCTTCGATTTCCCTTTATTTCCCTGTAGGGCCGGGCTTCCACCCGACTTGGGTATGGTCCCCGAGAAACTAGCGGAAGCTATTTTCATCACCTTTCTGAACTGGAGAAAATCCCGCTCGCACACTTCAAGGGTCTTTGATAGCTTTGATGTGGGCTCCTGCGTTGGCGACCCCATCGGCCCCTTGGTTACCGGCCTATTGCTGGCTATTAGCTTTATATTACAATGTTCACCCGTATTAGGTTCCCACGTGTTATTAACACGCACAATCTGCTGTTTTTTATAGATTTTGGCTTTTGCAAGTATACTTTATGTACATATACAGGGTGCGTACGGTATTTGAGGACATGCATAAATGTGACTATCACTTCGCGAATTTTTTTTTTTATTTTTTTTTCTTTTCAGATAAGAAATGGCGGACTATAACATCACTCAAGAAATTAAGAGACATGCTGTCATCGTCGCTATATGTGCGAACCATACAGATTTAGAGACCTCTAATTTTCTTAATTGCGCCCGTTCGTTCGTGCATAAGGTTCGCCGTGAGTTGGAAGCATCAGGAAGCGATACAGAATCGGTTGCAAAAAGTACGAATAACGTTCTGACACTGTCCAATCTGCAAGTGCAAGCGATCATAGAAGAGGACTCTTCAAGATCAATGAGGGTCCTTGCGAGTGAGCTTCATGTTTCTGAGCGCCTTATTCGGGAACAGAGCTCTCCGATCAAAACGTCTTTTAAACAAAATCAAACACCCTGAGGCGCCCAAAATGTTATGGTTTTTTCCGACGAAAAAATTTTGACCAAAATCAAAAGACCAATCGCAGAAATGACAGATGGCTATGTTCAAATCCTAAGGAGGTTCCTGTTGTTATACACATAAAATTTCCAGCCACTGTTATGGTTTTAGGTGTTGTCAGCAACGAAGGGCATGTTATGCCACCACACTTTTTTACTCACGAACTTCGAGTGAACTCTGCTGGATACATCGAGGTTTTGGAGACGGTAGTGAAACCCTGGATAGACAATGTAAGCGGAGGCGGACATACATTTTTCAACAAGACTGCTCCTTCACATAAAGCGATGGCGACACAAGATTGGATGGCCGAAAATTTTCATGACCACATAACACCGAACCTATAGCCACCTAGCTCCCCAGACCTTAATCCTTTGGATTATTACGTATGGGGCGTAGCTGAGGTGAGACCAATAACCGTCCTCATAATACCGTTATGGTCAATATGAACAAGCAGCATTTGATTCGGGCATATAATCGTTTCCGGACCCGGATCGAAGAGGTTATTGCTGCTAATGGCCATATATTAATTTAACGTTGTATAAAAAATTCCTAAAAGTTCATTAAATTTTGTTAAAAACACAAGCTAATTAATTTTACTCTCAAGTTGTCTTCAAATACCGTACGCACCCTGTATATATTGAGAGTAAGTTGCTCCCATTTTCGGAGTCAATTCTTTGACATCACCAATCTTATTTGAATTTACAAAAATCAAAAAGGATCAAGTAATACTTCAACTAATACCTATGCTATATTTCACTCATTGTATAGTTAGAAGCTCCCCCTAACATTTAACCCGACTGTACCCTAAAATGCAATTCAAGTATCGATGAACTACAAGAACGCAATCTGCTAAGCACTTTGCTATCATAAACTCCAATTTCACCGTCATTGCAAATTTTATCTTATCGTCGCCAAATCAAATAAAAACAGATAAATAAATACAATAAAAGCAAGAAAGTTCATAAAAATAGTTCGGTGAAACGAATCATAGCATTGATAAGATCATGCATACTCGTATGACACACACTGCCATTGCCACATCGACTTACCTATCTGAAAATGCGCTAGCTAAGGTAAGTTAGCTAGTAAAGCTCTGGATCGATCGCGTACCAGTAGTCCATGGTAGTCATATTTTGATACTGTATTCGATCCTGCAGACATCCAATGGTTCCAATGGTCATAACAAAACAAATCGTCGCGATTCGAGTCGTCTATGTGAAAAATACGCTGTAAGGAGCTTAAAGTGCCAGTCCGTGGATAGTTTGATAAGGATTGATTAAACGATAAAAAAATCCGATGTCGCAGTAATTATGCCAATGAGATCAGTGATTTAAATTTATTTTCCAATTAGTTTTATCGATAATGAAACATTGATTTGTGGTTGATACATTGTATTATGTGCAGAAGTTTAAATGTGTGCAGTTATCTTTATCTGTAAAATATCAAACTATATCTGTTTTATCAGGTGTACCTATTTATAAATTATTACAAAAATTATAATCGATGAGGAAGAAATCAATTTGATTTTGTGGGAATAAAATGGAGTTTTGTGTTGAGTCGTGTTAGTTTAGGTCATTGCGATTGGGGTTTCGGTATATTCCTCGTGTGTGTTTTAATTACCAATAAAAATAATGGAAGGAATAATTGAAACAAAGTACCCTGTAAGTGCTACATATTCCTACTAATGTTTTTAATAGAAATAATTTTCAATAACGTATTCATCAAAAAAATTTTTCATATTATCTTTGGTATTTCCATGAGTGCAGCCATTCCTATCGTTAATCGCATTTATATCTGTATGCTATTCTAAAAAATAATGAAAGTGCCATGTTTCCACTAGGTAATAAATCAATGCCTAAATTCCCCCTTGTCAATGATAAGCATTATCATTAAGAATTTCAGTCTGTTTATTAAGCAGGAACAGTCTCGTTGTCGATATTAGTTGTCGTATATCTTTATCTTGGGATGCTAAATGACGCAAGTTCTATCCTTAGACATATGGGCGCTTCACATGTTTATACCTGCAAAGTTATCTATTATCCGTAGTAATATTCATGTTGGTTACTTCAAATGAGTACACAGTCAAAATTTAAATCCAAACTTAGCTACCTCCAATATCTGCTGAAAAAATATTCTAAAGAATGAAAAAAAAACAATTTACTATCTAAAGATAAAACATGAAAGTTTCCCACTAATTATAGTCGACTGCAACAAACGAGCGAAATTGAATATTTTCGAAAGAGTTGCATGTGTATGGGCAGATCAAATTTAGAGCACCTAGACCGATTTCCTCAAATGAAAACTAACATGATACATAAGATAGACGATCCTGAACCTTTCCCACTAAATATTTTTTCCATTTCACATCATCAAATATACACGAGACTCCTGAGTTATTTTTTTGTTTTATGTCTTCTGCGCGCAGAACAAGCAATACAATGATATCATTCATAACGTTTTTCATTTATCTGCAATGAAATGGGATTATTATTAGAATATTAAATTTACAGAGGTAAAGAATGGAGTACAAAGTACAATACAGAACTTTGAAATATTACTCTATTTTTGGAACCAAAAATACTTTTATACCCCATAATGTCTAAAGATGTAAATATGTTTGGTATAACATGTGTTGCAAGCTACTGTGCGCACTGTAGTTTCATTCAATCGTACCGGCGTTGTTTTGAAATGAGTTCGCTCCTTGTCTCTTTCTCTCTCTATGGGACTTGCATGTTAGTAGGGAGAAGGTCTTAGGAAAATATTTCTCCAAGAAATAACAAGATACATTTAGCACTTCATCACTCCTATCTTACACGTCCATGAGGTTACGCTTCTTCCTAGACCACTGCGATTATTCTTTAAGGTACTTCGTTCACCGTTTTGTGATAACGTGCTTAGTAAACCTTAGATTGAAGTAAATAAATCTGAAGACATTGTGGACACTTAGTCTATAATGTAAACACAAAACACAATTTCAAACATAACAATGAGTTATTACCAACACAAAATACATAAAACGACTGAAATAATTTAGTTGTGGATGCCGGCTGTAGCAGGAAGAAGGAAATCTAGTACTCTTACCGCTTTCAGCGCTGTTAGCGGTGAACACCGTAACTTTATTCAGTAGTAGATGTGTTAATCGCTATACAACTTCCTGCTGAATATGTTGGCCGTCTGACAACTGCCAGCGGTTGTTTTTATTTGGTCAATAAATTGTACTTTCTTGGAGTTTGAACTTTCGTATTTCCTCAAGTGATGATTGTCGATGGAATAAGTAGTTGGATCCGAAGTTGATTCAAGGTATGCCGGCTTGACTCGATCGGTACTAATGTTAATTTGTCTTCCGTCTATTTCTAATTTGTATACATTTTCAGATTGCTCTACAACTTTGTAAGGTCCTTCATACGGAGGCTCCAATGGCTTTCTTAATCGGTCGATACAGACGAAAACGTGTGAGCAAGTCGCAAGATTCTTATGAATGAAGATTTTGCGCTTGTCATGGCGTGATGCTGGAGTGGCTCGTACAGCCTTCATATGCTCGCGAAACTTTGAGACAAATTATTTTGGATCCGGCGGTATGTCTTCGTCGAAGATTCACCGGGAATTCGTAGAGTAGTCCCGTACACAAGTTCCGCAGCTGTTGCACCAATAACTTCTTTGATGCTCGTACGCAATCCTACCAGAACGGTTGGTAGGATTTCAATCCATTCTTGATTGTTGTAGCACATGACCGCGGCCTTTAAAGAGCGGTGCCAACGTTCAATCATCCCGTTTGCCGCACGGTGATATGCCGTCGTTCGGGTTTTTCTGCAGCCGACTAAGTGTGTTAGCGATTGGAATTGGAGGGATTCAAACTGGTGTCCTTTGTCCGACGCTCGGGGCCCCATAGCGTGCAATCCAGTTGGAATAAAATGCGGTGGCAATTTAGTCCGCCGAGATAGTTTTGATGGGAATCCCCTCAGGGCATCTTGCAAATCGATCAATTATCGTTAAAACATACGAATCTCCTTTTGACGGTTTTAGTGGTCCAATGATGTCAATATGCACGTGACTAAACCTTGTATCAGGCATATCAGTTTGACCTTATGCAGGCTTGGCATGTCGTCCAATTTTACTCTGCTGACATGGGACACAAGTCCTAACCTATTCGAGCATATTTTTGGATATACTTGGCCATATACCTGTATATCGTCAATGTACGAATAACAAAAATGCAGGCCTCGTAGAGCGTGGTCAATGTAGCGCTGGAAGGTTTGCGCGGCGTTGCAAAAACCAAACGTCATCACCTTAAACTCGAATAATCCAAATGGCGTTATAACGGCAGTCTTCGGAACATCCTCAGGAGCCACCGGAATTTGATGGTATGCCCGCATCAGGTCGAGCGCCGAAAATACCGTGCATCCACTGAGTCTGTGAGCAAAGTCATTAAGATGCCCAATGGGATATTTATCCGGGATGGTGATTGCATTGCATTGGCCAGGTTTCTTTTGGACTGGGTGCAGTAGACGTGCCCGCTGACTGATTGACGGCTGACAAATTCCTTGTTGTAGCATGAATTCGAATTCTGGTTTTGCTACCCTCAACTTCTCACGCGTTAGGCTTCTTACCTGCAACTGGAGGGCAACTGTTACAATGTGGTGGTAAATGCTATGAGCCATAGACACTTTGTCTATAATGTAAACACAAAACACAATTTTAAACATAACAATGAGTTATTACCCACACAAAATACATAAAACGACTGAAATTATTTAGTCGCGGTCTAACGATGCCGGCTGTAGCAGGAAGAAGGAAATCTAGTACTCTTACCGCTTTCAGCGCTGTTAGCGCAGAACACCGTAACTTAATTCAGTAGCAGATGTGTTAATCGCTACAACATCATGTCTGTCGGATTACTCTCTGTGTTTCTCACTATCATTTGTATAAACACCATTAAAGAAAGGGTGAGTACTCTCAGTTATTATTACTGATTGGTGTGACGTATTATAAATTAAAGATTTTGTGGTGAGCAACTACATGATTTAATATGAAACTTGTTGGGGAGGATTGTCTTTCTGACCCAGGAATTAAATGAAAAAAGAAGAGACTAATAAAGGTCACACGCGAGTGCCAAGCAAAGAGAAAATAAGATTTTATAATCACTTCCAAAGCAACAGATCTAACCTTCAATTTTACACCTTTTGTGTTAAATGTTAACAAGAACAACTCAACAAGAAATATGGAGTCTAACCTGCCCAAAGAAAATAGAATCCCATCAATCCAGAGTAAAATTAATGGATACGACCTAGAATTCAAAGAAAAAATGTAAAATGTTAGACTGGCACCAATGAAATTCTTGCTGCTCAATAAAGAAGCTAAATGTAATGTAGATGTCAAACAAAATGGGCTAAGACTCAAAGTTTTCTTTGACATACCTAAGGATACCAATGTATCTGTGGAAAACGACTTTCTCAAGAAACTTCATTTACTGGTATGATGTAATTCGCGAGGCCAAAATAGACTTTGACCAGAATGAACTTATAAAAATAACAAGGGCTTGCAACAAGATGGGAATGGTACTCAAAGAAATAAAGTTAATTAACGCTACGAAAATGCTGGCAATTATATTTCGATAAAGTCTTTCATGAGAACGGCTACCGGAACAACCTTAAAATTGAATACTTCAATGCGAAAGACGGATACCTCAAATTTCGTCGCAGACATTCCAGGAATGTTGCCAGGCGAGGCCAATCCTCCACTATTTGTAAAGACAAAACACAGATATGTTTAAAATGCCGTTCAACTGAATGCAATGGAACTTCCAACATGATAAAATGCTTTCTATGTAATAGCAAGGAATATCTAGCCACATATCAAAGTTTTCTCAAATGGATTAAATACAAGCACGAAGTAGAAATCGCACCATTTTAAATATCCCCAATAAAGAGGCACGATTGATTAACAAAAACAGATATGAAGGGCTAAACCTTGAAGACTTAGCTCAAATGGATTTCCCTCAATTGAAGAAGGATAACTCACAAATAAAAGAAATACAGTTGGGGATGTCAAGAAAGTCTTTATGAAATATACCTATGCTCAAGTATGGCCTTTGGAGAGGAAATCAGCAATAGAAGCAAACAATTAAAAAATGTTTTTCCAACAATGGAAATATCAAACTTCAAACCAAAAATGGCAATAAGCCCACAGACGTTGAAACAATAATTCATAAACTACAAAGAAACCTCTCGTCACTAGCAACGCAGGATATTCAAAATACCAACATGTCCTTATTAGATAACCTGTCTAGATACCTTAGTCAAGTTTGAAACAAAAAAAAGGACACGTTAAAGATTTTTGTTTTAAGTAACTGTAAAAGTTGACAACTAAAATCACACCAATCACTAATGAAAGAGGGTTCTTCTTTGAAATATTCGTAATATATATAATTATGTTTTTATTTTGCATGTCAATAAACCTCGAGAAACTACCGAAATTCATCAGTAGTTCTGTCCTTTATGATGGTATTGCTATACATTTTTTAATAATACTTAAAGAGGGTTACGTGTTCCTCCTCATCAGTGATTCTCAAACCAAATTACTAACCTTTCCTGCCTAATAAATCGAACTAATCAATAACTCTGAGGGGCATTACATGAATCAGTCTCACTTGATTGAAACACAACTTAGAAAAAAATAAGACACGCCGGTCTGTGCGAACTATGCAATGGCCATATTACGTCTTTTTTGGATACAAAAGATTCTGCGAAGGCAGAAGCGAAGAAAATAAACATTTCTTCTTCTTCGTAGCACTACAGCCTCCCTCGGGCCTTCGCTTCCTGCAAATAGCGCCTGTCTCGGTTCATTGACCGCGTTCTCCAATTTCGAAATCCGAGAAGCGGAGAAATGTTCAGACCAGCGTTTCCTCGATTTCCCCACTGTTCTCCGGCCTTCAGTTCTCCCAACGAATACCTTATTGGGTATCCGTTGTTCGCCCATACGATTCATGTATCGAGCCCATTGCAGGTTCCGCAGTCTTACAATCGTTCAGACCTCTGGTTCGTCAAAAATTTCATACAGCTCTTGGTTGTATCGAATTCGCCATTGGTCCCCATCCAGCTTTGCTCCGATTATTCGCCTTCCTCAAAGGCGTTCAAAATGTTTGCAAATGCTTAGGTTTGGGTCCATGTTTCACACCCATACCATAGCCCAAATATTTTGCTTGTCCTTTCTATTTCTATTCGATTATAGGGAGAATTATACATACAAAACCATTAGCAAATCGCCTCTGTATAGAATTCCTATTCCCAGAATAGAAAAAAAATTTTAAGTTCAATTTGTCCACAAAAAGCTAGAAACGTGAGCTACACTCACGTTTCTAACCATCAACACGTGTTGTTGTTGTGGTAATTCCATACAATTGAAATAGCTCTAACTCACTTGATTATGATAGGATTTTCATAAAATTTAGTGAGCGTTAGGGTCTTCTATCAATCTACATAATTTAAAAATTTGTTTCAGGGTACCGTTTTGATTTTACGGTGGAAAACGTAAAATTTACAAACCATAATATTACTAACAAATTTGAGAGAATTTTGATTTCTGAGGCATTTGTTGCCCTTCTACTCATAAATACCTACCTCCGTATTTTTTCTGATTTTTCGGCTAAAAAGAGTCCAATCGCGGGGGATTCACATTTTCGTGTATTTTGTCTTGCCCTGGACCCCCAGATGCGCAAAATTACTTTTTTGTTTCAAATCCAGAAGTTCTAATTTAGATCTTTCATTTGATACCCCACTCGACAATTTTTAGTAAAAAATGTTACTCCCTCTTAAAAAAATGTTTGATATGTCCTAAACCTTCGAGACACCATCACTTCTGACCTTCCCACAGTTTCAGATTTGTAGCTTCTATAGTTTCTGAGCAAACTTGCGGATAGATGAACTGACAGGTAGAACGCAACATTAGTAGGCCTTTCTAAAATTCGTTTGGAACAGCCCCTAAAAATGAATCGACGAAAGCATTGAAAGTCATATCAGATAAAGTTCTTTCAGACTGTTTCTAAAATTGGAAAACAGGTGAGAATAAGTGAATTGCTTTGAGTTGGGATTATTTCAAAGTTATCGAAATTATTTTGTACCTTATTTTTTATAACATAGTAGTATTAAGATAAAACTTTGCAGCTTAGGCTACTAAGAGCCTGAGAGAGCTGAGTCGAAAGTGTCTAAAGCAAATTTTGCATAAAAATGCATCCTTAAATGTTGCATTGTCATCATTTCAAATTACTATGAGAAGTATTCTCATATTTATGCAACAAAATTATTTTGAATCGAGCAATCGCCAATCTTCTCGGTGTCAATTATTTATGTTTGTATCGCTTGCTGCTTTATTTTAATTGGAAAGATTCTTGTTCAAAAATTCGTAGTCATCTTCAGTTCTGGGGAGTGAATGAAAATCAGCTTCTTGATATAGACCTAAGAAGGGTTAAGTAGGGAGGCTGGGGGCCAGTTCACGCGCTACAGTTTCCTCAAACAGGATAATCCAGTTTTTTATACGGAAATGACGTAACCTCGACGTCGAAAAAGACTCATTAGTCCTGGAATTTAAAACGAAATAGCCGCACGTACTGCATCAATATGCTGCCAACTGTAAAATTTATATGTTGGCGACACATTCACACCAAAACTCAATGATCGGTGAAATTTATATACCAATAATTCTTATCTGTTCTTCTTCTTCTTAGCACTACATCCCCTCTCGGGCCTTCGCTTCCTGCAAACAGCGCCTCCAACTGTCTCCAATTTCGAAAACCGAACAGCGATGAACTGTCTGTTAGCTTATATATTTCGGTGCTGCAAAGCAGATTTGCTACATAATCTGAAAAACAGCGTTCGCTATTACTCAAACTGTTGTACTTTTTTTATGATTCTTTTGTTCTTCCGTCACCTATGCATCAGCTATGCCTCAAAAATTTCAAAAGTCCAAGGCAATCATTCATCTATCGATAGCACAAGGGGAAAAATCTCGTATGGGAGATGTGTTCTTGGTCTCGGAAACAAAGCGGTTATGACGCGCATCTCCACTACGCTGCTCCTGTGCACTTGTCGATGGCTGGCGATGAAATGAATGAGCTCAGAGATACACACAAATTGACAAAATCTGTATCGCAAAGAAAATGAACATAGGTGCAATGTTAGACTGAGTAGACCTGAGGAAGGGTTCAGCTAATCGGTTAGTTGAAAGAGGTCTCAAACCTGATTGTCGTAGCGTGTGTACTGGGCCATTGTTCGTTTGCTCAGTGTCTTCTTGTTTTCATTTTCTTTAGAAGGTGTTGTCCAATACAATATAATTTGATATGTTTGTTCAAAACTAATGGCGTCTATCCATTCTGCATTAATAGGCTCAGAAGTGGCTTTCAATCAAAGAATTTCTGATGAAGACATGATGCTCAATATCCTAAAATTGTTACAAAATATGCATTTTCGATTTACACGTGAGCCTAAATATCTCTTGTAGTATCTGCGTCCATTGCTAACTCCATACGTCAATGTGATCCGCATATATGACCTCTAACGAAAAATAGCTCCTGGTTGCACCTCGTTTAATTTCTAACATCAAATTCTTCAATCGGGACTTGATTTCATATCAGAAATTTTGAAAAATGCTTAGCAACGTGTTAAAAATGATTATTGATAGCAAATCGCCATTGATTTTGATGTTCTTTTTTCGTATTTTGTTGATAGTATCTGAACATTTTCACAAGTGGCCGCAATTATTTTCACTATTTTGAATCTTACGTTGCGTGAGGATTATCAGCAATATCGACTGACGTCTAGAATCTTTAGAAAACAAAACAATTTTTCGTTTATTCCATTCCTCTTCTGATGTCTCATCGTCCTCGTTTGTTTGAGTTATGATGGATGCATCGACAAAATGAAATCAGATTAAAATGTTTGATCCTGGACGATCCAAGCCTACTTTCACAGAGACTTGATCGCCTCCAACTAAAATCGCGATTTTTTACAGCCAAAAAATCCGGTTTTTAGTAGAATTGGTTTTTTCTTAGAAAATTTTTAAAATAAAAAAATCAAAATTAAATGCATAATTTTATGTCCATTGATTAACTTTAGGTATAAATGTTTCTCGATTTTTTACTCACAAAATTATTTAAATCAAGATGAACTGAAAGATATTTCATCTTTGTGTTAAAAATAAGAGACTAACGTATTGAAATCCAAGCCGACAGCTTACTGTTATTCTAACTCATTTATTTACAGTATAAGGATGAAAGATCCTTCAGTTCTCTCCCAAAACATTTTGCATTTATTGTGTATCGTGTGCTAGCTTCACGTCGCAGTCCGAGTGAAGTCCTCCGTATTGAAACGAAACAAACTACTAATACCAAGAACCAATCATACATAAAATTTTGCTATGCTCTGGTGACTGCGGTCATTAATGCTGCCTAGGTAGGGATGGCGAAAAAACTGTTTTGCGGCTTGTATCTGGTCTTGTATTTGAAAAAAACCGGCTTAAACTGGAAGAAAAACCTCCGGCAAAAACCGGGTTTTAGAGCCAAAAATCCAGTTTTCGGTTAAATCGGTGCCATTTTCCCCATCCCTATTCACCACTGAGTCTTTTATGCATCTGGTGCAGCGGTGATGTCCATTCAATATTAGAGGGCTGGCATATATAATTTGAAATCTTCTACAGTTGCTAACCGTAACATTTATATGTTGGCGACACATTCACACCAAAACTCAATGATCGGTGAAATTTATATACCAATAATTCTTATCTGTTCTTCTTCTTCTTAGCACTTCATCCCCTCTCGGGCCTTCGCTTCCTGAAAACAGCGCCTCCAACTGTCTCCAATTTCGAAAACCGAACAGCGTTGAACTGTCTGTTAGCTTATATATTTCGGTGCTGCAAAGCAGATTTGCTACATAATCTGAAAAACAGCGTTCCCTATTACTCAAACTGTTGTACTTTTTTTATGATTCTTTTGTTCTTCCGTCACCTATGCCACCCAAATAACTATACAATATCTGCCGCCATATCGCGTGAGACAAATGTTCCGCAATCTATGTATCCGAAATTTAAATAATCTTGACTGCCTCATGTGTCAATTTTGCGGAATCAGTAGATAAACTTAGATAAAAATTTACGATGTGCTGTTGATGATTTTTGAAAGGAATAATGCTCTTAGGAAAGTTTATTTTGTCGCCAGCCAAGTTTTCAAGCTACTATATAAGCATAAAAGGCTTCTGGTTCTGCATATTTACATAGTATAGAATGGGCCGCGATGTTCCCTCTGAAGATTCCATAAACTTTTCATGGATAGATTTTTTAAGAGCGTTGTATTTTCTATTCTCAGATGAGAAATGGTGAAAGCACTATTTGCATTATACTATGTGAAAATTTCATCCTATCATAACAACGTGTACGGGTGCTAGTACTATTTTGCCTTGAAAGAACTATATATAGAAATTGTGCTCTCAAATTGAAACGATACTATCTTTATTATTACGAGGCATGTGAACTTTATTACGGAAAGGATTTACATCACTCTATCAAGATATTTTTGGACGCTTTGCTATTATCTAACACGAGTTGAATACCACTTTAAAATTCGTTTACGGGTTGCCAAGAAAGTTTTGGTAAAGAAAAATGCGTCAACTTTTTCACTTACCGGATGAGTGTTTACGCGCAGCATTTCGATATCGATTGACACAATAAAACATTACTTATGAAATTCTTTGTAGCTACATGATTGATTTGCTTATTTGAATAATTTTTTCTGAAAAATTATTAGAGAAGAAGAATGCTAGAAGAATATGGTTTCGGCGTGTGTACTAATTCTCATCGGGCCATCACTCATCCAAAAACGAGATCGATATCCGCACGAAGCAATGAAAGCTCACTGTAGAGCAAAAAATTATCTTATAGACTTACATTAAATTGATGTTTAAAGGGTGAATGATCAATTTAAAGTTTAGCAAAGAATAATAAAACATGTTTTCATCACTTTCCACATCACGTCGGGGTCACCACTTTAAGAATTTTCTCCTATTTTATATGTAATAAAAAATAAAGTGATTCACAAAATTCAAATCATAACATAATAATTAAATTTTAAGATGTCGTACGATATTACGCCACTAGCTTCAGTATTTGGCCACTAGAACTATTTTCTTAGTTCAAATTTTTTAAAAGTTGGAAAACTAAATGAAACAAAAATTTGTGAAAGAAAGTTACACTTGTAAACATGAGTGGCGAGCGTGAGTTGTAAATTCCCAATAAATAAAATATAATAATATTATATTTATTTTCCATAGATGCAAAATTTTTAACCCTGATACTCTGAAATTATTTTTTTTATTGTTAGAAGCAAAACTACATTCACATACATCTGAATATGTAGAATATGATAATATCTATACGAAAAAATATTTTGTTCAATATCTTTGACAAACTTGTACTGCAAATTAAGAGTTATATTAGCTTTCAATAAGTATCTTCATAATTTGCTTCTAAGTAATTGAGCTCTTTCTAATGAACACGATTTATCTCAATCCACTGAATATCTCCTCATGCAAATTACTAAGTATACAATGATAAATGCCGAACACATTTAGCTGAAAAAGGCCAAACACAAATATTCGCTTCTTGATTTATATCAATATTTAGATTCTTGCTTCTTCCATTTCTCTACATACTTCGATAAATCAATAAATAGTTCATGGGAAACTTTATTATTTATCATATATCGATTTTGTCGTAACGTCTTACCAAATTCTTCGTTTTCGTCATTTTTATCTTATCACCAAAATGCACGCAACTCTTTTCTTCGTATGATTTAAGTTCAATCGATTTCTGCACAATTCCGCTTCGCGATAAGCAAAATTGATAAAAATATTTGATTTTCTCATTCAATTCTGTGGTTGTTCCTTTTCGTAAATTACATAATATTTTCTCTTTTCCATTACTTAGGAATCGATCAAGCAACTTGTTCTCGATGCTGAAAATTTAGTACGAGATGAATTGCTAAAAACTCCCACCAAACGACATCCCATCGTGAAAATTTCTTCCACAGTCAAGAAACGTGAAACAATCATGTCCGGATCTAATTTACAAAAAGTGCAGGTGAGTGTTGTTTTATATTTTGTTTGCATTTTTATTGTAAACGGATACAGTGAATAATTAAATTTACTAATTTTAGGAGTGGCTTGAGCATCAACCACAAAAAGAAGAACCAACAAACAACTCACAACCGACGACTGATTGTGAGGCGTCAGGTGAATATACCGAATCAGATTCATCGCCTGCACGTGATTCGGATACGTCTGAAGGATTCACCGATTCTGTTGCAACATGCATGCAAACTGGTGACAGTAACTCGCAAGCAACTTCTACTGAAATAATCGGAGGGTCAGCAGAACCCATTCCAAATTGTGGCAGTAATTTGAGTTTGGGTTGCAGTAAGGTAATAAATTGCCTATCCACCTTCCTTATCTTTAGAAGGAACACTAATAAGTTTGATTTTCCTTCAGGTTGTTCGTCGTACAAACAAACGTAATTCAGATCGTCCATGGTCAGTATCTTGCCTCTCACAATTAACCCAAAACGACGCAATCAGCCCGGAAAAGTTGGCTGCAAACCAAGGCCTCGCAACACATTCCATCAGTGAATCCGCCCTGCACATTCTATCGTCGCCCGTTCATCGTGCACACAGCAAAGATTCCCCACAAACTCCAGTTAAAAGCTCAGATAGTAAGAATTCATTGAAGCGTCGTAAGCCGCGAAGAAGGAAGAATACTGGGAAGAGAAGCGACTCAGGATCGGATGGCTTGTTACAGAAACTATTCGAGCAGCAATCAATCTCAGGAAATTTAAATATTATTGAAGATATCACGCAAGCCTTGTCGATGATACAGCTGTCAAAACCAACTAAAGTAGAAAAGAAATCGACTCCCGAATTGGAGAGTGAAGAAGATCCTGTTCTGCCAAAACCAAATTTCAAAATCGGGCCAGTAACAAACCCATCATTCCCAACGGCGACTGAATCGAAATTGGGATCGCTAGCTGCTCTAGCTAATTATACATATGATGAGCAAGGAGGTAAATATAAAACGTTGTTATCTTTCTGTGTATATATCTAATGTGATTAACAATCTTCATGCAAGCTGTGATACTAATAAATAAAAAAAGAGGTATATAAAATGTTATATAGTCTGGGTGAACCTAATTCCTAGAAAAATATGCTCATGCGTGAAGTTTTCATTGGCATGCATTTAGTTTTTTGGTAGAAATCAAACAAATCCGTTTTTCAAATAAAACCTCCTTAAATTTAATATTTATATTATGTAAACGAAATTCTGGCTTAGAGACTGCATACTAGTTCTTGAGGGTATTTTCAGTTAGGAAATATTTTTCTGAACTATTGAAATATAGTAGATTTGAACTATCCCAGTCCATCAGTTAGAAGGCTTTAGAGCCACTGCATTAATGTAAAAAATAAATTCATGAAATGCTTGCTGTGATTTGGTAGACTTAGAAGGAAAGTAAACATACTATAAAATAAGAGTTTCCTCTCAATGTAGATACAATCCTAAACCCAAATTTTAACCATACATAAATAAATTTGTATGGCTTAGCCCTTATTTAAAATAACGCATCCATTTTATTCCAATTCCCGACTTGGCATGCTTTCAATAATTTTTCATGTAATTTAACTAAGGTTTAAAAAATTATTCTATTCGTTATTTCCATCTCGTGAACATCTTAAACATTTTCCTTTCTTTCAGAAGATCACACCGGTACCGAAGATCACAGTAGTTTCTCCGAGCAAGCTTGGGACAATTACCAAGAGAAGTACAATTCAGAGAATTACTCGGAAGGTATGGATTCCGATGCTGCCAGGCGTCTTTTAGAATTTGGGGATGATTACCGGTAAGACAATCAAAGCATTTAAATGTTTTAAAATGACATATTTATAATATTTTCAACATTTGTAGTGCGTTTTTGGATTCACAATCCGATTGTTGCTCATCATTATCAAATGCTAATAACTTCGATTCACTATCCCCACCACAAATGGATTCACTGAATGCTGTTGAATCCAAATTACCACAACAACCTGCTGTTAGTACAGTGGATCACATCAGGCGGCGTCGTGCTTTAGAATTAGAGTATGAACGTCGTAGAGAAATGAAAAAGAAAAATTCACATGGTAAAATTTTGCAGCTTAGATAAAAATAAAAATTTTAATTATAATAATCTCCACTTTTGTATATTTCAGATGAATTACGCGCCAAATGTTCACCACACGGAAGTGCATCATCCATTAGTAATGGATCAGTTAAGAGTGGTGAACGAATTGTAAATAGTAAAAGTTTTGCTGAAGTTGTTCGTCGTTTGGATTTCGGTCCTAACAGTCCAACGCAAAATAATAACAGTAGTAGTAACAATAATAACCAACGTAAAACTTCAGAAAGCGATACGAACAATTCAATTCGTCGTCGTAAATCTGAAGATAGCTCAACAATTCGCAGGCGAATTTCACGAGCTAGTGAAAAAGCATTTAAAATTTATTCGCTTGCCACATCATCATCGAACGCTTCGTCCGATGAGGAGAAGGAAGTGAAGAGTTTATTAGCGCAAAGTAGAAATCGTTTGGAGAACACAAATGCATTGAAGATTCGCAGTCATCTGCTAAGGCCAGAAGATTATGTAAGTTATTATCTAGTTTAGATTTTTGGTTTTACTAATTTATTTAGGGATACGTATTTTCAAATCGATTCATAGAATTTTAGAAATATTATAGTAAATAAAAACTTCTTTTCCGTAAAACTTCTGTTGTAAGGATAAAACAAATGGTGTGAATTAGGTCTAGTTGTCGCAATTAGACAACACTAAACCTACCAAAATTCAAGTATACCCATTTCTACTACAGCGGGTCAAGCGACCCGTTTTGCAATGCGATGCAAAAAATGCCTGCAGATGCTTGCGGTCCTTATCGTTTTTAACGATTATTTTACATTCTTTAAAATGTATTGGTTTTCGGATGATTTGCTATAGTGCGTGATTACAAAAATGAAAGACAAATATTTCCGTTTACCATAGTTTGTTTTTATTTTTGCAGATACGCATTTCAAACCTGGATCCTTTGTCAGTGCTTACTGACTATTTATACCTTTAAAGTTTATTTTATATTACTAGAAAATAAAATTACTTAATGACAATGAGATAAACATTTACACGAGTAATTACAGAAAAAGTAAAATTTGACTGCAGACTCCCTTCATAAAGGTCTTTTGAACATTGCTTAATCAAAGGATTCATACATTCAAAACTAATTAAGGGTTAGAAAAGTTTTAACAGTGGTGAGAACGCACTGCCCAAATCATGATTTATCCTACTTATTTATGAGATTTTGTAAATTTCGAGAATTTCTATTATATCCTTCGGCGTACCTGGCGAATAACCTTGAAGTCCTTCCTCGTGATAGTATTATTAGTCTCCACAATGTCTCGCTACGTTTCCTGGTTGCGTTTTTAGCTTGTTCAAATGCTCTTTACAACGGTCCATAACTGGACGCTTTTTTTGCTCGATATAACATATTACATTCCGTACAATTAATGCTGTACACTCGATTCTGTACTTAAAGTTTAAGACGATCTTTTACCGAAGTCAAACGACTCCCTAATTTTATTTTTTTGCTGCTTAGTATGACTTGCATCATATTCGCGGATTAAAATATTTTCTTTAATTTTGATGTTATGTTTATGTGTCTGATCAGTGCCCGTCTGATTGCTTCGAAAAGTTTATTTTATGAGAAGAGAGTTGTTAATCTGTCACGTGTGATAAGGTTTCTCTTTTTTGTAATGATGTTTTTGGATCGTGATGGTGTTATATCCGTTAATCTCTGGTGTGTTGATGATATATTTCTCTTCACGCACCCTTCGGCACTCGATAGTGGAATGTTCAGCATCCGTTGTATCATGACATGATACGGAATTGTCCTTTGAGTTACAGTTGCTTTTCTATAAATACCAAAATTGAATTCTTGATTATTCTTGAATATCCCCAAATTCAATAACGCTAGGCTGTTCTCGCTTTCCGTATCCTTGCTGAACTGTATGTTCTTACGGATGGAATTGATGTCAGATAGAGTTTATTTTAGTTGGTCCTTCTTTACTATTGTCAGCACATCGTCTACATACGGGATCCAGAATTTAGGCAACAAGTCTAGTGCTTCTATAGGCATCTCGATATTGCTCATGAAAATATACTGTCGAGTGATGACAGCGGATTTCCCATAGCTACCCCACTTGTAACTCTAAAGGTGAAATAATTATCGTTCAATCATAGATTTGTAAGTTTCATTAAGTTCCGCACCTCTGTAGTGAATAGGTAGATATAAATGTCCGTGAAGGACTGCAGCGATGGTCTGCTGCCTCAGCGGAAGAGGATGGTGAGATCCGCCGAGATTGGCCTTGTCTGGGGACGCGTGAATGCGCTGGCAGGCTAGCGTTGCGGTATCGTGGGTCGGATTATTTCCCCTAGCACAAGACCCACTACAAAAACATTTTTTGCATCCACGAATTTGGAAATGCTTCTTTTATTATCGAACGATGTCAAGAAAGGAGGTAACCGGCTAAGGGCTATGAATTCGCGGGTTTAGAGGACAAATAGGGCCTTGCGATAAAAAAGAAACGAAAGAATTCTAGGCGCATATCAATCATTGATATCCATAAGATTCACGAAATGATCAATGATTAGAGTAAATATATTCAAGTTTGATATACATATATCAATGTATCTGTTCAAAACAAAGTATTTGTCGTGTAATCTAAATTTATACATAAAGTCTAGTTATTATTTGTAGGATGATACGGTAAACTGAAAGATGTGTTGGAAAGGTTCAATTCAACAGCTTAGGATTAAGTACATATGTTCATCACATTATTGTCTCACAATAGTAACCCCAAAACGATACCAAATCAATTGAAAATAGAGTACATTTGAGGGGTTCAAGCAAAAATGAATCGAAAGAATTAATAAATTCAATTTGATTTATCAAGGCTGAATGATTTAATCCCCGTTCAATCGCGTTATTCACAAGAATCAATAATTTATTTACTTTGACTACTTTTTATTAATAACCAAAACGGTACTTACCCACATCCTCGCCGGGCGCCCGCTGGTGATGTGAGTGTTACCTGAATCTTTACAATTAAAGAAAATGGTGCGGTAAATTCCAAATGAGAATCTTGCACTGAACATGACCACTTCCTTAATAAGATATGATGTCGAGGCAAGCTGGTATGGGTCAACTACATCCGCAAGTGGTTTCGTCGTAGCTACTTTTCGAATACAAATCATCTGATTAAAATTTTTTTCCTTTAACTCCTTTAGCCTTTGGTCCCTTCGGGTTTGTATATCGTCGATGTTTAAATTGTCCAATTTTTCAATCTCTTCGTCCAATTGTTCTTTTTTTCACATGCCAAGCGACTGTCATCCAACTTTCTTGGAACATCTGTGCCGTTTTATGAACAAAAATCGCACCTGGTCGTCAGAAAGTGTTCTATTTAGCAAGGTTAGACCGTTCTTTACATTCGACGATATCGTCCGTTCTTGTTGCCTCCTCGTTTATTCCGACTAACGCGTAATCTGCGAAAGTTGCTGGCTCAGGTGAAAGAGCAAAGAAAAGAAACCAGGAGAAATCGTTGGGCTCGCGCTCAATGTACACTCGACGTCAGATCGGAAAACGAAAGACAGCGCGATGACATTTTATTTTCGTACACCCCAAACAGATTATTTAATGAAATTTTCAACATCAATTACGAACAAAGTTTCACTATCTGGAAACATCATCCCATTTCTTGTTTTGCCACTTATCTCTTGCGAACACCCCGTATCCAATATTGGTTCGTAAAATAAACAGTATCCCGTTCGGCCAGATATGTTATTACTTTCTCAATCCCATCCGGCATTTCCACGTCCTCGACTATTCCTCTTAAAGCAACGTTGGCAAAATATTGCGCCGCTGGCAACTCTTACTAGACTTGAGCCCATCAGATAATCAAAAAGCTTTAACTTTGGAATGTGGTTACAGTTGTTTCCGTCTTTCTCGTTCTTCTTTGGAGACCTGATTATTTATTGCAGCTAAAGCCTTACTATTTCACAGATGGTTTAAGGGAGGGAGAAACCTTTGCACACCCAAGCAAAAACACTTCCACCACACATGTTGATGAGCGCTTTCATAACCATTCACCCCTCTCACGATAAACATAATATTTGCATCATTCATAAAATGTTTCAATGATGATATTGCAAATCTTTTCACTTCACTTCATCGCGTCCAATCAGCCATTTATGGAAATTAGTGGTCAAGGTTGAAACTTGGCACTACCTGAGGATCAGACACAATTGCTAGCATTTCTAACAGCACACATTTCCCGTTGCGTCATTATACTCGTATTGTGATTTAGCCAACATATCTAACGATTGAAAATTACACTTCGCGATCTTAAAATATTGAAATTATATTTTACTTTGTATTCGGAATAGATAGACACATACGATATGCCAGCAAGCACAATCAAATAGTAGAAGCTTTACTTTTGCAGGCAGACTCCCCGGCGTGCTTGCAGTTTCGCAATCTCCAGCGGACTCCGCGATCCTTCCAAATCTTTCATAATTTTCCTGTGTCGCAACAGTAAATCGAATCCAGCTGCTCGCTCAGCCGAGCTAGATTGCATTCGGTAATGCAATACACGGATGGGATGCACTAAATCAGTGCTCTCATATCCGAAATTTTAATTTGCAGGTTTGAATTTTTTTAAATTAACAGAAGTAAAGAAAAATGAAAAAAATTTAATTAATAATAAAAAGTTAAATATCGTAAAGAATATAATTAAAAGGAAACGTTTAAATTTAAAAAAGAAGTAAATGATATCAAATTTGCCTTTAGTAACAATAATAAAAAAAATATTTTATGATTTATAATTATGAATGGAAGTAATGGAATTTTCTCCAAATCTGCAATAAATATTCCAGATAAGTGTTAGGAAGGTTTTCGAGCAGTTTGCTCGATCACTACAACTCATTTCTCCATTTCCAGTCATGTGAATTTTGTTTCACTGCCAAAAGGCTCTGTTCTAGTAGAACCAGTGCCTTCCTTAACGGAATTCTTGGAAAAAGTTCTTTATGTCAAAAAAACTAAAATTTCAGTGTCCAATATGCGGCCCCAGTTTTGAAGTTTTGACGTTGTTTTTGGTTTCCAAGTTTTCGAATCTTATATCTACTTCCGCACCTATGGTAAGGTATTCTCGGCTCGTTGCAAAGTTAAGCCCAAAATTCAAAAGTTTTAGTTGTTCATCGGAGAATAACTCATTCGATCTGTTCACAACGAATTCGGGAATAGTTTCCACCGTAGTTGATTTGTTAGGCTTTTTTTAAGTATTCCATACAATTTTTTTTTATGAGGATCTTCCGTCTTTTGGCTTTGATACATTCAAGGGAATGGTTCACTTTTCCCAAAATTTCACATATATCGCTTTTTCTACTCGATGCGCTCGCAATTTTAAGACCTATAGCTTAAATTTTCAATGCTATGGTATTTTATTTTTGATACAGGCACTTTACGTTGCGCTTCATTAATAGCCATTCTAATTTTTGCTGTTGTTGTATTGGGGACATTAAGGTCTCAGTAAGCACTGAAGAAGGACCCAAGATAGGATCCGAAATACGTATCCGTGAAATAAAAACAATCTATGGTAAAAAGAGAACTTTGTCTTTCATTTTTGTATTGTTTTAAAAAATATAAAACCACTATTTTTTCCTATCGTGAATACACTTTTTATTATTCTCATATACTCGTATTTCGCTTGAAGCACTCAAGCTTACTCATTTTGAATCTTCATATACCTATTACATTTTATTTTACACCTATTTACCTATTGCATTTTATTTTATGTACATCTAATTCCTATAATATAGCCATCTCGTATATCCATTATCTTGATCCGTATTTAACTTGCTTTTTTCAGGTATTTTGTGAATTGTCATCGTCTCTGATTTGTATGTTTGCGTCCATTTTACCTTGCTAGCTCCGCTTTCTTCATGTGTTTTGTAAGCCTCGTCTAATCTTTTGCTTTATCCGATGCGCGAGAGCCATTCAACAAGTACCTAGCCTCACCCCCGATGGCGCTGCTATTACAAAACAGTTTTACCATCGTGCAGTACATTCTTTTAGTAGCCTACTGTCAAAGTTTCAATCAATTCCCTTCATAAGTTTTGTTGAATGTACTGCACGATGGTAAAACTCTTTTGTAATAGCAGCGCCATCGGGCGGTGAGGCTAAGTACTTGTTGAATGACCCTCGTATATTTTTTTGGACAGCCACTACACGATACCTCATAGACCCCACTTTTTTCTTCAGTTTCTCTAGAATGTCAATCCCAGCGATACCATGAATAAATTATTAACCAAAACTGCATTAAGAAGAGAATGAAATGCCTGAAATCAAATATTCTAACCTATAACATCGCGAAGGATTAGTAGAGAGTGCAAACGGATAGGAAATACAAAAGGGAAGAGAAGTGTCATAGACTCATTTGAATTAAAAGAGAAGCTAAACAACATCGAGACCATTCAAGAAAATGAAAAAAATTGTATCTTCAATGTAAAGGCATGATTCCCTAGCGTCCCGATAAAACAAGCAATTTATTAGTAAGGATACCTAAATCAAAAGGGATCTGGGCTTTCTGCAAATGATTCATGACCTATGAGACCATAAGATTAGCGTAGCCTTGCTACCATATTCGATGAATCCCCCTGTAATCTGATTGATGCTCAGCGCTTTATTATTCTTTTGTACTTTGTTGGGATAACAGTTGTTGGGGCCTCCGGGAGAATCAATCGGCTTCGACATTCTGGAGCTGTGCGAAGGATTTAAGAGGTTTTGAAATATGATTCACATCTTTCCTTAATCGTGATTTCATCTTTTCTTAATCCTGTTGCCGATCTCATCCCGGCAGTAGCTAGTCCTGAGCCTTGCCTTGTATTGTTTCTTTCTAGGTTTTCATGAATACTTCTCAGTTGATCGTTGTTCTTTTCTTAATTCTAATGATCTTATTCCTTGAATGATATAAAAATTGTAAAAAATAAGATCTGTTCGTTAACAGCACTTTTGGGAGTATCGAGGTAACCTTAGAGCAGGTAGATGGGCGGTGGGCTCGAGAAATCCTGGGAGTTCAACGGCGAGCAACACATTTTTGCTACTTTTGTATCCCGTCCAAATTATTCGATTGTGGGGCTCATCTTGCATGGTCTTTGGTCGTTTTCAGACTACGTTATCGTAAACAATTCATATGTCATCACCAGTTATGATTCTTTTTAAAAATGGGTGGTTTTTGTTACGATTCAGTAGAGTCGCATATGATAATGGGCTTGGTTAGGTGGTATAGTAAGTCAGTCCTCACCATAAACTTCACACAATTTCTTTCGAGCTTGCACCGCATTTTTGGCCTTTCAGAAGTAAAACAATAAAATATGCCTATAGTGCTCTCATTGATTGTCCATTTTCGAGTTTATTTTTAGCCAACTTGTTGTTTACTAATGACACTCAGTTTTTGATTGAAGATAGTCTAAAGTCTAATCTTTGAAATAGTACTTAATAATATAGCCACGCAATCACTACTACATGAAATATGCAGTTCACGTCATCTATGAGAAAAGAACGACATGAATGATCGAACAACCTAATATAATAATTATAGTGAATAGGATGTTTATAAAAGTCCGTCAAGGACTGCATCGATGGACTGCTACCTCGGCGAAAGAGGATGGCGGGATTCGCCGAGATTGGCCTTGTCTGAGGACGCGTGAATGCGCTGGCAGGCTAGCATTGCGGTGTCGTGGGGCGGGTTCTTTTCCCCAGCACAAGGACCCACTACAAAAGAAATTTCGCATCCACGAATTTCGAGGTTCAAAGGAGTATCGACCGAAGTCAAGAATGAGGTAACCTACTAAGGGCCAAAAATTGCTTACTCAGAGGACAAACCGGGCCTGGAGAAAACAGACGGAGTTAAGAGGACTTCTTCGTTACCGACGATACTTATCGCCCCAAATAAGAGTGGGGCATCCAGGTGGAAGCGGTGCTCCCTTGCACCACCCCAGTCGGATCAAGATCCAAATGTAATCGTGGCCATATATTGTATTTTCCATTTAAGTGAAAAACTCATAAAAACATAATTTGCATGAATTTTTCCTTTAAATGAAAAATATAAACGTGGAAAATTTATGTCATAGTATTATGTGAGGAAATCACATAACCCTACGCCATAAATAGGCACGTGAGCGGAAGGCCACCTTACCCTGCAAGAGCACCTGTGAACACATAAACTGGGATGAGCTCACCCGATGGCTAGCTCATTATAGTGAAGGAGCCAGCCAACGTGGCAGATATCATACCCGGTCAGGTTTGATGAAAGGAAAGACCGAGTTTGGATTTTGACTTATCTTTTCATTTTTATTTCAATGCGATAAGTGAACAATTATATGCAAAGGCTAAATGTGTTTAACAGTAATGACGAAAATGAGGAAAAATTACGGGTCATACTCGTACATATAAATAACAAAAAAATAAATTTAATCAAAAAATAGAATTTATAAAAATGATGGAATTCAAAAAGTTTCAAAGGGTGTAAAATGAGTAGAATAGAATTTAATGAAAAGATAGAATTTATAAAAAATGATGCAATTAAATAAGTTTTAAAGGATGTAGACTGAGTATAAGGATGAGATGATCTTAATGTTTAATTTCTTCATTTCTTCTTTTGTTTTGCACATTTGAAAACTTGATACGAAACCACCGCTTACCCAAGAGTTCAAGATTTTAATTTATATAATATACAAAAAAAAACTAAATGTAAAACGTTCCACTTTTATTCTTTATAGTCATGTTTGGAAGGATTCGCGTGTTTTTTAAAAAATTTTTTAATGTAAAACCATGTATATAAGTAAATATAAATACATATGAATATAGAAAAAAAAAACAAACGAGTACTCACCGACATCCTCGACGGGCGCCCGATGGTGATGTGGTGATGCCTGAAAGCTCAAATTCCGTTACGAGCGCTTGCACAAAATTATCGCGTTTATCGCGTTTTCCAAATCACACGTTTGCACTGTATATAAACTAACTTCCTTATTCATATATGATGTCGAGACAAGCTGCTTTGGGTCAATTACATCACCACGTGGTTCAGTTATAGCTACTTTCCGAGTAAAACATATCAAACCCATAAACCTCATTCCATTTCCTTTTTGTCACCTTTCTCTTCCGAACAACACTGTATCCAACATTGATTCGAAAAATCAATAGTATCCCATCCATTCAGATATAGTAATATCAACGTTCTCAATCCCATCTGGCATTTCCACGTCCTCGACTTTTCCTACTTAAAGCAACGTAAATGAAATACTATACTACTATAGGGTTTTCCAATAAGAGGTGTTATTTTGATATGAAAATAAAAATGCCATTTTTTAATATAAATGATCGGATGTTTATTTCATTTTAAAGAAGAAGGTATGCCGTTAATTTTCGAAAACAACATCAGGCAAATAACCACCACAACCACGCTTACAGGACCATATCCTTTTCATGAAATTTTCCATAACCAAATCGCAAAGTGGCTGCCCTATGCCCTCGATAGCCTCACGAATTCCATCTTTGACGTCTTGAATCGACGCTGTGCTGTTGGCGTAGACCTTCTCTTTCACGTGTCCCCAAAGGAAGAAGTCGCAAGGTGTTAAATCACAAGATCTATTCAAAATAACACCTCTTATTGGAAAACTCTATAGAATTGAGCCCATCAGATAACCAAGAAGCTTTAACTTTCGAATGTCGGATTTATTGGATTTATTGTTCTTCTTTGGGGACCTGATTATTTCTGGGAACTACAGAATAACTTTCGGCCGATTTTTTAAGGGAGGGAGAAACCTTTGCACACCCAATCAAAAACACTTCCGCCATATATTTTGATGAAGCACTTGAGTTTCATTCCACTTTTCGCTAACCCACATGGCCCGAAGTGTTCGCAATTTGCACAATAACTTTATTCGATCATCTATACACTACAGCATTAGTTTAAATTTTTATTAGTTAAGAAATGCTTTGCTTGAATAAACTACATGGAAAAATTCTTTCATGTCACGAATCGGTCCATTTCTACAATTTCGTTTATATTTATTACAGTTATCTCTAGTGTTGAATACTCTTTTTCGTTTGCCTCGATGGGCGTCCATGAAGATCGATAAAAATGTTTCTTTTCAAATGGAAATATGAATTCCTGTTTTTTCTAATTAATTTTCCTGTTTACGACAGGGCCCAAAGAGGAAAGGCTAAATTTCGCATCACACATATCTGTTCCATTCATGGCGGTATCTCTTCTTATAGGAACTCTGGGGATTAGTTCGTTAGCGCTACCTCCCCATGCCTACTGACTACCAGGCACTATTGTCGTCACCGAATGCGAACCACACATAGGAATGAACAATGGATTCTCACAAAGTAATTTACACATGCACTGTGATATAACCACCAACGATTTTGCACGAAACGTTTTTTAACCATCCCAATCCGCACAAATTGCACCAAATTGCGTTATGTCGTATCCGGAATTATTTTTCCCGCCACGCATTGTCTTGGGAAATCACCGATATTCTCTTCCCTGACGTGGTCGCTGTGGCGATTCAAAGCAGACTCCTCGATCCGTCCAAATGCCAGCGTAATCTTCATACCGCAACGGTGGTTTCTCGCGCCCAAGCAGAGTGGCCTCTTTGCTTGTCCGTCATCCACCATATCGTCACGCCGCAACGGTGGATTGAGACAAGCCTCTAGCTCAGCCACTGTAGATTGCATTCGGCAATGCAATCCGTGGATGGGCTGCATTATATCAGTGTTCTCATGTCCGAAATTTTAATTGCAGGTTTGAAGGAATAAATTAATAGAAGATAATAATGTAGAAAAAATTTAAATAATAATAAAAAGATAAATATAATAAAGAATATAAATATAAAGAAAAATTTAAATTTAATATAGAAAAAATATAATATAAAATTTATATTTATAATAAAAAAATATTTTATAATTTATAAAACTATAAATTGGAATAATTAAATTTTTCAAATCTGTAATTAAAATTCGGATCAGTGTTATGCCGGTTGTCGAGCAGTTTGCTTAGGCGACTGCTCAATTACTACATGATATTCAAAATATTATTTTTATTGATTTACTCATCATAACTGCTACTATCATCATATTTCAAACAATCGATCGCATTTGATCTAGAATTTGAAGCTTTCAAACTCATGTAGCATTGATGATGAGTAGGAGGAATAACATCCGAAAGAGTAATCAATTTTTTTTCCATACAGTAACGGGAGCTTAGCGTTTTTTTTGGTGGAAGATATTCTGTTTGATATGTCAACTGGTTGAAACCATTCCAGTATACATGGCTTCTCTTTGCTATGCTTGATACCCAATATCTTTAGCCATTCAACTTTTCCTTTACCAATATTGGTTTTTCTATTTGTCACGTTTGATTTCAAATATTCTCTAATTGAAAAAAACCCTTTTTTGTCATTTTTTTAATTTAATATGGATTTTTTTTTGTTGTCATGGCAATGACCTGCACCTCGTCATCAGAAATGAAAATAATTGCATGAAATTTCTTGTTGTTTTTCAATAACTCCGAAATCAGAATCGCACCGTAAAAACTAGTGACCACTGACCAAGAAGTTATGTTTAACTTCTGATGTTGAAGATGAGATACTGAACTATATATTGAAGAATAGGGCAATTTTAATGCCACCGTTTTGTCCTCCCCACGCATTTGTATACAGAATAATTCGGAGACTGTTAGTAAAGTTTTTGAAATAATAGAGTAATCATCAGGCGATTTCTCTCTGGAGACCACCGAGTCATCGTAAACGAACATTAACACATCATTATTTCGTAAATTGTGGACACCTAAAACAATAAATATTGGAAATAAGTGACCTTTTAATATCAAAAAGTTACAGAAATTCTATTAAAGGGTATAAAAAACTCTAACTCTGCCACTGAACCAACCCTGGACATCGGTAGTATGGTGGTTGGATTTCAGCACTGAGCCGCAACTATTGCTTACTACAGTGATCCCAGATAAATTAACGAAATTTTAGAAAAAAAATTGACTGAAAATACTTCGCGTTATATTCGAAGATACATACAGAATTGCTTTTCAAAATGCAATAATAAATAAATTTTGAATGATTGGTATATTTAATAATAAAACCATTATTCTTTGTTGGTGAGAGCCATATGTAGTCATATATAAATTTAAACGCAACACGAACAAACGATAGAAAAAACCTAACGAATTATTTATTTTTTGTAAATTTCTACAACCCCATCGAGAACCGACAAACAAACAAAAGTAAATAAAAAAATGAATTATTAAACAATAAAACTCAGTCTTCTCATTTCGGAGATCTCAGTCTTCTCATTTCGGAGATCTCAGTCTTCTCATTTCGGAGGTCGACCGTGTATGGGACTCACCACGGTGGCCATTTTTCTGAGCTAACCATCGGGCTAAAGCTCCTTCCTTCTTTGAAGTTACAAGGGCTCTTGCCTAGGTAGATTGGCCTTCCACACTGGTTTTTTATTTATATAAAATTTTTAGATATTATATAAAATTTTAATATATATCTAAAACATTTTTATTTTATATTCACAGTAAACATTAATATAAATTGTTTTATATGAATTTTTCATGTAAATTTAAAATAAGTGGCCACGTCTACATTGGATCTTGATCCGGATGCTCTTATTTAGGGTTCTTAAATTTTCCGGAGTAAGGACGAAATCGTCTCGCGTCCCGCGCGCCTTATCGAGCACCGGCTTCGATTTCCAATGTCAATTCCTTTGGTAGGTTACTTCGGCCTCGACACCGTCGAATCGGCAGTTTGTGATCGAATAATTCGTGAATGCGAAATTTTTTGTAGTGGACTTTTGTGCTGGGGAAAAAGAATCCACACTCCGCGACACCGCAACGCTAGCCTGCAAGCGCATTCACGCGTCCTCAGACAAGACCAATTCCGGCGAGCACCAATATCTTCGCTCGCTGAGGCAGCAGACCATCGCTGCAGTCCTTACGGGCATTTGAAACTCTCATATAAATACTACAGTTTTGAGAATCGAAGCTACCCAGTTTATGAAAGATTTCGAACATATTCTGTTGCGCTGCCCCGTCACATTTATTATAACATTTTACAACAAAACATGCTTTAATTTCCTCAAAATATTTCGCAGCTACATTCCCTTAGAACTTATGTAGGCGTCTCTTTCCGTTCGTAAATGTTTGCAAATATTTTTTCATCATTCATTTGGTTTACCTACCCTTTTTCTTGTTGATTTATTAGTTTGCACAATACGTTCTACAATGGCAACCAATAAAAGTATAAATTTGTAAAGAAAAAAGTAAACTTGCTTTCATTCAGCAACTTGAAATCTTCTTCACATATTATCGAATCAATATTACTCCTTAACATTTTCTAGGCAATAACAAATAATCACCTTAAATCAATAACCTATAGGATTCATAATGCTCTAGATAAAGTTTTACGTTGTTATTTTGTAAATAGAATGATACAAAGGTAGAATGATCTAGCCAAGCAGTCGCTTTGTAGTTGGCGGTGAATAGCTGACGCCAGAGTGATCTATGTCATATAGACAACTCTGGCATCAGTTGATGAGCTGTTAATCAAATGGCCCAATCGTGTTTTGTGCTGCCATCTGATATCAAATAACCTACATAAGATATAGCGTTTTATGCTGTTTAATCATTTTTTATAAAATTATCAGTTGGCCTACTCTGGTTGTAACCGCCTCATTTATGAGGAGGTATTTGAATCATTTCAAAGATATTTTTAAAAAAATTGCATAAAAATTCTGTGATTCCTATTTCTAAATATTCACAGCTAGTCCGGTCTAATTTTAATGCACCTGTTAATTAAAGGATACCAAAAAATCCTTTAAATTCAATGGAATCTGTTTATTTTGACCTCTTGAATGTTTTGTGTATTTTACCATTAGATTAATCCGGCATTTAAAAGTAGAAATAGACAATACTTTAGATCCAGGAAGAACAAAAACAATATTGTAACTGCCATCCCTTTCCCTTTGTAACGGTTCAATTTTTGACCAGTGAAGCATTCATTGTTTGCGTGATCTGCCTCATCTTCCAAAAATATTTCGCTTGAATTCTCTTGGTCTTGCTTCAACTTTGGTTAGTGGTCCTGTTCCTTGAGAACGTCTTCTTCATCGTTTGAACTTACTTTATCTTCAAAATTCTCGTCAAAATATCAAACAAAAAAAGATGAATTGCTGGAACAATAATTACTATCTTATTGCTGTATAAGGGGTTGACTGTAGGGATGAGAAAACCGCACCGGTTTAATCGAAAACCGTTTTTTTGGTTCGAAAACCTGGGTTTTCCCTCCCAGTTTACACCGGTTTTTTCTTTCAAATTCAATAACCGGATAAAAAATGGGATACGAATGAAAACAAAAAACCGGAAAACAGTTTTTTCGCTATCCCCACCTAGTCGGTCATTACGGCAGTCACCAGAGCAAAGCAAATTTTTATGTTTGATTGGTTCTTGGTATTAGTTGTTTATTTCGTTTCAACGCGGAGGATTCCCCACGGAGTGCGAAGTGAAGCTAGTACATAATACACAGTAAATACAAAATGTTTCAGGACTGAAAAAGAAAGAGCTTTCATCCTTGTACTGCAAATGAATTACTTAGCTTAACAGTAAGCTGTCTGCTTGGATTTCAATACTTTAGTCTTTTATTTTTAACATAAAGATGAAACATCCTTCAGTTCATTTCGATTTTAATAATTTTGTGAGTGAAAAATCCAAAGCCATTTATACTTAAAGTTAATCAACGGACATAAAAATATATAATTAAAGTTGATTTCAGTTTTTTTATTTAAAAAATTTGCTAAGAAAAAAAACAGAAAAATCGGGATTTTCAAAAACCGTTTTTTTTTTGTTGTAAAAAACTGCCCGGTTAAACTGAAGATGAAATAAAACCGAAGAACCGGTTCTTTTACCAAAAACCGCCATCCCTAGCTGGTTGTCGCCAACGTGAATTTTTTCATTTCACCATATTTTTCTTAATAGCCCCAGGTAGTGCAATAGGTCATAAGGCTTAGTATGTTTATGTTATTAGCGCAGTTGGGAGGGTCCACAAAGGTAGTGTCAGCAACTATCGCCTTGAGAAAGGGCTTTATCACCTTCTCACTCCCACATGATAATAACACTTCTTTCTTCTCCCCTAAAAGGGACGACCAATTATGTAGGAGGGCAGACTTGGCTGTTGTTTGTTTTTTCTTTAATTTAGAGTTCAATACTTTCCGCACGGTCGGTTCAGTAGAATTAAAAGATTCGAGTAAAACTTTACATAAAGATGAAAAGACAAGTTGACTAGAGTGGAGTACGCGTGATTGTTTTGTAGTATAGTTTCATGGCGCGATAAAGAATCTGCCCCACATGATCCCGCAAACAACTAGCTGACCAGCATGCGTGCGCGTTCGTAAAGCGCAGCTAGTCAATTAAGCTCACTTTGCTTTTATAGCTCGCTGATCCTTGTGTCAGAACATCGGCATGCGAGCCCTGTACGGACTAGTAAATAGACAAAATTCACAAAAAAGTAACAATAAAAATAAATACACGGGCGAATTTGACAACCTTCTCTCCTTTGGAAGAATGATCTTTATAAAGATTTTGACGACTTTTTCTTGGGGCTACTTCTTTCAACTATTCACAAAGTAAAATAATTCCTTCTATAATTTCTGAATAAAAATGCTGGGACACACGAAAGGCTGATAAAACCAATTGCAAAATTAGTAGGTCTTTATAAAATCCATTTTAGAAAAGGAGATATTTAAGGGTGAGCTCCATGTTTATTAACATAGCCTATTAATGAAGTCTTAACCAGAGAAATCCTGGGTAAGAGATACAGATATATCTCTAGATCCGTTGGTAAAACTTTTGATATCCTTTGGGAAAAAAGCAATATACAAATAAATGGAACAATCCGAGAAACCAGGAGATTAGGCTTTCCAAAAGAGTGTGCCTTCAAAAAGATTTTACTTGCCAGAAGAGTTTGTTTTCTGAAAGACTAATGTAGCCAGTCTATGAGCTGCATAATTTTTCCCACAAATAATGCCACCGGGAGTAGATATATTCTTTAAGTTTAATGGTAAAACAGAAAATCAAGAAAAGTTATTAACCCGCTCGCAAAGGCAACAGTTTATAAGCCCCCTTGTGCAAAGTGTTCCATAAAGTAGTATCTTCTTAAAGCATAAGATCTAAATCATAGGTTATTAACACTAACTCTTTCCTATTGGGAATTGTTAGTATCCTATTACTACGGGGAAAAAATTATCGATATTGATGACTTAATTCCTAATTAAGTATTATGTTTTTTTTGTACAAGGTGCTTAATTGAGTTGCATTAAAATATATTTTTTTTTGGAAATTTGTTAAAAAAGAAAAATGTTAGATGAATGTGGTTTCGACGTGTGTCCTAAAATTCTCTTCAGATCATATAGACACACACGGTTGATGGCGACCACCACGCTTAGAGGCGAGAGAATCGTTCGAATAAATTCTTAGGCAAACTCAATATTTTCTGGTAACTACGAATTACATTTAGGTTAATTTTCTCCTGTAAGCCACTTTTCTGTGCTAATTTTATTGATCGCTCGACCCTTTATACATCAACTTAAGGTAAATTTATACTTTTTTTTCTTTAAAAGCCGTCGAGCCTTGCTTTGTTATGTGAGCAGACGCGTTTTGACTACTTCGAGTCATCTTCAGTGTCAATTTATACGTTTATGTGATCTACCCTTTAAGCTTTAATTGTAACGCACGTGTGCATAGATCTTCTCCCGGATAGCTACGTACGAAAAATTTTCATAAGTATAGTTTTTGCAGCATGCATCCGTGCGTTTCAATTAAATCTCAGTGTAAGCATAAAAACGTATAGATTTACATTAAGTTGATGTGGAAAGGGTCGAGAGTTCAATAAAAAAGTTAAATAATATATCCTGAAAATTTAAGCTGAAATGACGTATCCACCCCGCTTAATGTGCCCAAACTTATGTATAATAATTTTGAGAGGGGCATGCTAATGATCAGTACTCATGGCTCCGTGTCGAAAATATCGCTGCTTTAGTCGAGAGTGTGCGGCTTAATTCCATAAATCAATTCGCCATCGATAGCAGTATTAATGCTCTAGCCTGGGGATTGTGCACAAAAACCTCAAATTATTCGCTTACAACTTTGAATTCACTCTGAATAAAACTGCCGCATCTGGGGTTCGGAAAGCAGTCAAAAAAAAAATATAAAAACGTAAATAGTTTGTCAGTGACACAACAGTTAAACAAAAAATGTAAAATCCGATCATAACAAAAATTGGGAAATTGAAAAATATTTGACATGAGATGCTGTTCAATTGGTCTAATAGAACAGGTCAATAGTTCTAAAATTCTGGTGCGCATTGTTACGTCATGCATTCGCTTTCGGGTCTTTGTGAGGGGGCATTGGCTGTACCAATGCCCCCTCACACAGGCCCGAATGACCTATCGACCTGTTCTTTTAGACCAATTGAACAGCTTTTGACAGTTCCCACTGTGACGTCATGTACGTTAATTGCTTTCCTTTCGGGCCTGAGTAAGCAGTCGTTGGTTGTACCAATGCCCAATTCTTAAAAATTCGGTAGGCAATACCGTTAACAATTATTTAAAATGTACAAAAAGAAGATAAATAAACAGCACACTTTTTAAATTTGAATGTGAGCAATAAAATATTTGTGAAATGAAGTGGAGGAGTAAAACGTTGAGACATATGAAAGAAATAAGAGCCCAAAATCATAAATGTCTTGAACAATTTGGCTGACTAGACGCACTACTGCAAAGCCACAAAATTATGTCGTTTTACGAACAATGAGAACTATTGGTCTCTCTAATAAAGACATAATATAAAGGGAATTTGTTTTACTTCATTTCATTTAATTTGTAGAAAGAAATTTTCAGTTCGGTCAACCTTCTTTTTTTATATAAAGGTACATCTATCTATTATGTGGAGCATTATTGTTGGTTAAGTTTTTTTTTCGCTAAAATCTTTGCTACTTTCATAGTGAGGTTCCATTTGAAGAATATTATGATAGGATAACCGTTTTCTTTCTCAATCTGATTGTCTGATATCATGGTTTTCTGCCTACCTTTCTAATTGGGTCTGTCAAGTGTTATTCAATGGATAAATGCGATGGAATTTTTCCCAATTCTTATTTCTTTAAAATCGTTAAATTTGTATTTCTATTTTATAATTGGATATTAATACATTAAATAGAAAGCAGCATAAACAGCAAACAATATGTATTTAACCGGAATACAATAATACACAAATATCTAATATCAATTTCAATATTTCTTAATTTCACAGGACGAAATCATCACTACATGTCGAGACAATATTGTATGCTTGAATTCCGTTCTTCGTGGTGCACCGGGAACAGTTTTATCACCAGCACGTAACAATGAAACGCGAGGTGAGTGTTGTGTACCAAGTTCTTCTACTACTACTTCCTCCACTACCGAAACGGTAGCTCGTAACGATTGTTTGTGTCGTTCAACTGCGACTAGTACTAGTACAACAACATCAAGTACTAGCTCAAATTCAATAGTGAGCGGTCTTAATGCATTGGTTGATTGCACAGATATCAGAGGTTGTTTTCTGTACAAATTATTTTTATATATCGTCAACACATGTTGCCACCTTATAAAGAAAGTACAACGTTTATTTAATTCTAACAAAGATAACAATAATGAAAATGATAAGAAATATAATTGAGATATAGTGCTAATATATTTGATTTACTTTTTAAATAATTCAGAAAAATGAAAACAAAAAGTAAAAATACAAAACTCTTACTAATAATAATTTATTTACGACTTGAATTTTTTTAAATGCCTGCTTTATTTTTTCTAAATTTTTATCTTCATTTTTTTCTGTTGTGTGTTATAATCTTTGATGTTTAACCAACGATTGTCTAGATGTTATGTTGTAAGTACCCAAACTTTTGACTAATAGGAAGTGATAAACAGGAAGATAAAAGGATTTTGATTTGTGTTTGTGAATATTTTCGTTTCAACTTAACTGTTACAAGTTTTTTTTCACATTTTTTCTGTATGTAAAGACTAATAAATTTGATACTGTTTTTAAAAAACCGACAATTTCGTTTTAATTTTCACGGCTAATGTAATATATGATGAAGATATAGATGTTTGATTTTGAGTGTTCAACTCTTGCTTTTTGCTAATTGTCTGTAATATATTGCTGTGCTTGCATTTAGATTTTAGTTACTCGTATTATCTTGTCGGGAGTATAAAAGGCATGCCAATTTTCGTGTGAATTAGATTAATGTAGAAAAGTAGAATGATGTATGTTTGATATTATTTGGTTCGCTATACTAGCAGTACTAAATTGGAGGTAGATTATAGTTTTTTTTAGAAGAAAGCATAAATTAAAAGGGTTTAATGCGTAAATAAATTAAAATAATTGTTTATTCTTCAATTTTTGTTCATTAAAGTTGATTTTTGACAAGAATCATTAGTGACATCGTTTCAAAATTCATTTTTCAGAATTATTATGTACAACCAACAATACCTGATATCTGTGTAATTGGTTTTTTGTCATGATTACTTCTCATCTATATTTTTTATTACAACAAACAAACATCAAAGCTGCGAGTCGCATCGAATATTTTTCAAATTCATAAATTAGGAAGATACATATTTTTAAGTTATTAAGGTTACACGAGAACTCCCGTACTTTTTTAAAATTTGTTGCCCATATTTTGGGCACTTGGTTCGTTAATAAGTGTAAAGACCAACTTCATGAATCATTTCAGGATATATTTTTGAATTTATTGGTGTTTATAAAGGAAACATCGAATTTTTAGGCAAATTAAATTCAGTTGGTAGAATGTACAAGAAATAGGAAAAGAATAAGAAGTTTGTAGACTTTTGTTTTTAGTGACATAAAATATATCATGATCGCAAATTTAGATCCCCCATAATAAGTACGTAAGTTACTCTTTGGAAAATTCCATTTTTTTACTCAAAATTCTTTATCGAACAAGTAGATTGTCCATAAAAAAGGTGACGATTGACAGTGCGAAAACTATAGATGCATATCACTGCTTTGTACGGCGTACAAAATATTTTCAAAAATCTTAAATAAAATAGATCATACGGCAACAGTATTATTGGGGAGTATCAAGGTGGTTTTAGAGCAGATAGATCGACAACAGACCAATTGTTCAAAGTCAAGCAGGCAAGCAGGTACTTGAGGAAAGCTGGGAGTCCAACATAGACGTCCACATTCGTTGACTTTAAGCAAGCATACGACAGTATTGGTCGTAACGTACTGTACCAAATAATGTTTTGCTTAGGTATGCCAGCCAAATTAATCCATTTTACCAAAATGACATTCACTTCGACAACCTCCAAAGTCCGCATGAATATCCAACTCACTGATGCCTTTGACACAAATATCGGACTAAAGCAGGGTGTCGTGAAATAGGTATATGTAAATGTCCGTAAAGGACTGCAGCGATGGTCTGCTGCCTCGGCGAAGGAAGATGGTAAGATCCGCCGAGACTTGGCCTTGTCTGGGGGCGGATGAATGCGCTGGCAGGCTAGCGTTGCGGTGTCGTAGGGCGGGTACTTTCCTCCTAGCACAAGACCCACTACAAAAACATTTTTCGCATCCACGAATTTGGAAAGGTAATTTGCTTCTCGCCCGGAGTCGAAAAAGGGGGTAGCCGCTAAGGACTATGAACACATTGGTTCAGAGGACAAATAGGGCCTTGCGAAAACGGACGGACTTGAGAGACTTCGTCGTTACCGACGATACTTATGGTCTTCAAATAAGACTAGGGCATCCTGGTGGAAGCGGTGCCCCTTCGCACCCTCCCAACCGGATCAAGATCCAAACGTAGACGTGGTCATGTATTTCCCATTTGAGTGAAAAACTCATGTAAACGTACTTTGCATGACTCTTTCCATCAAATGAGGAATACAAACGTAGCAAATTTATGTTATAGCGTTATGCGATGGAATCACATACCACTATACCATAAACGGGCACGCGAGCGGAAGGCGACTCTACCTGGCAAGAGCCCCTGTTAAGCAAAAGAAAGGAAGAACGCGCCCGATGGCTGAATGTTTTTCTTATTCTCTTTTTACTGCGCATGTACGTGTGTACGTGTTTTAAACATAATTATTAATTGTGTAGGCAAAAATATAAAAAGGAAATTACAATTAATCAATCTACACTTGGTAATATTACGTAAAAAAAATAACGCAATTGAGAAACGTTTTTTTTTGCTTTGTAAATATCTATTATATTAGACGTCTTAAAATAGTTACTTATATTTTTAAGTTATTTAAAAAACATATTAAAATATCTAAGCACGACGGGAAAAATTTTGTGCGTTGGATATTTTTTACGTTTTGTTTTGTTGTTCTGGATGTTCTTAAGTTTTTGTCTTTTTGACTTTATTACAATGATTTATTTGTATGATGCTAGACACTACGTAAGTAGTGAAATGAAATGTAAATGTATTAAAATCAACTCGGATTCTCTAAACAATGATTACTATTCATTTTCAAAGTTATTTCTGGTTCTATATAATATTTATATTTGGTTCGTACATAAAATTCAATGAAATAGGTCAAGCATTTTCTGCGAAAAATTTAATGCCATCATTATCATCATCAGCGAAGAATTCTGCCATATTGACTATTTCAACATTATGGTTTATTTTGGTTTTGTTTCTACTTTTTCATTCTTTAAGAATTAAATACTCCCCTTCTCAAAAAAACCACTATCAGTATTTAGTAAAAACAGATAATATTTTTTCTCTTTTAATTACTTTATGGACCTCTCCTTGAGTTTTATCTACCATTTGGTTGTTTGGGCATATCGTTATACTTAATTTCAATCGAATACCTACTATCTTTTCCGGTTTGTTTGTGTTTATTATTATAATTCTTTGGCGTGTTTTTTTTACTGTTAAACTTTTTAACCTTTATACGATGACAAATCTGATAGTTTGTATGTAAAGATAAGAACCGTATTTACAAACATACAAGGCGCTTGCCCCGCCCACTTACACTTGGAGCCGCTAACTGTCGCCTTCCGGCAAGGGACTAACACACCATCTGATACGCAATAAGCTAACTCAAAGGGTTAAAATAATAGCAAATCAATTATTACCTGATTGAATCCTATCTAAACTCTTCTCGCTCCTCTCCTAGGTTCAAAGGCAAATTTTTCCAACCAAGCTAAGGCTGCGCCTAACCGAAATGCAACAACCTCGCTTACTGCTAAACCATTTCCGCGTTGCCAAGGCTGGTTTACTCAAGAATATTTTTAGACAGACACTATTCCATTTCCATTGGTCCCTCCGGTACAATTTCGCATTCTCCACTTTTTGTCAATGTGTCAGATGATCGTACGTTTCATTATCGTCCATAATCTTATATAATGGATTACTTTTATTTGTCGTTGATTAGAGAGATTTGTGACGTCAAATATACTGCTGTTGTTTTTTGTTTGCAGATAGTATTTTTATGAAACTATTCTTTTGAAATATATTCCCTTTGTGTGGATGAAAATGTAGTTATATCGCTCTTTCAAGCTTGAGATCAGGCAAACATAGTTCTGTTAGAATCATTTTTGGTGAGATGTGGTGTTTAATATCTTGCTCCTAGCAACTATCCTTGAACTATTAGTTTGGCATTGGAGATCCGATTTGCTGCGACTTGAAGAGGCAAAACAAAAATCGCGAGTTGAAAGACACCAAAAATGAAAAAAAGAACGATTCTTTCCTTCACTGATCACGACGTTTACTATGTCGTCTACAGATGTAACGAGGAGTTTCGAGGTAGATAATGTTTCATGGTGTGCTGGGAAGATGCACCACAGCTGAGTTATGGATGTCTTTTATACAGTCAGGCCATTCGCGCCACTAGCTGGATATTTGATTTGTAACACTGAACTAATTTTCACAGACATTAACGGAAGACTCAACAAGAAAAGAAACTATCAAATCGGTGAAATGATGGCTCACAACCCGTCTGGCGTGCTTGCGGTTCGCGATCTTAAGTGGGCTCCATCACGATTGGTGGTATCTTGTTTAATCCAGCTCATAAGTGCATGCTCTATATACTGGGATGTGACGTTTTCAACGACGACATCAATCCGATTCAATTTGAATCTCAAATCCAGTTATTTTTACTTTTCATTGTTCAACTGTAGCATTCACGCACTACCACTGACTGCACTAAGCGAAGTAGGCAACCACAACAAGAAAGACAATTATGCTTTCGCTAATTGTAGCGATATCCTTGCTAAATTCTAGGTTTACTCTGAACAAAACTGGAGCCCAATGAATAATAATCACTTTGAAGGTATTTTCTGGAATTATTTTGGGGGATTTAGTAGGGAAATGGACAAAATAACACACGCAGCGATCCACCAACGACCTCGACGACTCCCGTTCTTATTAGGACTCCCGGTTTGTTGCTAATCGTCGCCTTACGGGACCGCTCCAAAAACCAGTCAGCGAGCCTTCCATCCACTTTCCTTCTCATTGCGAAAGCGCGAACGTGGAAGAGCTCCATTGGAAAGAGGGTTGCAGTATCCAGATTTCAATTGCAAATTAAAATAATGAGTATTATTTTAAATTTACAATGGAAATTTGGGTCCGTAATATATTACGTTGGTTTTCGAGCAGTTTGCTTAAGCGACTGCTCGATTATTACAAGGGAGATGGGTTGGCCTGATTGCTATACAATTTGGGTCTAGAATATCTAATAAGAAAGCTACGAGTACCTTCGGATACAAGAGGCCTGTTACAATACAAGTGGTAGCCTATGCGGACGACATCAACATTTTGTCACGATCATTAACTATTGCCAAAGAATTTTTCCTAAAAATTGATAGCGCAGTAAAACAAGTAGGTCAATGAAATGAAAACAAAGCTCATGACGCATTCGAGGAAAAATACCTCAAACACAATTTCAATACAATATCGAAAATGTGGGTGAATTTGTGTATGTAGGCGCCAAAATGACGAAAACGGATAATGGAAGAGACGAAATACGCCGAAGAATACAGCTCGCAAATAAAATATATTATTCAGTTTTGACGATCTTGAAGACCAGCTGGATATACAGGAAAACAAAGCTCCAAGTATATAAATCTATGATATGACCTGTGTTATGCTATGGATGTGAAACATGGACCCTAACCCAAGCATCCGTAAACATATTGAACGCCTTTGAGCTACGGGTCCTGAAGTGGATACTTGGAGCGAAACTAGACGGGGACAAATGGCGAATTCGATACAACTTTTTGACGACCCGGAGATCTCAACGATTATAAAGCTGTGGAAGCTGCAATAGGCTGGACACATGCATCTTATGGACGAACAACGGATACCGAAAAAGGTATTCGTTGGGAGAACTGAAGGCCAGTGGGGAAACCGAGGAAACGCTGGTCTGACTCGGTCGACGAAGATAGTTCATCGCTGCTCGAATTACAAAACCGGAGGACGCGGTCAATGGACCAAGACACTTGGTGTTGCTATTTGCAGTAACGAAGGTCCGAAAGCGGCTGTTGTGCTACGAAGAACAAGAAAAAGGAGGATTTTAATGAATACTGCTGCTTTGCTTAGTAATATAACGTTACTGCCAAATGGCTTAGTAAATAGTGAGTAAATTGAGATATAAAAAATATTCTTAGGTATTTTTTGTCATGTTGTAGGTGTAGTGATTAAGTTTACATAAATGTCCGTGAAGGACTGCAGCGATGGTCTGCTGCCTCGGCGAAAGAGGATGGTAAAATCCGCCGCGATTCTTGTCTAGGGGCGCGTGAATAAGCTGGCAGGCTTGCGTTGCAGTGTTGTGGGGCGGGTTCTTTTCCCCAGCACAAGGACCCACTGCAAAAAAAAATTCGTATTCACGAATTAAAAAATGTCAAATGGCGATCGACTGGTGTCGAGGCCGAGGTAACCTACTAAGAGTTAATATAGCTTGTTCAAAGAACAAATTGGGGCGCGAAAAACGGACGGACTTGACAGACTTCGTCGTTACCGACGATACTTATGGCCCGCAAATAAGAGTGGGGCATGCAGATGGAAGCGGTGCCCCCTCGCACCCTCCCAAGCGGATCAAGATCCAAACGTAGACGTGGCCATATATTTCCTCATACAAACATAATTTGCATGAATTTTTCCACCAAATGAGAAATGTAAACGTGGCCAATTTATGTTATAGTATTATGCGATGGAATCACATAACTCTATACGATAAAAGAGCATGTGAGCGGAAGGCAACCCTACCCGGCAAGAGCCCCTATAAAACAAAAGAAGGGAAGAGCGCGCCCGATGGCTAGCTCATTTCAGTGGAGGGGCCGGCCATCTTTGGGGGTCCTATACCCGGTCAGGTTAAAGGAAAGGAAAGACCGAAGGTATACGTTTAATAATTCATTGTATTCATAATAATAACAAGTTACAGTTTTCTAATAAATAGACAAAAATTCTCTCCTACATGTATTGCGTTTTTTCCCCTTTTCATTTTTGAAAGACACACAATAAAGTGTCGAAATGGGTTTTGATTGTAATTAGCTTAATTCAAATTATCCGATGAAAATGACTTATTATTAATTCAGTTTGGAAGTATGACAAAATGGCTGATTTTTCCAGTTATGAGATCAGATTTAGTTAAGACTGCTTAATTTGGCCAAATTTAAGCTTCATGCTAAACTTTAAAACAATTAAACTTAAATTTACTGGAACGTATTTTTGTCTTTCCTTTCTGGTAATATATTGCTTTAGCATTAGCCTTTTATTCGCTTAAAATTAAATTAAAATATATAATTGAATCGACTATTTTGAAAAGAATATAAATCATCCTCTTCGCAAAACTATGTTAAATATAAAGAAAGGCTAATTACATTTTCACTGAAAACAGTATTGACATGCGTTGTAAAACAACCAATAGCAACATACTGACAAAAAAACTCAATTGATTATGAGCCCATAAAAATTTACAGTGTCTGTATTTTCCGAAAACTTAAGATCATGGACGTAAGCCCTTTTTAAAACAACTGGTTCAATTACTATGGGCTTTCTAATTAGCTACTTAACACCTTTCTTATTTACCACACCGATCGCCAATTCTAAACCTAGGCACACGTTCATTTGGTGGTTATTTATGAGCTTTAAACCGTAAAAATTTTATCTTTCCTTAGACGTAGTGAATGTAACTAAGGCGATATCTTGCAAGACTTTGTTCGTATCATTTAATATACAAAGCAGAATAAAAGCTTCGCGTTTTGATATAAATCGAACCGTTATTTTTACACGTTTTAATTAATGGATCCATAACAAGCAATACTCTTCTATTTAAATCGACGAAATAACAGTAGCTTGGAAACCTAAAAAAATCGATTAGCAAGAAATTGAATGCAGAGGCTTACTCTAGAGCGGCCAAACTAGTATTATTCAATAATGATTAATTATTACTTTTTTCCATCGCTTGATGAACTTTAAATTTGGTTAGCTATTGGCTTTTCATTTTTATAATGGCATCTTCTCATTTCATTAATTTGCATCTGTCAACCGGAGCTATACATTATGATGAAATGCGTCAGAGTTAATATTCCCTTCACCAAGCTTGATTGAATGTCATTGAAATTGCACACTGCTTCCCTTGTAATTAAAGCTCTGCTTAAAGTAATCGTGTCCATTACTATGTATAAGCCTGAGCTCTTCAGTACTGTGCTAACTTTATTGTGCATACTTGTAGAAATATTTTGGACAGTCCGGAACTACAGTCAACAATACATATACTTCACCAATGCAAAACGCTATACACGCCAGGTTCGCAATATTTGTTATGACGAATGAAGCAATAGCCGGCACTTGTTGCTTTCGCGACCACGGAACGAGCTATTCTTTATTAGAAAAACTATCCAGCAACACATAAACATGTAAGCCTCACTTGAAGCGAGAAACACGATGAACCATAATTTGTGTATGTCATAATGATCCACTGATGTATACAACGACAATCCTAATCTCACAAACTTTCCCAGACGTTCAAAACAAATGTCACTTGGCCAAACCCGTTCATTCGCCTTCGCAGCGCACAAAACATACTTTTGCGGTTATCAAACTTGGCAAAAAATTGAATACTAATGCCTAATTGCCAGATAGTACGCGGTGGATAATACATTCCAAAAGCAGCAGGTATTTGGTTGTGAAGGGCTTCCGAATTTTCAGTTTCGTTCAAATCCGGTGAACTTAGGTCATGCTGAGCGTACGATGAAAGTGGTAGCACTGCACCGGCTACTCTATGATTCCCAATCACGCACTTAACTACGAATTCAACGCTTAGGAAACGTGAATTCTCGTAAATTCTTTCCTTCGTCGTGACTGAAATGAATGTGATGAAAAATCACTTTTTACTTCATTTTTTTTATTACGCCAAAACGAAACTTTTCTGCGACGCGAAATTTCAAGCAACGAGTAGAAATAGAAAACGGACAATATCAGAATTGTCTTGTGAGTGACGGCGTAAAAGGTTGACGATGACAATGCGAGTGAAAAGATAAACTTGTAGATTTTCAAACAAATTATTACACAACATGTTGATGTTAATCCGGAATCAGATGTCTCACATGACCTGCACTATGACACGCTACGACTACCCGCGAAGAACTAACAAACGTTCGCAATTGGCGACGAATCTTTGTTTTGTCGTACAGAATTCGGTCATGGACGCGCGGATGGACTAATGGTCTTATGCTTAATTCATTTAAATGCACTTCAAATTTATTTAAATGCACTTTCAACTCACGAACTTGATTTTGAAATTCTGCGGCATGCAGTTATCACGAGTCGCGAATGTACATCAAGCTGCGGAATTATTGCAACTCCTTTAACGCTTGCCGGCGCGGTTCCCGCTACGTGTTCCGCTCACGATCAATGACAGACTCCCTGTTCTCCGTTGTCGCCTTGCGGGCCCCATCCAACGGAAGTTGACGAGCCTTCCACTCATTCCGTTGCACACTTGCCTTCGCCCATGCAATGCGTGCATGTGCAGCGGAACGATGTTGCCGTATCCGCATTTTAATTGTAGATTTGAATTTTTTTTTATATGAAAAATATAGAAAAATCTGAATAATAATAGGAAAAGGTAAAAAAGAATATAACTATAACGCAAAGTCTAATTTAATATAGAAAAATAAAATTATCTAAAATGTATATTTAATAAAAATAAAGAGGAATCAAAAATGTTTTATGATTTAGAATTATAAATTGAAATAATAAAAAAAAATGTCTTTTTCGAATCTGCAATTAAAATTTCGGATAGGTGTATTTGTCCAGCATAATGGTGTCCCTGAACTCATTTTCAAGCAGTCCGTGAAGGAGATGTTGTTACTGGAACAATGAATGAATAGTGAATTGATTCTTATTGCTAGTATAAAGGAATTCTGTATTGAATTTTTGCCGTTTAGGAGCCATTTCCCATTGAGTATAAGAATTCGTGAGTCCAGAATTTAAACAACAGGAGTCTTTATCATCAAAATTCAGTTATCATTCCCCAGAAACCTCATATTCAAGGACTTGCGGTTGGAACAAGCGCAAATCTACACGTTATATGTAAAAAAAATTTCAGACATAATTTTTCGTTATTCAATAATTTTCATTGATGTTTAGACTGTGAACGTAGTTCTTGCAATAATTGTAAGAAAATTACTGATAATTTCCATTTCAAATCGGTTTTTTAATTTGCCCTTGGTAGTCAAAAAATAAACAAAGAATTGGTGTTGATAAAATTCCGAAGAAAAATTTTCCGTTCAAGAAATATTGCATACATTGAGTGATATTAAAGATTCAACGTCCTCAACCGTCCTTGCGAATGTACTCTCCTTTAAGTTCGTAATCCACATACATATTTTTCACCCATATTTTATGCGAGATCAAGGAACGATATAAATTCTTGAAATTAATTGCAAACACATCAGTACAATGGATTGGGAAAGCGCGTTTCATTTTCATGGAAAGAATGTACAAGTATACTTCTATATGCCATACCCCGATATGTGTATGAAAATGCTTGGTATGGATATGGATTCACTATAGTACAATCTATACATCCAGTTTGTCGGTAGATTGTTTATTGTGGATATTAAATTTATTTATTTTCTTACATTTTGTTGCTATTCCACTTTGTTATCCTACCAATGTTACAAAAGTGTTACTTGATCTACATCTTTTGCGGTCATATTTCATCCGCTCAAGGCTGTTCATTGAATGTTAATGGTGGAATGATTTTCGATGAGAAAATCAATTGATGATTGACGTTGATATCCCACTCGCCATGTACATTGTTTGCATTAAAACTGCAATGATATTTTATGTACATGCACTTTGGATTGCATTGCAATTGTTTGCTTGCATGAAAGTTTAAAATAAAAAAGATGTAATGAATTTTCATATTGAATTTGGATGGACCTCAGTCTTTTATTTTTCAGTAAAAAATGTTCAATTTTATGGATGGTGTCGAAAAAGATAACATAATGTTTAAATGATGTTATCTTTTTCGACACCATCCGTTATTACATTATTACCTCTGTACTTAAACTCATTTCGATAGTGACAAAATAGGCATTATTTATGTTGTTACTCATACATGTGCTTACGCTGCATCACTATAAAGATAAAATGGAAGAATCGATAACTCATCATCCATTTATAGTAGTTTGCAATCATTTTAGTGGAAAAGTATTTTTTATCTAACAATTTGCTGAAATGATAAACAATGAGCTGGAAAGAAATTATGTTGATTATAGCATAAGAACGGAATTTTATGTATTACTAGACTCCAAATATTTATTACAAGGTATCACGCTTCAGTTTATTTCAAGACGCGTGGCCAAACGTGTGTTTCAATCAGCGCTTTTTACGATTGATAACATATCAGTTTTAGTTAAAATCAGTTAAATCCCATCATTAATGGTTAATACGATAGATATTCCGTTTACACTGAATCGATAAAGTTTGTCCCAAATAACTTCTTTTTTTAGTGCTCGCGTGTGCGCGAATATAACTGGTTTGAATGTAGCATTGCCTAAAAAAATCATTAAATCCACATATCTTTACGCGGTAAAAAGTCTAAAACATCTCAAAACTAGCTCCTAAACGCCTTTGGAATAATTTATGCATCGTAAACGGCCATACGTGATCTACTCAGGCCCAATAATCTGACTAACTTGCAATCTTGTTTACTTGGAACTTCTGCGTGCTTATCATGACAACCTTTGCCATTCCGCCAAATGACCGTTAAATCAACGTCTTGAAGAACATGCAAATGTTCTCGATTCTAGACAATCGGGGATCAGTGACATTGCGATTAAATGGTGATGTGTCTGTCTTCTAAGCTGGCCTTCTTTGGGTGCTTAACAATGGTTTGGCGGCTAGAAATGTGTTTCCTTCTAGCCAAATTTAAAATAGTTGTAAACTTTAATCGTAGTGCGGTATTACTTCTGTCGTACTGCATTGGGAGAAAGCAAAAATTGCACTTGCTCGCATGTTGCGTTGCAATCATATATCATTATTTTAAGGCATCAATTTCTTCCATGTTAGTCGTATTACGGAAACAGCACACAACACCAACATTCCATATGGTATCGACTCAAGTTCAGAGAACCAGTTATTTGATTCAGATTGCATTATTCATTCAATTACAAACCATTGTCCAATTTTATAGCTACTTAATTGTCACAAAGTTGATGCATGCTTCTTGTCGTTCTCCAAAATTAGCGGTAAGAAGAAGAAAAGGATTGTTGCAAGTATTTTAGCTCAGTAACACGTTTTGCTCATACCGCGCAGTCTGTGACATCATGCAAAATACGTAGAATATTTAGTTGACCATGAAGGTTACATAAAAGTTATTGATTCAAACGAATGGCTTGCGAAAATGGTTAAAATTATTTTGTTGATAGTTGAACAGGAATTTGTTACAATCGTAAGGAATGAGTTGGGCACTGCTTAGGTAGTACTAATTTGCTCACGTGTAATTTAACATTTTTTACGACTTCCGAAAATTGCTTTTTAAAATCATATGGAATCACAAAATCATCAATTTAAAGAAAGTTGTCTTGAAATGGATTTTTACCTCAATTAGTCCTGACATTCTGGAAATATTTTATCAAATTTTTTAAGTAAATTTCAATGCAGTTCATTATGTTCTGAAATAGACTCGATGAAACAACATTAGTATGATCAACAAGTGATAATTTATTTTATCAGTCTCGATATTTTATACATAATTTTTCCTTACGCTAGCAATAATTTCTGTTTTCACAAATTTCTGTACTTGCAATAATTCTTAATCGTTAATTGCTTATTTAGCATAGGTCGTTCACAAAGGTTTAATGCATTTAGTTGAATTTGTGGACAAATCATTTTTGCTAAAGGTTAATAACTGAATTTTGTTTACAATTTGCGCTAAAGGTGAATAGCTTAATTATGTTTGCAATTTGTGCTAAAGGTAAATGACAGAATTTTGCTGATTGCTATGATTGCAAAGTTGAATGTTTTTGAATGGTTCCAATGAAATGGTAATTTAAGGTCATTGATTTTAGACTATTTGGGATATGAACAATACAATGGATGATTTTACGTTAGAGAATGTTTAGTTTCCTTAACAGTCATTCATCTACAAAAAAAATTGCTTAGCTTGGCTAACTCGGCAAGTTCCTATCAAGCCTCAAGTTAATCCTACGAAAAAATGCTCTATTAGATTCCCAAGTTTTCAGGGAAGACCATTTTAACAACATTTTGTACAAAAACTTATCTTTTTCTTTTGATTAATACTGCATTCATTTAGCAAATCACGTAATTTTGAGCAAGCTGACATGCCCCATGCCATCAGAATAGGTAATTCGACTACTTAATCATGAAAAGAGTGTTTTTTTTGAATTTTAAAATGAAAGAAAATACGGATAAATTGGCTTGATTGCCATGACATAATTATTGGAAGGATAATTCTTTGCAATTTTAATCAAGTATGATTTTGGGCATTTAGGCGCCACGACTGGCGCGAAGGACGTTCAAACGAGAGATCCAATTTTCGACTACTTTAATCGATAATTGGGGCCGTCTCTCGCCAATAACGCAGCGAATGTTGTCTTCCAAATGGTCAAGCGTCTCGCGCTTTTCGGCGTAGACGAGTGATTGACGTAGCCTCACAAGAAATACAGGGTGCGTTCCCAAAATCCGGAAAAAAACACACAGTTTATAATAATTATTTGTTACTTATAAACTAACATTTACCACAAAAGTTATTATATCCTAATTCTAGATATTCTCCTTAAATTTATTACTCAATCTAACCCCCGCTTGCTTCAATTCTACGCCTGAACCGCGAGAACGCCTTCTTTCTTGTTGTAAAGTGATGAATGCTGCTTCAACAGTGGCCTGGAGGGGGTCAGATTAGGGTGTCTGGACGTGTTAGTAACCCGCTCAATAACGCTCCACACGTAATAGTCCAGGCGGCTTAAATCTGGGAGTTGGGAGGAAAAAACCGAATCCGACCAGCAGCTTCGTTCTTCATGAACACAGAAGCAAGTGACAGCGGGCAGCCTCAGACAGCATCTGTTGCACGTTTTTTATGTTGGACGTGTACCTCATGTCCTCCTCGGCGATTCGACGCATGGAAGCCTGACTTACACCCAAGATGCCGCCTTTTTCTGAGCGAGCTCCCAGGATGTGGTCTTGGGACAACTTCTGGGGTCCTTGCCGTCTTCTCCTTCGCATGAGTTTTCCTTGCTGGGCTAAGAGAAACTTCCTCACAATTTTCCGCGGACGCATACTTCTGAGTAATATCATAAACTGTAAATTTTGGATCTCTTGGTGACCGTCCAGGGCGAAGACTTTCAATAATCGTCGCTCTTGGACTGCATTTCGCACTCGATCGCACTAGCTCCGCCATTTAAAATTCACGCACGAATGCACACATATCTTCTCAGTTGAATAACAACAAATGACTGCTGTCGTTGAGATCCACTACAGCGACTAATTAATGTGGTTTCTCCGGATTTTTCTGATGCACCCTGTAGTCCAGCTGTGTTAAATCACAAGATCTTGCAGGCCAGTTCACAAGTCCAAAACAATCATCAAATGGTTCTTTCAATAAGTCGATGGTTGCACGAGCTGTATTGCATGTCGCTCCATCCTGTTGAAATCAGAGGTCCCTGCATTACGGCGAGTTAATTCCGGAACGAGAAAGTCATTGATCATGGCTTTATAGCGATCACCATTGACTGTAATGTTATTCCCAGCAGTACTTTTTCAGACATATGGGCCAATAATTCCCACGGCCCATAAAGCACATCAAACAGTGACTTTCTCCGGATGTAACAGTTGTTGTTCATCATCAGAAGTGAGCCAGTTGCCTTGGAAATCCACTATAGACCCGAGGTAATTCTATTATGACAGACCTACAGAAAATGTAAACTTAGTCTATAAGTAACTTAAAATCATATACTAAGTAAATTTCATCAGAGTGAATTACCGCCGAAACAGAAACGAAAAACAAAGAAGTTGACTGGAATTATGATGGCCGACGCGAACTCAAAAACGCTTTTATTCCTTAACTAAACCAAACCATAATTTTTGTCGAATTTTCGCTCCAAAACGGCTTTGATTGGCCGTGGATTCGAAAGCTGTTGAGTTAATTCACGTTAAATAATGAACACGTCAGTATTATTCCACTATAACATGTGACACCGAAAAGAAAAAAATGTCGAGAACATCTTGTATCGAATATTTGAAGAGGATTAATTCAATATAGAGGCATATCACTGCTTTGTACGGCGTACAAAATATTTTCCAAAGCTCTTAAAAACTAAAATCGGATCATTTGCCAACAGTATTATTGGGGAGTATCACGTTGATCCTAGAGCAGGCAGATCGACGATTAAAATTTTAGAGCAGGTAGATCGACGATAGACCAATTCTTCATTGTCAAGCAGCTACTTGAAAAATGCTGGGAGTTCAACATAGACGTACGCCAAATTTTCGTTGACTTTAAACAAGCATACGACAGTATTGATCGTAACATACTGTACCAAATAATGCTTTGCTTTGTCATCCTAGCCAAATTAGTCCGTCTTTCCAAAATGACAATGACGTCGACGACCTCCCAAATCCGCATCAATAAACAGCTCTACGATGCCTTTGACACACATATCGGACTAAAACAAGGCGATGGGCTGGCCCCAATGCTATTCAGTTTGACTCTGGCGCACGTCATAAGGAAGTTATCTGTCCATACACGAGGTACATTACTATACAAGTAGTAGCCTATACGGACAACATCATCATTTTACCACCGTCATTAACAACTGCCAAAGTACTCTTCTTGGAAACTCGACTGCGAAGCAAAATTAGTAGGGCTACAAATCAATGAGAAATAAAACAAAGCTCATGACGCAGTCGTGGAAAAATACCTCAAATACACAAAATATTGGTAAGCCTAAGAAGCATTTGTCATTTTTTTGGTAGAGCCATTATGTCATCTGTGTAGAACTTCTGTGGTTTATCAGGGAAAAACTTGGCCAAGTGATTTTCTCAGTCCCTTTTTGAAGTAAATTTCTTTTCATTTAGGAAGTTTTGCAGAGACCGAAACAAATAGTAGTCTGATGGTGCAAGGTCTGGACTATACGGTGGATGCATCAAATTTTCCCAGCCAAGCTCTATCAATTTTTGCTGGGTCATTAAAGATGTGTGTGGTCTGGCATTATCATGATGGAAGACAACGCCCTTTCTATTGATCAATTCTGGCCGGTTTTTTGAATTATTTGTTGCAATCTGGTTAATTGCTGACAGTACAGAGCCGAATTGAGTGTTTGGCCAGATTCTAGCGCCTCATGATAAACAATTCCCTTCCAATCCCACCATACACACAGCAAAACCTTATTTGAAGTCGTTTGTGATGATTCGCCTTTTTCGACCAAGATCTTTTTCGAACGAAATTCTCGTATCTTATCCATTTTTCATCGCCTGTAATGATTTGCTTCAAAAATGGCTCGATTTCGTTGCGTTTTATTAGCATTTCACAAATGGAAATTCGGTCGATCAAATTTTTTGTGATAATTCATGCGGCACCCAAACGTCGAGCTTCTTTGTGTATCCAGCCTTACGCAAATGGTTCAAAACTGTTTGGTGTTGGGTATTCAGTTCCTTAGCAATGTCATGGCTGCTTACTATATGTGTCGGTTTTCTTAAAGTTTTTGTAAGATTTCATCGACTTTTTCAGTGATTAGTCGACCTGAGCGAGGTGCATTTTTGACATTAAAAATTTTCAGAACGAAAGCAAGCGAACCATCTCTTGGCTGTGGCTTTTGGTAAAGTATCTTGACCGTAGACGTCACAAATTTTTTCATGAGCCTGCGATCACCTTGATCGTAGTTATATTGTAAAATATAACGAATTTTCACTCATTTTTAAATGAATACAACTTTTGACCCGAATGACGAAATACGAAACTGTCCATATGAAAATTGTAGACTGAAATGTCATCCTTCAAACGCATGTCAGTTTGACCCAATCTGATTAGTATTACCCGATATATGACAACGAACAGCATCTAGTGACAAAAAAGGCTCAATACTTTTTAGACTATCCAATATTGACTTGGAACACGACCCGAGCATCTACTGGGGAGTGGGCTTTTTTGAAGCCAAATTGTCTTTTCGGCACAATTTTTGTACTAGCAGAGAATCGTAAAATGCGTTTAAGTATTACCCTTTCAAGCAGCTTACAGATATTTGAAAGCAATGAATCGGACAAGTATCGATGGCATCAATACTGCCTGAATTTTAGGGTATTGCAAATATTCTTGCGCATTTCCATTGTTGAGGGAAGTAGCGAATGCTGATGCAATTATTGAAAATGGTCGCGAGGAGAACAAAGAAAATATGGGGAAGCTTTTTAAGTATATAATTAAAGATTCCATCAGCCCCTGCTGATATTTTGGAATTTTGCTCCACAGCCATCAAAGTGAGCCTTTCAGGACTGACCAACATACCATGGTCAGTAGGTGCGTTGAAAAGATTCGAATCAGAGGATTTGGTCAAGCACAATTGTTTTTGGTCCTTGTCGGAATTCGCAACGAACGAACAGAAGAGACCTCACTTGTTTTCTCTGCTTGAAAACTTTCCCAAAATGTTTTGCGATAGAATCAGCGTCAGACTTCTCATCCATAGGCATGGAACCATTATGAGTGAGGACCCTCGACAGCCCTTTTCTTTCAGTTATCCAGTTGATATGAGGAAACACACAATGAACATGTTTGATTGTCTCCAGAAACTGTTCGAAAGCTAAGGCCGTAGTTTTCCTAGAGTTCATTCAATTTAAGGACATAATTACCAGGTGAATGCATTTGTAAATCCAGTTGACCATATTCAAATTGCGGTGGTAGATCGTTGTGAGTAGCCTTTTACCCCGGCAGCTCCCAAATCTTGTTTTCACTCCAAAGATTATCCAAGCGTTTCACTTCTCTTACCGTTTCCCGCAAACAAAGCCAACACTGCTACATCCTCCGCTCACCACTAGCCAAACCGATGCTGTTGTACAGAGCACTTCACTTCGCGCCTATTTTCAGTCATAAAATTGTAAAGTGGTTCGCTTCTCACTTTCTTCCTCGTACCTAAGGGTCAATTCAACGGTCAAGTCAACTTTAATATTCACAAACAATCGCCTTGTTCGTGATGCAACATATTTCAAACTTAGACAATATGTTAGCACTATGCTCATTAGCAGACAAGTAAAACTTTTCGGGTTTCTCTATAAGCTTGTTCATAGATTTTTTATTCAATTCAAACAGGAAATTCACACTTTCATGCCATGCACAAAAACTTGCGTTATGCTCGAAATAATATAATAGCAACGGAAGATTTCCCGCGCAATCGTCGGTAGCTATTCCAATTGCGACTCTGTAATCGCGCTGCGATTTCTTTCCCAAATTTCTCTATCATCCTGTCATGGTGGAAATTCAAACCAGACCCTCTAGATCCATAGACAATCGTGCGCGAAAAACGCCTCCACCATGCGGGAAAACTGTCAAAAACCTCCCCAAAAAACGGACGCAATCGGATCTTATCTTGATCCAAAGCCATTGTCTCACGAAGCCTATGGCTGCCAGCTAAAGCTAACGTAGGATACAAGCTAGAATTTATGTCCAATGAGTTCGTTCATGCTTTACTGGATTATATGCACTCCTGAGCACTTTCCGTTCGAGTACTTTCAGGGACTTTTCGGAAATATTTATAAGAAGTCACGTTTCACATCCATGAGAAAAACATAAATCTTTAAAATTAATTGAGTGAGTAGAGCCGAACTCTGAACCAAGATTATGATGAATTTTAGTATAGATGATGCAAGAAAGAATATAATTGGTACGTTATCATGGATTTATATGGAAAGAAGAAATGTGTATGCTACAAAATAGAAATACCAGCTCACAGTCAAATGAATGGTTCAGTGGCTAGTCGGCATACTTTTGACAAGCTCCCGTGAGCTGCCAGCCTACTTCGGTAAAACCAAATGCTTGCATGGCGTAATATATATTATGTTTCGCATAAAAAAAGTACGAAACGCATTCCTTACATGCTTAAAATTCACCTCGCACTGTCCACTTTGCTACACAGCTAAGCTTTGGGAAGTAAACAAACTCCTATTCATTCACTTTTTTTTGTATTTGGGAGGTGAATACATATTATTTATCCACAGAGTGATGGACTCCCATGCTAGCAAGAAGGCGACTGGATTACCCACTAAACACCTCCCCTGTCAACCTGAGAACCTAGCCTGGAACCGTTTGACATATTACTTCGGGCCAGGTCTCGTTTTGTTACGCCGTGAGGCGCCTTCAAGCCGGAGGATCCCTCTTCCAGCGATAGGGGAGAAGGGAAAAGGAAGTGCCAGAAAAGCGATCCCCCAGCAACAACGCCCCCGGCTGCTGTGGGTCCCTTTTATCTTTTAGGACTGCCCGAAGATAATGTGCCACCTGGTTCCATTTGTCAACCGATTCGAGCATCACCGCAACTATATTATCCGGGGTGAGCTCTCCCGTCTCCCTGTAGAGGTCCCTTCGCAGCCTGACCCAATTTATGCACGCAAAAAATGTGTGGCAGGCATTGTCTTCCTCTCCTGGGCAAAACCGACAATCGGAGGACCGTGACTTACTAATCTTGTGCAGGTAAGACTGAAAAAACCCATGCCTGCTCAAAAGCTTGGTCAGATAGAAGTCAGTCTCATCATACCTTCGGTTTAGCCACGGTCGCACATCTGGCATGAGGCGTGCAGTCCACCTTCCCTTCGTGCAATTCACCCAAGACTGCTGCCAATCGTTGAGCGAGCGCTGTCTCCCCTCGCGGACAACCATCTCCCTCGCATCCCCGTTTCGGCGCAGGTAAATAGAGCGGCGCTCTCTAGCAAGGAGGGTGACAGGTATCACGCCTGCAATAACTCTCACGGCCGAAGCAGATACTGTCGGATATGAAGATACAATCCTCAGTGCTCCTCTTCTCTGTACCTGTGCCAAACGTTTTCGGTATACCTCCTTACTGAGACCGTCGCCCCATACTTCTGCTCCGTGTAGTAGAACTGAGCCTACAGCACTCATCAAGAGGCGTCTTGATGATGGGCTGGGTCCCCCTACGTTGGCCATAAGTTGACTCAGCGCCGATACTCCCGAAGCAGCCTTCTCAGCTGTGGCCCTGATTTGCTCAAAGAAACTCATCTTCGAGTTGATCAGTAGCTCTAGGTATTTCACCGATGGCTTCGATTCGATTCGCGAGTCTCCAATACTGATCATCCTCACATTAGGGATTCTCACTTTTGTCAAGATGACCACCTCGGTTTTCTCCAAAATTGAACCCGCGAGCAGTCAACCATTCCCTCACTCGGCGCATTAGCATACCTAGCCTAAGTTGCGCTTGTTCAACGGTGCGTCCAGCGATCAGAGCCGCAACATCATCCGCATAGCCGATCAAGCACGACTCATCTGGCATCTCCATTCATAGTTCATTCGCTTTGGAAGGCAATAAAAATTAAGCAGGTGTAAGAACTGAAATAATTTTCACTTCAAAAGGAGTCCTATTATGTTTTCCGCGCTCTATCAGGATTTCATCCGTTTTTGTTAGCACCCCCACAATTCTTCATACTCGTATACCGCCATATAAATTTGTGAGAAATATGAACTACTGCCTTCTTATCTTACGTCGGTTTCAGTAAAAACTCCAAAAACGCTATCGCTTAGCCTTGACCAGACTCGTTTTAATTCGCCGAGTTCCATTGGAGAGGTTATAATGATGCATAAAAATTAACCTCACTTGATTTTAAGATAAAAAATAAGTCATAGCCATCTTCGAATCTTATTCTCCATTATAGAATGTAACAATTTATCTTCTCAGTTTTTGGTTTTGATAGTAACTCAAATTTTTGTATTTATTTAGTTTGATTTGTACACAAAAAAGGACACAAGCTGAAAAATCTAAATAAAATTTCAGCACCGCATTAACTTCCTTTATGGAAACAACCTAACACAATTAAATTTGTTACAATTCCCTTTTCTCTCATTCATTGACTGCTTCCATGTTCGCTGTATTCCTCATATCAGTTGAATTATTTGTTGCCCATATTTTAAAAATAGCAACACTAATCTCTTCCAGTATTTAGTTATGATCTTAAATTTGTCACTCTCATACAATCATCATCTCACGTTCCATTGTTTATCGGAAGCTCATTTCCCACGATTACGTCATGCACGCAACATAACGTCCTAAAACTTTTCTACGAGATAGTACGCAATATTCGCAATAGATTGTTCACAACGAACTGGTTACATTTTCAAGTTCAACATCAACATCAAAAACACGATTACAGAATAATATGTAAATGTAGAAACTGCGCAACTCACCTTTTCGCATGAGGGGCGCCCGGGGATCGCGTTGGTCTGCAAGCAGAAGCAGCTTCTTCTTCCGACTCTTGCCAAGTGGGCTAGCTGTGGTATGGTGAAAAAGTCAGTGGCGTAGTTGTCATGCTTACTACGACCGACAGCACCACCAGTAAATTTTGCCGTTTCTACGATACGTACTATAAAATCTTGGCGCCCGAATGAAAAAACTGAATGGGGGACAGAATTCACGCTACATTCGAGCACAAGTTGTTTTAACCACAGCCACCAACCACCACGTCTAGTTGTTAGGTCGCGTATTTGGGAATTCAGTTTGCAATTCAACGCGCAAGTTTTTATGTCGTCTTAGCGTGATTCGTGCTATAAAACTTATAGAATTTTGATATCTTGTGGTCTTAGGTCGGGGAAGAGGTTGGAATTTTTGGAGAATTTGTCTATCAAAACATCTGGAGGCAATTTAGGGTTCGTTCTTAATCGGAAAGCTGTCGTAGAATGTCAGGATATGTATCCTAGGCCAAAGTGAAGGAGTGGTGTATGACTCAAAGTATATCAACCTTTGAATATATGTAGCTCACAGGCAACATCTGCGAATAAATGACGGAGTGTGGATCGATAAAAAAGAAATTGTTAATAGTGCTATTGTTGGTGTAATGAGTCGTTCAAGTGTGTTGTGAGTGCTAAAGCTGGAAAAAAGTTATTGAAGTTTATCAATTGCAAAAGTGATTCAAACGCTTTATCATGCCATGCAGATAGCATTGGCTTACCCATTCTTAGTTTCTTCAAGTGTTGTTATATCCTTGCTCTGTATTTATTTGTACCGTATTTAAGTTGCAAGTATGAAAAGTGAAATTGGGACGCAAACGGATATTTCCGCCTTGGCATCTTCATATATGGAATATGATACCACGACCACGGAATACCAGCAATACCACTATGTCTTCGAAGCAACAGAAACAAGTAAATCAATTAATATTATCTAACGAATTGCATTTTTACATTAACAACTAGGATAAGTGTACTAATTCCCTTCTGTTGATTGTATGGTCATCTGGAGTTAAATGCCCATGCAGAAGATTGCTAAAGGCTTTTAAACAACTAGACAATGTGTCAATAGTGCCAAGCTTTTACTATTCTGATAATGCTACAACTTGCTGTAGTGCTTCTAGCATTGTGTAATTTTAGTTTGGCGTTGTTGAATAATTAGTCAGGGACATTAGATGTTGTGGTTCAGCGATATGTGGACATTTATATGTTGGACGTGAGATTGTGTGATCGTCTGGCATGAGTTCAATTAATTAAATTCTATTTCGACATTTTATAAATTTCCTGATTCTGGCAAATTGCTTGCTCATAAAAGGCTATTTAAGTACTACTCATATTTTGCTGTGTTAGCTATGCACTATTAATGGTGCATTTTATTTAATATACCCACGCAATCATGTTGATCTTAAGCTTTGGTGTCAATTAAGCTTCACGTAATGAATAGCATTTCATACAGGTTAACTAAGCGACCTTCGTGTCCAATTAATCAATTATTTCTATAAAATCGAGCAAGCTTAAGGTCACCTTTCATATTATATTTCTAATAAAGCCGGCACAAACAATTTCCTATAGTTCCTGTCCATAAAATGTTTATCTAATTCAGCACGGGAGTACACAGAATATTGAAAATCAATATTCTTGCCACAAATTAACCGCAATTAAAAATCTACAAAAGATAGCAACGAACGACAAACTTGAAAGTTGGTGATATTTTCAGGGGGGAAATAGGTTTAGGATTACGCATTTTTAGTTATACTAATGATTTTTTTACAATGAAGAAATGAATAGGTTTTATTGAAGCAATCAGAATATTAGAACATATATTCAGTGAAATATTGAAATTTTATTTGAAAAATTTCCTCTCCAAATATAAAAAAAAATAGCTTTTGTATTTTAGATCAATATTACACTGTACACTGTGGTACTCCGAGTGTTCATCTCAAATCTTTAAGGCTTCGAATGCCCCTTCAAATATGTCTCTCTTATACGTGAAGTTAATTTTTCTCAAAAACCTAAAAACAAATTTTTTCAGAAGCATTCGAATAAAAAAAAAAAATGATTTTTACATTTTAATAATTTTTTCTGTAACAAAATATATTTTACACAATAGTATCAATCAAAATTCAGGTTCACAAAGAGTACAACTTTATCGAGAATTTTAGTATCAATTTTTGAAATGATTGATTTAAAATGATTGAATTCGAGTGTACACGATTTCAAAATAAAAATTTCTTCGATAAGAACCTGCTTTTACCCTTAAAGTGCATACTCCTTAGGAATCACGTAAAGTATACACTTCGGTGTCCGACCTCCTGACGTGTTCCATGCTGATTTACTCTGCCGCTATGGAATATTTTATAACAAAAAAATAATGGGATGTACTTTAAAATGTCTCCTTCAAAGTTATGCAAATTTCATATTCATTTATTAATTTTTAATTTATTTAAAAAATTGTTGAAAGGAAACAAAGGTGAAAAAATGGCTTTTTTTAACTTAAAATTCATGACTAACGTTATTTTCATTATTTTTACCTAAAAACTTATGATTATATTCTCAAGATACTATACTTTGATAAAAAAATGCTACAATATTGTTGCTTTCAAAAACTATAATTATTTGTCAGATTGAAGAGTCAAGTTTTTTACAGTTTTAATCCATTTATTTTGTGAAAATACATAAAAATAGTGGGTATTAGTAATTGATATACAAAAATGCGAAAGTGGAATAAAAAAAAAAATCATATTTATATACATCCACATAGCATTGCACATAGGGCGCAGCGACTTTTAGCTTTTCTGTCACGCTTCAAGGGGCATATGTTAATGAACACCTTGCATAGTTATCTCCCATCGCAACTGATAGATTTTGATCTGAAGCTTGTCCACTAATGCCCAACATTGAAGCTATTGCGAATTTGATGTCGAGTCTCAAGGTGGCGATTTCATATCTTTCTTTCAAATGCGGTTTGCTGAGATTTTCAATTACGCATTCCATGCAATCTTTTGCTGTATTTATGTCAGATTCACCTTCGTTTATTAATTTACACATGAACAGTGCTCTTGCATTAACCATGGCTTGATCTAGCATGGCAAAAAATCTTCTCAATGGCCATCTATTAGTTCGTCTGGCTGTCATGAAAGAATGGCACAACTGATCGTAATTGGTTATGCCACCTGTTGTCTTATCGTAGTGGTGAATTATATTTGGCTTTCCGTCAGTAATTTCAGGCGACGACATAAAAGTCGAAACTAGCAGAACAAATCTATTTTTCTTCGGAGTGGATGTGAATCGCTGGCGTAGGTTATAAGCCATCTGCAAAGTATAACAGCATGAAATAATGAAAAAAAATTGTTTAATATTTCAGATGCTATACTGACGATATAAATTTACCAAAAATTTTCAGTAAAAATATTTGCTCCAAAATCAGTTTATCGACCACTTAGTGTACACTGCGTCTTTGACAACCGGATTTTTCGAAACGTCTACTTTGAGCAGCTACTGTTTACACACTAACGATTCACGCACTGTCCCTATCCACTTTCCTTGAAGTTATTGATCTGAACCATAGTATACTCAAATAGTAGCCACACCTTTCATTTACCCTGTGTTGCTCACTTTTTGAATTTTCCCAGGGGCATTACAGCTGATCCGGGGCATTACAGCTGATCCATTTTTGGCGCGCTCAAGAAACAAAGCAAAATGCAGATAAATTTTCCGACGCACGTGTTCTTTTACGCATTTCAGAACATAGGAGTGCTGCCAGATCCTAATAAAAAACTAAAAGATTGCATGGAGCGAATTTGTTTTTCTGCAATGTTATTGATTTTTTAGCTCTGTAGCCCTGAAATCTCTCATCGAAGCATATGTTTATATTCGCGCTATTCCTCGCATCAGCGTTTACCATCTACCTGCTACCGAAGATTTATGGCTTGCTGTTCGGCTTGTGTTCGGATTTTTCCGGAGGGTTGATGGAGTGTGGTTACTATTTGAGTATACTATGATCTGAACTAACGTAATGGTAGATGGCGATACATACCCCATTTTGTTCGATACTATAGGATCTCTGCGTGTTTGAAAATGTTGCTGGGTGTCAGGTACCCACAGTGCACTTGAAGGGTTAAACGTCACACGCTGAAGGCACATTCACTCAATTGCTAGTAACATCAGAACAAATTGAAATTTTCACTCGATGCTTTGGAAATATATTTTTAAAAAGTTTTACTAATATTTTATCAAATAAAACAAAATTAAATTTATAGTGTCTCCTAAATTTATTCATCTTACACGAATTTATGCCCTTGAATTGAATTATTTTCATCCGCACTCGGGGGATGAAGATTTAAAATTCAATATCCCAAATGATAAAATAGACTCACTCATAATCTTTCCTGCAAATCATTTTTCTGGTAAGCTTAAGGTAACCTCTGCACGAATTGGGCAAAAGAAACGAATTTTTGGAAATGAGCTCAGTTGAATCTCCACAATTTCCCGATTCTAAATATAATATAAAGCATTTTGCATATAAGAAGACACTTAATGCCTAAATACAGCCTTTTAAGTATTAATTCCGAAGTAAATAATATGCCTTCATAAACCCTAAACCCTTTTCCGCGTAATCTTTACTTTCAAGGTTTTGGATAGCCATAAAAATGAGAATAATGAACAGATCACAATGAAATTTTGCACATATTTAAAATATTATGTAATGTATCGACTATACTTACTCAATATGCATAGTATTAACCTTGACATGACGTTTCAAAAGAAAATAAAAATTCATTTTATTTAATTTTTACCAAATTGCCTCTCTCCTTTCTTCTTAAAAATATTTTTAGTATACAGTACTTTGTAATCTCTGTTGCATGTATAGTAAAAAACTGTGATAAATATCTTGACTAGTAAAAGAGATTATGATACCAAAAATTATAACCAGTGATCTAAATAGAATTTTTTTTAAAGTTAGATTTGAATGTATTTGTATGTAACTATCGTATAAACTTTATACTAAAAGGACTCTATTTTTCAAGTTCTCTTTATTCTTCTACTTCGAAGCACTGCAGCCATTGATCGCGACCTCCAATTTCGAAATCCGAGCAGCAATGAACTGTCTTCGTTGACCGAGTCAGAGCAGCGTTTCCTCGGTTTCTCCACTTGTCTCCGGCCTTCAGTTCTCCTAGTGAATACCTTTTTGGTTATCCGTTTTTCATACATACAATTCATGTGCCCAGCCCATTGCAGCTTCCGCAGTCTTACAATCGTTGAGACCTCCGGCTCGTCAAAAATTCCTCTTTATTATCTAGTCTAAATTTCGTGTTAATACTTCCACTAGGGACGCGGATTGCCCAAAAGAAAACAAGTTTCCATTTTAGGGGTACGCACGAGCCATTCGTATAGAAGTTACCTCAAAAAATTTGAGTTTGATTCACCTAAATTCATCTAGGAGTGATTTTGTAGATATTACTAGACACATTCATTCAGTATCTTCTAATCTTTATTATTTGCAATGGTTCCCAAGGACCTGACTGTAGATTTTGCTCCGAAATACAATCTTGGTATAATAGTTGAAGGGGTTCAGTGATGAAAACTCAAGAAAAATTTTATGGATCATTTAAGTTCTTTATTCGCATAAAGCATTATAGGGAATTAAGGGAAGAAAGTAGTTGTTGTTGTAGCACTGTAGTCCCTTTCCGGCCTTCGCTTAGATAGAGTTAGAGTATCTTATTATACTGAACGTATGTATTGGCACTCGAGGAAGTGGCATTCTCAGTACCACGCTTTGGCTGTGCGTCCATCCACCCAGCTGCGATATATTCTGGTTTTATATCAGTACGTATCATAACTTTGGGCTTATAGCCCGTCCGGAAAACGCTCAAAATAAATCTCATTGTCACCACTTTGATTTGAACCAGGAATCTTTGGCTTAAGGGGTGAGCACTCTAACCACTACACCACGCGGACAACTAAGAAAAGAAAGTATACTTCTCAAGACAAGAAGTGGTGCTGAAACCTTGGATGTTGTCAATTTATTGCTGAATTATCTGAAAATTTGTAGGTAAAATACAAAAGAGCTATTCTTAATTCAAATTCTTTTTATCGCCTTCAAAGTAAGTCCAATATAAGGCGATTTACATAAGCCAACGATTGACCCAATCTTCGATACATGTGTAGGCCTCTTTCGTGATCGCCTTCATATCTTTGTGCGAATTACTTTTTACGGCTTCAAATAGTTTCGAAACGGATTCTATAATGCGGCAATTTATGTCGTGGGAACAGGAAAATGTTAGCTGGAGCAAGATCTGACGAATATATTTGTTAAGTTTTTCGTCAACAATTCGTTCACAGTGATGGCAATGTCCGTAAATGGTATTCCCACTAATCTGGTCGTTAACGACTGACATTTATTCTCAAACGTTTCGTAATACACAAGTTATACACCTTGTTATAGTCTGCATGACGTAGCGGTTAGAGTGCTCGCTGCGTGAGTCGCAAGTCCTTTGTTTGAATCCCGCTTCTAACAGCGAAACTTGTTTCCAGTAATTCTTCTGACAGACTATAAGCTGGTTCAGTTATGATACGTTCTAGTTTAAAATCAGAGCGTATCGCTGCTTGTACTATGACTATATAACCTTCTCTCGTGGTACTGGCCATATAACCTTCGCTAGTACCGATACATTAATCAGATAATGAGACATTTTATCTATAAGAAAAGGCCCGAAAAAGGCTACAGGGCTAAAGCAAAAAAAACTCCTTGGTGACTTCTTGGCCACCTGGTAGAAATTCGGTGTGAACTACCCCAAACTTTAATTTTTCATTGATTTTGACGTGTTTTTTTCGGTTTTTGGTCGTTCGGAAAGCATCATTCCAAAGACTGCCGACTTATTTCCATTTCATGTCTCATCACCCGTTCTGTAGCATTGCATGGAGAGAAAGCATGTCAGCAGTAACTGATTTTCACTGATTTTTTGCAAAAAACTCTTATTGTATTAGAACAAGTCATGCTGCGTCTCCTAAAATTGATCCAAATGTAACTACTTGTGAGAGATGTCAAAGTCACGAGCTAGCTCTCTTAATTTATGATGCCGATTTTCAAATCTCCATTCCTTCAATTTACATTTTCCTCAGTTGTAGACGTTAATGGGCTATCAGATAAGGGCAACATAACTACCAATTGACGCTGGTGTTTTGTGTAAAGCTGAATCAACGCAAGCCTTTTGCACCATTTTTAATGAATGGGCACATAAAATTTCATTCGCATCACAAAGTTTAATGCAAATGCGTTATTAAATAAAATTACCAGTGGTAGAAATCACAATACATTCTTGAGACATATCAAGAAAAACAACCACTAACAACAAACTGAATGACAAATCGTTATTGAACTCTGCGATATTGTAGTTGCTGCCAACTAACCTCAAATTTTTTTTTTTTTTTTAATATTATGGTGGGCTTTTTCAATTACAAATTATGCTAACTTTTTTGACAGAATGTATACTGGCATAGCTAGACAAATGAGTCTCAGTTTTATTGTGAATAGATTCTGTGTTAACGAGCTACTGTCTGAGATCATTTTTAAAATCTCACTCAAAGTTACAAATATTAATATTATAAGTTACGAGGCTACAGTTCAAACGAATTTACTAGAAATATGATTAGATTACCAGAAAAGTATGTAATTGGTATCTGAGTTCACTGACGCGATATCCACTTTATTCACAGTTTTTCACTTTTTCTTATGGTGAATGGAATAGTATGACAATGCAAAAATAAGCAGGAAAAAAGAATTATAAGAATAAAAATGTTCAAAACTATGGCAAAAGCAACGAACAAAGTTTAAATTTTGTGATCTATCAATCTTCGCACGAATCTAACCAATCAGTTGAAATTCCTAAACATGGGTAAAGTATTCATATAACCCAATCGCCAGTCCTATAAATATATTTGTAGTCATGCATCCTTAAGCAGGAATCAACAAGCTATCCAGCATAAACTGATTGTGGAGAATCAAAAAATTCCCACTGGCCCGTCTAGTGAGAACTCTAGAAGCGTGTATTCTTCGTACACGCTCCTAGAGTTGTCATCAAAATTTGCGTAACACCTCTTCTATATCTACTATCACAAAATTTGGTCAAAAATTTGTAAATAAATTTTGTTCGTTTTAAGGGCTTTGTAAAATAATTTTACAAAACCCTGCTGATTTCGCGACCCGTCTGTTTGTCTGTCCGTGTGTCACAGTAGCAAGTTTCCTCGCAAACCGTATAAGTAAGAATGATGAAGTTTTGTTTGTAGGTCAAAGGTGGTGACCTCTTAAAATTTTTATTAGAAAAAAATTTTAATAAGGGTCAAGGAGTCTCGCTATATAGGGGGTGACCCTTAAAAATATTTTTTTTTTGGCTAACGTAGCCAATGTGGGTATCAAATGAAAGGTCTTGATGAGAAACAAAATAGTTCTTAAACTGGCAGTATTGATATCTAGGGATGTAGGGCGAGGGGAAATATGTGAAAAAATTTTCAGGGTAAACTTTGCTCAGAACAGAAATCACTGCTTCTTGTCTAAAATTATCATCTTGTCACTCAAATGATTTTGTTGCTCAACTAACTTGGCCAAAATATTTACTATATAAATTTGAACAAATTTTAGTTTAAGAGCGAACCTGTTTGTAGATTCAGCGAATAGAATTGAAGAAGTATAAAAGAATGCAAACCATGGATTAAAGACCACAAAAAGCTCCTGAAAATGATCAAGCATCACCAAACTGATCATGAAATACGTATGCTAGTTTCCGGGTAGAACTCTCCAGCAAATGGAAAAAAACTATTTCATGTCCAGGGTTACATTATCTAAGCAAGCAAAAAACTGTTTTTAAAACTGGGGTGCTTAACATAAGGTTCTAACAAACTATGGTAAGGAAATACGCCAAGCAAAACGCCACAGTTTCGGAACGTTTTGTGAGAATGTCGAGGGCACCCTTCTTGCATCAAGGCTTCATAAAGCCTTGGCGAAAGAGTAAAATAGTCCAAACATTCCACTAAAGAAGGCTGACGGTAGCCGCACGAAAACTAGTGGCGAGACAGTTCTTCTTCTAATGAATGAAGACCCATTTCCTCGGGAGTGAAATTAATTGAAGGGTTTGACGATTTCGATTCACTAGTGAGGTCAAATCGCACAAAATAAAGGAGGCCGCCACCATCTGTACGAACAAGCGTATACTATGGGCATTAAACTCTTTCCAATCTTTTAAAGCACCAGGCGAAGATAGAGTATATCTAGTCTTTATTCAATATATACTCATACCCTATTTAATACGTCCACATATAAAAAGTAATCTAGCTTTGGGAAGCACACCAAAGTGGTGGAAAGAAGCGAAAGTGATCTTCATTCCGAAGGTGGTTAGGTATGACGCTACCACCCCAAAGGCATGCATTAGCCTAACATCGATTGTATTTGAAACGCTGCTTCCTAATCAACATGCATATAAAATGGATGGACAGAAACCAAACTCTATGCACTAACAAGAAAGATCAAAGAATCCTTGGAGAACAAGGAAATTACAGTAGGGGTATTTCTTGATAAGCGGCGGTAAGGAGTGCATTAGTGAATGGATAGGTAAACCCTATCATAATCCACTGGATGTCACTATCTCTCGCTACAAGAACCGTCCCTTATAAGGTGGGAACTAAAATCATATATACGCGTACGACACGAGGTTGTCCACAAGAAGGAGGTTCATCACCTTTATTGTGGAGATATGGCTGACGATCTTCTTAGAAGATTATCTGAAAGTGGCATAATATTTCACGCATACCAGGATAATTACTCTTCTTCTCTTCTTCTTACCCCTACAGCCCCTCTCGGGCCTTCGCTTCCTGCAAATAGCACCTCTTCGTCGACCGAGCCAGCGTTTCGTCGGTTTCCCCACTGGTCTCCGGCCCAACGAACATCTTTTTGGGTATCCGTTGTTCGTCCATACGATTCATATGGCCAGCCCATTGCAGCTTCCGCAGTCTTACAACCGTTGAAGTCTCCGGTTCGACAAAGTTTTATACAGCTCATGGTTGTATCGAAGTCGCCAAGTCGCGATAAATTGTGGAGAAGTTATTCAGGGCTCATGACAACGAAGGTGTTTCTTCAGTCCTATGATGAGAAACGATTTAAATCATGCATCAAATTAGGAAAGACTCAGCTTTGGATCTTTACAGGGTATTGTAAACTCGGTGAACACCTTAACAGAATTGCGAGTGCAGATTCTGCAGGCTTGCAGATGAAACATCAGAAAATCTTCTGACGTACTGCGGGGCTTTGTTCCGGAGGAGAAGATACAGTCTGGGAACTTACTGCCTAGCTGAGGAGCATCTTAGATACCTGGAGTCAGCGAAGATCATACACTTGTTGCGCGAAGTGAATCTAATCGAGGAGCTCTAGATATCTCAATTAGAATGAAAGCACAGTAAATCTGAAATACTTGGAAGTGCAATACATCTAGTTCATACAATCGGCAATCTACAGTATCTAGGTAAGCATGGTTTCAAAAGAAATCCATGCAATTTTTGAGGTGCAGGACTTCCAAGATGTTCATCTCGATTGATTGATGACATCCGAATTACCTACGGCAAAAGGAGATATATAAAAACTGAGAAAGGGCTTGGTATCTACTATTCTCGATTGATAAAAGCGTAATACCTGTATAGTCTAATTCTTTCAAATTGGGTTAGTCTTGAAATTGTAAATTATTGTGTTCTCTAATAGGTTTTGCCGAAAATTTCCGTTTCTTTTTTTCAAAATATAAAAAAACATTTTTCAATTTTGTTTGAAATGTAAAATATTTAAAACTTAAGGCCTTCTTGACTCACTTTTAACCTATACGTCAGAACAGTCATTAAATTTTCAATTGTCATTTTGGGAAACAATTAGAATTTGTTCAAGTAATTATATAACTCTTCTCCTACTAGATCTACTAGTTTTGGCATTCAAAACTTTAAACGCTTAAAGAAAGCCCTCGTTTGATAAATTTTTTCATGAATATATTTAAAAAGTTTTCATTTTAATAACAATGTCTTCATAGGTAAATTTCGAAAATTTCAGGAATTTTCAAATTTCGCCTTACAAATCGAAAAAAGCACGATCATAACAGAATGTTGAACATTCTGTCAAATATTTTGTTTTGTGCTCAGTACAGACTTAATTTAAAATTTATGTTTTCGATCATTTTTGACATATTTTGAAAGCTCTGCAAAAAGTATTCATGAATTTGTCTTTAACATTCTAATTCTTGCCTTTTGAAGATTACTCCATTAATTTCAAAAGGGATAAATTAGAATTTCCTGATCAGTCGAATAAAACATATCGAAATGATATGGGATCGAAGTTATTTTTCTAAGCCGGAAGCAGACGGGAATGCTTTGTAAAAGCATTCAATCTTCATTAGAATACGTTTTATTTTGAAGTTTCAATCGAGTACTCAAAAAGTTTTAGTTTTCATTAACTACGAGCAAAAATTGAATAATTTTTTTAACGCCAAAAAATTTACTGGGTTTAAATTGTTGACCTTTTAACGAATGTTAGATCCGCTTTTACAGGACATTGAACCTCTTTAAAAACCCCGTTCATATATTGGAGACAGACAAATTAATACAATAAGATAATACAACAAAACATCTACTCACCTATGAATCAAAGAATTGGAGGGAAATGAAAAAAGTAAACAAAAAATTCGAAGTATGTTCTCCCCTTTGGCTAAGCTTACAAATGCTGAGAAAGTGATGTCACTATTCACTATAATACCTAATAACGTCACTAAATTGATCAAAAAAGGCCATAATTCTAATTCTCAAGAAATTGACCATTGTGCTATTATTCTTAACTTAGTTGAAAATCTTGATTTAATGAGAATAATTAAATTTGCATATGAAAGCGGATTGCAATTGATCATTCAACACTGAAAACCCATTCTTCTATTCATCACTTTAGATTCGAAAAGAAGATAGCTTGAAAGTGCAACGAATTATTTCAGCTTTATAATCATCATACTGAAAATTTGATATTTAAATAGATATGAACATAAGGTGTGAATAATCGTTTCGGTATGCCAAAAACATCTGTATTGCTTTATTTTCATTGAATTTTAATTATAATTAACTATTCGGGTAGAAAAGAGGATCTGAAAAGAATAATTTTTAATTCATTCATAAAGCTCTAAAATTTTTCAAGCTATCTGAGCTTATATTACTCTATGATTTAACTTCTGTAAGCTACTCGTAGTATGGGCTATATACTGATTCATTTTTAAGACCATGATAACTTTAACATGAAATTATGCTTTTGCAAGACAAAATCGTAAGATTTGAAAAAATTTTCAACTCGACACAAATCAATAATTACACTCAGAATTACAAAGTTGCATACGATGGGTGTTCAGAAATTAACAGACGTTTTGAAATAAAAATAAATAAATTGGTAAAGACAATTTTTATTATATGTACTATTTTTTCACACAATTACCATTTGAATTAAGGCATTTATCTTGACGTGGTACAAGTTTTTCAATACTCTCTCTGTAGGAGCCTGTGGCCTGCGACTTGTCGATTATTGGTAGACGTCGATGTTCTGCAATCAAATTTTCTTACAGCAGTAGTTTTTAATAGTGATGTGCTGGATGTCCGTATCCGCGGATATTCGGGGTGAAATAGATATCCGTATTCATATCGGTATCCGTTACTTTTTGACCGGGTCTAAAATGGATCTTCCATATGATAATTGAGTGAGACCACTTCATGAAAGTTTACTTTACTTTTATTTTTTTAAATTAAATAATTAGCGTGGATACTAATTAAGTAAACAATTAATAATTCTGACAATAAAGAATAGTTTAAATAGTAAACAATAATTCTGACAATAAAGAATAGTTTATAGGATTAAGCAATTCATATAAGGAAGCAAAAACAATCATATGTCATAATTAAAACTATAAATTATATTTCAGAAATAGAAGCTTGGCAGCTTTGTCTCCAATAAGTCTGTTACGATGAGGATCATAAATAATTCCTGCTCCGCTAAAAAACTGCTCACTCGATACACTTGTTGCTGGTGACGATAGCTAAATGCAGGCTATATGACTTAGTCGTCTAAAGTTTTTATTGTGAATCTGCCAATACTTTAACGGCGCATATTTTGATAGCGGGCGTATTTTGTCGTAGACGTTATCTTTTTAATGTTCAGAGTGCCTTTCATCGTCGTCACTATCTAACATATCAGCTATGAAGTCATCACTATCTAGCATGTCAGCTATGAAGTCGCCTAAAGTATTGCAGTGTTTTTTCTGACTGTTTTTTCCATACCAATTGCAATCGTGATTGAGTGATTAACTTCTATTTCAAGTTCTGTTAGTCGTTTTTGTGAGACATCCTTGGTAAAAAATTTGCTGAAGAACTTACCCTTATATTGGGGATCTAAGAAAGTTGCTGTCTGGAACAATATGTTGTTGATTTCAAAAAAGCGAGAATCCAATTCATTTGTCAATGTAGATCAAAAAAATTAAGAATGGTAGGTGTACTCAAAATGTCGCCACTATCAGTGGGATCAGATATTTAGTCATACAATTTATTCAGTGCTCGTACTAGAATAAGGACATCAGATATATACTACCACTCAAAAGTGTTTAGGCACTCTGTTTAGCAGCAAAAATGTATGAAAATCCAGTAATAATGTGATAATATTTATTTTTTATGTCCATCTACACATACATTCATAAAAAGCACTTAATAGATGCGAAAATTAAAACGCTTAACTTAAATATTGCCTTCATTTATGTGACCTCTTCTTGACTTAATAATTGCAGCACACAATCGAGGCATTCTCGCAATAAGTTTTGCCAGAGTTTCTTGTGCTATTGAAGTCCAACATGACTGCAATTTGTTCCACATGTCAGTAGCTGATGTTGGATCCAATTTCTGTACTTCCCAATCCAGTTCTTCCCATAGTAACTCGATCGGATTCAAGTCGGGCCTCTGGGAAGTCCATTCCATAATTTTGAGAGTTCTTTCGTCTTCTATATGGCGTAGATAGCGTTTGCATAATTTCGAGGACTATTTTGGGTCATTATCTTGCTGGAAGATAAAATTTTGACCCAAAAGACGAATTCCGGAAGGGATTGCGTGGTTCTCCAAAATTTCATAGCAGCCCTCCCCTACACTACTATCAGCAAAGCAGCCCCACACCATCACTGAACCGCATCCATTCTTCACGGTATCAGCAATACACGCTTCTCTGGCACGTTCACTCACAGATCTCCTCACGAATATTCGCCTTCGGATTCCAAACAGTTCAAATTTAGACTCATCTATCCATAAAACGTTGTTCCAGTCTTCTATGGTCCAATGTTGGTGTTCACGAGCTCATTTAAGTCGCTTTCGCTTATTTTGTTTGCGAGGTAATGGCTTTTTCACGCAATGTGGCAGTGTAGCCCGACTTTCTGTAGACGACACTTTGCTGTCAAAAAACTGCTTGGCTTTGGGCGACCAACATTTAATTCTGCCGTGATTTCTGGGAGTATTTTACACCTATTTAATTTGCTGTTAACCATTACTCTGCGATCATTTGCGGATGTTGATGCTTCCGGTCTCCGACTCCGTCTTTTATTAAGATAACTGCCACTTTCCCGATATTTTTTTACGTTATAATCGACCGTAGCTTGAGGTATTTTCTTTTTAGGTCTTTGTAAAAAATTTTTTTACAAAGACCTACTAGTTTCGCGACCTGTCTGTCCGTCTGTCCGTCCGTCTGTCCGTCCGTCCGTCTGTCCGTCTGTCCGTCTGTCCGTGCGTCACAGCTGATTTCCTCAGAAACTATAGAAGCTAGAATGCTCAAACTTTGTGAAAAGGTCAGAAGTGATGATCTCTCAAAAGTTAAGGCCTTGACAAAAATTTAAAAAATGTTTAAGGGGGCTCCCCCCTAATAACGAATTGGCCCTTAAAAATTTTTTTTAATCAAAGGTAGTCGAGTGGGGTATCAAATGAAAGGTCCTGATTAGAACTTTTAGAATCTGAAATAAAAATATCATTTCATGAATTAGGGGGTCCACGGGAAGGCAAAATGTACCCAAAATTTGTGTCCCCCCCCCTCGCGATTGGACACCTTTCAGCCGAAAAATCTGAAAATTATAACGAATGTGGACCTTTATGAGTACAAGGGCAACAAATACCTTAGAAATTGAAATTCGCTCAACTTTGTTAATAATAGTATGATTTGTAGATTTTACATTTTTGCCCATAAAATCAAAACGGTAACTTTAAACTTCTTGAAATTTTGCAATTATATAGACTGACATAAGATATATATGTTCACAAAATTTAATTGAGATCCAATTATAATCAAGTGAGTTATAGCCATTTCAATTATATGGAATTACAACAACGATAACACGTGTTTATGGTTCATATAGGGTTTTCCAATAAGAGGTGTTATTTTAATATTAAAAGAAAAATGCCATTTTTTAAAATGAATGATCGCATGTTAAGTTCATTATAAAGAAGAAGATATGCCGTTAATAGCAATAACTAACATTGGGCAAATAACCACTACGACACGCTTACAGGACCATATCCTCTTCATGAAATTTTCCATAACCAAATCGCAAAGTGGCTACCCTATGTCCTCGATAGCCTCACAAATTTCATCTTTGAGATCTTGAATTGACGCTGGGCTATTGGCATAGGCCTTCTCTATCACGTGGCTCCAAAGGAAGAAGTCGCAAGGTGTTAAATCAGAAGATCTATTCAAAATAACACCTCTTATTGGAAAACCCTATATATATTTAAAATTGACTTAGGTACTTTTATTTTCTTACAATTTTCATGAAAATTTAAGGAATAGTGTTTAACTTGAACATGTTCATCGGCCGAGCATTCAGAAAAATCATTTAAGCGGGATTAAAATGGCGGCTGCACTGTGCTTATGAAAGAAACTGTGCATCTTTTGTATAAATTTGAACGATTTCATATCGAAGTATTGGATGAATAATTCAAGTTATCGATTCACGCCATTAGAAGACTTGTTTCTAACCCTACGATGTTTACAAAGACCTTCTGGTAGGAGCACTCTCCTGCTTACTCAACTTGTTTTTTGGTAATTTCTGGTTTACTTATACCACTTTTATCGTACGCTATATTAAGCGTACGCGTTTTCATACTCAATTCTTTTTGCGGAGGCATTTTCAAAAAACTATCACTCGATATTTCGCTCACGACGTTGACAGAGTAAATACCACACCACAACTGACCATAAGTTATGGATATCACTATAATCTTCTAGGAAGGTCATTTAAACATCATTACCTACATTTTACCTGATAAATAACTTTCTCCAGAAATTTCTACGAATTATCCTTGTAATTACATCGCAATAAACAATTTCCGGGAATCCGGCCATGTAAAGGAGAGTAATCCTTATCTCATATAACGGGTGTTTCTTACCGAACCAAATTTTAAATACGTATTTAACTTTATGATGTTTTTCTTGTAAACTTAATACTGTAGAATAATCCATGAAAAAGGGGTGCCATAACACTTTTAAGCGGTAGTGTACATGTAGTTGAGGCGCCAATTTTTTCGGTGATACTCTCCAGAGGTCTTAATACTCTTACTCATTCTTGAACCACAATCCACTCTCCAGAACTGAGCTGATCTATTTTATTATTCGAAGAATAAAGCGACAACGAATCCTTAACGCAAGTAACTCTTACTAACATATAATAGGTAGAGTTCCAGCGTGTTGGTAGATCTTGCAAAACTTTTAAAACATTTTTGTTGAACCGGATTTGTATCTCCTTCAGTTTTTGTTTTGCTATTGTTGAATGGTTAAAATGTCCTGCAATTTTTCTGCATTTTGAGAATAAAATGGAAATCGTTTCCTTATTTTGTTATTGTTTCTGTGACTACCAGATATAGTTCATGAGCAACACAGTCAATATGATTGAAATTGGCTAAAGTGCAGCCTCGCTTCATATTGGCTCCTCCGTCTCTTAACACACAGTGTACATTTTGTGTTGAGATTTCCACTCCTCAAGCATGGACTGAAACATTGCCGCAATATAATCTCCTGTGTGGCGTTCTTCAAGAAGTTCCGCTTTTAAGACAATATATTTTCGAATGAAATGTCTTGCAATGCCGTGGCATGTTAAGGATAATATTGAAACTCAGGAATAGGAATCTGCCCAAATATATGATGCACTTTCTCAAAATCCCTTAACATATCTTTAATTTTGGATGAATCTTTACCATAAATTTCATTACATATAAGGTCAGTAAAATATTTGTTGCCTTTTAAAGCGGAATCCCAATTGTTCTACGTGTTGAAACGATAAATTACATAAAGCTATCATTTTAGCGCTAAGTTGATCTATTCTTATTGACTTGGGATTCGTACTATCCCACATCTTGATATTTTCTAAATATTCCTTGAAGTTTGTTTGTCTGAATTTGCTGTTTGCGGAGATGTTCTCCTCGACACTCTTTTTGGCGAAGTTTTCTTCTAACAATGTCTCATATTGATTGAGATGATTTGTCAATGAATTGGTACCTTTTCCCTTCCGAGAATAGCTTCCTTTGCAGATTTTGCATTTGGCGCATTCATCACTCACTAATAAAAAATATCTCTAAACATCACTGTTAAACTTTTTTGTTGACATTGTTCTTAAAGTACACACGCAATGTTTTTCAATCATAAGAAACAAAATGTACATTCGCCCTACACAAAACCAGAAAAGACAAGTTGAGTGAGCAGGAGAGTGCTCCTACCAGAAGGTCTTTGTAAACATCCTAGGGTTAGAAGCAAGTTTTCTAACAGCGTGAATCGATAACTTGAATTATTCATCCAATACTTAGATATGAAATCGTTCAAATTTATACAAAAGATGCACAGTTTCTTTCATAAGCACAGTGCAGCCGCCATTTTAATCTAGCTTAAATGATTTTTCTGAATGCTCGGCCGATTGAACATGTTCAAGTTAAACACTATTCCTTAAATTTTCATGAAAATTGAAAGAAAATAAAAGTACCTAAGTCAATTTTAAATATATATAGGGTTTTCCAATAAGAGGTGTTATTTTGAATAGATCTTCTGATTTAACACCTTGCGACTTCTTCCTTTGGAGCCACGTGATAGAGAAGGCCTATGCCAATAGCCCAGCGTCAATTCAAGATCTCAAAGATGAAATTCGTGAGGCTATCGAGGACATAGGGCAGCCACTTTGCGATTTGGTTATGGAAAATTTCATGAAGAAGATATGGTCCTGTAAGCGTGTCGTAGTGGTTATTTGCCCAATGTTAGTTATTGCTATTAACGGCATATCTTCTTCTTTATAATGAACTAAACATCCGATCATTTATTTTAAAAAATGGCATTTTTCTTTTAATATCAAAATAACACCTCTTATTGGAAAACCCTATATGAACCATAAACACGTGTTATCGTTGTTGTAATTCCATATAATTGAAATGGCTATAACTCACTTGATTATGATTCGACCTCAATATATATCTTATGTCAATCTATATAGTTGCAAAATTTCAAGAAGTTTAAAGGCACCGTTTTGATTTTATGGGCAAAAATGTAAAATCTACAAATCATACTATTATTGACAAAGTTGAGTGAATTTCGATTTCTAAGGTATTTGTTGCCCTTGTACTCATAAAGGTCCACATTCGTGATAATTTTCAGATTTTTCGGCTGAAAGGTGTCCAATCGCGAGGGGGGGGACACAAATTTTGGGTACATTTTGCCTTCCCGTGGACTCCCTAATTCATCAAATGATTTTTTTATTTCAGATTCTAAAAGTTCTAATCAAGACCTTTCATATGATACCCCACTCGACTAACTTTGATTAAAAAAAATTTTTAAGGGCTAATTCGTTATTAGGGGGGACCCCCCTTAAACATTTTTTAAATTTTTGTCAAGGCCTTAACTTTTGAGAGACCATCACTTCTGATCTTTTCACAAAGTTTGAGCATTCTAGCTTCTATAGTTTCTGAGGAAATTATCTGTGACGCACGGACAGACGGACGGACGGACAGACGGACAGACAGGTCGCGAAACTAATAGGTCTTTGTAAAATTTTTTTTAAAAAGACCTAAAAACACCAACTGAATCTTTCCGACGCTAATTCTACACTGCCCTATGCAGCACTATACTGTGAACAAAACTAAACACAATGCAAATTGATAGACCTTTGTGATTCTTTTTCATTTTTATTTCGTAGAATCATCGATGCAGAAGCACGTGCAAAGGCAAAAACTGCAAAAAACCAAAAAACATTGAGATCCGTATCCGCGGATCTAAAGACTTTTGATTCGTATCAGTATACGCGGATACTTATTTTTTGCGATCCGGCACATCTCAAGTTTTTCAGAAGTCTGATGTGTGTATCTTAGTTTTTTTTTTCGATGAATAGTTTTTTGATTTTTGACTTAATTTTCTGAGTATGGTAGAAAGCTTTATGTATTTTCGCAGCAATGCTTTGCCGACTTACATTCAAAGTTGGCTTCCTCTGTTTAGTGACTTTTTTGTGAAATCTCCTGTTCAATTTTATTAGATTTTCCAAACCCCTAAGATGAAAAATCATTGCCATGATTTGTCATTTTGCCATTGCCTTCTGGTTCCCAACCAATCACCACCCAATAACATATAATAAACAAATGATAAATCTTTTTCAAATAAAACTACTTTCTCTATATTAGAATTTCTGCAGGGTTTTCTCAAGATATAGGACGCTATTGTGATCAGTTTCATTTGTCTTATTTTTTGTCCGTCCTTGTTTCATAGTCTATCAAATCAATAATGTAAATCCTGAGCATATTTTTCATCGTAGCTGTGTTGGGTATTAAATATAGAGTTTTCCATTAGGGACGTAACGATTTTGTATCTTTATATGAACGCATCCTTAAACTTTTTTAACGAACTGTCAATGTCAAAACGTTAGTTAAAGTCAACATTTTCATCATAGTGAAGCTCACGAACAAGCAGCGTTTGGAAATTATTAAAAATTACTAACGAAATTTTGAGTCGGTGGTCGCAACTTTAAGATCACTTACTCCAATTTTCAGCCGTAATAATCGTCCCATCCAACAAGCTGTGCGTGCTATAATGGATAAGTTCGAGCCCAAACTTTCACTAATGGACGTTCCGGTGACAAAAAGACGTCGTACTGCTCAATTCGAAGAAAATATCGCAGCCATAAGTTCATTGATTCAAAATGAGTCAAATGTGTTGATTCTACGTCTTTCTTAAGAATTGGGCATCGCTCAAACGACACTATGGCGTATTTTGCGAAAATATCTTGGCCTACATGGTTGCAAGATCAAATAGACTTAAGAACTAAAGCTACTTGATCATTCGCCGAAGTTTCTCCAACTGGGTTCTGGCAAAGCTTGAAGAAAATGAAGAATTTCTACAAAAAATCATTTTCAGCAATGAAGCTCATTTTTGGCTTAACAGCTTTCTTAACAATTAAAATATGCATTATTTGTCAGTAAGAAGCCCACATCTGCTTCTTGGAACACAGTTGCATCCGCAAAAAAATACTGTTTGGTGCAGTTTCATGTCGGAGGTGTGATTGGGCGGTTTTTTTTTTTCGTGGATGAAAACGACCGTCATGTTACCGTCAACGGAGACGTTTTATGTTGGAAGATTATTTGTGGCCAAAAATCAATGAACTTGGCATCAACGATATGTGGCTTCAACAAGACGGTGCCGCTACCCACACAGCACGCCTCACAATCAATTTATTGAAAGGCAAATTTGGTGAACGTGTTATCTCGAAAACTGGTCCGGTCGAATTGCCGCCTCGTTCATGCAATCTAACACCATTGGATTTCTTTTTATGGAGCTATATCAAGTCACTGGTCTATGCCAACAAGCCAAAAACTTTAGACGAGCTCAAAGCCAACCCGAAATTGCCAACGGAAATGTGTACCAGAGTGGTGGGAAATTGGGACCAAAGAATCGACAGCTGTAAACGGGCTTTTGGTGGTCATATGACCGAAATAGAATTTCATTCCTAAAATGTAATGCTTGCACTACACCTACAATGAATTTGAACTCAATATCTCAAATATTTATGTTTTATTACTAGATAAATTTTTTGTGTTCTTAATGAAAACCCCTATAAAAGGTGCGTAACTATTAAATTTTTGCAGAGTTGTAGAGGGGAAGCGAAAAGGAAAATTATTTTAATTATCTCATAGGAAATTCAGGCTAGGCCATAGGAATTTTTAATTTTTCTGCTACGCTCCAATTGTTAAACTTTTTTATATATATTTACAGCATTTGTTTCTTCCTTTACTATAATGTTCATAACCGTGACGTAAACTTATTTACGGACAGAAAAAAATTGTTACATAAACATGATCATATTTCCCTTCAGGCAGCCAGTTACGTGTATTTCTCATCTTACCATACCTGAGAAATGCGGAACTAAAGTCTACTGACTTCAAAGAATTTGTCACTTACGCTCCATTATTGTAATTCTGCATTTTAACTTTAAAACCGCAAATAAGCTTTAAGTGCCTTACAAACTATTATTGCAATTTATCTTTTCATCACCAGACTTTCATTTGAACTCTAGGATTAAAAAATTTAACATCAACTCGACCATAAGAGCTTAGAAATTGAAAGTGCAAAGAAGTTAAGAGCCCACTTTGACTGTAAAAGTTTTTTCCTTAAGTAGCTGCAGTTAATGCAATTATTGTTTGTTTTTCTCTTGATGATGATTGATTATATTGGCTAAGATTTTAAAATTCGTATTGCCAATAGTGAAAACATTGAAAACGTGAGTGAGATGATTATTTGTAAGAAAACAATGTCAACGAGTTTTAATGTAAATGCTCATGAATCTAGTAAATAAATAATGAGATCCTTTTACGACTAAGTTGCAAATGCAATGCGAATGTTTGCAGTGAATACATAATGGGATTGCCTAGAAAATTCGCTTTTTACATTAATTTTTCATTCTTAAGGTATCGTGAAATAATTTTACAAAATCATACTAAAATCAGCATCTCGTAAGGATTTTCAGCTAAACGGAATTTTTTTTTCTCTTTCCTTTGATCTATTTACATTGCTACTCATTAGAATCCTTGAATATTATGTGTATAATGTGTAATTTGATCAAGACTCTTTCAAAATATTGATCGAAATTTTCTGTAAATTTTAAGTTTACACCAGTGCACATTTAAACACTTACATAAGTGGAATTATTTTCGATTAAACGATCTATTAACACAAACTTCAGCAGTTTGTTGGCTTCCTACCAAGTCTTGATTATTGTGATAGTTATTCATAACGAAATTGTGTTTATAGATCATTCCTAAAATAATTTTAAGCTATGCTGCTACTAAACAGCCACCTGTAACATGACTTTCAGTGACTAAGCATTTAGTGTGACATTGACAAATTCATTGGAATTTAATTAAATTAATTATAGAAATAGTGTAAAATATCTGTCTAGAAACTGAAAATATTTGAATCCTTTTAATCTCTACTAAACCATAAGGATTTACCGTATCTTATATATTAGTATCAAAACATTCATTCGTAATTAGTTTCATCGCAATTATGTCAGCTTTTCACGCTCGAAATTAAATTAGAAATGATTTGTTTCAAAGACATGAAAGATGTGATTTCATCATGCGCATTTAAGCTAATTTCAAAAACTGTTTTCGTTAATGCATGCTGTAGGATAAATGATGTCATACATGCTGAAAATAAACACTCTGATAACATTGAACTAACAAATGCATAAATTTTATGCTTTGTAAATTACCTGTGTATGCGTAACAAAGCGCGAATGGTGTATTTGCATTATTTGCATATTTACGTTTTACTCATATATGTATAAACAATTTGTAAGGTCAAAAAATTTCCAACTTTTAGTAGTTTATTTTGGTTTGGTTTGAATGAACACTATACTCATAGCGTACATGTACCAGTTGTATTTTCGCGTTACAGCTTTTGTTTGTATACACACATATGTACATATGTGATAATATTATAGTTCTCCACTTGAGATTCAGACGTGTGATCCATAAAAGCTTTGCTATAAAAAATGAATTCCGTTGAACTTGCCATTCAACATTGAATTCAATTTTTTTCCTTGATTGAGAGGAGATTATAGTTAATTAGTCGTATGGGTGAATATATATTGATATATAAAGTGTTGTTATAGATTTTATTGTAAAAACGATTAAACTCCGCATAAAGACCTTCGTCGGAGTCATCTATCGAGTGGGTTGAACGAGATTCAATGATCTGATCTGATGTCATTTCTAATGAAAAATCAAGGCCAGAGTCATGCTGAAAAGTTGTTTTTTTTATGTGATTCTGAACGAGCTAAATATGGTTGCGTGTAGTGGTATGGAGATTAATGCACTGCTTCCTGCGTCTTAAGAGTAGTATTAATTATTCGCAGTGATGATCCCATACAAGGTATTAAATCTGGCAAGTTTTGATGACACAAAATTTTATTTTGCGAAATGAGTTATCTCAGAGAAGGCAGGCTAGCAAAAACAACTTATTCACGCTTAACAAATGATTTTAAAGTCTATTTATCAAGAAAAGTTATAAAAATATTTCGGTGATAACAAATTCGCTATCAAGGACAGGAATGCAGCTGTAATAAAATTATATAATTTCTGCAAAGTAATTTAAAGTCATTTGCATTGCATTGCGTTTCAACTTTCTCCATGCAAATTTTTTATCGAATTAATTTTTATCTTTTAGTATCTCTACCTCGTTGTAGATTCATGTTATTAAAGATTTATGGCAAAGACTGCGATAAATTTAAAAGAGGAGGTGTTAAATCATATCATTGAAGTGTTTACTTTTCCTGTGAAACATCATTCAGCGAGGCAACAGATAAGATCGTAACATGAAGTTTTGTCGCCCCACTGGTAGAGCGAGTCCATGATCCACATGCAAATTGCGTACGCATGCTATTACAGCTTTCAATTTTCTTTGGTGACAATTTTCACTATCGTCTTGGGATCAATGTTTCATTGGAAAATGATGATGTTGATGATGATGGTCATTAATATCACCATAGGAGTCATTGTCATTTGCACTAGACGGAGCAAAAATGAGCGCCAGTTTTTTGATAGAGGCATCGTTACCAACACCAGGTGTTAGTGATTAGGACTACCAACATTAATCACGTATAAGCTGTTGTTGTTGGTAAATAAAGTGCTCTAATGTTTTGCAAAAGCAAGAAACCTGAATGTAATCAATGTTGTATATGCAAACGTATAATTCTCCCTGGATCAAAGCGAGTTTTCTTCTTAATCTTAGCTTGGATAACTAAACTTCTTCCAGGTCTCAGACAGGTCTACAAGTAGGGCCTTATCGTCTAGGTCCCATAAAAGTTGACTTCCGGACTTTACTTCCTCTATTTCTTCTATGCTTTTCATATTCAAAGTGGGATCCTAAACACAGCTTAAATTTTATGATGAAGCTGTGTGCCGATTTTCTTTTGGAACTGGTTGAAACCCTTAAAAATATTTTGACTGCACAAGGCCAAATGTATGAAAAAATTCTCTCAAGATCTGCCGTTGATGCAACTACTGTTAGCAATCCAAGTGTCTTCAAACTACGGCCCGCGGGGCAACTTCGGCCCGCCGGTGCCATTAATCTGGCCCGTAAAAACTAGTGACCCGTTTCACAAATCTGGCCCGTGAAAACTAGTGAGCCGTTTCACCAATCTGACCCGCTTATTGTGGGTTATTGTGCTGTGATAAGTTGAATAACAAACAAAATAATAATTATTCGATCTTATTTACTTGCAAGGTGAAACTTAATGACTAGTATAATACGTAAAAAATTTAACTTGACCATAAAAGGTAACAAAACCAGATCGATCATATTCTGATCCAACAACGTTAGGCTTTGAGCATAACATACTTGCCGTCCGTACATACCGAGGCGCCAATTGTAACTCAGATCATTACTTGATCAAATTAACCTATCGATGTGTTTGTCAAAGGCATATTTGGTGAAGACCAGCTCGCTACAAAAATTTGTCACCAAAAGGCTCCAAACGGCGTCTATGGCCAAAAATTTCATGAAGACCCTCGACAACCAGCTGGCTCCCATCTTATCAGACGCATCGTTAAAGAAAAACAACGAGCTCTGGATGGAAGTGAAAGCGGCTATTAGACCGTGGCAGAACAGACGATTGAACATCAAGTCCGGTTCAAGAGAAATGATTTGTTAGATGATGAGTGCCAGAATGCGTCAGACAAGAAGCAGTAGCCGTACAAGATTACGTAGGTAGGAAACCCAGGATGAACAGAGAACACTATGAAAATCTCAGAAGAGTAGCGAATAAGATAATTAGAATTAAGAAAAAAAAATATTATGACCACCAATTGAGAAGTATAGATGTAAGTCTAGCGAGCAAAAAGACAAGCATACAAAGTAGTGAAAAGCATGAAACGTGGTTATCAGCCCAAAACCACGCTCTTTCGTGATGAAATCGGCAATATCATCGCTGATGAAGCCAAGATTAAGAAAATATGGGTATCATATTTCCAGAACCTCCTTAATCTTTCGCACAGCTCCAGAACATTGAGCCTATAGATGTTTTCGAAGAGCTTTCATTAGGCCCACTAACTCTGAAGACTGAAAACACCTATGCCCGCTCAAAAGCTGAGTCAGATAGAAGTCAGTCTTACCATGCCTTCGATTTAGCTACGGTCTCACATCCGGGACGAAACGCGCAGTCCACCTTCCCTTCGTGCAATCCACCCAAGACTGCTGCCAATCGTTGAGTGAGCGCTATCTCTCTTTACGGACAACCATCTCCCTCGCATCCTCGTTTCGACGCAGACAAATAGAGCGGCGCTCTCTAGCAAGGAGGGCAACAGGTATCACGCCTGCAATAACTCTCATCGCCAAATCAGAGACTGTCGGATACGAAGATGCAATCCTCATTGCTCCTGTTCTCTGTACCTGTGCCAGGCGTTTTCGGTAAACCTCCTTACTGAGAGCGTCGCCCCATACCTCTGCTCAGTGTAGTTGCACTGACCCTACAGCACTCATCAAGAGGCGTCTTCTTGATGGGCTGGGTCCCTCTACGTTGGCCATAAGTCGACTCAGAGCCGATACTCCTGAAGCAGCTTTCTCAGCCGTTGCCCTGGTTTGCTCAGAGAAACTCATCTTCGAGTCGATCAGTAGCCCCAGGTTCTTCACCGATGGCTTTGATTCGATTTGCATATCTCCAATACTGATCATCCTTACTCTCTCTAGGGATTCTCTTTTTCGTCAAGATGACCACTTCGGTTTTCTCCAGTGCTAAATTGAACCCGCGAGCAGTCTACCAGTCCCTCACTCGGCGCATTAGCATACCTAGCCTAAGTTGCGCCAGTTCAACGGTGCGTCTAGCGACCAGAGCCGCAACATCATCCGCATAGCCGACCAAGTGCGACTCATCTGGCATCTCGGGTCTCAGTAGCCCGTTGTAAGACACGTTCCACAGGTCCGGACCAAGGATAGATCCCAATGTAATTACTGCTTAGTACTTAGATCTAAATACTAACGCAGTAAAAGTGCTTTGTTACTAAATTATGCCATTTGATGGAAATATTTGTTTATGCCAAATATCAACTTTTATTAACGGAAATCCAACTATTATTAAAACAATGTGTTTAAAACTGCTTTTAATTTCACTACCGTCATTAAACTTGCTCTTGCTATTAAATTTCAATATGTAAAAAAACTTCTCTCAATTTCATTGATGTGATTATCTTCGCTATTTCATTATTGTTAATACAACATAAATTCATGTAATTCACCTTATTAATGTAATCAACAAAATTCATGTTTTCAAGTTGTCGTGAAAATCATACTACTCAGCAGTAATCATTTTTTTATAAATTCATTGATTTAGCTTAAAGTACAAATTTTGATTATATGACAATTAAGTTTAGTTTGTAATTAAGGAATTTTATTGTATAAAAGAAATTCAATGATAATAAATTTTCGTATTCGAAAGCAAAGCGTGGACCAAGCCTATTTATTTTCCTACAGTGAGGCTGCTGTGGGGCGACTAACAATTGTGAAGTCTTAGAATTAGACAATTGGTGTTCCACTTGTTGTGTATAAGATTCTATCTTTACGAATTGTTTTCTCGATTGCCCATTGCAGGAGCATTAGGTGTACCACTTAGTGCATTTACCCCTATCCTCTTTAAGCATTAAGTGCAATACTTAGTGCAAATTAAACCCTATATTTAATTTGGTGATTCACCAGGTTAAACGTCGAGATCGGTGAAGACTCTTCTCGAGAAAATAAGTTAACAATTAAATTGCGTTGAAATAGTTAATCGAATAAAACAACGACTCTTTGATTGTTCTGTATTTCAAGAGCTGGCACTTTGGGAGATTGATCAGACTCTATGTAATTTATATAGAAATTAAACTGCAATTATTTCAACCGTTTATGTTGTTGTCTCAAATATATTGCACAACCCAGAATTGACAATTTTTTAATCAAAAATAATTTTTCAAGTTAAAAATTATAAAAAAAAAAAGTTTTTTTTTTGATTATATGCATAGTTTATTGTCTGTAAATACGTATAACTTTTTACAAACAAAACAGCCTATTTATGCACTTATGTTTTAACCTTTTTGCTGTTTACTTATAAAATACGATATCTATTAATTTGCTACTATTATTACCTAAATCCTCATTTAGTCTACTTTCCTGATTTCTAAGCTGACTTTAAAATATTTTTTTCCTACTTAATAACCTCTAGGCTATCGAAATTTATTAGGCGTCCTTCTTTAATTCTTCTTCTTCTTCGTAGCACTACAGCCCCTCTCAGGCCTTCGCTTCCTGCAAATAGCACCTCCAACTGTTTCGGTCCATTGATCGCGTCCTCCAATTTCGAAATCCGAGCAGCGATGAACTGTCTTCGTCGACCGAATCAGACCAGCGTTTCCTTGGTTTTCCCACTAGTCTGCGGCCTTCAGTTCTCCCAACGAATACTTTTTTGGGTATCTACGATTCATGTGTCCCGCCCATTGCAGCTTCCGCAGTCTTACAATCGTTATGACCTCCGGTTCGTCAAAAATGTCATACAGCTCATTTTTTTTCGTAGCTCATAGTTGCATCGAATTCGCCATTGGTCCCGGTCTAGCTTTGCTCCGATTATTCGTCTTAGAAACCGTCGCTCAAAGGCGTTCAATATATTTGCGGATGCTTGGGTTAGGGTCTACATTTCGCACCTTGGAGCTTTGTTTTCCTGTGAGCTTTGTTTGCCTGTGTATACAGCTGGTCTTCAAGATCGTCGAAATTGAATAAAATATTTTATTTGCGAGTAGCATTCGTCTTTTTCATTAGCGGTCCTCGTTATTTTGGCGTCTAAATACACGAATTCGTTCACATTTTCGATATTGTATTCACCAAGTGTTATATTTTGTGTTTTTAAGGAATTTTCCTCGACTGCGTCATAAGCTTTGTTTTATTCTCATTGATTTATAGCCCTACTAGTTTTGCCTCGCTGTCGAGTTTCAGGAAGAATTCTTTGGTAGTTGTTAATGACCATGACAAATTATTGATGTCGTCCTCATAGGCTACTACTTCGCTCGACTTGTATAGTAATGTACCTTATGAGGTACTCCAGAGCCAAATTGGATAGAAATGGAGCGAGCCCATCTTCCTGCTTTAGTCAGATATTTGTATCAAAGGCATCGGTGAGTTGGTTATTGACGTGGACTTGGGAGGTTGTCGACGTTATTGTCAGTTTGGTAAGACGGAATTATTTGGCTGGGATGACAAAGCAAAGCATTACTTAGTACAGTAAGTTATGATCAATGCTGCCGTACGCTTGCTTAAAGTGTACGAAAATTTGGTGTACGTCTTTGTTGAAGTTCCAGCATTTTTCAAGTATATGCTTGACAGTGAAGAATTGGTCTATCGTCACACTCCCTCTCTAAAACCACCTAGCCCAACGCAATTTGTGAAATTATTCAGGCTAGGTGCTCAGGTTGACAGAAGTCTTGCGCGTTTCAACACGAATACACCTCCTTGCCACAAAAGAGCTTTGCAACATGTATCGAACATGTTGTTGTAATTCCATATAATTGAAACGGCTACATCTCACTTGATTATAATCCAATTTCAATGAAATTTCTTAGACATGAGGACCATCTATTGTAATTATGCATTTTTCAGAGGTTACGAATATGGTTTCGATTCTATAGGGGAAAGAGTAAAATTGACAAATCATACTATTACTCACAAAGTTGAGTGAACCCATAAAGATCTATCTCCGTGATTTTATTCTGATTTATTGGCACATTTTCCGTATATTCTGCTTCCGCCGGGACCCCCTGATGCTCCATAACTTCTGATCTTTAGACAATGTTTGACAATTGTAATTTCTATAGTTTCTATTGCACAAATAGACGGTGTGAAACTAGTAGGTCTTTGTAAAATTCGTTTTCCAAACCCCTGAAAAGGTCTTAAAAACCTCTAATTCTTCTGGTTTATTTAAATTGTTGAATTTAATAAGCGCATGTTTATACTTGATAAGTAGGATAGAAATTTATATAACTTCATTTCAACTATGATTTAGTCCCGTAAAACAAGATCAAGATTTAATTCGAAAAAGACTGCTCATTTCCACGCAAGTAATTGAACTGCAGTTAATAAACACGCATAACTAATCGGGTTTGACTTGTCTTTTTCATTGATTATAATTTATTGCAACACTACTTATTTCACTAATTTCTATCAATCAGGATACTTAACGCACTCAATGCAATGCGTAAGCATTAACTTTCAATCGATTAAAAATTTTCCCTCTTTTTAATTTTTCAGATCTACTGTCGTACTGGGAGAATTTATTGGGGTGGAGCGAAACCACTGCCATCGCCCGCAAGATGCAAGAAGAAATGATCGTCTTGACTAATGCTTTGCATCGTCTTGGCAAACAAACCTGCGACTTGGACTCGGAAGCTTCCATCCAACTAGCTATTGAGGAGCTTAAGGTAATTATGGAAATTCTGAATCAAAGCTAACGAAGAATCTGCAATGAGATTCCCATATGAAAAGCTTGCATTGAGTTTTTTGTGTGATATGAAAATATAAGAAAAGCTTTTCAATTTCCGAAAAAAATGATTGTTAATTTCTATGGGCTTGAAATTAAATTTTTTTTCTTCAATTTAAAGTCGGCCGTTCATATCTAAATAAATTTACAATAATAATACATTGATGACCATTTATGTATTTTTTTCTTTTAGATCGAGAAAACCCAATTACAAACCTATCGGACCAATATGTTGCGCCTCAATGCTTCCGTTCACAGTTGGATAACGAGGGAAACGCTTAAGCAAGGCGGTGATCTCCACGTTAATCGAAATGCATTGAGCGGATTGCAGTCCACAAATGCAACGACTACGACAGCAACTGGGGAGATTGGTGCCACTGGGGACGAGACCGAGGGAGCAGCAAGTGGAGCAAGCACCCAAATCAGTACAGCGGTTCAATCAGAGAATATATTCCATTGCCAGCTGAAAGACGGTGTCGGCGATATGTACTGTGCGTGGGATGAAGCTGATGCAAGGTAAATATTCTGGTCATGTGTGCGCGCGAGAACTAACTCGCGAATTAAGAAAAGACCATTACTTCACATCTCGTTTAATTTCTAGGGTATCCAATCAATTGGAGACTTTGACGGCCTCATTGATTGCTTGGCGGCAACTCGAATGTGGCCTGTCGGAATTCCATCAGGTATTGCATGAGGATCGAGGAACTTTGGAAGGACTCGAAGGTGCTTTGAAACGAGGACATGCTAGTCCTAGTGAACTTGCACAAAATGTAAAAATAGTCGCCAAACTTCTATCGGAGAAAGTCGAAAGTGCAAGACAGCAGGTGAGTGCATCTCTTTTTTCCTCTTCTCTAACTGCACTACGCATCGAAGATAGTAGAAGAACGTGGTATTAATCTGAAATGAGCTTCTAGAACGGTTTCAAGTAGTCTGTAGGCATGTTTGTTTGCCTGCACTATTGCAGTGTAATTATCAAGCTGTAGAGTGAGCAAGTTTTTGCTTGATGGATTGATGAATTGTTAGCAGTCTTGAGTCGGATCCAAGTGGTTATTGACCGAATTCATTTGTGTCTTGTTTCATTTGCTTATTTTTTCGCTGAGTGATTTCGTCAACATTGAAATTGGCTGAACCCACTTCTTGACTCTATATTCAATTTAACCATCTGCATTTGAGAGTGAACTTGCATCAGTAAAAATCTCAAATCATCCTGAGTAGAAGTAAAAGAAAGTTTTGCTGGATAAGGAAGTAATTCTTGCTCTTTTAAATTGCAGTGCAATTGCGTGTTGCACAATGTTTTGCAAAAGTGCGCAATAAATGAATTTGCATATGTTCAGTGAACCCACTCTTTGAAAGATGACATCACTCTCCAGTTTGCATAGCAGCAAGGTGGGTGCCAAACTATTTACTTTAAATTTTTAAAAACTATTTGTCTACATTGTGGTCATCTCTGATGAAGACAGACAGTGCGTGATTACTTTACTAATTGATATTCTGTTTAAATGCACGATAGTAACACAACATATCAATTCAATAGACTATGATGATAGAGGTTTTTATGTTGGCAATCAAAATGTTACTGTCTATTAAACATAACTTTCCCCTTAATGTCTTTCAATTGAAATTCGTTTTTAATGGTTATTATGCAGTTTTAGCTTAGCTTGCTTTGTTCGATTTCTTGGAAAATTGTTTTATTTGTAAACACATGTGTATATATTTGTGTTGGGATAGCACATTTCACCGAGTACCAATATTTAATAAACAAAAAACATATTTTCAGTATCTTATTGCACCATGTTACAAAATTTCAGTCTCAATTTGCTTTCTGTTTTATTTTGTCAGAAAAACTGATTTGACTTCATATATTCCATTAAAGTTTTCTGAAAAAGAAACTTCAAAGTATCTAAACCTATTTTGAATGGCATCAGTGATTTCCCCAGAAGCATAATTCATCGACCATTTATATAACAAGTCATCTAGTCTTATGGTGTTTGTTGCTCCTTTATCCTTCCTCATGTTGATGTGGCACTTTGTTTGTCAAACAATTTTTTGGGCAGTCTACGTATGTGATGTTATAGATTTCATTTGATTTTTCCTCTTTCAACGGACCTTTCAAAGTTCTCAAAATTACTCCAGTTTCTGCATATTGACTAGATCCTACTACTATTATATGTTATTTATTCATCCTGTTAGTTGATATTCAAAATAACTCCGATGTATGCTAATTTTTTTCATAAGTTTTTGTTACGAATTTTTATGCATGTAAATGTTGTCGATTCATTTTCTCTTAGTTTTCTTTTTTTAGTATACTTTCGATTCTCTTATCATACCTATTTGTGGATGCTGCGTTTGAAACTGTCTGTCAGTGATCCTGGAATTTGATGACATTCTAATGTAGTCATTTTTGGGTTTTCTGAGTGTTTCTATGATACAAGTTAAATTCTTCCCTTTGATTACATTCAACAGTTCTTTTTGCTCTCAAAATAGTCGTACCATACTCGAAGAAAAATACATTTCTTGTACATTCTATTTTCAATCACCGTAGGACAGCAAGTTACCGATTGCCAACCGGTTAATAATTCTTTATTACTTCCATCAGAATGTGAAGAAGCTTTCGTTCATATACAACCTCTTCTCCAACTCCAATAGTGTTTTAATTTGCATGTGGATATGAGGCTTCTTGTGTTAGGCACTTATGCAATTGGTACATAATTTCTTTACTGGTATATTAGCCCACAAAGATTTGATGTCGAAGAAAATTATTATTATGTCTTCTCTTGGTCCTTTCAGCACTGCTGCGTTTCTTGCTGCATGTTCCTCATAAACTAATTTTATATCCTTGGATTGTCCATTCAATCAATTAGCTATGCTATTGTTATCAATTAGTTATGTTATTGTTATCTGCTATGATTTGCTTATGTTTGTTGCCTGGGTTTTGTATTTTTGGCTGACATTCGATTCGCTGCATTTTTCGGGCGCTGTAATGCATTCCATGCGTCCGTGGATCACAGCATGTTATTTTTTCAGAAACTACATAGAAGCTACAATAGTCAAACTTTGTGCAAAATTCATAAGTGGTAGTCTCTTAAAAGTTTAGGTCTTATCAAAATTTTCAATTTAAATCTTTTTATATAAATTGATATAAATTTTTGAAATCTGACAAAAGAATCAAAATACAGTAAAGTCACGATAATTTCAACTAATAAAAACTAGCATCGTTGAAACCATAGGCAAGATGAAATTATTGAACACTTATAAATTTGCTATTTGAACATTTAATTGAACTCAAATAAGGCGTACATTCTATAAACATGATTATAACGTTTAATTCAATTTATGTTTGAAAGAAATCGCTGATTTTAGATTGCTTAAAAGCGCGTTGAGAGCACCTGTTTATGGCCATGTTCTGTAGTTCTTGAAGTGTCTCAACTTTTTATGTAGAAATTGAGTTTTGCACAGACCATTTTAAGACAACGTCAAAACACCGAATAGCATCATCGTCCTTCACCTTTGGTGCCCCAATGATATTTTCATTTAGTTGGTTTGAAATCTCCTCTTCACACGAGTTATCGTCCAAGCTTACAGCATTCCTTTCTGATAGCTAATTTTCAATTTCACTGCTACTAAATGTTTCTGCTGGCGTTATACGTGTCAGCATGATAGGCACTGATTCAGCTTTATTTTTCTCAGAAAGCAGACGCAATTGGAGATTCTGCAAGGGCAAATACTCTTCAGGCGAATAGTCTTCCGATTTTTCTATGATGGAGAGTCGATTCCACGGCGTTGAAAGGAGCATAACTGCATCCCTTGAGTTTAGTTTCTTAACAGATGTTTGATGTCAGAATCAGTTTCAGTCATTCGTTACAATATAAATTTTTTGTAATTTACATAATTTGACCAAATTAATTGCGTTTTGGTCCATTGGCTGGATTAGGGCTGTACAGTTGACAGGTAAAAACATTGTAACAATGAAACCATTAACAGTTTTAGGTTCTTCGGGATTCGGATGAGCTGGAGCGTTGTCAAGCAACAAAATGGCTGTTTCTGGTAAACCTCGTGATCGCATGAACTGCCACACCTGGCAAATTAAAAAGACCATATGTATATGATTTAACATAATATGAATATGTTCAATCATATTTGTGCCTACTTGAGGAACAAAGCTGTCATGGAACCGGAGTTTTAAAATGTCTTTAGCCATCCACACATTTTTCGAGTGGTGGTATTCTACGGTATTCGAATTCATATTTTCGAAAGTTCGTGGGTTCCGTGCTTTTCCAATGACTAAAAGTTTGAGCTTATGGCTACCAGAAGCATTAGTGCATACTATAAAGTTTAGGCGCTCTTTACTGGTTTGCCGACCGGGAGCGCTGGTTTCTTTAAAGTGAACGAGTGTTTTTTCAGGGTGTAGTTTCCAGAACAATCCTGATTCATGTATTGTAGCATTGCTCAAAAGTTAAATTCATTTCGGCTATTTTTTTTCATTAAAACCAATAAATTCCCCTATTTGCGCAGGCTTATTAGATAGTTTTTCGCCACAAATCTCATGACGTTTCTTAAAATTGTCAATCCAACCTAAACTTGCAGTGAAGGTGGGGCACTCTTTAAATTTTTCATTCAATTGCCTAGCCTTTTCTGCTAAAACAAACAGTAATAGGAGCATGGCGTTTTCTTTGCTTTAGAAACCAACGGTATAATACTTGTTCCATTTTTGGTGATTCGGTGGTTTTCAGCATTTTCCCCTTACCGGGACCGCTTTCAGCAATAGCTGCGAATTGCCGATATTTCGCTAATTTCGTTTTATTTGACTGATAGGCTACTCCGTATTGCAACGCTAACGTTTTCCCGCTTCATCTTTTATCGATAAAAACTTATGAAGCTTTCTGGGCGCCATTACGTTTAAGAACACGCAGAAAACACACTTTGAAGCAAACTAAACAATTATATGCACATAAAACGAAAAACTAACGGATTTCTTGTGAAATCGATATCGAAAATCCAGTAAGGTGCACGCACAAAACTCACTTAGATGTAAACTAAACAACTGTCTGCATAAAACAAAAACCTGAATGCATTTCTTGCAAAATTGATATGATCCAAGTCACTGACAGTAAATTATTTTCAGAAAAGTGTCTAATTTTTAGGGTTTTGTACTAAAATACAAAACCCTATTGCAATCACGACCTGTGTCCGTCTGTCCGTCCGTCCGTCCGTCCGTCCGTCCGTCCGTCCGTCTGTATGTCACAGCACTTTTTCTCCGAAACTATAGAGGCTACAGCCATGAAACTTTGTGAAAAGGTCAGAAGTGGTGACCTCTTGAAAGTTCAAGGGTGGAAAAATTTTTCAAAGGGGTTTAAGAGGGGTCTCCCCGTATAGGGAGGTGACCCCTCAAAAAAATTTTTTCACCATTGGTAGTCGAGTAGGGTGTCATTGGAAAGGTCTCAATGAGATCTTTTCAAAACAAGTCTTAAAATTGCCTTATGAGTACCGAGGGGGGCAGGGGAAGGGGAAATGTACGAACTTTTCGCGTACCCCCCCCTCGCGATTGGAAACCTTCCATCCGAAAAATCTGAAAAAAATCACGAATGTAGGCCTTAATGAGTACAACAACAACAAATACATGAGAAGTCGAAATTCGCTCAACTTTGTTAGTAATAGTATGATTTATCGATTTTATGTTTTCTTGAATAAAATCCAAACGGTACCCTTAAATTCAATAAAATTTAGCAAACAGATGACTTTGTATAAGATTGATCTTTTCTGAAAGTTTCATGAAGATCGAATAGTATTTAATGAAGTTATAGCGATTTGAATTTTCCTGTATTACTATGGAAGAATATGCCCTTTATTACTATGGAAACATGTGGCTATGGAGCATATGCGCTTTTTATCGATTTAGACACTACAGCTTTGGTAGGATTTGCATGAAAATTTCAGGAATGATAGGTATCATGAAAATGAGTACATACAATTGAAACAAGTCGAAGAGGCAGCAGAGAGCTCCTAGCAAAAGGGCTTTGTAACCATTCTAGGATTCGAAAAAATAGGCCATGAATCGATGATTACATTACAGAGGAGTGGGCCCTGAAAAAAATTTCATGAAAGGTAGCCGATATGAATATCAACTGAAAGTTCTCTATGAGAGCTTTTCAAAACAGTTCTTAAACTGACAGTTTTTGCTTCAGTGGGGGTAATACATGAAAAATGGGTTTCTAAAAAATCTGGAAAAATTATCAAGGGAGATATCTATGGGTATAAGTAAATACCTCAGAAGTCACAATTCTTTCAACTTTGTTAATGATAGTATGATCCTCGAATTTCACATTTTCTTCAATAAAATCGTCTTTGACATGTTTCTTGATTTTATTCGTTGCTGGTTACTGCGTTTTGTAAGTTGAGTACAAAACCCTTCTGACATGAGCATAGGTCTGTCTACCCAACTTGTTAATATTATTTTTAGTTCTATTAGATTCTAGGTTTTAAATCCTCTTATTAATTTTGCTAGTTTTGTCCTTAAATCCTTATTGTTTTCAAACTCATGTCATCTAACTGCCTTCTACAGCATCCAAAGGTTGTTATCAGGTTCAAGTATTATATTGTTCCCCTATATCTCGATGATATTTTGACGCGTTTTTTTATGCTAATTTAAAAAAACTTATTTTTTTTTGGTTAATCCTATTATGTTTGGAAATATGAGAAGGAATTTGTATCAATACTCTATAACTAATTTATGTCAGCCCAATTTGTCTACCCTTTCTAAACATAAACAATGATTTCTTTGGCTCAAAACTCTTTTTTCCAAAGATATTTCGAAGTAACCCGCATCTTTCTTCATAGGATTTTTTAATCAATTCAATAGATGACGTCTGTTGCATTGATATTTATTTTATAAAATTTTAAGGCCTACCTTATATACTATGGCAGTCTTTAAAATATAATTTAAATTTGTTTTAAAACTATTTCGGAGATCAGTCAAAACCAGTTCCTGTACTGCCTTTACTACTTCTTTTCCAGTTGAGTGTATTGCTGTTTCTATTTAGTTAACATCTATGATTGTATTTATTTATTCACCTTGTATCAGCTCTGTTGATCACTAAACTTTCATCGTATATTAATAATTGCCTATTCAAAACTTTTATTTTGATTTGCCGTGACTTTAACTTGCTCAGTATCTGCTGGAACTCTTTATTCACAGAATCCTTCCAATGTTCGACGTAAGTCCTAGCTTAGAGCCAATAATAAAATCTTGCACTTAATTTTTGTAAACTTCCCAGAATCCTCCATTATTTTGGAAGCTGCTTTTACATCGTATGCTAAAATCGATCTCCATCCTCCCTTCTTCATCTGAAAGGATCTATTTGTGTTGAAGCTGGTGATAATATCGTTCCCATTCGTTATAATTTTTTAAAAGAAAATAACTTCGCTGTAGAAAATATTGGCTCTGTCTCCTGTTTTTCTTCTTTCCAATATCTCAATATTGAAGGCGCTGTACACAAATTTTTATCTTTTTCTCTATTCTCCTATATCAAAACATACCCCATAGTTCAATCAGAAAAATGCTGATGCCTTAAAAGCCAAAGATAGAGGCCACAAAAGGAAGCTTACCAGTGGGCTGAATGTCGCTTTGCAGCACAAAAATTCAATAGCTGATACTAAAAGGCAGAAAGTTACATTCCAATTAGATTTTGTGAGATATGTTAAGAATTCAATTAAATTTAACCATTCGAAACCCCTTTTGCGCTTGCTTTAAATCTCTGCAAGTTGATGTTTACTTGATTGTTTGGAGACATTTGATAATGAAAAATTTTTTGAGTTTTTTACCCAATTTTTCATTCGTTTTAAACGAACCCGTCATCTTCTTTTCGCTTTGTTTAGAATTTTCAATCCTTATCTACCTTTGCTACTCATTTCTCAGTCTAGTTAAGATAGGGCTATCTCAGAATCTATTGGATATTTATTTATTTATTTAATGGCAATGGCCCTGATAGAATCTCTAAAACTGAAACACTGAAACTGTTTCCTCATCTCAATATGTTTCCCTGTCAACTTTGTTGAACTCTAATCTATCGCATGGTACTTTTGCTGTTCTCTGGAAGAGATCTGTTGTGTTCTTTATTCATAAATCTGATGATAAAGCTTTCTCCACTGATTCTTATATTATTCTTTCTTCTTACGAAAAGTTTCTTGAAATAATCATATACGAACAATTTACTACTTCTTCGTCTAGCTTCTGAACAAGTTGCAAATTTTTAGGACCTGATGCCGATAGTACGGACTAAGAAGTTTACTTTCGAAAAAATATTTGCACAAAAAATTATTTAAGAATCAGATCAATGTACACTACAACACTTTGATAGTTTTTAAGGGTCAAGAGTTTCATTAGACGACTATTTCTGATCTTTCCTCAAAGTTCAGTGATTCAAGCTTCTATTATTTCTGAAAAATTGCTATGACACACGAACCGAAAAGCTGCACAATTAGAAGATCGTTTAAAAACTTTTTTAAAACTCAAAAAAAAAAAAAGGATAGAACCTCAAAAACGTCACCTAAAAACTGAACTTATTCGTTCCAGGAGTAAGTAGATAATACCATTATTTATTCCAATTTATTAAGATTTTGACAAACTTCCCTTTTTCAATTGAAATCATGTCTCGCAGTAAGCTTAGGACTTCATTTAAAATGGAAACTAATCTTTCTTTGAGGAAAAACTTAATAGTCGATACGTTTACTCTTTTCATCTTCGTCAAATACTGCATTTCTAATTGTAAGCCAGTTAATTTGCAGCTAGTTAGGGTGATGCAAAGCGCTACCATTTCTATGTACATATCATTATCCGCTCAGAAATGCTGCCATGAAATGAAGATTAAAAAGGTTTTTGCCCGCGAGTGAACTCGAATTCGTGTTCTCAGCGAGCCCCAGATTGGGAGTCCAGCGTGCTACCATAACGTGAGCATATAATTTCCGAGAAAAGTCGGATATCTAAAAAAGGACATCAGTTTTTTTTCGCCTAAAGTCGGATCTCCGTACGATGGCGTATTCATATATTTTTGTTGGCTCGAAATCTATCGAAGACGTTCCTTATACTCTTTTAAATAACTGAAGAATTCGATAGAACTGAAATCGAGGTTATGCTTCACAAACAGAATTGATTTCAAGGTATTTACATGGAGACGAGTTTTCTCCATTGTCTAAATTTGATTGATAGTCGAGAAAAATCATTCAACGGGTGCTGATGTTTCAGCTAATGAGAGCGCATATTCAACCAGAGCAAAAATACATTGAAAAGATGCTTCTTTTTTAACTTTGTGGCCCATTCTTCATTTTTTCTCTGATTGTGAATTCTTTGATGTAAATGTTCTGTTCAAAATAATTGCGATGAACAGCCACCGGACATGTCCCACCGTCCATTTTCTGGTAGTAAATGCAAAGATTTTTTCAATATTTTCTCATTTGGGCTCATTTGTCAACAAAACCCGTGTCTTAGCTGTTCATCAACATTTTCAAATAATCGTAGCAGTTTTTTGCAAAAATAATCTGAATGTTCGTTTGAGATTTCCGAAATTCAAAGGTGCATTGTGTCCAAAGGATGGAACCAGTTTTTTTGTGGTTGAAAAGTGCATGCCATTTACGTAGTGAGTGTGGGACTCCCATGCTCGCAAACACCTCCCTTGTCAACCCGAGAACCCAGCCTGGAACCATTTGACATATTACTTCAGGCTAGGTCTCATTTTGTTACGCTGTGACGCGCCTTCAAGCCGGGGGATGGAAAATCCCTCCTAGCGGGAAGGGAGGGCAGAGGGGAAGAGGAATTACCAGACAAGCGATACCCCAGCCCCGACGTCCCCTGCACCTGTGAGTCGCTTTTATCTTTTAGGACTTCCCGAATATAATGTGCCACCAGGTTCCATTTGTCAATCGATTCAAGCATCACTACGACTATACTATCTGGGGTAAGCTCTCCCGTCTTCCTGTAGAGGTCCCGTTGCAGCCTGTCCCGTTTTGTGCACGGAAAAATGTGTGGCAGGCATCGTCTTCCTCTCCGGGGCAAAACCGACAACCGGGAACCGTGACTTACCAATCTTGTGCAGGTAAGACTGAAAATACCCATGCCCGCTCAAAAACTGGGGCAGATAGAAGTTAGTCTCACCATGCCTTCGATTTAGTTAGGTGAGCGGGCAACCGTCTCCCTCGCATCCTCGTTCCGCCACAGATAAATAGCGCGGCGCTCTCCTCTCTAGCAAGGAGGGCAACAGGTATCACGCCTGCAATAGCTCTCATCGCCAAATCAGAGACTGTCGGATATGAAGACGCAATCCTCAGTGCGCCTCTTCTCTGTATCTGTGTCAAGCGTTTTCGGTATACCTCCTTACTGAGAGCGTCGCCCCATTTTTCTGCTCCATACAGTAGCACTGACCCTACAACACTCATCAAGAGGTGTTTTCTTGATGGGCTAGGTCACCCTACGTTGGCCATAAGTAGACTCAGAGCCGATACTCCCGAAGAATCCTTCTCAGCCGTTGCCCTGATTTGCTCAGAGAAACTCATCTTCGAGTCGATCAGTAGCCCCACGTACTTCACCGTCCCATAGGTCTGGACCAAGGATAGATCCCTGGGCAATATTCGATGTAAGTCCCATCCTTCGTTGGCCCTGTGTCGTGTAGTAAAGCAGACTTTGGTCCTTCAGGTAGTCCCTCAGAAGCAGCATTAGATATTCTGGAACTTGAAAAGAGTTTTCCAGCGTATCCAGATTATCCACCCATCTAGCAGAGTTGAAGGCGTTCCTAGCGTCGAGTGTCGCCTACAGGACGAACCGTCGCTTGGTGCAGCTATATGCCTCTGCCTTTTGGAATGCGCTCACCATCTCTGCAATCGCATCAATGGTGGAACGTCCTACTACAAAGCTGTACTGCCGCGGAGAAAGGTCCTCAGCAGCGCGAGTCGCGTCAGTGAGTCTTTACTTGATGAGTTTCTCTGGGACTTTTCCAGCAGTGTCTAGCATGCATAACGGGCCATACGCAGAAGGCGATCCGGGATTTCCGTTCCCCTTTATAACCAGCACAAGCCTCGCCACCTTCCATCGCACCGAGAAATCTCCGTCCCAGAGGCAAACGTTGAATGTCATGAGCAGCAAATCAAGAGAATGGTGATAGACAAGTTTCAACACCTCAGCTGGAACACCATCTGGGCCTGCAGCCTCCCTTGCTTTCAGTGGAAGAACTGCCTCTTCCAGTTGCAGCTGCGTGAAGAGTTGACACTCGATTGCTGTTTCACCGTGAACTGCGTCAAAACTCGTCCATCTTTTCCGCATCATGTATGTAAGGCGTCCGTAGAGCATCAAGCTTCCGCATAACTAGCTTGCAGTCAAAGCCCCACGGATCTTTGTTCACGTTGTCCGCTAGATCTTGCCAGCAGCGAGCTTTGCTGCTGTTAATCAATTTGCGAAGATATTTCCTGGCCGACTTATACGCTGGCACCTGGTTGCATGCCTTGTCACGGTTCCCCGCCCGTTGAACCTCACGCCGAAGCTTGTGACACTCCCTTTGCTTTTCAGCGATTTCGGTCGACGACCAGTACACTGGGGGCTTGCTGTATTGGGGCAAGCAGTCGTGATGATGCTCATATTTGAGTTCACCACGCCTTGAGCTGGCAGTTCTTTCGTCCCTTGCGAATCTCCCTGCAGTGGAGCACCTGCTTTTAGCACTCGACGGACCTCTCGACGTCCATCCTTCCGATGTTTCATCAAATTATAGAAAGTCGAGAGCACAGACGTCGGGAGACAAATGACTAATTTCAAGCAGAATGCACTGATGATCACTGGCTGAGTAGTCCTCTTATACTGTCCAGTTGTGTATCCTCCGTACTAAGGACTCCGAGGCGAACGTCACGTCCGGTATGGTTCCTTCGTAGCCAATACGGCAAAAAGTCTGCGTATTTCCAGGTTTGGCTTGCAGCTTTAAATTGCCCAAAATATTTAGTAAAAGATTGAGAGTGTAATCGGATTTTTCCCCTTTTTCATCCGTCAATTGAATAACTTTTACTTTGACGAGGAATCGTTTTGTCGAAGAATGATTCGATGCGTCAGTTAAAAGAAAAATTTATCGTGCTTTCTCCAATTTTTCTTTCAATAGATTAATTGCGTGAGAGCAAAAACATTGATTATGATTGATTCGCATCCGCTTCGGTCGCACGAGTAATTATTGAGATCAAAACATCGTCTGAACAGCTTTGATGCGCTTTTGTTTGATCTGAAATGCCAAGTAAACAATTCTTGTATCCGAAGATATCTATTTTTACCAATTTTCCACACCTGAAACTTTTCACCTACTTCGTGGTAGGCCCACACACCTTCCATTGCTGCAACATTCAAATCTGCGTTCGTCGGATTACGAGTAGTAAAAAAATGGTTATGGATTTATTTTTCACGCTTGTAACAATCACCTTTTGATGTTTGCAAATGCTGTTCAATGTCGTGAGCCCCACTTCTAATAGAAAACTCCGTATTGCAATTCATTTCGTACATCGGACCATAGAATCAGTATCATTATTTGCTTTTTCTTAGAACGGAAAACTTTTTAATAATACTCGTTGAATACGCACTTCTTTTTTCCGAGGCTTTTGTAGAAAACTGTTGTTTGAAAAAAACTGAAGAAACGAAACAAAGAAACAAAGACTCAATCAGTAACAAAGCCTCACTTGTGTACAGCCGATCAGTACATTCAAATGTCAAACGAAAAAATGACGCGCAAAATGCTCAAACCTAATGATGCAATTACATGCTACTTAAACAACTGCCAAAATATTGCCGACAGCGCCAAAAGCAACTGTCGAGTAACGCGTGAAATTCAAAACACCACAACATATGTTTTTCATGGCGAGAAGGCAAAATCGGATCGCTTGGATCTAGGCCTCAAAAAATCGGATCACTTGGGCACTTTACGCTACTATCTATGCTACGCAAGCATTGATGTTGGGAAGGTGAGTAATCGCACCAACTGCTGACATTCCCTTCACCCACAGAGATTGAACGCTCAAGTTCCAATTGATGCCAGGCAATAAAATGCTTGCATCAATAACATAATAATGGGCAAGTTGTTATACGTTTGGGCTGGTTCAAGGGTCATAAAGGGATTATGACATATACTTACTTTACGATTGCTGTCCCATTGCAATGATGAATGCGAGCAACAAGTACTATGGGAAAAAATGAAATTGACTGATTGAAGATGGACAATTTATTTGTGAATTAAAATAAAATACAATGGAAAAATTGAAATTGATTTATTATAGAAGGAAAGAAAAGATTGTTATTTTTTGTGATTAGAAATAAAGAAGAAAATACAACATTTGTGATAACGTGAAAAGAATTAAATATTTAAAAAATGTGTGCCTAAGGAATTCAGCACTTGATATTAATGCAGTTCCGACAACGGCGAGAATGCGCACCTACACGTACCTTTTGCTGTAGGATACACGCTGGTGGCATTATCGAGCTTTATTGCTCCAAAAATGAAGTCAGATTTCCCGTCGTAGGCAGTAAGTAGGTCATCACTCTACTGTAATCATTGATTTTTTAAAGGCATTAATTCGATCGATATTTTGTTTTAAAAAAGATGACAGTATATGCTATGTAGCAATTGCACTATCGATTGATTAAAATCAAAATTTGATAAGTTGATATCCTGAAATAGACTTTTTACCTAGCCTTCAATTCTGTGCGGTACTTCTCGACTATTTGGTGTGAGATAACTGAATAAAATTAAAAAATAGGAAAAATTGATACCTTATAGCCAATCGAGTTATTCTTGTTATAAGGCCAGCAGTTTTTGAAAAATTGCCTAAGAACTGGACCGCCAGAAATCGCTTCGTCAAGAACAACTGCGATAGCTATAAGCCAAAAATCATATGCAAATGTGAATGCCATGCAATGATTTATCGAAAAAATTACAAAAAAAAAATTGATTGAAATTTAATTTTCTCATGCTTGAAATTTATATTGTTTTCGTATCTATATTTTGCTTGATAGTTTAACTGCAATGAGTGGATTATCCATTCACTCGAAATGTTTGTTTTATGTATCTCTCCTCAAAAATCAGTTGCCAGCAAGAAAATATGCATCAATCTTCCCACAGACCTAAAAATATCTTACTAAGAATTCATGAATGCATGTACGTCCCTTCAATTCCACACGCTACCAAAAATAGATAGAGCTCCTACTCCAAATATTATTTAGTTACGTAAAAGTACAGTGACAAAGTATGTGCAAAGAATTTAATTCTTGATTTCATCAAAAACAGTGTAAATCAAGGTAATAACAAAATTTCAACAATCTTAATTAGAAAGGTCAATGCCTTCACAGTCATTTAGATGAGATACTCGAGATGATGGAGCTCTTCCAAACGGTCGCCTTACTTAACGTAAGCAAAAGCGAACGGCTTTAATTTGCATATTAGTAAAAAAAGCAACACAAATTGCTTTTAAATTTCATTGGAAAGTCAATGGTTTTATTATTTTCGCTTCTTTTTAAACTGTTATTTTTTTAAGGTATCCGAGTAGTGCTATAAAGTTTGCTGATGCCATCTGAGATAGAAACTTTGTCCCACCTCATTTTAGGTGTCTGTCGTTTGTTGCATGCTTACATCTTATTCAGTTTTAGCAGTTGCATCTTTAAGCAGTTGCTGATAGTACGAACTTTAGAGCATTCAACAGTTGTAATGTGTTGAGAATTCCATTCATCTTGCAAAAAATAGTTATATCAATGAGTTACAATGTAATGTATATGTGTTTATCATTCACCTAGTCTAACACGTCGGAAATTAAATGTGATTTTTTAAATCACGCAGGAAACAAATACCACGTTCTTCCAATCCCTTCTTCATAACAAACTAATCAATTAAATTTGTCAATACAATTCTAATAAACTTTTACTTATTTCAGGTTGCTATAGTCTCATCAGATTTCGCAAATCAAGAACGGTCAACACAACAAACGGCACAATTCCACACGGTTATCACATCGTCAAATGGCTCACTTTCTGATAGTGGAATTTCGGACGGTGGAGCAACATCAGATGGTGGTTTATCAGAAAGAGAAAGACGCCTGGGAGTTTTAAGACGTTTGGCAAAACAGTTGGAGAACGCCTTGGCGCCAGGAAGCGAAGCACTCCGATCAATAGCTGCTCGTATGGAATCGGCTGAATCGGAGTTGAAAACCCTCCAAAATACATGTCGTGAATTAATTGTTCGTACCGCAGTTTCACAACAATCCTCAAAAGCAGTTGGAATAACCGCGAATAGTCAAGCTGCAGTACTTCTGGCACAAAAGACAATACAACGACCCAAGAAGACGCCACCATCTTCGCTCAAACGGAAAAATAACAAACGTCGACCATCGGGAAGCAACGGAGTTGTTGTGAGCGAGGTTCGTATCATACCGAAGAAGCAACAACAGGAGCTACCAAAAGTCATGGTGATTGCTCCCGATGGCGGAGATCCAGGAGATCCCAGCGATGATCCCCTAGAATTCAGTGATGATGATATGGACAAGAAACGTGGCTGGAGCTGGAGAGTAGCTCGTGTTGCGCTACCCGTGCAACTTGCCCTCTTCACTTTGCTTTGTGCAGCATGCCTGATGGAGCCTCGATGTTGTGACACACTGAACAGCTTCGCATGGAGCCTATCACCGCAACTGCGTTACATCAATGGTCCACCACCAATCTGAACATTCGTATTATATTTCTGGGGGGGATTAAATGTTTGAATCGACTCGCAGGCTGCAAAGAGCTCTGTGATAAGATTTAAATGTAAAACGTAAATGAAAAAAAGTCTTGCTAAGCAAGCATCGTCGTGTTCCATCGTCCGTAGCCTTAAGAAAAAAGTGTTAACACTTTCGTGCCTAGCATTACTTTTTGGAATAATTTACTTTTACAGATTGTCGTAAGTGTGGGAGCGTGATCGTGATAAGGATTCGCGAATTTGGATTAGCTCCGAGCGTCACCTTCCGCAATCCCGTAGGAATTGCATTTGAACATGATGAATTCCAGGGAGGTTCCGTAATCCTTAAGAGTTAGAGTTGAAGAAAATGATAAGTTTTTGTGTTTGTCTTGTGAACGGAGAAATAGTTCGACTTACTTTTGCTTTTTATCAAATTATGAGTATTCGCTTAAATTACTAATCCTAAGTTTAACCAGGTCTTACGCTGTATCGTTTGATTTGTATCGTTTTATCAAAATTCAATGTTTAGTATCCCTAATATTCATTTCATTAACAAAATTAGCATTTAAATGTTACATATCATATTGGAAAACCGATTTCTCTAGAATTACTCGCCCAAGACAACAGGATCAGCGCCACTAAAGAGGCATTCAAGAGGACCAACTAATCGCTTTGCCGCGTCAGCGCCGGTCGAGGTGCTCTAAACAGATTAGCATTCAATCTAAACTTTAAGTGGACAATAGTTTTACGTTTGAAGGATTAAGCCTTGGTACCAGTTAGCTTAAGAGATTTCAGTCCTAAAACATACTAACCAAAAATCAGCTAAAACATTGGAATATTTTAGCAACGAAAACTTCCTTTTAAGAAGAAATTGAATATTTATAAAAGAAAACAAGGTGGCATGCTTGCTTGCATGATGAATAATAAGACAAGCAGTACAAGAATTAACAAGCGCATCGTGAGAGCGATCGCACACAACGTAGTAACGGTGGCAATAAATTATTTTGTAGCATTAGTGAATTTTACACTAAGCTCTCGATTTATCCATAATTCTATTTTAATTGAATCATAAATGGGAAATAATATATATTGACAGAAAAACGAATAAAAATAAATAAAAAGTCAAAAAACAAAGCTCAAACGTCGAGCAAACCAGAAGAGTACCAGTACTTACATTTCATAAGGATTAAATATTTTATACTGCAAAACAGATCTGTTGAATTAATTGTTACGCGATCGAGTAACTACTACTAAGGATGTCATATTGGCACCGTTTACTTTCTTACTTATTGTAGGATTATTATACTTTGCAATGGACGCTATTGTTCGATTCAATAATTTTTTAAGGTAAAATTATAAATCATTTGTATTTGAAATTGAAATTTAATTCTTCAAAGTGAAAAAAATGGATTCAATAAAAACTATGAAAATTTTAAAAGCAACAAATTTTTTGTATTACTTTTACCAGTTTGAAGGAATATTGAGTTGGTTGTTGGATAATTTCAATGGTTATTTTTCTAATTATTGTATATTTCAGCATAATACTAATTCCAGGTTGAAATAACTTTGTTTTTGCCATAGTCGATTCCATGTCCAAGGGTACGTCGCAATGAAATTGAATGTAATTTATTGGATTGTGATTGTGGATTGTGGTTTTGTTCGTATCAACTATCATAATAAACACGTTGGGTAGACAGACCTAAACTCATGTCAGAAGGGTTTTGTACTCCACTTACAAAATGCAGTAACCAGTAACGAATAAAATCAAGAAACATGTCAAAGACGATTTTATTGGAAAAAATGTGAAAATAATTTTTTTCAGATTTTTTAGATCACAGGTCGCGAGGGAGGAAACATTTTTCATGTATTTCCCCCCTGTGCACCCACTGAAGCAAAAACTGTCACTTTAAGAATTGTTTTGAAAAGCTCTAATAAAGAACTTTCATTTGATACTCATATCGGCTACCTTTGACGAAATTTTTTTTTGCAGGGGCCACTCCCCTGTACTGTAATCATCGGTTCATTGCCTATTTCTTTGAATCCTAGAATGGCTACAAAGCCCTTTTGCTAGGAGCTCTCTCCTGCCTTCTCGACTTGTTTCACCTATGAGTATTAATTGTAGGTACTCATGTTCAGTCATTCATAAAATTGAATCAAGTGTTCAAAGCATGCACCCTAAACGTTTAAGTTGGGGAAAAATAACTCAAAATTATTCAATCTTCGCATTTAAAAACGCCACTATTTTGTTTTACGATTACTGATACCACTAACTGAATCAATTCTCAAAGATATTCATGATACCTATCATTCCTGAATTTTCGTGCAAATCCTAACAAAGCTGTAGTGTCTAAGTCGGTAAAAAGCGCATATTGTTCCATAGCCATATGTTTCCATAGTAATACAGCGCATATTGTTCCATAGTAATACAGGAAAATTCAAATCGCTATAACTTCGTTAAATACAATTTTATTGAATTTAAGGGTACCGTTAAGATTTAACTCAAGAAAACATAAAATCGATAAATCATACTATTACTAACAAAGCTGAGTGAATTTCGACTTCTCATGTATTTGTTGTTGTTGTACTCATAAAGGCCAACATTCATGATTTTTTTTCAGATTTTTCGGATGAAAGGTGTCACATCGCGAGGGGGGGGGGGGTACGCGAAAAGTTCGTACACTTCCCCTTTCCCTGCCCCCTCGGTACCGATAAAGCAATTTTAAGACTTGTTTTGAAAAGATCTCATTGAGACCTTTTCAACGACCCCCTATTGGACTACCAATGGTGGAAATTTTTTTTTGAGGGGTCACTTCCTACCTTAAACCTCTTTGAACTTTCAAGAAGTCATCACTTCTGACCTTTCTGCAAAGTTTCATGGCTGTAGCTTCTATAGTTTCGGAGAAAAAGTGCTGTGACATACGGACGGACGGACACAGGTCGTGATTGCAATAGGCTTCGAGTATTTCCCAATTGGGCCAAGGGAGGAATTTGTGCTAATATTGCATGACTATTAATTTGTACATTGCGATTGGGAATAACGATATAGCCGAGAATGCAAGATTCTCTCAAATAAAAATTTCAAACAAATTCATCGAAAAGGAACTTCAAGAAGTCAAAACAATGGACAAGAATTTAGTTACAATGTCGGTGATAGATCGAGACGTTCATTCCAAAACTGACGTTAGATAGGAAGCCATATGGCAGCAGCGCTTACTACCACACACATGACCATTAGTAGGCCGACTTTGCTGGCTAACTTACATGGCGGTATATGAAGAATTATGGACTTGCCAACGAAAATTCGAAGTTTTGTACGGTTTTGAGGCGGATTTCTACAGTGAAATCCTGATGGCCCACGGAGAACACAATAGCGCTCCTAGTGAAGTGAAAATTATTTCAGTTCTTATACCCGTTTGGTTTTTATCGCGTTCCAAAGTGAATTTATAGGAGTTTGTTTCCATCTCAACGCTGAACTATCAGTCGAAAGTGCAAAAGGTGTGCTTCATTTGCTCGTCTTGAAAGGTTTAGGAGTACAGTGGGCTATTCACGGTGAATTTATAGCATGCACAGAATGCGTTCCGCACGTTTTTTATTCGGAAAATAGTATATATTACGAAATATAAGCATTTGCTAATGCCGCGGTTGGGTGACAGCTACCGGAAGCTTGTCCATAGTAGGCCGACTAATACATATGCGAATTGCTACCATATGGCTTCCTATCTAACGTCAGTTTTGGTTCATTCTCAATTTAATGAAAGAAAAGAAACAAGGATGACATTCGTTTACGCCTTCAATCAGACGTCAACTCATTGTAATCCTCAAGAGATTGAGCGCTTTGTTCCCTATCCCCGAAATAAAAAATGATGTCTTGTCACTAATTCCGGAACTAGAAAATTTCGAAATAACAAATTTATCTGTAGCATGGTCTAGGCGCAATTATGTTCAGTTAAATATATTAAAATTCAAACTAGATTGTGGCGATGATCTGAAAAAGCTTTCAAAAATTCGTTTTTTTGCTCCGTCATAAAATCACTTGGGAAAAACCTAGGAGGATAGATTTGGCACAATGCTACAGTTGTCAATGTTCAGGGCACGTATCCTTAAATTCTGGATACGAAAAAGATGTGTTGCTTGCGGGAAGCAACGCATGGATGATGTGTGCCCGCGTGAGGGTAACTATAATGAGACTTAAAAATCCAGATACTCCTCCTTTGTATTGCGTTTTATGCTCCTCAACCGGTCATCCAGCTAACTTTTCTGGCTGCCCAGAAAGGCTAAAATTAAGAATAAAGTTGGTAAAAAAACGTGTATTAAAACCAAATTCAATGTCACTTACCATTCCATCTTATGATATATCAAGTACCTCTTTCACTCCAGTTAATAACAATTGCCTTTATTCGAACTGCCTTTTTAAATTAAGCAATGAATCTCTGTTCCACTTTGGCGTATCTCCAGTTATCCTCATTCAAAAATCTCAAGAATTTCTTGCTACATACTGTCTTTTGTCTCCGAAAGAACAACCTTAAGCTTTATTTAATTTCTTTATTAGCATTACGAGCAATAAATAACTTAAAAATCATCGCAATGAATATTAATTTCTTGCAAACTCACGATTAGCGGATTGCTTTCCAAAATATTCTTGATGAGATTGTGCCTGACAGATCAGATTCAGAATTACACAATGTTTCGCAATTATTGGTAGAGGTACAGCCATTCTTGCTCATTCTAAATATACCGGTTTCTAAATTCAATGTTAGCTTGTAGTGAAATGAGTAGATAAAAATCTCCGTGAAGGACTGCAGCGATGGTCTGCTGCCTCGGCGAAAGAGGGTGGTGGGATCCGCGGAGATTGGCCTTGTCTGAGGACGCGAGAATGCGCTGGCAGGCTAGCGTTGCGGTATTGCGGGTGGGTTCTTTCCCCCATTTCGCATCCACGAATTTCGGCGTATAAAAAATATCGACCGAAGTCGAGAATGAGGTAACCTACTAAGGGTCACAAATTGCTGACACAGAGGACAAACCCGGCCTGGAGAAAACAGACGGACTTAAGAGAACTTTGTTGTTACAGACGATATTTATGACCCCCAAATAAGAGTGTTGCATCCAGGTGGAAAGGGTGCCCCCTCGAACCCTCTCAACCGGATCAAAATCTAAATGTAAGCGTGGCCATATTTTCCATTTAAATGAAAAACGTATACAAACATAATTTGAATGAATTTTTCCTTTAAATGAAAAATATAAACGTGGCAAATTTATGTCATAGTATTATATGATGGAATCATATAACACTATACCATAAATAGGCACGCGAGCGGAAGGTCACATTGGCAAATTATCAAATTTGATTTTGCATATACTCTGGGATATTTCACCTTCGTGTTCATTTTTATTATAAAACCAATGTATATAAATAAATACAAATATATAAACAAACGGGTACTCACCCTATATCCTCCCCGCACGCCCGCTGATGAATGTAGGTGATGCAATATTGTTGAAACTTCGAATTCCGTTATAACTACTATTCTAATACGACTCATATCAACTATAACTTAAAATTTTCAATAAATATTACTCAACAGTCACGAATCTGGCTCCATTAATGTTCTATTCCCAAAGTTTTATCATGTGATAGCACTGAAAACCACCAGTTACTGTCACTAGTTTCTATACTACCAAAAGTTTGCAAAATCTTAAAACAGTTTGAAGGAACAACTAGTTTAGCTGGGATTTGTATCTACTTCCACGAGAGAAAGTAAATTAATGTTAAGACAAAATTTCTTGCATCAAAAGCTAATTCATCATCTGAAGCCGCACTCAGCTGGCCACAATACAAAGACCCAATTTCACAAATTCAATGCAAGGAAATTGAATTGAATGCAAAAAGATAATGATACTAAAGTCCCATGAAGAGTTATGTAACGAAAAATGTCTGAAAAATTTCAACATCGTAATCAACATGTTTCTGGTGGTTGGTTTGTGCGTTCGTCCATTCATGCAAACCTTCATGTAGCGATTCTCAAACAAAATAAGTAGAAATGCGTCAGTATCAAATAAGTGAAAGTTGGTCGCTGATTGCTCGGGAAATTTATTTTCATGTAGGGCGATTTCAAGTGCTCAAAATTTTTTATTTCACACACATACAAGTACTCTCCATTTCGTTTCTACCGTTCCGATGCAAATTCGCTTCAATTTTGATACGGTTCCGATTTCAGTTACGATAAGAAGCACAAAACTGATCGCGATTAATATCTACCAATGGCAGGCCTTGAACAAAAAATTAAATGCTGAATAATTGTGAATCAGAGATTATGATTCAATCATCTACAAAACAAATCAATTGGTTTACAATAATTAGGGATAAATTGAAGATCTTCAATTTATTTGCAAGTTTATGAAAATCCTTTGTTTGCAATATATGCGCGAAAAAAGTACGTCGCTAGAGTACATTCTCGACACTTTCATATCGCAATGGATTGGTATTTTTGCCTCATTATGAGTATTCGCGAGGATCACTTATAGGGATTCTCTGCATCATTCACATTGGTCGCATGGTTATCACTCATTAACATTCTGGGCATTCTCGAACCGGTTGGGCTGCGTATTAACAATTCGCAACAAAGGATGTTACCTCTTGAAAGAAGCTTAATTTTCTGTAGTTTTTAAGACACACCACCACTTCTGATACACCCCCGCCACCATCGACGGACCCCTACATTGCTCCTTTAAGTGGAATTTGCGATCGCTGACAAAATCAATAAAACAGACCATCTCGATCCCTTCAGTGGTTTCGAAAAGTAGTAAGAAAGTCGGATACTCTTAAGCGTACGCGATCCGAGGTCCACGATCGGCTAAAAACTTGCCACCAGCACTGAAATGTTTCAGTTACACCTCAAAACTTAGATATAAGTACAAACAAGAAGAGACTACCGCCACGGTCGCTGCTGAAGCTGTTCCGGTTACTCTTATTGTTGCTGGCGCTGTTCTTGCGACGTGTTCACGGTGACGATCAATAACAGACTCCCCTTTGGCTGTCAATCGTCCATTTTTGTCTTTCTGTCGCTCCGGGAGTCGACGAGCCTCCGTTCGTTCCGCTGCACAACTTGACTGCACCAATGCAAGACGTGCATATGCAGCGGGAAAAGGTGTTGTTATGTCCGAACTTTAAGGAAGAATTGAATTATTAAATTAATGAAAAAATAATAATATTGAAAAATTTAAATGATAATAGAAAAAGATGAATATAAGGAATATAATTATAAAGAAAAATTTAAATTTAATAAAGGGAAAGAGGATAATATACTATATATTAAAATTTATATTTATAATAAAAATAAAAAAAAATATTTTATAATTTATAAGATCACAAATTGGAATAATAAAATTTTTCAAATCTGCAATTAAAATTCGGACTCGGTCTATGCTGGCTTTCGAGCAGTTTGCTTAGGCGACTGCTCGATTACTACAAACTCTCGTCTTTATTTTGTACTTTTGCTTGTTTACATATGTGTGGTGCTGGCGGCCATATTCGTAAATTATTTTGAAATTTTTTGTATATCCTTTATGATCTCGGCCAATCACTTTTCTCTCATTTTGACCAATTATTAAATTATTCCAACGAAATTTATGATTTTATTTGGGGAGGAAATTTTAATGCTTGACATCCTAGTTGGTTAGAATTAGTAACAATTGGTTAAAGTCATGTAATAGCTCTTAAATATCAATTATTAATGCTGTCATACCTACTTTTTCCAGAGGGTCTTAATTCTTAGATAATTTCCTGATTTCGCTTCACTTCTGAATGCTCATTATGTAACACATCACTGTCTCTCAATTGCAGCTCCTTCTGATCATCTCGCACTTTTTCTCATTATATTCGCTCGTTTAAGGATGCTGGTTGGTCTTGATTTGACGCCCCAACCGAAGAAATGGAAATGGAAGTAGAAACGAAGGAAATGTTCTACAATTGTAGTGATTTGAACAGAATGTTTAATTGTCCGTTAAGGACTGCAGCGGTGAAAAGTGCTGCGCTGAAAATGGCCTTCAAAGTCAAAGGCAAAAGCGCTTTATTCAATACTATTCGTTACAAATTTTAAAAGAATATAAAGCAAATTCCAAACAATAACAATACAAAAACTGAATGGCACAAATGGCTCTCTAAATTTACAGGATATCAGTTAAACACATTAGATCGAAAAAAAAACCAGAGCAAATTCAAATTAAATAAGATTATTACATATTTTATGATTCGATTGAAAAAAGGAGAAAAAACCAACCAACATTATTCTAAAATTATTTATAATTCAAACACAACAGTGAACTTTTATCCTACACCTAATATGTTATAACCTAATTATAATACAATTCAATCAAAAACTGTATCTTATATTAAAAAATTCTATCACAATACTCCTAACCTAAGCGTTCAACCTTATTTCTAGACATGATATAAAAAACATAACATATACCTAACCTATCCGTAATTTTTAACATAAATAAGCAACAACACTAAATGTAGCAGTAATGACCTGAAACTCAAAAACTAAACAACAAAAAAGACAAAAACTGAAAATAAACACGAGTAATTTAGACATTGTCATTCAGCCACCAATACCTAGATTGCTCCGTCTCAGCTCGAGCAGCTTCAACGAATCTAGAAAAGCGACTAGCCTCAACGAATCAACCAAATGAGTATCTCCATTGGAATTGTTGGTCTCGTAAATTCAAATTCGGAGGATATTTTATCTTTTTATCGGTGGCCCGTCAATATATGTGATATATGATTGGGACGCCGTCAAAATCAAAAACATATCGATTCATGTCCAAATACACGAATGCTTCTGGAGGAACGAAGCCAGTAGCGTGGCAAGTCGCAATATACTCGTCTGTAGGGTGGAATGGCTGTGAAATCCAAGGGTTCTCACTCGAAGTTACAGATCTTGCGATATGATTCCGAAGAAGTTTCAATATGAAGGTCTCGACTTTTGTCACTTGAGCAGTTTGATAAATTCTTCTATTCGATATGTAATGCTTCCAATCCATCTCAAGCTTTCTGCACAAACTAGTACATGCAAGAAGACATTTCCTTTCAAAAATTTTAATCTTTCCACAGTACTAGCACTCTGGTTGTAGCAGATCTGACATCCATATGTCCAAACTGGTCTAACCAGGGTTTTATAACAAATAACTTTGACCTTTTGATACTGATCGAGATGAACATCGAGGTATCAGACAAAGAATTTATGTGGAACCCGTTCTGAACTACTCTGGCCAGCCATGATGTGGAAATCCTTCCAATTACGTTTCAGGTCTTGACTGACCCCCTTCAGCGTTGTTCGAAACAAAATTGTTTCGCACTGATGCCCATTGATTTTCATTCGCGAATTGTCAGTGCACAGCTGCACATCATTGAATATTTTTTGGAGATTTCTCCGAGCTATTGTAGCTTTTCAATCTGCCGTATAGATGATCAGATCATCAGCACACGCAACCAATGATTTCGTTGGCGAGATGTTAAAATCAAAGCCGTTCAATAGCTTGCGAATGAATATTGAGAAGAGCAGAGGCGCAGTAACTTTTCCCTGCAGTAGACCATTCAAGACCTCGAATTCACGCATTGTTGTCAGATTTCTATCAGTTACAACAAATGATTCCCCGTGTTACATATTGTACATCATGGCGAATAGGTGTCTGGGAAACTTGTCCTGAAGAGGTTTACAAATTAGTCCATCTAACCACACCGTATCGAAGACTTTCTCCATATCAATGAGACTTCCAACACATTCTCTATAATTTAGTTTCCAACAGATGTCTGAGGTTACTTTTGTTATTGCATGTGTGGTCGAACGCCTGGCACGAAAACCAAATTGGCGATCCGGCATCAACACATATTTCTCAATGTGGGCGTTTAATGCTTTGTTTAGTATCACTTCAAACACCTTGCTGATGTTAGGCAGCAAGCTGATTGGACAATCGATTCTTTTCTTTTTTTCAGATCGAAAATACCTTATCCTTTTTTCACTCATTTGGGAAATTCGAATTGCTCAACATGTTGTTGAACAATATGCAATAATTCCTAATAGCAACCTCAGGGAAATGACGGAGAACAACATTTGGAATAACGTCAATACCACATGATTTCTTCTTGTTTATCCAGCGAAATATGAAACACGATTCTTCATAGTAGACAAAATAATCAATAAGATTCAAGCTCGGCCAGATGTTAATGTTTCATTGAAATGAAGAATTGATTTGCCGTTCAGGCTTGATTTGAAGTCTCAAACTTTTGCTTCAACCACCTCTAAAAATATTGCATTCCCTCTCGCAGGGCTTAGTAGATGAACCAGTTCAAAATGTGTTCCAACAGGGCAAGTTTATGCAATCCCTCACAAAAAATCCTGTTTCCATTTTTATCCGGAGTCGACTATCAATTTCGATACCAGCACTATCGAGAAGATTTAACTCATCACTAGTGACTTCAAGATTCGATACCTTCACTCGAGACGTCTTACAGAATATGCTATTCACTTTCACGAAACTACCATCTAGGTCCTGTGGGCTAATACCCCTCAATTTTTCCGCCCATTGATTGCTGACCTCACTCCTGAAGTATGAACGGATTAAGTTCCAGACAGGTGTGATTTCAACAAAGCCAACGAGGGATGGTAGTAGTCCAAAAATGATTTTACGTCTACGTGCGAACGCGGAACCGACCCATCATCGGTTCTAGACGTTAAGTCTGAGTAGTGCCAACGGATGGTACCAACCGGTCAACCAATCCGTGCACCGTAATCCATTCACGCGGCGGCTGCTTGTCGTCCAGCTAGATCGGAGAGGATTTCGGTCGCGGGTCTCCGAATGGGTTACGCCCACTTACAATATTCAGCCACCTATACCTGCCCGTTTTCAAACTCGTTACAAAACAAAATCATACGGAGAGGAATCCTACTTTACGTTACCCCGTATTTCTTCCTATAACCAGTCAAAAAAAAAAACAAAGATCTAACTTTTACTTCGCGTTCCCGAATTTCCGACGCGGTACCGAAAAATACACTCCGTTAACGATTCTGAAAAAAGCTACGCTAAAGAAAAATCAAAATCAACTAAGGTACCGCGTACCGCGCGCAACGCGAAACCGACCTCAGCGGATTTTCTCAAACCCTACCCTCGCGACGGCATACCTACCCTGCACCTCACTTCCCGCTGAAAAGAAGAACCACTGGAAAGGAAAGTCGTTATTAAAGTTTAATAATTCATGTTGTTATATTTATTGATGCTTTTTCATAACTAGACCTCATCAAATTTTAAAATAATTTTCAAACAGATCAAAATTAAATTTCGTTTTGTTCAGTGATAAAATCATCTAAATACTTTATCGCTAAATAATAGTTTACCGCTTATGTTTTATATCTTTTTGTTATTTTTAGAAAAATGTTAGAAAAGGCGCTAGATTAGATTACAAAAAAAAACCAACAACCTACAAAAATTCTCTCGTCTAGGACCTTTTTAAAGGCATGAAACATAATTGCTGTTTTTAATTCGGCATTTGATGTAATTTACTCTCTTCTTACTGCGTAATTTATTACTACTTTATGTTAGGACCTAAAAATCATTTATACACGTTTTCCTGCAAAATTTAGGTCCATGATTATAATTTCAGACATTTAATTATATTTCTATAATAAAATTAACCGACTTTGGTAACACGTATATTAATTAACCAGTTCCCTCTCGTGACCTTTTAACTGGTACTCTAGTTTATAAGGCAATAAGTTTTCTTTTAATGAGATGTAATGATTTTCTACTTTTCAGATCGAACGCGGAACCGACCTCTCATCGGTTCTAGACGTTAAGTCTGAGTAGTGCCAACGGATGGTACCAACAGGTCAACCAATCCGTGCACCGTAACCCATTCACGCGGTGACTGCTTGTCGGCCAGCTAGTTCGGAGAGGATTTCGGTCGCGGGTCTCCGAATGGGTTACGCTCAATTACAATATTTCAGTCACCTGACATGCCCGTTTTCCAAACGCGTCAATAACTACTCATCCAGAACGGGAAACCTACGTTACTTTAGTTCTGGATGTGATCTCTCCACAGATCTCAAATCAAAACTCTACAAAATCCTATAGGCGCGTTACCGAATCACCGACGCGGTACCGAAAAATATGCTACTCGAAATTAAATCGACGAAAACTACTCTAATGAAATGACGAAACAAGCAAAGGTACCGCGTACCGCGCACGACGCGAAACCGACCTCAGCGGATTTGTCGAAACCCTACCCTCGCGACGGCATACCTACCCTACACTCTCGGTTCCCACTGAAAAAGAACGAGCCACTGAAAAGGAAAGTCGTTAGTTAAATTAGCAATTCATGATTTTATTTTGTATTTTTATAGTTTTGAGTTATATTTATTACAAAAAAATTTAGAGCGAGATATTCTCGCTAGGTTATACAATTAATAAACTTTCTTAACAAGTAATGGAATATTATGGTCTTTATTCGCATTTTCTGCCACTTTCACTTTGTTCCACAGAAAATCATTGACATTCAAATCCTTTACATTACACTAGATTTGAATTGATGGTTTTACCTTCTTTATTTATTTTTGTCCTAACTCGATCCAACAAGACGTGAATCATATCTACTGAAATTGATAATCAAACTTTTTTTTTTTTAAATTTTGGAATGTTGACTGTTAAATTCTGATCACAGTAATTGTTTAAAGGATAAACTAATCTAGGAAGTTCTGCATTTGCTTAAAATCATAGCTTCGGCTCGAAAGGAACATTTTTTTTTTGCTGTATGTGATGTAGAAAGGAAATGTCCAAATGAAAAGGTCTAAACAATAACTTTAAAAAATATTGCCGAATAAAATATTTAGATTTTCGTTTCTGAAAATTTCACCGTAGCTAATTTAGATTTTCTCTAACTATTTCCAATGAGCGCAACTCTTGGGAACCTAAACCTTTGTGGACGTTACTTATGAAATGTATGTGTACCTGAGCATACCTAGATTGTCATATATTCAAATTTATCTTATTTCAATTCCCTGAATCAAATATATTTATGATACTTTTAACATATGAACATAGATTTGATTTGAATGTCAAACGTTTTCATATTTCGAGGAGTTTTCCATTGACGATTAATTCATATCTTATACATTCTTACCTAATTTTATACAAACTGATTTTTGTAAAAAAAACTATATCTATAACTAACATACAAGGCACTTTGTAGGAAACTATTGAGTTGCTTATTTTGAGTAGCACTACTATGTAACGTACACCTATTTATACAAAATTCACCGTATTTGATACAAAACATTAAATTCATGGAAACTATATAAGAAAGTAGAAATGAGGTAAGACGTTGATCACCTTAAATACGAAAATTTTTTTTTTTTCAATCTAATATTACTTTAAATGAATAAAACATTATTGTATCGTTTCTAGACCCAAAATGTGTCTTTTAACAAATTGTGACTGATCGGTAACAATATTTCTAAAATTCTTTGCAAGAATAAAAAAAATTTAATCAATAACCTGAAATATATGATGGCTTCTTTAAACTTATTAATGGTAAATGTGGTCTGTGTTCTCTAGCATTAAGAGTTTGTTGTGGGAGTGTGCAAGTTTTCTGATATCTACTTTGAAGAGTTAAAAATGCAAAAATACTTGTTCGGTATTAGTTTTACAGTTGAAAAATGCAAAATATATCGCTGAGTTCTGTCGGTACTTCTCTGTTATTGTGTCACCGTTCACGTAAAATTATTAACTTATCCAGCAAAATCTAAACTCTATATATCCTTTCGTTGCAATAGTTTCCTTTACTAGTAGTTATAAGATAAAATATACTTGGTATTTTCTGTATATGTGATATATATTTTTTTTTTAAGGAATGTTTTATTGTCTTTTCGAAGATGTATTCTGAATGTTTTCTTGCCTTGATTGAATAATCAAATAAATCAAATAATTTTAATAAAAGGACAAAAAAAATAACCTTTACAAAAAAAGCAGCACTTAAAACTAATAGTTATTGTATGTAAACATTTTATGAAAGTTTCTTACAAAACAAGTGGAAGTAAAGTGAGTTTCCAATTATAACTTATGTCCTTAGACAATTTACTATCAATTTTAAAGATTTTTTTAAAACTAAGAATATCACTGATAAATTTGTAGAATGTCTGTTTGATAGGAAGGGTTGGAGGCTAATATTCATAAAATCTGGCATTTTTCTCTGTGGAAGATCTTGTTTAAATTAAACAGACAGAGTGAAGAACAGAAACGTGACATTGTAAATATGAGAAAAGGAAAGTGGTTGCTGAATATTTCTCATTAATAGAAAACGAGTACCATTTTATTTCATAATATCACGTTCTTTGGTGCAGTAGGGTCATTTTACTTGCAGAAATAATTTATGATTAAATGACGCCTTTTAAACAGGTTTCGCACACGTAAGCTTTTCTGCCTGTATGCGAATCGATATGTCTTCTCAGATCAGTTTTATGATGGAATTGTTTCGGACAAAATTGACATTGATGGGGTTTTTGTGCTGCACTGTGCTTCGCATAGTGCGTGTCGAAAGTGACTTCGTTGGAAAAACGTTTGCCACATCGATTACAACGGAATGGTTGCTCGCCCTTATGGAATGGTTTATTGTGTTGTGTTAAATCGCAAATTTTTGTAAATACCTTGTTACACTCGTCGCAACGAATTTCGCCAGTCGGTGTTTTTCGGCGCATCCAATTCATGGGGCGAGGAACTCTTTATTCCCAATCAAGAGCGGCCTTTACTTTTAGACACAACACTAACCTAGAGAATGAGGTTAACTCTTAAACTTTTAATTGACGAAAAATTGCATCACTCACTTTCTTAGTGCTGTTACTTAGCCAAACGATCTTCTTTCCGACCTTGACAGAGCTTCATGCTCCAGCCTGAGGCAATGCTCCGGTGAATTTCTCAAGTGTTTGATGTTCCACGTGCAGCCCTCTTGAGTACGCCTCGCTCCGACCGAGTCCTACACACAAACGATCGTCAACGAAAGCCCGTTAAGAGGCAGAAAAGCACTTAAAATGTTCTAGACAGCACAAAACACGATCACGAACCATCGATCACCACAAAAAGTTCTTTGGTCTCTCCTTCGCCTCCATGTGGCTGTCAAACTCATCCAGTTGTCACATCGGACAAAACATCTGTGTGTGGAATGGCACGCCACATGGCGGCAATGTGCCTCTCCAGTTGTCGCCAGTGGCATAGTTTTCTCGATGGCCACGGTGGAGGGGCATTTCCAGATGGCTATGTCTCGAAATGTGCCGGGGTTTGGATTAATTCTATATTTCGAATATTTATACCCACAGATCTAAATATTTGGACAGAAAAAAAAAAATATTTTCTGCGCAACGATATCCGCACGACAGATGAAGTCCGCTGGCACTTCGAGGACATATCCATCTGGCCGGTTGCAAGGGTTCGGGATCGGAATCACTTCGATTCCCGGGCGTAGGCGTCACATTACACATTCCCCCCCCCAAAATCGAAGTAATTACGATCCCGTCTCCTATATAAAAGGTCTTGGTTAGGGCCGTGGCGGGTCGAAGGTCGGTTTCGAAGGATAGGCTACAACCATGTTCGTGAAGACTCGACAGTGACTATATAGTAGGGAGTCAGTAGGGTGACCAGATGCTCAAGAGGTAAAAGTAGGACATCGCCTTGCCAACCCCCCCCCCCCCCATGATAATTCAAATATTAAAAAAAAATTTTTCAAATATACAATTATTGGGAAAAATTTTTTTTTTTTTTTTTCAAAAATTTTTTTTTATTCGAATGTTTACAAAGTTGGGCGAATTTAATCAAAGAGTCACGGTTCATTTTTTACAATATTTTTCAGAATTTGCAATAAGTCGAAGCAATTCTGAATTTTTCGGGTCCATTAAATAATTGTAAAATTCGACGCAGGAATATGATTTAAAATTCATTTTGATTGAAATAAGAGAACGAACAGTTGAAACAGACAATTGGTTTCTTTCGTCGGTCCACTGCGACTTGATTAAAGAAAAAGACCTTTCACAATTTGCGTTATGTCCCGGTATTGCGAAAAAGAATTTCGCAATTTTCAAAATTTCGGAATACGAACATTCGTCACGATTCGCAGAAAAAAATATACAAATTTTGTCATTGCACGATTTTTTGAAAAATTGTAAATCCTTTTCTTTTTGTTTTTTTTCAATGAAGCTAATCAAATTCATGGTTTGATCGAAGATTTTACTTTCGTCAAAATCCACCTTCTTGTCTTGAAGATAAAGAAGAGTGTCGGTTATATCGTCATAATTTAATTGCGTATCGAGGCGAAAATCAAGCCACTTGAAAATCTGAAACAAATTATATGGAAATACATTTTCAAAATGTCACAATCCAACAATCATGTAGAAAAAAATCAAAAATTTACTCGTAAATCGGAAAGAGAAGTCGTCCATTTCGAAAGATATTCTTCAGCCTCTTCAGTAACTTGAATCGCTTTGCAGGTGAAGTCGTCACATTTTTTATCTTCTCCATCTTCTCGTAATTTTTTCAAAATACTTTTGACAGAAAGTGGCAAAAATTTACTCTTGATTCGATCACGCAGACCACGGCTCACAGTGTCAATTATATTGATGACCTCAACGACACGTTTTTTTCTTTTTCCAATTCCTTGATGTTGTCGTGAAAGAGAGTCATATAGGAGTGAGTGAAAAACAAGAAACACTCGGCTAGATCGTTTTCAAAAAATGACTTCAAAAATGCTGGAGGCTTATCGATAGACTTGAAGTAAGATTGTAGAGGTTCGAACATCAGCAGGATTCGATGAACCACTGGATAAAGGCTGAGCCATCGCGTTTTACAATGGTATAGAATATCTCGATATTCTATATCGACAAAGTCACAAAATTCTTCCAATTCTGCTGATCGAAGAGTTTCATTCCGGAAATATTGATGAATCTTGTAACAGATGGTGTCGATGTCGAAAAGATCAAATAGTTCGAGGCCATGCCGACTGGAATTGTGGATAATATGGGCTGAGCATCCCATACCAATTAAATTTTTTTCTGTTTTTCCTTCCAGGAGTTTGTGAACATTCTGTTTGCCCTTGCGGTTCAATCCACCAAAATTCAAATTTGCGTTATCTCCCGAAAACGATACTAACTTTTTTTTCAGGTCATGCTTTTCTAGTAAATTGAAAAGCATTGTGGCAATGGTTTCGGCTTTTTCATTAAATAGATTTGACAAATCCAGCAGCTTAACTGTAATTCCGCCTTGCTCATGTTCAAAAAATTGGATCATGATGGGGAATAATTTTATTTTCCCATAGTTGCTGGCATCTGTACTTAGGCTAACGAAAGAGGCTTTTTGGAGGTCCTTTATGACGATACCCATAATGTGAGGAAACAAAACATTGCAATTGATCGCTTCCGTTTTTGTCCTAGCACAAGAGATCTTCGTAGCGATGGCAGAGTCTCCAAATATTTTGCGTATCAAAGCAGCATTGCAGTCTTGCGATCTAAATGATTGATGATGCGTGACGACTTGATAAGCGAGGGCACCTTCAGCAGCCGATATTTTCGCCTCTTCTGTGGAAAATCGTTTGACCATGAAACTGTCAATTGGCTTCGATGTTGATGCGCTTTGAATGTTGCTCCGATGTTTTGGAGTCTCGATATGTTGTTCCAACTGGAGGCTTCCTTTGGAAACTTTTATTTTATTTTATTCTATTTCAATCTATTTTATTTGATAACATGACAGCAAAAAAGATGTTGATTTTATATGCACCCTAGCAGCTCGCTCGGAACTTTACGTGAGACTTTAGGAAACCTTACTAAAGTTTCCTAAAGTTTCAAACGCGCAAAAGTGAAACTTTGTGTGGAACTTTAGAAATTTCTTATAAGTGATTTTAATGTTTTATGTTTTTAATTTTCAACATTGCAGTTTGATAGCTTATGAGAAAAATATCGAAATAAAACAATTTTTCATACAAAAAAGCACTGAAAATGATAGAAAATATTGCTGAAACTCTAGGTTATGTCTTTGTTTTCCAGGTCGCCATTTTATTTTTAGCGCGCGAAATATAAAAACACATTTTTTAAATTTTTAGTAAGGTTTCATTTTTGCGCGTTCGAAACTTTACGCGAGACTTTACGAAACTTTAGCTAAAGTTTCGAGTGAGTTGCTAGGGCACCAGTAACCAACTAAAAATATCATGCTTACATATATAAGATTCACTTCAATCCACAAATGATTTTTTTAAAGAGAAATTTGAATGAAAACGAAATAAAGATATGGAAATACGCACCCTTATTAGCGATATTAATGTTAATGTCACACAATTTACACTTTGCTACTGACTCGTCAAGAGTAGAAGAAAAGCATTGATATTTTGGGTTCTTACGCAGTTTTTCCGAAAAGGTACATTTCCTTTTCGGCATGGCGAAAAACAATCACTTAATAATAATAGCAGAATGACGATTGATTGCGATAAATTTTCGTCGATGTGGAAAGATTCCAGTTGACTCAAAACAAAACAATACTGACTGAACAACGAAAGAATCTTGCTCTTATTTATAACCTCGCCTCTCCCACCAGTATTCCTTTACTATGCTCACCAGCGTCCCCACAGTGAAAGTAAGTTTCGTGTTCGTACAATAATGGCTATTGCATGTCAACGACAACACTCCGATGCATACAAACTCGATAATTAAAGTGTGTTCAAGCAATTGCTTCGAAGCATTTTTCTCTCTATCTAACTCATTGTTTAGAAAGAGAGAAAAATTCTTTGGAGCAAGCGCTCGGACACGCTTTTTCACGCGCGGGATTTTGAATTGTGATATCTCCATCTTTTTTTTCTTCCAAATAAAAAAAAATGAAAAAATGTATTACAAGGAGTAAATTATGAGAAAATTTCATCCTTTGATTGAAAAGTAGGACGTTTGGAGGATTTTGTGAAGTTTAGGAGGACAGGAGGACGGGCAAGCAAAAAGGAGGACATGTCCTCCTAAAGTAGGACGTCTGGTCACCCTGGGAGTCAGGTGTTATTCGGAGGTCTTCGTCTAGGCAAAGATTGGGGTAAGCCAAGGTTTTTCGTGGGAAATAGTTGCACTTCATCGTCTAAGGTCTTTTGCGTGGTAAATTCCCAGGGTTTTACCAGTCATGTCCGCGATGAGGTATCGGGTGGGGCTTATTACTTGTAGAACTCGACACTTCACGAATTTCTTGTCTAGTTTGGCATTGTAATGGCAGGTGGCATCGCTCTGTCGGAAGTTTCGACGATATATCTCGTCGCCTACCTTAAAGCCAGAAGGATGAGATCGCAAGTTGTACCGCTCCTCTCCCATCCGTCTACTTTCTTCAATCTTCTCCCGCAGTTGATCTCGCAGAAGTTGGAGCTTTTCGTGCGGTTCTAGAACCACGATTGGGTCCTCTAGTGATTTCAGTTGTCGCAATAGCCGGTAAGCGCTCCCATGACAGATCATGTACTGGCCGAACAATGCGAAATACGGCGAAATGCCGGTAGTGGCGTGGTACGACGAGCGCAGCGCACTAGTGATGGCGGACAATTTGCGATCCCAGTCCTTCTGATTCGGGTGGACATAGGCGCGAATGGCCGCTATGAGCGTACGATTTAGTCGTTCGGATGCGTTGGCTTGTGGTGAATAGACGGCAGTTCGTTGGTGGATGATGCCGTATTTGGACATTAGGTCTCGGAACTTGCTGGAGGTGAACTGGACCCCATTGTCGGAGACAAGTTTCTCCGGAACTCCAAACATGTGAAAGACTCGGTTCTCCAAGAAGCTGGTTATAGGTCCAGTGTGCATGTTACGTAGTGGTTCTATGATAGGGAATTTAGAGAGCTGGTCCAGGACCATGACAGCTCCCGTGTGACCAGAAGCAGATCGAGGGTAAGGACCGATAAGATCAATGTACAAGCGCTGGAACACGCGTTCGGGGACCTCGACCTTACCCATGGGTGGCCGAAGAATGGTGTTGGGCGCTTTAGTGCACTTGCATAGCTCACAGGAGGCTACGTACGCTTTTATCTGTTGTGCCATCTTAGGCCAAAAGAAACAGGTTTTCAACCGCCTAAGTGTACGACCGTATCCACCGTGCGCACTGGTTGGGTGGTCATGAGCCCGTCTGATAAGATCAGTGGTTAATTCTTCGGGCACCCACAACTTCCACTGTTCTTCTTCTTGTATGGGGTCTCCGGATGCGTGTCCCATCCGCTTATAAATAAATCCATCCGTCAACCGCAGTTCAGGAAGCTGGGGCTATTGATTCTGGATAGTGTGAATCAGTTGTGTGTAGGTTGCTGACTTGAAGGCAGGATGGTCCAAATCGATCAATTGGGGGCTGTCGTCCTCTTGGACCAACTCGGCTCCTTCAGGGGCGAACATTCTGGATAGGGTGTCGGGGACTACATGCTGGCTTCCTTTTCGGTGGCGGATTGTGAAGTCAAATGCCTGTAGTTTCAGTGCCCACCTGGCCAATCTGCCGTTGAGGTCAGTCTGGCTCATGAGCCATTTCAGAGAAGCGTGATCCGTTACGATTTCAAAAGTGTGTCCCTCCACATAGGCTCGGAAGCGTTTCACTGCCAACACCGCGGCTAGACGTTCCTGCTCGGAGACCGTGTAATTTCGCTGGGCTGGGTTCAGCTTGTGAGACATGAAGGCTATAGGTCTCTCTTCGCCGTCCTGTGCAACCTGGACTAAGACTGCTCCCACCCCATGTTGACTCGCGTCACAATGGATTGAGAACGGTTTGTCAAAGTCCGGGCTGTGCAGTACGGGGGCTGTAGTCAGACTCTTCTTTAGCTCTTCAAAGGCTCGCAAGCTGGGCTCTTCCCAGACGAATTTACGTCCCTTACGCAGCATGTCGGTCAAAGGAGTGGTAATGGTGGCATAGTCACGTACAAAACGCTGGTACCATCCGCATAAACCTAAGAATCGGCGTAACTGTTTGGTGGTCTTGGGTAGTGGAAAAACGTCAATCGCTTGAGTCTTTTCCGGATCGGTCTTGATATGGCCATGCCCAATGATGTGACCTAAATACTTCACCTCCGTCATCACGAACTGACTCTTCCTTATGTTGATGGTTAATCTTGCCCTCCGGATGTGTAGAGCCACCTCCTGAAGCAGGTCGATGTGTTCGTCAAAGGTCTCGGTTATAAGCAACAGATCGTCCAAGTAAACGAAAATTTGGTGCCGCAAGTGAGGTGGTATTACCTTATCCATAAGGCGCGTCATTGTTTGGGGGGCATTACACAATCCGAATGGCATGGTCACGAATTGATATAGGGGCCGACCTGGGACTGTGAAGGCTGTTTTCTACTTTGAACCGGGGTCTAAAGGAATTTGCCAGAAGGCGTCCTTGAGGTCTAAGCTCGTGATGAAATGGGCTTTAGGCAATCGACTCAAAATGCCTTCGATCAACGGTAGAGGATATGCGTCCTTGACTGTGACGGCGTTCAAGCGTCTGGCATCTAGGCATAACCGGACCTTGTTCGGCTTGACAACTAAGGTGACTGGGGAAGCCCACGCGCTCTGTGATTCTTCGATTACGCCTAATGCTAGCATTCGATCCACTTCGGCATATAACGATTTTTCCTTCGCCGGAGATATGGCGAAATGTCTCTGTTTTATGGGTTTAGCATCCCCCACATCTATAGTGTGGAACACCAGGGCAGTCCGCCCGAGACCTTCCTTCTCGTGCGATGGAAAAGCCGATATAGCCGAGTCTAGACGCAGTTGCTGGTGTACACCCAGTGTATGTCGTAATAAGTTAGTGGGTTGAGATTGGTCAGGAGCTGTGGTGACGGACTCCAGGGTCGTACCGGAAAATAGTGCCGGGGCCAAGTTAAATTTTCGAACGAAATCCACTCCTAGGTAAAGATTCTGGGTTAACTGAGGTATAATGAAAAATTCCATGGGTTTAGTTACTCCTTTAAAGGTGACATCCGTCATAATTTTTCCCACTACAGAATGACGAGTTCCGTCCGCCGTGCTTAACCAGGAGGTGAAATGACGGATTTGGTCCGCGTGCTTTGCCAGTACCTCCCCTGCAAACTCGTCAGATATGCAATTCACACTGGCTCCCGTATCGACTAAGCCTGATACTCGTTTTTGCAGGAGGTGTACTGACGCATATGGCCGGACATCATCCCTCAATAATTCGTCTAAGTATATGTCCTTCAACACTTTCCTCGACTGCCTGACTTTTCTCCAGAAGCTCCGCATCCGACGCGTGGCTCGCCTGCTTCGCGGTGGGACAGTTGTGGCCAATTCCTCATGGAAGATGCGCTGTCGAGTAGCCAAATAATTCCGCAGCCTGACATGAAAAGGTTTTACATGCCAAGGAACCTTCGTCTCGCTATCATTTCCCTGCGCGTTGGCCTCGGCGAAGGATGGCGTCGGTTGTGGAACTTCGGGAAAACTGTGTTTAGCGGTGCGAGTCAGCAGAATTGGAGTCATGTCGGGAGCTGGGTCATAGCTAGTGATGGGGTCTGGATTGGTCCGTCCGGGGTTTAGGAGTGCCGACGGGTGGTCGCGGCACTCGGTGGCACGTTTTTTCGCCCCTTGCGATTTGCACAATCAGGTGCGTATGTGTCGGCCTTCCCGCAGCGGTAGCAGAAAAGCGTCGGCTCCGCTGGACATGCATAGAACCGATGTCCCGGTTGTCGGCAGTTCCAACAGACCGTCGGGCTTGTAATTGCTTCAAGGGAGGGTCGATCAATCAAGGCTGGGTCCTCAAGCTCCGGTGGTGCTCCGCTCCTCGGTACTGGTACTGGATCAGCAAGCAGGTGGTCAGCTGCCATCAACTCCGCGGTGTGATGATTTCGGGGATTTGGTCCAGTTATGCGAGGTTGTGGACGGAAGGTACCACGCCGCTCATCCAAGTGTTCTTGTCTACGGGCATGGAGGCGCAATCCCTGTATGGTGTTGATGGGAAAATGCAGAAGGCTGTTCTGGAGATCCCAGCGCATATTCTCTCTGATAATTTCTACCAGTTCGTCCTCGGGCATGGTATTTCGCAAGCGAGTGCTCAATCTCACTATACTTGTATAGTACTGGTCGAACGGTTCGTGAGCGCCTTGTTTCCGTTTCTTTATTTGCTCCCTTAGCTCTCTCTCAGTGAAGCCATCCTCAAATCGATTGCGGAAGGCTGCACTGAAAGAGTGCCAAGTGGGACGTGGCGTTGACTCTTTAAAGCTCCAGTACCAGTCGGCAGCGTCGCCGCTGAACAAAAGATGTGCATGCCGGAGGAAGGCCGAGGAATCACCTCCCAGGGTGCTGGATACCAACGCCTGAATCCGGAAAAGGAACCGGTCCTCCGATATCATATCGTTGAACCCTGTAAAGTTCAGGCGCCAACTCTCCATGATACGAGGCGTCGGGTCTCGAAAAAGTGCCAATGCGTTCCCGGGGGGAATCACATCCTCGATTGACCTGTTGTACTGAACGGCCTCGGGGGCTGGAGGTACCAACGGGGGTCCGATACTGTGTCGCGGTCTGTATTTGGGAGCTCTGGGATCCATTCCCGAGTTCCTTGGAGGTGGGACCCATTGCTCGGATTGTCGGGAGTGGGGCATAGCCACACTGGGATTTGGCTCCCAGCCAAGCGGAGTTCTCACGCGGCTGGGTGGTTGGCTCAACGGGAGATTCTGGAGCTTTCCCTCCAGGTTGCCAATCCTCTCCGACATATCCCTCATCAACGCCACGAGGGTGTCAATGGAGTGGGCGGAAGGCATGGTTGTCACCTCGGACACGACACTTGCAGCCGGAACTTCACCGCCTACTGCTCCTTGCAGGTCTAAGAGTGGTTGTGACTGTTCAGCCTCTGGAACTCCTTTCGCCACTGCTCCACGCGTTGGTAGGGGCGTTCCGAGGGGGACGTCTAGGGCAGACCGATCTATGGGTCGCCGGCATAATGGACACAGCTCGGACGTGAGGAGGAGCTGTTGGACACAGGCACGGTGGAATAGATGTCCACAATCCAACCGCACGCTGTGTACCCCCTCCACTACGTCTTCGAAGCAGATCCCGCAGTTAGCTGGTTGGACCGTTTTAGATCGGGTCCACCGCTTATCTGGGGTCCGCTTCGTGGCCATTTTCGTTTTGCTTCTAAAAAAAAAGAGAGAAAAAATATATAAACTAGACTTATTCCTATTATAACCCTAATATATAAATGGACAAAACTTACTACTAATTAGTGGCCGATAGTGGCGAGCTATTGATAAGTGGGAAGAGAAAAAAAAATTTATTTAAATTATACTTTCCTTTTCAGTGGTCGACTCCTCCAACGGGAAAAGAGAGTGCGTGGTAATCTGCCGGAGAAAGGGTGCTTTCGGTCGATTTACAAAATTTATCCCCTAAACCCTCATACATTACAAAAAACCGTCTCTAAACTACGTTAAAGTGACTCGACGAGACAAGTGGTAGAGCTACCGTAACGATTTTAGTACGCGGTCAAAATTCCCGACGCGTGGAAGCATTCCGGGCTTCGCAACTCCAGCATACGCCACCGAACGTTGAACCGATACCACTCGTCTATCACGCATACGAAATAGTTAGAATCCTTCCGCGACATAAAGGCAAGGTAGCCTTCTATTTTCTTGAGAGTCCATGCTGATAGGTAAGCCCGTCAGACTGGCTTTTCCATCAAGAAAATAGAAGGTCCTTACAGGGGTTAACCTGGGACAACACATCGGAAGGATTCTGTCGCGAAAAAAAAAAAAATCAAACAAAGGAGAGCGGAAGCTACAACTCACGTGAAGCGACTTCTAGTGTGTATCACACAACTCCACTGCTCCTGATAGTGGGACTCGAGTACCAAGGTACCTTACATCCTCCGTAAAGGACCAACTCGTCAGAAGACGCGAAGTTCTTTTCCCCTTAGGATGTTTTAGGCCCCACGTTGGGCGCCATTTGTTATGATTTTCTACTTTTCAGATCGAACGCGGAACCGACCTCTCATCGGTTCTAGACGTTAAGTCTGAGTAGTGCCAACGGATGGTACCAACAGGTCAACCAATCCGTGCACCGTAACCCATTCACGCGGTGACTGCTTGTCGGCCAGCTAGTTCGGAGAGGATTTCGGTCGCGGGTCTCCGAATGGGTTACGCTCAATTACAATATTTCAGTCACCTGACATGCCCGTTTTCCAAACGCGTCAATAACTACTCATCCAGAACGGGAAACCTACGTTACTTTAGTTCTGGATGTGATCTCTCCACAGATCTCAAATCAAAACTCTACAAAATCCTATAGGCGCGTTACCGAATCACCGACGCGGTACCGAAAAATATGCTACTCGAAATTAAATCGACGAAAACTACTCTAATGAAATGACGAAACAAGCAAAGGTACCGCGTACCGCGCACGACGCGAAACCGACCTCAGCGGATTTGTCGAAACCCTACCCTCGCGACGGCATACCTACCCTACACTCTCGGTTCCCACTGAAAAAGAACGAGCCACTGAAAAGGAAAGTCGTTAGTTAAATTAGCAATTCATGATTTTATTTTGTATTTTTATAGTTTTGAGTTATATTTATTACAAAAAAATTTAGAGCGAGATATTCTCGCTAGGTTATACAATTAATAAACTTTCTTAACAAGTAATGGAATATTATGGTCTTTATTCGCATTTTCTGCCACTTTCACTTTGTTCCACAGAAAATCATTGACATTCAAATCCGTCACATTACAGAGAATTAACGTGATCAGCTGGATATGATAGCACCAACGTAGAGATGTAGAGAAAAAGAAAATTAGAACGTTCCAAAATTAGTTTTAGTATGATTATCGGTGTATCATATGTTTTATAGCAAGTCTTTGTCGTAATTAGGATTATTTACTTTTCACGTTTGCCCTAATTGTAGTCGAAGTTATGAACATTCCTATTTCTCTTATTTTTTCTTTGTACTTTGTTTACCCATGCATGTTTGTGCCGTTTTAATACAATGATTTTTATAACCACGCACGACTAAATAACATGCACTACTTATACGCTTTCCAATTCAAATTTAAGGTGGTAATGGTAAACACACTTTCGCCTAGCCATGCTGTGAGCACCATTTTTTTTCTACAGGTAACAAAAATTAAACCTAACCTAAAGTATAGAGAGTATTGAAATTTAATTGAACAATAATCACGATTGCTACTATTGTAAATTAACCTGCTATCGTTACTTCTATCCATAATACTCATAAAAAGCAAACAATTTCTCTTATAACTTTAACTGGCATTATCGGTAATAATTAAATTTAATAATTTTTTTCTTCCTTATCGCGTCTCCTTTCATTTGATTTCTACCATTAAAAGTAACACTCTCATTCATTTTATCCCTTTTTTAATGGGCTAACAGAATATGAAACGAGAAGACTAATAGACGAACACTTTTCTATAAACTATCAAAACGGGTTCTACAGCAATAAATGGGTTTAAATGTTAAAGATATAAAGAAGAGAAAAGTAGAGGAATAGAAAAGAATGTCTTTGTCTTCGCGCAAGAAAAGTAATTTTAGGTTGTAAAATGGAATTGGAAACCCAGTTGAGAGCAATTGTAGGATAATCTAAACATTATAGCTGCCTTCTTATACATAGTTTTGAAGGGTAACTTGAATATTTGGGAAGTGTACCTAGTGATTGTACATAGTTATATTACGCTTATATCCTTTTGCCACACAAATATCGTTTTTGATTTGTTTTTGCAAATTGGCTTTTCTACTAATGGTTGACTCACCAACCCCCCTGCGTAAAACGTCAGAAGTACCTAGTTGGTGATGTTCACGGAAGCACCACGATCCGATTACGGAGGACTGCTGTTAATTTTTTTGTAGGTGGAAGATCTACGCGTCGCTGTTACCGGAGAGCATGATCCAGTTGTGCTAATACTTCTAGTCAGCTTAGAATTCGGCGCTTTACTGCCATGCATGTCTGATTTTATGTGATAAATGTTCCCCGATATCTATTCTGCAGTCCAAATTTAAATTTTTCCGCAAGATGCAAATCTAATATTTCCGCTGTTAGCGATGCGACCACTTCGTATTTGGGCACCGTTCGTTGTCGGCCAAAACTCCTTATGCGTGGCGGCCACTCCTTCCACATACATGCAGCTTGCGACGATCGCGACTGAGGTGGATGCATTTAATTAGATTTGATTATAGTTTGGATCGAACTGAACATCATACCTTTGTGTCCGCGTACACACTTCCTGCTTCTGGGGTGGCTGCTTAACTAAATCGGCTGCTTAAATTAAGTTCGCTGGTTTTCACAATTTGAGTAAATAGCAGCCGCGCGACTCACAACACACACTTCGCCACCATGTGGCTGTCCATTTTTCCTTTTGACATCCCACGACAAAATTGACGTGGGATGTGCAACCGTCACAACCGACATGAGATGCCAAGCCACTTGGTGGCAAGGTGTGTTAGTGAGTCGCCAGTGGCGTCACAAGATTCATTACAATTCCTGTCATTGAGCAAGAGTTGCCATCATCAGAAGGAAGACATTGCTTCTGGTATTCCCGATTAAACTTCTTTTGAAACTTTCCCCAGTCTGTTTTACTGAAGTTCAACCGATGATTTTCATGTTGAACTGGAATGAGGAAGATATCATCCCTTTGATGATTGATTTCCATTACGATTGCGTTATGGTCGCTATCATAAGGAAGCACCTGCGGTTTCCGTTGAGGACATTAAAGCTGAATTCAAGTCTTACGTCAGCAATGAAGAGGTCCAAATATGAATTTGTCCTAGGGTATGTTGGGAACTCGGACCCATTTAGATTGCACCTGTATTCAATTTGGTTCTCTGTTATCCACAATTTAAGGAATACACCTCTCGGATTATTGGTGGCGTTCAGTCATTATGTATCCTAGGTGTTAAGGTCACCAGTATGAACATAATAACTATGCAGCCTGTTCAATTCGAGTATTTCAAACAAGGAACTGAACTCCTCCTTGAAGTTGAGAACATTTTGAACAGTTGCATAGGCAGAGATAACGTAGAGATTATCCCCACCTGGCAGTGAGATTTTGATAACGGACACTTCAAGAGATTCAAAGCCTTTGAATTCGATTTTTGTCAATATTTTGGAAACAATAGGGACTTCGAACCAATATTGCGGTGCCACCTTCCCCCATCGCTGTTTCTTACGAATTCAAAGTCCTTGAATGTCATGGAGTGCCATGAATTGAGGTGGGTTTCAGTGAGAAGCATAATGTCAGGATTTTACTTAACAATAAATTCAAGGAGATAGTCACGTCGATGTATAGTGACAATGGAGTTGACGTTGATCGAGATGAAACGAATCCTATCCATGGGAATGTGACTGGATGACAACTTATTTTGGGGCATTTGAAAGGCCTAAATACTGAAAAATAAACCTAATTTTCGTATCTCGTTTATCGATTCTCTCCTATAAAAAAATTTAGTTGCTGATAAAAATTCCAGAAGCAGCTCATTATTGCCGCTTACATTATTTACCGCATTTTCTGCTGTTCTTCTATCAGCGAGTGCAAATGGTACTCCGGGCTTGACGAAGCTCGGAGCTAAGACATTGCTGTGTAGTTGTGTTTGCTTTGGGAAAAATTTTGCTCTCGCATCTTGATATCGGGAGCATTCTCGGTATGACGCCGGGTGACCAAAAACGCCGCAGTTAACACAGTATGATTTCTCTTTTGGCTCCGTCTGATCCAATTGCAACTCACCGGGAGCATGAACGTCATTGCATTTCACGCATCGATAATGCATGGTGCCGTTCTGCCCAGGGATCTATCCTTGGTCCGGACCTGTGGAACGTGTCTTACGACGGGCTACTGAGACTTGAGATGCCAGATGAGTCGTGCTTGGTCGGCTATGCGGGTGATGTTGCGGCTCTGGTCGCTGGACGCACTGTTGAACAAGCGCAACTTAGGCAAGGTATGCTAATGCGCCGAGTGAGTGATTGGATGACTGCTCGCGGGCTGAGGTTAGCACTGGAGAAAACCGAAGTGGTCATCTTGACAAAAAAGAGAATCCCTACAGTAAGGATGATCAGTATTGGAGACATACAAATCGAATCTAAGCCAGCGGTGAAGTACCTGGGGCTACTGATCGACTCAAAGATGAGTTTCTCTGAGCAAATCAGGGCAACGGCTGAGAAGGCTTCTTCGGGAATATTGGCTCAGAGCCGACTTATGGCTAACGTAGGGGGACCCAGCCCATCAAGAAGACGCCTCTTGATAAGTGCTGTAGGGTCAGTGCTACTGTACGGAGCAGAGGTATAGGGCGCCGCTCCCAGCAAGGAGGTATACCGAAAACATTTGGCACAGGTACAGAGAAGAGGAGCACTCTTCGTATCCAACAGTCTCCGACTCGGCGGTGAGAGTTATTACAGGCGTGACACCTGTCGCCCTCCTTGCTAGAGAGCGCCGCGCTATTTACCTGCGCCGAAACGAGCATGCGAGGGAGATGGTTGTCCGCCAGGAGAGACAGCGCTCACTCAACGATTGGCAGCAGTCTTGGGTGAATTGCACGAAGGGAAAGTGGACTGTGCGCCTCATCCCGGATGTGAGACCGTGGCTGAATCGAAGGCATGGTGATACTGACTTCTATCTGACCCAGCTTTTGAGCGGAGGAGAGGAGGACAATGCCTGTCACACAATTTTTGTGTGTACAAAATGGGTAAGGCTGCGAAGGGAACTCTACAGGGAGACGGGAGAGCTCACCCCGGATAATACAGTCGCGGTGATGCTCGAATCGGTTGACTAATGGAACCAGGTGGCACATTATGCTCGGGCAGTCCTAAAATATAAAAGGGACTCACAGCAGCCGGGGGCGCTGGAGCTGGGGGATCGCTTTTCTTGCATTTCCTCTTCCCCTCTCCCCTTGCGCTAGGAGGGGGACTCCCCAGCTTGAAGGCACCCCAGGGCGTAACAAAAAGGGACCTGGCCCGAAGTAATGTGTCAAACGGTTCCAGGCTGGGTTCTCCGGTTGACAGGGGAGGTGTTTAGTGGGTAGTCCAGTCGCGATGGGAGTCTCACACTCTGTGCATAAATGGCATTCACCTCCCTACCACAAAAAAAAATGCATGGTGCCGTTTGGCAGCCAAATGTCCAAATCTTTGACACCGATAGCACTGATTCACTTCTCTTTTCTGGAGGCGTTTCCACCTCACCATACGGAAGTTCAAGTATCTTATTAGTTGAAGAGTACTTGGAGTGCTCTTATTTGAAATCTGCACCAAATAAAGTGATAAATTTTTTTCTACCGCCGATCTTCTTGTCGCAAATGTTTCACCGGAAGTAAACTCAATTTTTGCTGCTGCTTCCTTGAGCACCTGAAGAAGATCGACGGTATCTTCTCCGCAGTCCAAGCCAAAAAGGTCTGGTTCTTCTCACTTTTCGGGATATACAGGTAGGTGAAGGGTGGAACCTGCTCAAAATTCAGTGCATTTTTCACTGATTTGCAATCAATCAGTGATTTTGGTCTGATTGTCAATTTTTCCGCATTAACTCTTCTAATCTCGAAATTGGTTAGTTTATTTTCGGCTGCCAATAGCCGAACCATATCCTTTCCGCTTTGACCGTGCACATTAATTGGTGGAACTTTCTCTGTATTTTTGGCAACTTTTTGAGAAGGACCAGCAGAGCTGCGAGCTGGTTCCTTCTTTCTTGTTTTTATTTATTAAGTAAAGGATAAAACGTTCATTTCTTGTTGGAGTCCGTCCAGGGCTGCATAGTAGTTTAGGCTGTCGTTAGCGCCTCCAGCACTTAGTATTTCTTCTTGGATAACTTGTTTGACAGCTTTCTTCGCCTTAGTTTCCATATTTATTTGCCTTACCGGTTCTGCATCTTGAGTTTTCTTCCCCTTCTTGTACATATCTTCGAGGGATTTAAGTCATTGTCTCAATTCCTGGTTTTCAGCTAGAAATCGAATCACTTCTTGTTTGTCCTCGACTAATTGAGTATTACGCGCGCCATCTGCGGAGTCCTGGTCACCCATGTGTCTTCTTTTATTGACGATTGCCACAAATTTTGTACTGCTACTGTAGTAATCTAGGAGCTATGGCTCTAAAAGCAGCGCTGACACAGGCACACAGCACGAACGCAATTTAACAAGGATTCAGTCGATTCAGTCACCTTCCCCATCGCAACACTCGTTTTTTTTCTTTGCATGGAAAATAGGTCCAGAAAATGTCTTTTGTACTTAACTCCCGGGAAACAAAATTCTAAAACTGTTTAATATTTTAATGTGTAGTGATTTTATTCCAATATCTTTTGAATATAATTTAACAAATTGCGGTGTAACGCGGGATACAAATGCTTAGAACGAAACGGTTAACCTTTTTAAATTATATGAACGCTAAAATCATTGTATCATTTAAACCCCTTAAAATTTATCTAATTCTTCCGATTTTTCCCACTTAATTACGCCTAATCATTATAAACGAAAATTGCTTTCAATTGATAACTTAAGCGAATCTACAAAAGACGACTTAGAATTTAAAAACAACCGAAACGAGTGTGCATTATCACCATCGCGGGTTCACCCATAGATGGCACTATTAAACGAAACTTTGCGCGATTTTCCATTGCTGTTTCGTTGCTCGATGGTTCGGCCCCGCCAATTTGGCAACTTGGAAAAAACCGCAGGGAGATCGCGAGTGGGAATGTGGTTTCGGGAGTCGGCAGCGGAGAAGCAATTATGGCTGAAGGCAATTGGACAGCCAAATATGACAATCAACGCTAAGTCGCGCATTTGTTCCAGACATTTTGAGCCAAAAGATTTGATAAAGGTTGGAGACAGGTATTCGTTGTGAAGAAATGCTTTTCCAAAAGTAATTATACGATTCGCTGACGAATATACTAATGAGGAAAGTGTGGAAGAAGTAGACTCTCAAGAGTTGATTGTTCCAGAACCGAAACACAAGATTTAACAGTTGAAGTGAATGCTTCACCTGCAGAGTCGTTTGCTGAGCCATCCACCCCTATTTGTTGCATCCCATCTATGCCCGATTTGCTGAGCACGGCGAGTGGTGATAAGACGGTGCGAATCTAGGACGTGCGTGCAGGCAAGTGTGCTACAATTATTAACACTAATGGTGAAAACATTAATATCACATGGTCGCCGGATGGCAAGACCATTGCAGTTGGCAACGAAGAAGACTTAGTGACCTTCATTAATACCAGGGCGCATAAAATTCGTGCAGAAAAACAATTTAATTTTGAGGTTAGTGAAATAGCATGGAATAATACAAGTGATTTATTTTTCCTTACCAATGGCCAAGGATGTGTTCATATTCTAAGCTACCCCTCATTGGAGCTCCTTCATGTATTAAAAGCACATCCGGAATCAAGATACGTCGGGATAGGGAGTGTGTGTGCAATGCGAAATGTGAACTCTACTGTTATTTGTATGGCAACTTTTTGCGAGTATTGATTTTCTTTATTGTCGCATCGTTGCGAACAAATGAAAACTTAATTAGTAACTTCGAAATTTGATGGAAATTCCGGTTGCGTTTGTAGTGCGGTCAATATTTTGGTTGATAAATCTCGAGTAGAAATTCCATTATCATTATTCAAGCACACTGCCACAGTCACCTTACCCAAACGGCATATAAAAAAGGGGTACCCTAGATATTGGAACTAGTGTTGTTCACATCGATCAACTCCCTTCTCCCCCACAATTTTCGGTATAATCAAAACATTAAATAGGACAAGGACAGGAAAAATTCGCTACAGGGGTATGATTAGTGACATAGAGTGGACGGTTAAGTGTCGTCTATGGCCGAACCCGTTAACAATCAATTGCTCTTGGCAGTGACGGAGGGGCATCGTAGCAACACGACCACGGCGCCAGGTTCACAAGCTTCCAGTAGCCATTCACATTACAATAGCCACCAAAATAGTAGCAAAAACACAAAGTCACAAGAGACACAAGAGACGTCGCCAGAACCCAACCGATAATAACACTAATCGAGAACACGATAAATCTCACCAGAAGGATTCAAGTGAGAAGAAAAACAACTCGTCCAAACGTGATTGTGTAGCTTCTAGAACACGATCGCGAACATCAGACGACTTCAGTACCCCAGCCCACAACTTACAGCAGACATCGATCAAAGCAAGTAAATAACGTTCGTGTTGGAAAGGAACATAGTGCTGCAACAGTCGTTGGAAATCCATCTATATCTCAAAACGAGGAGCCTCCAAACCAAATCTTCGGTAAAGCAACCGAACAGCAACAATCAAATCATTTAGCTGCACATTTGTCTACTACGCAAAATAAGCCTAACCTGCTTAGTTACTATTGCAAAACGCGCGGTAATCGTACTTCGGGAAAGAAATCTGTAGATAGCACGGTGCTGGACCACGATTACCAATCAACCAGCAGTTGTGATACTCCTAGAGAATCACAAAATACAGAAACATCTTCACTTCCAATTATTTCCGATAGCAAAGGATCAAGCCATCACGAGGCTAAAACCTCTTATCAGGCAACTAGCAAGAACAAATCTAGCGGAAAGACGTGAAGGATTCCGGAACCTTGCGGGAGTAAGTGGAATATTCCTTGGAATCAGATTCCCTGAACGAAAGTCAAATGCCAGCTTTTAGTGATTCAGTGGTGAATCCTGAGGAGGCGATAAGCATTCTATACAAGTTATACAATGTCGTATCTGTTTATTTTGCGGGACATAACAAGTTCATTAAGTTCTTGACCAATTATTATTATATTAAACTTTTAATGGCTCAAACGCAACACTACCTAAAATTAAACTAAAATCATCATTCGAAATTAAAATATTGCCCACTAGTATTTAAAACAAGGCATGTGTATTAAATCATTTTCATAACGTGCAAACACTTCAAATGACGATTCAACATAAACTTAATCTAAAACTATTTGTAACTATAAAGTAAAAATATCCGTGATGTGCGAAGAACAAATATCTGTTATCTGCGCGCGTGATAGATTTTAAAATAAGAGAGCGTGTTTACGAGCTTATTGGGGAGTCGAAAAAGCCAACAATTGAAATTTGCGGGGAATACTCTGGTGATGTGAACTTTTTTTTATTAATTATTACCAGTCGCCGTGCACCTAGAGCTGACCAAAACTTTCTCAATGCAATCACGGTGTTGATAGTGCAAGGATAAATACGGGTACCCAACGCCATTTGAATTGAGGACAAGCCACAATTACTCCATGCCCTGCCGTGATTACAGTGATTGATAACTACTCGTACACATACAATACCCAAGCCCCCTTTTGATGACGATTTCAATCCGTCCGAAGAACCAGCACTGGAGCAGTACTAATTAGCTGATGCCGCGTTTGGTTCGTTTTCAAGGTTTCGGCAACCCCCGCTCTACTGATCATTGTCTGGGACGAGCTGGTTAACGGAAACACGTTCGCCATTCCTGGCATTCAAAGCGCATCGGATCGACAGTTCCTCGTGTTGCAGCGTATTCAACTGACCCCACAATCATCGAAATGATTTTGTGTTCTGCATCCACCGCTAGCGAGTGAATTATATTCTCCTGTGTCAGGAACTGTGGTAGAGAAGAACACATCAGTTGAGGATACCCCAGGGTTAAGCAATACATCGTGTTATGAAAAGGCTGGTTATTCAAAGTGAAGCTCAGTGAAACTTCAGAAATTGATAAACTTATGGATGAGAAGAGTTACGAACAATTCTTGAAAACGGAATCACACTAGCGCCCGTTTCAAGTGATTTGATTACTAAATTTTGTATGGCATTCGGCCAAAGAACTTTTATAGTGATAGGTGAATTATTCGGCCTTAGATCATTGTCGAATTACATTGTAGCGTTTAAGTTAACCAAAAGCGAAGATTTACAGGACGTATCCAGCACCCATCGAGCGCTCGACGGAACATGCGGTGAGTCCCTTTTTGATCTAATAAAATTATATAATAATTAATTTTAATATATACAAGTATATTAACTCTAATTTCCTACATGATCCGTTTGGTTAATTAAGCACACACAAGATGTATCTCTGCAGGACAAGAAAATATTTAGATACATATATTAGATTTTAGAACGAAAAAAAAAGAAAACTAATCGAGTTATTATATTCTTTGAAGAAGTAAGAAAAATATCTTATATAAAGAAATAAAGAAGAAAAGTAACGAATAAACACACTCCCTCAGATTCGAAGTTCCTTTCTGTTGAAAAAGGAAATGTCTTTAGTAAATTAGCTTTTGGCTCAGCGTAGATCCACATCTTGTCACCCCTAGTTGTTTTTGTTTTAGATCGCGTTCGACAGTAGAGTTTTGATTTCAAATTAATTGGAAGCCTAGAAATTTAGTGGACGCGTTTTCACTAGCTGAACTTGCTAAAAATAAATTTTTCTTACTTTGTCTGTTGAAAAGCAACTCGGTTATTTCAAAAACTTGCTAACTAATCAAGAGAAACTGGAGGAAGTCTTAAGATAGAAAAAAAAATATATTTAACCTGAAAAGCATAGTATAAACATGCAGCATTTAGTGTTTTTGTACTGTAAGTAATAGGAGCTCTCACCTTTTTTGCTCGAAACATGAATGCTTAACGATGTGTTAAACAATCGATTTTTGGCGGTCCTTTGCTTTGATGTATGTCCTACCGCAAATTTTGAAATCTTTGCATTTTGAAGCGAATCATTTTACAGTAAGTGACAGGTTAACATTCTTGAAAAACATGCGGATTGTAAATAAAATGATTAATTAAACGAAAAAATTGGTCTTTTCCCTTCCGGTTTTTCTGACCGAGTATAGGACCCGGTACGGTGGCAGGCTTCCACCCCAAAATATGAGCCAGCCACCGGGTACAAATTAATCCTTTTTGTTTCAGGTGACTTCATGGGTTGAGTGGCCCAAGCAAAGTGCCTTTTTATGGCATAGAGTTATGCAATTCAATTGTATAATTCTATGACATAAATTGGTCACCGGGGTACTCCCCTTCTGATGGGAAAGTTCATATAATTCAAGTTGTATGAGTTTTCCACTCAGAAGAGGAATACCTGGCCACTTCAACAAATTATCAATGGATTTATTCCGGTTGGGTGGGTATGAAGGGGCTCCACCACCACCCGCTTGCCCCTCTTTCATTTGTGGGCCCTGAATTTATTTGGGTAAAGACGAGGTCACCCCAAGTTCGCCTTTCTTGTCAGGTTTCACTTGTTCTCGTAACAAGTTATAATTCCTTCGGTGAGGTTATCTACAACTTTGCGACTTCGGTCGTTTTCTTTTGATCTCTGAAGACAATTCGTGAATGCGAAATTGTTTTGTAGTGAGTCCTCGTGCCGGGGAAACGAACCCGCCCCACGACACCGCAATGCTACCCTGCCAGCGCATTCGCGCGTCTCCGGACGAGGGCATTCTCGGCAGATACCTACATCTTCTTCTGCCAGGGCAGCAGACCATCGCTGCAGTCCTTCACGGACTTTATTGAAACTCCTTATATTCACTACACTACTCTCCCCGGGGCCCCCAACGGAGGGAAGCCGTCGAACTCCTCCATACAGCAGCCCCGAGTTAGTCTTTGGCTTATTTGCTTTTCTTGATTTATCGAAGTAAAATATTCGATATGATTCCGCGGGTCGATTGCTTCAACGATTAATGCTTTTTCTAATAAAGACCTAAATTTGCTTTTGACTGACTTATAAAAAATCAATTTAATTTTTTGAAAATTGACTTTTGTGAAAAATTAATTAATTTTTAAAATTAATGACAGGGGCGATTAAAAACACGTCTAGATGCAACGACTGCTAGTCGTAGAATTTTGAAAACATGCCTGTACGCAACAAATACTAGACGTAGAATAACAATACTTGTATCCATATTCATATATGTATAATAATTGGTGTTCTAAATAAAAGTTATAATTGAAATTCAGTATGCTGTACAGAAGATTGTAGTAGCCGAAAACAGCGTTATACAATTCAAATAATAAATCCTATGTCAAAAGGAAATCATATAAATTTTCATTTGCGAAATAAATTAAATTACAGTAGAGAAATTAAAACATTCAATTTTAGCCAGAAATTTATCACTAAGGTCATTCAACATTTAATACTGTAGTCAATTATTTTCTTTATTTGAAAAAATTTAATGCTTTACTGAACATTATCTACTCCATTTGGTTTCCATGTATCCAAACTTATTTTTTTCCGTGTGTATGTTATGTTCTCTTCCTTGAAACTAGCGTATAATAAGAACTTGAAATCGAATGAAATAAATCAATTTGCATTCCTGGAACCCTTGTACTCTTACATACAACTTCATCCAACAAAACACCTATTACACTCAATCCATATGCAAACAGTAACATTTATCAGATATTCGCAATCATTTAATTCGAATCTTTTATTACTTCCACTGTGCCAGTTTACTAGACAAAAAGACTCCTTACACGCTCGTTACAAGCAACAAACCCAACTCTTATGTGACTTGAAACGAGAACACGCATCGTTCACATATATCAAATGATTTCGAAATGTGACAATAATTTCCTGGTTTCTTTTTTTTCATTCGACTCCGTGTGACAGAATCTCCACCCGTTTGTAAGGTACGTAACGTACCCCTCGAATCCTTTAAAAACAGACTTTGGCAGTTTAAAATGAAGTCAAACACGTTCCGAGTATTTGAGAGGCAATAATCGATCCCCGAGGCATTTTAAAAATAAATCGGATCTACAAAGTCAATAACTTTTTCCTATTCGAATCTTACGTTCTTGCAGATAAGATACTTTTGCGAAATTTTACACGGGAGTGTGTAGAAAATGTTTGATAGGGGTTGCATTTTTCGCTTGTTTGAAAATCGCGTTTTGTTTCGGAGTTGACTTTAAAATAAGGACACAAGTGCAGTTTAATGTAGAAAAATACTATTTTCTGATTAAGTTGGTGATAAATGAGGCCTAGAATGAGATGAGGTGGAACACAGAGAAGGACTGTGCACATATATAATGAGAAAGTTTTCAGGGGAGGGTAATCAATGATTTACTGAGCATGTTGCAATTACTTTTTTCTCAAATTTTGTTGTGATAACGGTGCGAGTTTATTCCTGTTAAACTAATTTTTTTAACATATGGTGGCGGATGGCGAAAAATCCATCGAAACTAATAGTATCTGCTGTGCATTAATTAAGAAACTTAGAAAATTCTCCGATGGTATGCACATTAAATGCTTAAGACTCAGATAGCAAATACTGTTAGTCTATCTAGAGCGGCTTGCCCTCTTTAGGGTTTGTACTACTTACAAAATCCTATTGCAACTGATTTTGTCTGTCATCTGAGTGTCCGCCCGTACGTGTGTTACAGCAGTTTTTCTCCAAAATCATATCAGTTACAGACTCCAAACATGATGTGCAGATCAGAAGTAACGACTTCTTGACAGTTAGGGTATCAAAGAATGTTTCCGTATCATGCGGGGGCTCTTAAAAATTAAGATAGTCATGTTGGATGTCAAATGAAAGGTCTTGAAGAAAGCTTTCTAAAGCAGGTCTTGAAACGATGCTACCATTTTCGCGCTGTGCAGGGGGAGGGTAAATGTATAAAGAATGCTTATCTTCCCCACGCGATTGGAAATTTTTGGTTCAAAAAAATTCGGAAAAGATCATGAAAATAAAAAAAAATGAAAATTTGTTCAAAATATTGAGGAATGACGATCATTAATTATTAATTCATTCTTACGATGCAATTTTCATGTATTCAATTAGATTTTTTATTAAAAAATTTTCTAATGTTTATGGACAATTCATTAGCATTATGAACGTTTCATTAAATTATTGGCGGTTGAATTCCAGTCCTCAACATATATACACAAGTAAAAAATTTTATTACACGTAAAAGTGATCTATATTTTCATTATTTTAATGAACGCGTTCATTAAGACTATGAATATTACTCTTTTCCACATTAATTTTATTTTTAGAACTCTAGTTGAAGAAAATTTTCTTAGCATGAAGGCAAAGTAACATTAAATTGAAGAAAAGATTCATCACATTGATGTATAGTATCTTTATTAGAAAAATTTGTACGATTGATGCATTAAGCTTACAGATAAAGTCACGGTCAAACGATTAGCGTGGAGTAATTACTGATTTAATTAATTTCATAATAGTCAATTATTTTGTTTATTGGACAATGATAGCTCGCTTCTCATTTTTCTTGGAAAACCGTCGTGCCTTGCTTTTGCCCCGAGGGCTTTTCAGGAAAAACGAAAAGAAATTTTATAATGGTTAAAAATCAGTTTGGTGAATAAAGTGCAGTAATTATTTGACTAGTACGAGGTGTGTTCAAAAAGTATCACGAATTTTGAATTTTCGCGGGTTACGTATATTCGAATTTCGATTTTTTTGTGGCGTTATGTTGGTACTCATGTCTGTCACTTATGCCGACAAGCTCAGCCATTTTGAATGTGCACTTAATTGGTGATAGCTGCTTTACTTGCACGTGTTTTCAATCGTCTTCGACTTTTACTTATTCAAAAAAATGGATCAAAGAACGTGTATCAAATTTTGTGTGAAAAACGAAATTAAGTGCGCGGATGCATTCCGAACGTTGACTGTGGCATACGGAGAAGCTACCTTGGACCGAAGCAACGTTTATCGGTGGTACAAAATGTTTTTAGAAGGCCGAGAAGATGTGAACGACGAAGAGCGTGCCGGACGCCCGAGCACTTCAACAACAGACGAAAAAATTAATGAAGTGGAGAAAATGGTATTGGCCAATCGTCGAATCACCGTTAGAGAAGTTGCTGAGGACCGAAACATATCGATTGGCTCGTGCCATTCGATTTTTATCAACGATTTGGGCATGAGATGGGTCGCCGCGAAATTCGTACCAAAATTGCTCAGTTGCGACCAAAAATAGCAACGCATGAACATTGCTAATGAAATGTTAAACTCTGTCCGCGACGAACCAAATTTGCTCCAGAGGGTCATAACTGGTGACGAATCGTGGGTTTATGGTTATGACGTGGAAACCAAAGCTCAATCATCTCAATGGAAGCTGCCGCATGAACCAAGACCGAAAAAAGCGCGCCAAGTTCGGTCGAATGTGAAAGTTTTGCCGACAGTTTTCTTCGATTGCAGGGGCGTGGTGCATCATGAGTTCTTGCCACAGGGAAGAACGGTCAATAAGGAATATTACCTGCAAGTTATGCGCAATTTGCGCGAAGCAGTCCGCCAGAAACGCCCGGATTTGTGGGAGAACAAAAATTGGCTTTTGCACCACGATAACGCCCCTGCTCACACATCGTTTCTTGTGCGCGACTATTTGGCCAAAAACAACACACTAATGATGCCGCAGCCACCGTATTCCCCAGATCTGGTCCCCTGTGACTTTTTCTTGTTTCCTAAACTGAAGAGGCCCATAAAAAGACGACGTTACGCTACGCTTGACGAGATAAAGACTGCATCGAAGGAGGAGCTGAACAAGATTTAAAAAAATGATTTTTTGAAGTGCTTCGAAGGTTGGAAAAACCGTTGGCACAAGTGTATAATATCTCATGGGGATTACTTTGAAGGGGACAAAATAGATATTCATGAATAAATAAATAATTTTTGAAAAAAAAACAAAATTCGTGATATTTTTTGAACACACCTCGTATAGTGGTATGAGGTGCCGAAAATGAAGTATGAGCTATGGAAGTATATTAAGTGTTGTTTTTTGTGCTTTTTAATTACAAATTCTTTCAATTTTATTAATTTCTAGTGAGGAGAAACCTCGAATTTGATTTTATGTATACATATTAATTAAATTCAAGAAATCTTTACGCTACATATTAAATAATCACTCTGTTTTATGTTTTGGACAAATTTGAAATTTTGTTGCCAGTTGTTCACTAATTTATACAGTTATAAAAAATTATTTTAGGAAACTACGCAAGTCAAGTAGAGCTAATCGGTTTGTATTTAAGGATTTCGGCTAATGAGAGTAGAAGCTTTCACGAAGATATCAAAAGTAATTTCACAGCAAAGATTAATACAATCGATTGTAACAGAATCTCATTAGTTTTCTTTTCAATGACTTAATTGATGCCGAAATTATCGACTGAAAGGAGCTCGCAAGTTAACATGTCTCAAGAACATTTTTGATAAATGCCCAGAATGTAAAAAATGTTGTGGGATTTTGTGATAACCTTGATCCTGCGGGTCGATATTCCGCCGAGATCTATCACCCCTATATTTAAATGTCCCAACCAGCTGATAAAGGTGTGTGACAGATCTCTACACCCTATGTCACTGACGTCGACGGGTGACGAGCGAAGTAAACGAAAATGAACAGCTCGCGGTGACTTCACCGGGACGTGGGGGAGAAGGGAAATAGCGGTCGCATTTTTTTGCTAATTGTCGTCGGCCGAGTAGTGAATCTGTTCATTCAGTTCGGTTGTAAATTATGGCTTATTACCTGCTTAACCTGTGTGCCATTTTAAGGACAGAAGCAAAAGATCGGAAAGAAAATTGTGTGCTAAACTAGTGCCAGGTCAAATTGGAGTGCTCCTGACGGTGAGAAGACAAAGAAGTAAAATTCCTTAACATGTAAATTTCAATTGAGGCTATTAGATACCATTACGAAGTAAACCTTATTCAAATCTTTTACAGATTTCACGAAAGGAAGGGAGATATAAGAAATCAACAAGTGGAAGAAATTGCTACTGCAGAGAATAACCTCTATAGTGGTATAATTCGAGGTAACTTTGTGTTTTGTGTATAGCTACAATAACTTAACTTTGAAGACGATTTCAATTCTGGAATAGGTCGATCTGTTCTGCTTGAACGCATCTTTAAGCGAACGGTATATGACCGTATAGCAAGAGTGGAGCCACGAACTGAGACGAGTTGTCACCAAGCACTCAGCAGCTCGACACTCCATTATTACAGCCTATCATATTATCAATGCCATCAATTTGTAGCGATAATTTTAATGATCCAAGCAAAATAGCCCCAGTTGTTCGGCTGATCCGACATTGCCACTAATTAGAAATGGCGATAGCAACCCTCAGATGGGAAGAAATACTTCTGCAAATGGATCGAGCGGTATGTTGTTGAACGGTTATTCAAATAACAATTTCAATGTTCGAGTTAAAATTGTGAATTTAAGGCCTATCTAATCCCCAAAGATTCATATTTTCATGGAATTAAAATTAGTTAATCAATTTGGATGACATTGTATTTTTGCTGAATATATTGGAATTGCCAGCGAAGAGGTAGATTTTTCCTGAGTTCAAATTTTTTCTAAGTCATACTGAAACTCTATGCAGAGGTCAATATATTTCACAAAGATGATATTGACCCCTTGTAGAGGGACCGATTCTCAGTGATATAACGGAAGATACATTGTTAATTTATGCATTGTACGAATTGAGTATCATCTTTCACATGTATCTTTCATTTTAAATTTGATTCTTATATGGTTTTCTAACATTTCCTACCTTCAAGATACTCTATATAAAAATATAACACAAGTTAATAAAGTCCTTAAATCTTTTTGAACTAACATAGATCCAACTAATTTATAGCTAATAACTGTGATTCTTTCTATTAAAAGACAAACCGTATTTTTTAATGGTTATTGTTTACTTCAAATATATCCTCGGGATTTACGATTTCTCGGGAAAAAATGCATTCGTCGACAGTTAAAAGTAAGATGAGGTTTTAGATTGTTGCCGAAACCGTGAGATGTTGGAAATTGCTTACTGTAGACCTGAATCAGTTTCTTTTCTGTAAAATTGATTTTGAACTGCCATTAATTCTATAAAAATTATCTTCTTTGATTCCCACATGCATATGACCATTAAGATATTTCTTAACCGGTATTAATATTTCTACCTGGAAGGATAGTATCATGAGAAAGAACAGAAATCTCTTAATGTTGTTGACTTGGATTCTTTATTCATAATAGTATTTATATTTATTCACAGAAATTTTGTTTTATATAACCATGACCATTTGAGGTTCGGACGGGGACAAACTGCCTTAATTTATTTTCATGGTAGATGGATGGATTTCGGAACCACTTCCACTTGGTGAAATCTGTTTTTTAAATCAAGATGGGAGAAATATTGTTTCTCATTAAGGTATTTGTTGGTGTATATTTAACAAACTTTTTTCGGTGTCAGTTTTTCTCTTTGTGAGTGCGAAATCGTATTACCTCCTGTGTAATCGAAACGAGATTCACAAGATCAGGTTTTTGCAGTTTTCTCTCTGCAGACCCCTCGACGAGCACGTCAGCGAGCACCTTTATCAAAGGCTCATCTATACGTATAGACGCAACAAGTCATCAAAGTAAACAGAGTAAGGTTTAGTGTGCACACAGGTAAAAACAGAAATAAATCTAGCTTGCATATAAGAAAGGTTTTTCAGATTTTAGAATATATATCGCGCTATATAACCATGAATATGCATAGATAATTAAAAATTAATGTTATACAGATTAATCAGTAAAATTTTTTTTTGTTTTTAATATAGTAGTTAGTATAGTTCTTTTAATTTAGTGAAAGTCATAAAGTAAAATAGTGAAAAGTGAAACATCTTTGTGTGTGTGTGTTCGAAAGAGAAAAGAAAATGTTCATTAGGGATAAAAAGTGTTTTGCGCATTTTCGAAGCTCGCAACGTCTTCCGCGAAAAGCGGCGCGGCTTTCAAGTACAAAAAAGCTTTGAGCAGGCGCACACGTGCCGGCAGCTAAGTTGTATATACAGGGTGCGTACGGTATTTGAAGACAACTTGAGAGTAAAATTAATTAGCTTGTATTTTTAACAAAATTTAATGAAATTTCAGGAATTTTTCATACAACGTTAAATTAATATATGGCTATAAAGTTATTCAATAAAATCGCCATTAGCAGCAATAACTTCTTCGATCCGGGTCCGGAAACGATTCCATGCCCGAATCAAATGCTCCTTGTTCATATTGACCATAACGGCATGAATAGCAGTCTTCAGCGAAGAAGTGGTATTATGAGGACGCTTATTGGTCTCACGCTCAACAACGCCCCATACGTAATAATTCAAAGGATTAAGGTATGGGGAGCTAGGTGGCCATAGGTTCGGTGTTATGTGGTCATGCAAATTTTCGGCCATCCAATCTTATGTCGCCATCGCTTTATGTGAAGGAGCTTACATTGTCTATCCAAGGTTCACTACCGTCCCCAAAACCTCGATGTATGCAGCCGAGTTCACTCGAAGTCAGAAGTCAGAAAGTTCAGAAACAATCCCTGAAGCAGAAATAAAAAAACTCCAAAGTGAAAATCACAAAACTGCAGAAAATTCAGAACAAAATAAATTAAACACAAAACACGAAAACTGAATTTGAGGAACTCTTATCTAAAATCAGCAAAAATTACCAGCAAGAAAAGCTAAAGAAGGCAGAGACTTTATCATCTACGCCAGGAATACTGATACTCCGGTTTTGGCAAAAGATACTTGTTTTGCATTTTTTGCTGCCGAACATGTTGGCATTAGTTCAGTCACATTCAGAGATATCCATGCTGAAGGTCACGCAAATAACGATCCAGAAGAAGATGAAAAAACTTGCAATGTTTGGCACAATCAATAAAGATTCAACATCATACAATGAGGCTTTGACATCTCCAGCCAGACTAAATTGGGAGAATGCAATTAAAAAAGGAAATTGAATCGATGAAAGGCAATAAAGTTTAGGAAATAATTGATTGTCCTACATTCAAAATAGAAAAGAAAAAGAAATTATATTATAATTGACTCCAGATGGGTCTTTAAGAGAAAGACGGGAGATCAGAAAACGAGCTTTAATGGCAGATTAGTAATCAGAGAATTTAAAGACAGAAAAGAATATGAACTCAGAGAATCTTACGCTCCGGAATCGAGATTGCCACTGATCAGAACTATTCTGGCCATCGTTAACAAATACGATCTTGACCTATACCAAATGGATGTTAAAACAGCCTTCCTTAATGGAATTTCGGAAGGAGAAAAATACATGGAAATGACAGATGGTTTGGATATTGACACCGAATTCAGAAAAACAAGGACTTGTAAATTATTGTTTGTTAAACAAGGAGGTACCACTTTCACCTGGATGCCCTACTCTTATTTGGGGACCATAAGTATCGCTGGTAAAGACCACACCTTCTGAGTTTGTCGTTCGCTTTGGCAAATCCATCCACATGTCGATCGGGATTTTATCTGGTAATTCATGAGTGCGAAATTTTTTGTAGTGGGCCCTTGTGCTGGAAGAAAAGAACCCGCCCCACGACACAACAATGCTAGCCTGCCAGCGCATTCACGCATCCTCAGATAAGGCCAATCTCGGCGAGCACCAACATCCTTGCTCGCTGAGACAGCAGACCATCGCTGCAGTCCTTAACGGATATTTATATCCAACCAATTTCATTACAGGGCAGCTGATTTCTTATGACTGCGGAAGATGGTAGGCCTGTTGAAACCAGTACCTGGTTTGTTTGCTGATAGATTAGCTACCATGTTATGGAGCGTGAGGTTGAAGACGTAATGGTTTACAAAAATATTTTGCCAGATCCCTTCAATAATCACCGGGCACAAGCCCAGCCTCAATAAACTTGTGTCATCTTCGAAATTACTAATCCACTTTCTCACTCCATAAGTATAGTCCTATGAAGAATGCTGTATTTTATCCAGTTCAAACATGTCCAAATATCGGGCCTGTGTAATGGTTGGCGGATTCAGATGATCTTCTAACGCTTGTATTTTGGCGTGCAAAGCTAGCGATCCTCGGTGTTTTCTAAAAATTACAATCTATCAGCCGATCTCTGCTTCCTTTTGATTGACACTCATAGTTCAGCTCTTGATGCTTAGTTCTTCCTCACGGAGTTGATGGGTTTTCTCTCCTCGGCATTCATCACTTTTGTCCACGCTATGATGCTCGTCACCCTAGTCAGCATCACGGTGTTCAACCTTACGGTCCGCATCACATTGCACGTGAACGATGTCTCCGTCACAGAGTCCGTTGCCTAGAATGGATTCGCAAGGCCATCGCTCGGCTACTTCTCTCAGATATAACGCTAGGAAATTTGCAACAGTCGCATTTTACGGGAATAAGGTACCCGCCTCCTCCAACGCGGCAACCATTTCGGCCCGGTTCATACGATTTATTGCCTTGTTTGATAACGCCAATGCATCCATTTGATTTGAATTCATTTTTCGCAGAAATCCTAACCCTGAAGTTATAGTTCCCAAATCAATTTCTAGCGAAAAACAACGACAACAACGCACTTGCGCTTTGTTTAGTGACCGTATGATAACAATATTTTTCTTGTTGTTTTACATAATTTATTTCATATTCACCACGAGGTGACAGCTGATAACAGCATTACCAGCAATAATCAAAATAACATAAAGTGATTAATGAAATTTAGCCTATAAATTAGACAGTTTTTACTTTTTTCGCATCTGACTTTGAGGGGCCGCAAATTATTCATTTGACATTTGAAGAGGAAGAACTGGCTGGTGTGGCCACGACTACGATTCGCTTTCTCAGCTCATCTTCCGCCTTGCACTATTTGCAACGATCGTTTTTGATTTGATTGACGAGGTCTTCGGGCTCAAAGATTCCATTTTTATGCTCTTATTAATATTTGTCTGTTCATTTATAGCATTCCTCAAAACAAGACTGTGCTGATATTTCATGTTAGTCGTTTTTTTCATGCCTGTTCCTGAAAATATTGCTCATACTCCTGAATCAACTGTAAGGTAAATCATGTTATTGATCTGCCAAATAATCTAAAAATTGACAACTTTTTTATGCTTTAAACCATTGAGCTTAGACATGAGCTCTGGTAACGCAAGGTCTCATCAAGACCTTCAATGTGATATCCTACATGAATTTTGATCAAGGGTCTCCATGATACTCGTATATGGCGAGACCCCAGCAAAGCCTTTAAAATACCTTCAAAACTTTTGAATTTAGTTTTAACAAGTTGGGCAGACAGACCTACGCTCATGTCAGAAGGGTTTTTTACTCAACTTACAAAATGCAGTAACCAGCAACGAATAAAATCAAGAAACATGTCAAAGACGATTTTATTGGAGAAAATGTGAAATTCGAGGGTCATACTATTATTAACAAAGTTGAACGAATTTCGACATCTAAGGTATTTGTTATTGTTATACCCATAAATATCTCCCTTGATAATTTTTTCAGATTTTTTAGATCACAGGTGTCTATTCGCGAGGGAGGAAACACATTTTTCATGGATTTTCCCCCCTGTGCCTCAACTGAAGCAAAAACTGTCAGTTTAAGAACTATTTTGAAATACTCCCGTAAAGAACTTTCATTTGATACTCATATCGGCTACGTTTGATGAAATTTTTTTTCAGGGGCCGCTCCCCTATACTGTAATCATCGATTCATGGCCAATTTTTTCGAATCCTAGAATGGTTACAAAGCCCTTTTGCTAGGAGCTCTCTCCTGCTTCTTCGACTTGATTCACCTATGAGTATTAATTGTAGGTACTCATGTTCAGTCATTCATTAAATATTGAATCAAGTGTTGAAAGCATGCACCTTAAACGTTGAAGCTGGGGAAAAATAACTCAAAATTATACAATCTTCGCATTTAAAACAGCCACTATTTTGTTTTACGATTACTGATACCACTAACTGAACCGATTCTCAAAGATATTCATGATACCTATCATTCCTGAAATTTTCATGCAAATCCTAGCAAAGCTATAGTGTCTAAGTCGGTAAAAAGCGCATATTGTTCCATAGCCATATGTTTCCATAGTAAGACAGCGCATATTGTTCCATAGTAATACAGAAAATTTAAATCGCTATAACTTCGTAAAATACCATTCGATCTTTATAAAAATTTCAGGACAGATCAATCTTATAAAAAGTCATCTGTGTGCTGAATTTTATTGAATTTAAGGGTATCGTTAAGATTTTATTCAAGAAAACGTAAAATCTATAAATCATACTATTACTAACAAAGTTGAGTGAATTTTTACTTCTCACGTAGTTGTTGTTGTTGTACTCATAAAGGCCTACATGCATGATTTTTTTCAGATTTTCCGGATGAAAGGTGTCCAACGGCGAGGGGGGGGGTACGCGAAAAGTACGTACATTTTCCCTTCCCCTGCCCCTCTCGGTACAGATAAGGCAATTTTAAGACTTGTTTTGAAAAGATCTCATTAAGACCTTTCCAATGACACCCTAATTTTTTTGTGGGGTCACCTCCCTATATGGGGAAACCCCCTTAAACCCCTTTGAAAAAATTTTCCACCCTTGAACTTTCAAGAAGTCACCACTTCTGACCTGTGCACAAAGTTTCGTGGCTGTAGCTTCTATAGTTTGGGAGAAAAAGTGCTGTGACATACAGACGGACGGACAGAGGTCGTGATTGCAATAGGGTTTTGTATTTTAGTACAAAAACATAAAAAGAGAGGCTTCTGTGACAGAAGACCGACAAGCAGACAGTTGCGAGGTTTCATATTTCAGAGAACACCAATAAAAATTCTTCATTTAAAATAGTCGGTATCAACTGAATTTTCAAAAGCAGAAGCTTCGAGTATGAATACCTTCCCAAGCATTTAGAACCTAAGAAACCTTCGAAATGATAAGATACAATAACGCTATACAACACTCAGTAACTTAATGTCTTTTATCGACCATCACTCACAAAATATTCCTTCAATAATCAAATCGTAAACCCAAATGAAAACGCATCGTTAAAAGATATCAGCACAACATTGATCCTGCATCGTGTATACTCGTACAAACAAATAGAAATAGAGTGAAGATGTCAGTTAAAAGGATTCGATAGTTGGCCGAGATTATTGGTCGAGACGTGTTATTATTTCCATAAGCCATCAAATCCTAGTCGACAAAACAATTTCGGGTCATTGCAGGATACGTTTCACATTCAGTTTTCGTAGCCATTTCCGAACGTGACGGCGACAAGTAGCTCAAGCGAAATCTTAGACCCTGACTATCCCAACAACCTTCAGGATCGTGATAGGTGGACAAAAGAATGGATACTCATTCAGCACGAACGAAATGGGGATGGAGTTGTTCTGGATGTCGGATCGAACGAATGATTATGTATGCAATACATAACGGGCACGGTGGCCATTTCGAGAACGTATGTGCTCGTGTTCGGGATTAAAGGCGTGGTTGTTGTCAGGAAATAGTCGAGGACTCGAGTAGCACATAAACGAAGTAACAAGTCTGCACGTACATGTATTTTGTCCTAGCGCGCTGTGCGTGATGTCACGTCCCGCCCGTTTTCTGAGCTTTTAAAGAGATCCTGCGCAATGGAAGGTGGGTGAAAGCTTTTCGCTTGAGGTGTGCTTCTCAGAAAACATCTACGGATAAATTTTCAGTATTGTTTGGTCTTTTGAGGGCGATTCTCAGTCTTAAAGAGGATTACTTACGAATGTTAATTTGAAAGCATCAAGTTTCCACGCAAAAGCAGTTATAGTAAGCAAGAATTCCTTATGATCAATAGAAATGCATATGAAACAAACTTTGTCAATGATCGATGTTCGAAAAGTGAAAGTATGTAGGACTTATTTAATAGTCCAGTCAAAATAGGCAAGCAATGGTATGTTCATTTTGACTGGATTATTGGAGATCCTTCCAGGCAGTCAATCTCTTTTTTAGTTCAATATCTATGCGGACTCATATTCTGTGTGATTGTTTGTTGATAAATATATAAGGAATTAACAATGCAAAACGTTACAGCAATAATCTATAGCAAATTTGTTATTTTAATGGTGCAAGTCTTTCGATTTTTATTCTCACACATTATACATATATCTAAGAACCGTTCAAGAGTCTTACGATATTCATAAATAGCACTATAATACACATTTATTATCTGTAGACGTAACGTTTCCAGGATTGTTGCCTTAGGTTGTAATTTCACTTGTGCAAGTGGTTTTTCTAAGATATTGGAAATCTTAAAAATAGTTGAAAACACGATGCAATTTCATTTTACCAATGATATTACGTTAGCATTCCGACCTTATCTTTTGGCTAGTCAAAATCTGAACAGCTTTACGGAATTAAAGTTTAAAGTTGTTATAATATGCTGCTGATTAGCCTAATTGATAGTGCATTAAGACGAATGAGGTGCAAAATATTGTGATGAACCTTATCTACAATATATCAGCTAAATCGAATTTTAGTTGTATATGGCCCCTAAAACACTCTGTTGTGATGACATGTGATAATGACCGTATACTTCGGCTGTTTCTAGGCTTCTTGATTGCAAGCGTAGTTATAAATCACCGCTTTCTTATCAATTTTCATACTGTGGACTCATATCAGAGCTTTTGGCCAGAATTACTTTCGCTAACCATGGAATGCTTAGCAGTCTAATTTCCAGATTACTCTCATTAGTAACAATGTAGGGTAAGCTTAGAAACACCATTAGTTTTTTTTCCAAGCAATAGTCTTACTTTTCTTAATAAAAATATTTATTGAAAAATAAATTTTTTAGCCAGTTATATAGTATGAAAAGGTATTTGTTGGGAGAATTGAAGGCCGGAGACCATTGGGGAGACCGAGGAAATACTAGCCCGGCTCGGTTGACGAAAACAGTCCATAGCTGCTTGGATTTCGAAATTGAAGGACATGGTTAATGAACCGAGACAGTTGGAGGCAATTGTTGCAGGAGACGAAGGTCCGAGAGGGGAAGTAGGGTGGCCATAATTATTGGATGTTTCCGGCAAAATGCCGTCGGGCCCTGCTTTGTTGGCGAGTAGACACGTTTCGACTCCTTGGAGTCAGCTTCATTGTTTAAAGGATGTAAGGAAAGAAACGAGTTTAGGTAGGTTTGGAAGTAAAAATCCTAGTCTTTAACTTTTACTCTATATTTATATTGTACTCTTTGGAAATGACAGAATTTATTACTCCCTTTGTTTACCACAAGGTAGGCGGCTACGACGATGAAGATGATGAATGATGATGTCGTTGGTGATGATGTCGATGATGATGCTGATGATGTCGATGATAATGCTGATCACGCTGTTGCTGATGATGTTGATGATAATGTTGACTACGAACCAGTGGGAAGTTTGCTTAGGTTCTCTCATGTATGTTAATTCATGAGAGGTTAGAAGAGCGGCTCAAGCAAATTTCCCCTTTTCTCTCGAGGGAATTGCTTGTTCCGCTGATATGTGGAATCGGTTAGCAGGCAATGATTTCTCGTGAGACGAGCATCTGCTTGCGCCGTGAAGCGTGCGCTGACGGTGGGACGTTCTGAGTCACCATAGTCACTCCCTCCCCAATGACCTTCGTATAAGTCGAAGGGAGTGAAAACGTGACTCTCTTCTTGGATGGCTGGTGTGGTTGTTCCAGCAAAATCTGCGCTGGTTGAGCCATTTCTGAGGGTAGCAGAGGTGGTGTTGTAGGCACCTATGGAGGTGTTGAGTATGGCTGTGGCGTCACTGAATGGGCATCAGATTAATCCAGGTAAGCTGGTTTGAGTTGTTCAGTGGAGAAAGTTTTCGTGACGTCCTTGGCGTTGATTCTTCTGACGACTCGATGAGGTTCGGAGTATGGCTGATCGAGCGGCTTCTTTACAGCATCGTTGCAGCGAAATACGTACTCACAGCTGGCTAGGTCTATGAAAACGAATGGTTGGTGAACCGAGTGTCTGGCTGACGGGACAGGAGGAATCGATTTGAACAGGCGGCCTAAGTCGGTGACAAAATCTTGTGCGCCGCCAGCTGGTGAGTTTTGAGGCGTAATGAACTCGCCCGGGATCCGAAGCGATGTGCCGAAAATCATTTCTGCAGGAGAGGCCTATATGTCCTCCTTGAATATAGTTCGTAGGTCCAGCAAGATCGGTGGAAGTGCCTGAAGCCATGGTGTCTCCGGAACGCATTTTAACGCTGCTTTGAGAGTGCGGTGCATCTGTTTGACCATGCCATTGGCTTGAGGATGGTATGAAGTGGTGTGGACGTGGTTGGAGCCCAAGAGGCGGCCGAGCTGATTCAGGAGGTCAGCTTCAAACTGGTGTCCTTGGTCCGATGTGATCTCCAGTGGCGGGCCGAATATTGATATCCAGTGGTTGAATAGTGCCCTGGTGACGGTGCTGGCTCTGATGTCATGCACTGGCACTGCTTGATGTCACCGCGTATAGCGGTCGATAATGGTGAGGCAGTTCTGGTAGTCTTCACACAGTGGCAGCTTGATCAAGTCGACATGGATATGGTCGAAGCGCCCATCCGGCGTCTTGAAATTTCCTAACTCGGCGTGGTTGTGGCGGTGGACCTTCGGCAGTTGACACGGTACGAATTGCTTGGCCCACCGGGATACGTCTTTCCGCAGACTCGGCCAGAAGTATTTAAGCGCTATGCACTTCAAGGTGGCACGTCCACTCGGATGCGACAGTTGACGGAGGATTTCGAAAGCCTGCAAGTAAGCCTTGATGGTGCCGTTAAACTCCACGTAGTATGCTGAATAGCCAAGACCAGCTGATGCAGTTAGAGACTCGCCAGGAGGTGGGGCAACTGTTCATCTGTGTTCTGATCTTCGCTGATGACTTGAGCTGTAATTCTGGCGGGCATTGTGACCGTTTCTACACGTGAAAGTCCATCAGTGACAATATTGTCATCCCTTGGTGTGTATTTCACTCGCGAATCGAATTAGGCGATGAAGTCCGGTTGTCTGCATTGGCGGGGTGACGCTTTGTCCAAGCGTTGCGTCAGAGCAACTATAAGTGGCCAGTGGTCGGTATAGATGACAAAGTGCCTTCCTTCCAAGATGCGCTGAAAGAACTTGATGGCAGTAAAGATCGCACGCAGCTCGCGGTCGTAGGTTGAGTGCGTTGTTCGGTTTCTGAGAGCTTCCTTGAGGAGAAACCCAACCGTACCCAAGTGCCATGGCCCCGTTGTTAGTCCAAGGCCACGCCAATGGCGGTGCTGGATGCGTCAGTATGGAATGCCAAGGGTGCGAAGGCGAAAGAAAAGCTGACGTGGCTGCCTCGGCGATGCCTTGCTTGCAGCGTTCGAAAGCCGCTTCAGCATCGGGTGTCCAGGTGAGTAGTGCTTTCTTTTTTGTATAACCTTTTAGCAATGTAACATGCAGCGGTGATGAAAATTCAGCATCCCGAGAAAACGCCTCAGCTGGGGTGAGTCGGCCGGTTTGGGAAAGGATCTGATGGCGTCCGTTTTGGGGGCTGGTGGTCGAAATCAAGTTTTTTCACACGTGGTATCCAGCAAATACGACCTCAGGCTGACCGATTTAACACTTACCCTAGCTAGCGTGGAAATTCGTCGCCTGCGGCATGGAGAGAAGTTGTTGAAGGTGGCACTGGTGGTTGTGGCTAGCCGAGAACACTAGGATATCGTCCTGATACACCCGGACGAAGTTCAACTTCCTCAGAAGATGGTTTAGGGTCCACTGCATTGTTTGGGCTGCATTGTGTAGACCCAAAGGCATTCCCAGGAATTCATACAGTCTGAAGGGCGTGTTGACTACCGTCTTACATACGTCTTCATGAGCAACCGGAATTTGGTAGAGGTCGATTACTGAAAAAACAGTGCCACTGGCCACCTGGTTCAAATCCTCGATGAGGGGCAGTGTGTAACGGTTTGGTCGAGTTTGGCTGTTGAGTTAACGGTCATCTCGAGTAGCTCCTCAGTGGCCGCCGTCCTTGGACACCATGTGCCTACTGCCTCGATGAGGGTCGAGTTATGCCTTGTTCCAGCAAGAAAGCGAACTTGGCTTTGGTTTTGGTGAGACGTTCTCCAGCGAGACGACGTGGTCTCGTGAAAACCAATGGCGACTATAAGATAATATAAAGAGCATCGAAAATTCTACGATCGTTACCAAAGCGACTGACGCAAGGGTCGCAAATCCCGACATAGTAAAGAAACATCCTGAAGCCAACGAAGAGACTGCGGTACGAAAAGCAACGAGTGACCAGACAAATAAAGCGACGTTGTGCGATTGCACCGCCACCGTCGAAAATGTGGCGGAAGTACTGCTTTTGGAAACGGAACGCGATAACCTCTCCCAAGGATGGTTGCAAGGTACAATTGCTGCCCAACGATATGAAGAAGCGAGGCTGTTCCGAAAAGCTTGAGATGTTCTGAAAAGAATACAATCTGCATGCAACTTCCCAAAAATCAGCAAAGCAGTAAAGGTTGGGCTCCTTGAACTAGAGGAGCTCCTAGATCGCAAAGGGCACTATCGGAGGAGCTGGTTAAGAGCCAAAGATGAACAGGAGGCTAAAAAGGTGCTTGAGGCAAAATCTAAAGGCGACATGCAGATAGCTTCACCATTAAAAGTCAATAAAAGAATGGCGTCTAGCCCAATCGAAGGAGATCGAGATAAAAGAAGGAACATAGAGGCATTTGATGGGCGTGGAGCACCAGATCACGGGTTCCAGAAAGTAAAGTTCGCACGGACGCCCAATCAGAAAAAGGACCTGATGCAAAACAGGAGAGGCAGAAAGCCCCAAGATGGCCGATCCTACGCGGAGATACTGCGGGACATGTGGTAGGGAGGTGAATGCCATTTATGCCCAGAGTATGGGACTGCCGTGGTCGAAAGAAGGCGGCTGGACTACCCACTAAACACTTCCCCTGTCAACCTGAGAACCCAGCCTGGAACGGTTTGACACATTATTTCGGGCCAGGTCTCGTTTTGTTACGCCGTGAGGCGCCTTCAAGCTGGGGGATCCCTCTTCTAGCGGGAGGGGAGAGGGGAAGAGGAATTGCCATAAGCCATAAGCGCCAGCACCCCCGGCTGCTATGAGTCCCTTTTATATTTTAGGACTGCCCGAGCATAATGTGCACCTGGTTCCATTTGTCAACCGATTCGAGCATGACCGCAACTATATTATCCGGGGTGAGCTCTTCCATCTCCCTGTAGAGGTGTGATCACAGCCTGTCCCGTTTTATGCATACAAAAAATGTGTGGCAGGCATTGTCCTCCTCTCCTGGGAAAAACTGACAATCGGGGGACATTGACTTACCAATCTTGTGCAGGTAAGACTGAAAACACCCATGCCTGCTCAAAAGTTAGGTCAGATAGAAGTCAGTCAATGGCATCTATTCTTAGTCTCATTTTAGTTCTGGCAGATGTCTTCGAAATTTACGATCAATGTTTTGAAATGAGGTTGTTATATTAGACCAGCTGGTACGAGGTTGTTGTTTCCACTGTTTTATTTTCTATTAAAACTTGTACGAGGTTGTTGTTTCCACTGTTATAAATATTGTCTTTTCTACTTGAAGAGTTTCTGGGTATCACACAATAACATACAAGCGTCGTCACTGTATATGACTTTATATAACTTAATAACTAACAATAAACACGTATCGGCATGTAGACAGTCCGAATTGCATGTTGCTTGCATCGAATGGCATCATCAGACTGACTGTTGCTTCTCAACTCATGCGTTGTAGTCTAATTCTCTTTTGAGCGTTGCATCATCTCTGACGATGAGTCCATAACATCGAAACCTTGTAGCGGTGAGCTGCTGCGTCCCCACAGTACTCCCGCCTGAGTCATGTCGTTCACGATATGATATTTAGCTGATGGATATGTGCGCGTGATGCTTGGTGGCAGTGGACTAATTGGTATTCAGGGCTTGCGCGATTGCGGCACGGTGGACCGGAATTCACAGTTCGGATGCTGTGATGTGGTCGCTGCAGCACTGGGTTGGCTAATTTTGGGGTAGCTGTTCACATTTGGGATTCTTCGTGGAACGTGGGCTTCAATCGCTCAGCGGAGACGTTTATTGACCGCCCGTTTACGTCAATTTTGTATAGTACTTCTGATGATCAATTTAGTACTTTATAAGGGCCGGTAAATGGTTGCGATAGAGCTATGCTTACGGCGTCCACTCGAAGGAAGACGTGTGAGCAATTGCTTAAGTTTTTGTGGTAGAATGTTAGTGAATTGCTGTGGTTGGATGTTGGCGTAGGCTGAAGTTCTTACATCGTTTGACGGAGGTTATTTAAAAGCGTATAAGGACTTATTGTTTCGTTGCTAGATATGAAAAATTTACCTGGAAGCGTAAGCTTTGTTCCGTATACCATTTCTGCCGAGGATGTACCAATGTTTTCTTTTGCTGTGTTTCTAAGGCCTAAAAGCACTGTTGGAAGTACGTCAACCAAGGCTGAGTTCTTTTCATGGCACATGATAGCTTGTTTCAAGGATCGATGCCATTGTTTAATCGCCCTATTAGATGAGGGGTAGTATGGTGATGTTTTGGTGCATTCACAGCCGATGAGGTTAACATAGCTAAAGCTGTGAAAAATGACGACTCAAACTGTGTGCCTTGGTCCTTATTTACGGTCTGTGGGGCTTTAAACCGTGCCACCCAATTGTTGAAAAACGCTTTGGCAACTGATTTGGCCATTTGATCGCTAAGCGGAATTTCCTCGAGCCAACGTAAAAATCGATCCATAATAGTGAGGACGTATTTGAACCCTTGGCAATGAGTAAGTTATCCTACTATGTCATGGTGGATGTGCTGAAACCTTTCAGCTGGAACTCAAGCTACTGAGGTGAATTTCTTTGATGTTGGCTTACTTTGGAGCACTGGCACGGAATGCAGTTTCGTGCCCATTGGTGTGTATCTTTTCGCATGCAGGGGCAGACGAAGCTTCGGGAAACAGTTTTGTATGTGGCGTGGCGGCTAGAGTGTGGTGGCTGATGGAATGCATTGAATATTTTTTTTGCAGGGAAACTGGTATGAAAGGGCGAGTTCTTCCTATCGATGTATCGCAGTATAGCTCAGATCAACCATTGAAGGTGGTGAGTTTTAATTGTTGTTGTTCCTTAATAGGACTTGGAGCTATGAGTTTTGATGATATATTAATTCATCAACTCCAACGGACGTGGGCATTGATATGGTCTCGAGGCGTGACAAGGCGTCTGCAACACAGTTTTTACTACCAGCAATGTGTCTAATGTCCGTTGAGAACTGAGATATGAAGCTTGAATGGTGGAGCTGTCGAGGTGAGACCGCATAGACGAGTGGTTTGTGATCCGTGTACAATATGAAGTCGGTGCCTTTTAGCGCGTGGCGAAAATGACGAATATTGCTGTAAATGGCTAACAGTTCGCGGTCATACGCGCTGTATCTCTTTTCTGGGGGTGATAGTTTTCTTTGATAAAAAGCCAATGGGAGCCATTGGTCATTTTGACGTTGTTCCAGGACGGCTCCAATAGCGTTGTCAGATGTGTCTGAAACTAGCATCGTAGGTTTCCCTTGCTGATAGTGTACGAGTAAAGCTGCATCTGCCAAACAGTTCTTGCAGTCCACGAATGATTTGTCGGTTTCTGGGGTCCATTGAATCGGTCGCTTATCATTGTTTTTAGTCTGTGACAAAATTTTATGTAGACGGGCTTGAATTTGCACCGCGTTTTTTGCGAAATGTCGATAGAAGTTTAATGTTCCCAAAAATCTTCGAAGTTGCAGTACGTTTACGGGTTGTGGGTATGTGCGGATTACGGTTACTCGCGACGGGGGTGGTGGGATTCCTTTCTCGTTTATTATATGTCCTTGATACTCGCTGCTTAGTACGCCAAAAACACACTTTTCAAGATTTAAAACGATTCCGTAGTTGCTTAATCTTTTGAAAATTAAGCGAAGATGTTGTAAGTGTTGCTCTTGTGAGTCAGAAGCGACAAGAATATCATCTACATAGCACGTGCAAAACTCGAGATTTGTTAAAACTTCGTCCATAAGTCTTTGGAAAGACTTTGCCGCGTTCCCCAATCCGAACGTCATTACCGTAAATTCATATAATCCAAATGTTCCAGTTTTCGGGGCGTCTTCCTCGGCGATGGGGATTTGGTGAAAGGCTTTCAATAAATCCACTTTTGAGAAGATTCCCTTGTTAGCTGCAATAGTAGTGATACCTTCAATGTTCCGCATTGGCTACCGATTGGGTTGAGTTTTTGAGTTAAACCGTTGATAATTGCCGCATGGGTTATTATTTTGTGCTTAGTGGAGTGGACTGGCCCATGGGCTACTGGAAGGGTGACAAAACACTTTTCTGCTTAAGTAGTCGAATTCAGACTTTGCTATTTTAAACATTTTGCGTGGTCCAGTTGTGACTGTGTAGTGCTGGACTTTATGAGTTGTGACTTTGTGCGTTTTGCATGAGTTCGTGATTTCCAAGAACTCTCTTAATAAGGCGTGGAATACCGAATTTTTGTTCACAGTGAACACCGTTGCGCTGCTCGATTGTCTTTTTGTCCTTTTGTTGATCGTCCAGCAGGATCGAGGAGTTTTTTGTTTTTAAGGTCTAAAGTTATCCCAAAATGCGTGAGAAAATTGGCGTCTAGTATAAGCCGAGACACAGCGGCTACGTGAAATTTCCAAGTCAGTGGTTTAGGTAGCCTCAGTGACAGCGTTATGTTCTTCATCCCGTATGTGCTTATGTTATTGCACTGCCGTTTGCTGCGAATAATTTGTAGCTTGATGCTTATTTTCAATCCGGCGCGTGGAATTTTGGAATGACTGAAACGTCAGCCCCACTGTCGACTAAAAATGTTAATCCGCCGTTTTTATCGCGCACTAGCAGGCGGTTTGTCACCGCATCGCTGATGCCCACTTGATTCATCAGCGATGGCATTCGTTTCCCTTCTTATCTCAAAAGGAGCAGGATTGTCGACATTGTCTGGCTGCCGTGCCGAAACGGTGATGGAAATGACATGTAGTTATTCGTATATTGAACTTAATATTTATTTTTCTTTTCCAAAACCGTGAATTTATTGTATTTAAATACAGATGTACGTTTCGTTCTTCACTCTAGGACTTCATCAGTGTAGTGTTGTTACACTGATGAAGTCCTAGTGTGAAGAACGAAATGTACTTCTGTATTTAAATACAATAAATTCACGGTTTTGGAAAGAAAAAATAAATAAATATTTAGTTCAATATACGAATAATTTAAATAAACTGTTGAAATTCTAAGGATTGATTGAGAAATCGTTATCGACATGTTGTTGTTTCGGTTTTCGCGGAGACTTCTTTAATCCTACAGTTGCGGTTGACTGATTTGCTTGCATGTACTTATATTCGGGATGGCAACTACAATTACTGACATTGATGGGCTGGACATGAGTTTGATGTAATGTCCTTCGATTCTGCGATCTGTGATTTCTTCTCTCAATGCATCTTCGTTTCGTATGCCAGCATGATGCGTTTCTGCCCGTCGGCTTTATTTCTGTTTATTTCTGAAGTGGCGTCGTCATTGAAACTGTCGAAAATCCGATCAGTAGCTTGTGCCAATTTGCTTAATGTTGGGGTGTCCGACGCGGCCACTACTGAGCACACCTCTGATGGCAGAAGTTCGAGCCACATGTGATGCAAGACTTCTTCGGATATGTTTGCCTTAGCTACGTCTTGCATGCAGCGAAGCAGTTGCGACGGGCGTTGATCACCTAGTTCAAACTCGTATAATAGTTCACGCGTACTCTGCGATTCCGACATGCCTTAACACGACAGCAGTTGCGTTTTAAGGTTGTCATATTTATGACTTTCTAGCGGTGACTCGATGATATTGGTAATTTGCGTGAGCACGGAAACGTCGAGTTCCGCTATCACCCTGTCGAAGCGAGTAGCATCGTCTTTAATTTTGTTTGCGCAAAATTGTGCTTCGATGCGTGTGATCCATAAGCCAGTTGGCTTTGTCAAAATGGAGGTAATTTCACACCCGCCACACTATGCAACTCCGTCATGCCCTATGAAAATCGTGAAATTGTTCTGTTGCCATTGCATGAGACGTTAGGGTCACCAATTGTGGGTATCACACAAAACAATACAAACGTCGTCACTGTATATGACTTTATTTAACTTGATAACTAACAATAGTCACGCGGTCGAAACTGCGTAGTTTTTGCATCGAATGGCGTCATCATATTGACTTTTGCTCCTCAACTCATGTGTTGTTGTCTAATGCTCTTTTGAGCATTGCATCATCTCTGGTGGTAAGTCCATAGCATCGAGACCTTGTAGCGGCAAAATGCTGCGTCCCCACAAGTTTAGTTCTAGTGGATCAATAGTGTTTTCTATTTGTTAAAGAAATTCCTATCGTAGCAGTGGTTGTGCTGAATTTTATTCACAGTATTCTTAGCATGCAAATTTGTTTGATTTCCCTGCTGCTGCATTAGTTGCATTTATTTTTGATTATAGTAATAGTGCTGGCTATGATTTAGTACTGAGTTTGCGTTGTTCGTTTGCTGCGCTTGCTGCTGGTGAAGATATAATTGTTTAGTTGATTTCCTTATTTATTCTCATTCCATCTTGTGAAGTCTGGTGGGTCCTATGTATATAACTACTCCTAAACACTTCTTAAATTAGTTTTACATCTTCTTAAATTAGTTTTATCGATCTAGTTGAAAAATAGTACTATGAGATAAAATTTTAATATGCAACATAGTTAACATTTAATTTAATGACTTGGTGGAGATTCAACTGGTTGAAGGTTTCCAAAAACAATTCGATCTGAAGGTGGTTGGAGAGGTGTATTCTTTCGCTATCGTGTCTACTCAACATTTCCTTTTTTTTTTTCTTTCTTTTTGTAGCACTACAGCCCCTTTCTGGCCTTCGCTTAGAGATAGTTAGAGTATCTTATTTTCATGACTGTATTGATTTTTTCGGAAGTTGGTTTGGTCAGTACCATGCCTCCGTGTGCTTGCTCAGCTATGAAATGATCTGATTAAATCAGTACATATCACCACTGAGTGTGAACACTCGTAGTCTGTCCGAAAAATCCCCTGAACTAAATCACGTTGCTCCCAACGAGATTTGAACTTGGGACCTTCGGCTTCTGCGTTCATGCTCTAACCACTAGACCAGACAGACTACTCAACATTTCCTTTTAGCCCCCTAAAATTACTAGATCACATGGTGAATGGCGTTTTGTGCAGCACTGCCAACCAGCTTCACAAATTCCGTTGTTATCTTATCAACGCCCGGCGTTTTATTGTTTTTAAGGCTCTTGATGATACATTTGGCTTCTTGCGTGGTAGAAAGGACGCGTTAACTCGTTTTAATATTATAAAGGCATTTGTAGGATTAAGGAGTCCTTTAAAGTATGTTGTTTATCCTTCCTGGGTCCTGGTTTCACCGGTGGTAATGTTGCCAACAATGTATTTAGAAATTTCCAGTACATCTGTAGTATCAAGGTAGCTTGGAAGCTCGTATCTCGCCAGTTTCATATGTTGTTGGAGTTGTAGGATTTTCAATCAGCTATAACTTCTGTCAAATTGTGGGAAGGAATAGTGGACGCCAAATGTTTTACATTTTTTGACTCCCCGCACCCCTAAGCGCTTTTATCGCTTATTTAAGAATCGATTATAAGATTCACATCAAGGTATTTCATTTAAGAGCCATGCTAGCTGCCTTTAGTTAATTTTTTTAAAGGGGTCTTTCCAGAAATACTTAATTACCTGCAACATTTTTATTTACACCAAAGCTTTAGATTACATAATGTAGTTTTTGAGACAAATTGCAGTAATGCACAAATAGATAGACGAAGAGACAGAGAAATGCTGCAATTTTTGTGGCGTTTTGCAAAATTATTTAACGAAAACAAAGATCTGTCTAGTTATGCTTCAAACAATCAAGGTATCTTACATACGTACTCATTTGTGCATCAGAAGCTTATATACATACGATTCATAAATAAAAAGATTATTCTCACTACCCGTGTCCAACTAACTTCCAATTTAAACTTAATTTAGCTTGAAAGCGATATTCTGCTAGTGATTTTGTTTCAAATTTACTATCGTTGCAATTTCTCGTTAGTTTCACATTTTCAACCAAGAGAAAAATCGCTAGGAGCTTGTGAACTTGAAGTTTTCATTTCGCCGCTGCCGTTGTGAAATGAAACGAAATGGGAAGAAGTTCCTGAGTAAAACGAAGTGTTTATAACTCCGCCCTTGGAAATATTGATTTCCCCTGAGCGAACGTGATTGGAATTCGGAAACGACCAGCAAAGCTACTGTAGTGAGCTGAATTCCTTTAGATTATTTGAGCATATCCGCAACCACCTTCAATCTTCCGTAACCCCTTTCCATGTTGCCGTAGAACAGCTTTCGGAATAATCTGCAGAGTTTAGTGAATTTGGGAGAAACTGCTTTAATTAAAGTTTAAATCTATTGATAAATTCGATATGAATTTTTTGTAAAGTCTAGCAGCAATATGCTTTAAATTTATATTTGGTCATCCAAACTAACAATATTTTTAGAGGATTTCTTTATAAGCCTCCCTTTGTTCTGTTTTTTGAGCATTTGTCATTTGGTCCATCATAAAGAAAATAAAACAAAATAGAAATCAAGCTATGATCATTTTAATCCCATTGTACATATCGTCCTAGATCTGCCTAATCTTTCGATTTTCATATAAATTTCCTCATTTCAGACTGAAGTAATCAAAATGCCACATCCATGGGTTCAGTTGCTTTTCATATATCGTCAATGTTAGTTAACCTCGAGGGTGGGTAATTTGGTAAATACTTCCTTGACTGCGTCCGACCTCCCGGGCATAATTATAATCCCCTCGAGCTGTTGGTGGACGCTGGCCTAAATCAAGCGAATTAAATGCTGCATTTATTCAGTCGTTGGTCGGCCAAAGCCTTGGTCAGCTTTTATATCCTTAATTTAATGTTTTATTCATGTTGGCGACTGCTTTCTTTTCGACTTTCTCTCTTAATTCCGAAATTTCCAACTACTGATTGCACGCTTTATTGACAAGTTAATAAGAAACTGATTGACTGCAAGTGAAAATAAAATTTCCGGCTCATGTGAGGCTTTCTTCGGGGTATGATAGTGTGATGCTTTTGTATTGACTACTTCATTGCCAGGACGAAATAATAATACAGCTCAGCGTTTTGCTATTAAGGAAAGGGAGACGTTTTTAGAATAATAGAATCTACTCTCAAGTATTGTCAGCAAATACCGAGTTTTAGTTGGGTGAAAATTAAGTTATTGTGAATATGTATTAGAATTGAAGGTCTTTACGTTATGTTTTTTTTTTTTTGTATTGTTTTACTTCATAATGTGTTTTGACTATTGGAAGTAATGTTCTTTATGTCATGTGAAAATTCATCTATACTTTATTGAAGGAAAGTGTTCGTGAACTCCTAAACTAAAAAAGAATTAAAAATGCTTACAGTAGCTATTTCTAAAACTCATTCTGAAATGAATCCGTTCAAAGTGGCCCGAAATCAAAGTTGAAAGGTTCCAAAGATATTTAATAATAAATAGCCTAATACAATTCTTCTTATTACTTTCCCATGATGAGGAATATAACTCGAAAGCTACCGAGCTCAAATTAAAAAAAAAATTATATATGTTTACGTCAGATGGGGTAATTGGATACATAATACTAATGTTTTGCAGTGATATTATTCCCTACCCAATGGTTGATTTTCAGGATGAAATTTTGTGAATTATATTCAAAATGTAATACTATGACTGCGTGATATCGGGAAGAGATCTGCCATTGATCGCTAGCGTAACCTCACCGTAATTTGAAGTGCCATTGAACGCACGCGCGCTGAATGACCGATTTTTTCGCGAGGTTTTGACAGCTAACCACCAGTTGTCAAGTGGCGGGATTTATCCCATTTCGCGGGATTTCCCTAGGTGGTACGGGATATAGGGATTTATTATGAATTGACGGGAAAAATGAATTCAAAATTTCTATACAGTTAAACGGCCACAGATCTCGAACTTGGCAGCACTATTTTTTAGGGTTTTGTACTAAAATACAAAACCCTATTGCAATCACGACCTGTGTCCGTCTGTCCGTCCGTCCGTCCGTCCGTCCGTCTGTATGTCACAGCACTTTTTCTCCCAAACTATAGAAGCTACAGCCATGAAATTTTGTGGAAAGGTCAGAAGTGGCGACTTCTTGAAAGTTCAAGGGTGGAAAAAATCACCTCCCTATATGGGTCTCCCCATATAGGGAGGTGACCCCTAAAAAAAATTTTCACCATTGGTAGTCGAGTAGGGTGGCATTAGAAAGGCCTCAATGAGATCTTTTCAGAACAAGTCTTAAAATTGCCTTATGAGTACCGAGGGCGGCAGGGGAAGGGGAAATGTACGAACTTTTCGCGTACCCCCCCCTCGCGATTGGACACCTTCCAACCGAAAAATCTGAAAAAAATCATGAATGTAGGCCTTTATGAGTACAACAACAACAAATACATGAGAAGTCGAAATTCACTCAACTCTGTTAGTAATAGTATGATTTATCGATTTTATGTTTTCTTGAATAAAACCTAAACGGTACCCTTAAATTCAAATAAACAAGTGACTATTTATAAGGTTGTTCTTTTCTGAAAGTTTCATAAAGATTGAATAGTAATTAACAAAGTTATAGCGATTTGAATTTTGCTGTATTACTATGGAACAATATGCCCTGTATTACTATGGAAACATATGGCTATGGAGCCATATGCGCTTTTTACCGACTTAGACACTACAGCTTTGCATGAAAATTTCAGGAATGATAGGTATCATGAAGATGAGTACATACAATTGAAACAAGTCGAAGAGGCAGGAGAGAGCTCCTAGCAAAAGGGCTTTGTAACCATTCTAAGATTCGAAAAAACAGGCCATGAATCGATGATTACAGTACAGAGGAGTGGCCCCTGAACAAAAATTTCATGAAAGGTAGCCGATATGAGTATCAACTGAAAGTTCTCTATGAGAGCTTTTCAAAACAGTTCTTAAACTGGCAGTTTTTGCTTCAGTGGGTGCACAGGGGGGGGGGGGGGTGAAATACATGAAAAATGTGTTTCCTCCCTCGCGCATGGACACCCGTGATCTGAAAAATCTGAAAAAATTATCAAAGGAGATATTTATGGGTATAATTATAACAAATACCTCAGAAGTCGAAATTCGTTCAACTTTGTTAATAATAGTATGATCCTTGAATTTCACATTTTCTCCAATAAAATCGTCTTTGACATGTTTCTTGATTTAATTCGTTGCTGGTAACTGCATTTTCTAGGTTGAGTACAAAACCCTTCTGACATAAGCATAGGTCTGTCTACCCAACTTGTTAAATTTACAAGTTGCTTAGCCTTCCACACAATCATCTGTCAGTGTCTGTCTACGAATTTTCTGTTTCTGATTTTCCGTGCAATAAGTAAAACTGAAAATAATGACATCTAGTGAAGGAGAGAGTTCACCAGTACAAAATAAACGCATAAGACAACCCAAGAGAGAAAATTAAAATACGATTTCGAGAGAACAATTTAAAGAGTGGTTAAAGGTGGATACTGAAAGGGAATAATATTTCTTTTTCAAATACTGCCTAACGAAGTTTAAAGGCAGAAAAAGTGAAATAGAAAGACACAGTGGTTCTGTGAAGCATAAGAATACGGCTAAAACTTTAAAAATAACTGGCACATTAGATTCCTTTGTATACAGAGACGAGAATCTTCCTTACAGAAATAGAGTGAACACTGCGGAGATAAAACTGGCGACATTTTCCGTTATGTTGCGTTAGTCATTGCTGATGATCTTATTAACGTTTTAAAAAATATATTCCTCGACTCCATTATTCTCAGAGAAGTGATTTTTGGTTGACATAAATGTACAAAATGTACATTACAAAATGTAATTGCTAAAGAAGAGCACGATAGAATGATTCAAACTCTGCAAAAGGTATAATATTTGAACGTTTTTACAATCAATTGCTACCTCAATTTACTTCTAGATCCCGTTATCAATTCTAATTATTGAATCAACCGACATTACAGCTGCGAAACATCTGTGTTTGCTAGTGAGGTACTTATCAGATGATTTTCACGTAAAAACAGAATTATTAGAATTAATACCTGTTGACGCAAAGGACTCAACATCTGAAGTTTTTTATAAATTGATTATCGAAGAACTAGACCGTTACAAGATTCCCTTGAAGAATATCATAGCAATGGCTTCAGATAATTGTTCTACCATGATAGAGCGTAATAATTCCGTATTTAGCCTCTTAAAACAAGATGTTCAACATGTCTTCTTGTTTTATTATACGTGTCACTTTGTGGCTTTAATTGCCACGCATGCGTGTAATGCACTCCCAAAAGAAGTCGAAGATTTAATGCATTCAATAATGCCAAGAGGTGTGCCCAGTTAGCGGAAATGCAAGATTATTTCAAAGTTATTGTAAAAAAATCTTGTATGCATGTATGTTTAATTGTGTTAGTGGGATCTTGGAAAATACTTTTAAATTACTAGCAGTGTATGAAGATAAATTAATTGCAGCACAGAAAATTCTAACATACTTGAAAGTTCCTAATATATTTTATTTCTCAACTATGTTTTACACTTTTTCAATAAATTTAGTGCTTTATTTCAATCCAGTGAATTACCAGTTCACTAATTACAAACGAACAGCACTCGAATTTATAGACAAATGTGCAAGAATTTTGTTCAGCATGAAGCGATATCGAATATTGATCTTGATGTTAATGAATAAAAATATATATATGTACTGTGGCGTGTTCTCGTCCGTCTAACACTTGTCCATAAATTTCTTATCGCAATTGTCTTCTAAATCACTTCACTATTACGAAAATCACTTTTCTATTACTCGAACAATATCGCTTCTCACACACTATCGCAGTTCTTATCGCGGTCGAATGAATGATCCCCCCATTCATTCAGCTCACCTTTATATAGGGTCTCTAATCATTCAACTCAGTTCTCGTACATTGGTGAATTAGCGGGAACATTCCAGCAGTGAATGAATGGAACAGTGACTCACTTTCAGATGTTATTCATGCTTGGTAGGTTCTCGTGGTTTCGAGTAAATTCGTTTTGTTGATGTTCTTAATTGTGGTGAAAACAATTGCGACAGTAGCTCGCAGAAATATTTGTACATGTAACACTGCCCCCACCTCAGTTCTTTTCGCCCCGAAAAGATGTGTCGCTATTCGTAGTCAATTCTCCCTGGGGGTAATATGGGGCAAGATGGTCCAGATGCACGATTTTCATTTTGGCTCTCGGCTTACGATGTTCCTGTATTCGGAATACGACGTCGTTGATTCGCTTTATAACTCTGTATGGTCCCTTCCAATTATGTTGCAAATTTGGAGACCTACCCTTTCGCCGTTGCGGGTTATATAGCCACACCAAGTCATCTTGCTGGAAGCCAGTAGAATTAGCCTTTAGATCATACCTGGTCTTCATGCGGTTAGTAGCCGATTCGAAGCGTTTTCGCACTGTCCGATGTATCTGGTTCAACCGTTGTCTTAGCTCACTTGCGTACTCCGAGATGGTTTGGGATTTCTCGGGGGGTGTTCCGAACTTTATATCAGCTGGCAGACGAATAGTCTTTCCAAAAATGACTTTGGCTGGGGCTTGGCCCGTCGATGCATGTTCGGTAGCTCTGTACGCCATCAAAAATAGTGGAATGTGTCGGTCCTAGTCCCTTTGGCTCACGTTATCTTGGCCAGGTGTTTATTGAGAGTGCCGTTGAAACGTTCGACCATTCGATCGGATTGGGGATGCAGTGGTGTTGTCCTCGTTTTCCGTATTCCCAGCAGCTTGCACATTTCGCCACAAACTAGTGATTCGAAGTTTCGACCTTGATCTGAATGTAGTTCACAAGGTACGCCGTACCTACTGACCCAATTTAACACTAGCTGTTCGGCTACAGTAGTTGCTTCCTGGTTGGGAATGGGGTAGACCTCGGACCACTTGCTGAAATAATCGGCTACAACCAGCGTGTACCGTCAGCATTTCCATGAACTCCACCCTTCCGATGAACAATGTCGTAGTCTTTTGACTGCAATCTTTCGATCCATCTCGCAACCTGTCCCTCGGGGTTTTTGAAGTTGAGCAGCCATCTCAGTGATGCATGGTCCATTTGAAGAACAAATTTCTGGCCATATAGGTACTTATGGAACTGCTTGGTTGCCTCTATTATAGCCAATAGCTCCTTCCTGGTCACGCAGTAGTTCCTCTCACTTTTTGAAGGAACTCGACTGTAATACGAGAGGACTCTTTCTTCGCCATCGATCTGCTGGGAGAGTACAGCTCCAATGCCGCCGTCGCTCGCATCGGTGTCAACTACAAACATTTTTCCGGGTTTCGGATATGCAAGCATGGGTGATTCACACAGCTTCTCCTTCAAGGTCTCAAAGGCTACCTGGCAATGTTCGTTCCAGACATACGGACGATTTTTCTCGGTTAACTGATGGAGACACTTAGCTATTTTGGCAAAATCTTTGACGAATCTTCGATAGTAGGTTGCCAGACTCAGAAAACTTCGTAGTTGACGCTTGTTGTTTGGTGTTGGCCAGCTTTTCACGGCTTCAATTTTCTCAGGGTCTGTTTTGACTCCTTCTGCTGATACGACATGTCCCAGGTATTTTACTTCAGCTGCAAAAAGAGTACACTTGTCGGGACTAAGTTTCAAATTCGCCAGTCGCAATCGGGAGAAAACCTCTTCTAAGTTCCGCACATACTCTTCGAACGTTCTCCCGATGACAATGATGTCATCTAGGTACACCAAGCAAGTTTTCCAGGTGAGGCCACGTAGCACGTACTCCATCAGGCGTTCGAAAGTGGCTGGAGCATTGCAAAGCCCAAACGGCATCACCACAAATTTCCACAATCCAGTCGCAACTGAAAATGCGGTCTTCTCTCGGTCCTTCTTGTTGATTTCTACCTGCCAGTATCTTGAGTGTAGAAAACCATTTTGCGTCGGCTAAAGTGTCCATGATGTCATCGATGCGTGGGAGCGGGTAACTATCTTTCTTAGTGACGTCATTAAGCTGCCTATAGTCGACACAAAAACGAGTGCTACCATCCTTTTTCTTTACTAGAACTATAGGCACGGCCCATGGACTGACAGAAGGTTCAATAACGCCTTGTTTATCCATGTCCGAGATCAGCGCGCTAATTTCTCCTTGTTTGGCTATAGGGAGACGTCTCGGTGCTTGTCGAATTGGCTTGGCTCCCTGTGTATCTATGGCGTGAGTTACCAGACTCGTTCGGCCTTGGTTATCCGGGCTTGTTGAGAAGATGTCACTGTACTTGGTGACCAGATCAGAGGCTTGTTTGAATAGCTGCACTGGCAATTTGACCTGCTTCAATATTGCAGACGTGGATTCCCGGGCTTTGTCTGTGTCTTGCCGCCTTTCCTAATGATGGTCGTGAGTAGCTTCCAAAGAGGTGATGGTGGAAACAGGCTGGCAGCTGCCGATGACTTCTCCCGCTTTGATGCTCGTGGTTGAGTCTGCGGTGTTAAGGACTCTAACCGGCACATATCCGTTCCTTAAAGATCTTACAAGGCTTCGTCCTACAATCAAACTGCGCAATGTGGACGTCTTCGTTGGCTCTATCAGATAAGATCGGTGATCTCCAGAATGACCATCAAGCTTGGCCCATACAATGCTTTCGGAAGAATTCGGTACATTAGTGTCAGTACATACCACTACATTCATCTTGGGAATTTGGACGCTGGGATCCTCCATCAGTACTTCGACATTCTGCCATTTTAATACACGCTTGCCCAAATCCAACGTGATTCCATGTGGTCGCAGAAAATCCATTCCGAGAATGCAGTCATCCATAATGTTCGCGACCAGAAAATTATGTCGGCACACAAAGTCTCCCGACTGTATCTGGAGGTTGACCTCTCCATGAACAGGTGCAGTTTCTCCCGTAGCTGTCCGTAGTGAGAAAATTCTGCCCTTGTAAAGTTGTTACTGTCGAACTAGTTCAGTGTCGATGGTTATGGTGCAATGTTCTCCGTCAACTTGACCCGGAAGGCATAAGTCCGCTTCTCCACGATGTAGTCTTGATACGGTGATGGGGGTGCTGGGGACGTCGATCCTCCTAGCCAACCTCTGCCCCACGAAGTTGGCTCTTACATGTTTTCCGACCCCTTTGTTTGTAGGGCTTCCGTTCTGGGCTCCTGATTCTGTCTGGCTGCACACCCGGAACAATAGCTCGGTTTCCTTCGCTTCTTGCAGTCTCTTTGCAGGTGCCCCTTCTCTCCGCAATTCCAGCATCTAGGCGCACCATTTACATGCGGATCTCGCTCAATTTCCACGCGCTCACACCTGCACTCGTCTGTCACTACCTCACGAACCCGAGCAGTGGTACGAGTCACATTTTTCGCTGCCTCAAAGTTCAGATTGTAAGCCAATGCATCCTTAATCGTTTGCTTTCGAGCTAAACGCATGGCTTGTTGCAATTCCGGGTCCTTTAGTGCGCTGATGAATGCTGCTGTCGGTGCATCATCTCGATGTTCTGGGTCGTAGGCTGGGTAAGCCAAAAGTGCTAGTCGTTCAATGTCTTGGGCTAGCTGCTATAGGGTTTCACCAGACTTCTGCACCCGATGCCTTAGCTGTGACCGATAAGTCTGCTTTAGATGATCATCTCCATAACACATGTCGAGCGCATTCATTATAGCATTCGAGTTTGAGTGCAATTCAACGGGGATCGTCTGCAACAGCTCGGCAGCTGGGCCTCTTAGAGCAAGAATTAATGCAGTTGCTCGTTCCTGCTCATTCCAGTGATTTGCTCTTGCGGCAGCTTCAAACTGGGTCTTGTAAATGCTCTAGACCGTTTGCCCATCGAATATTGGTGCTTGCACATTTCTGGATGTGTTTTGCGCTGCGGTTATAAGCGGGGCTGGTGAAGTCGTTACTACTGTCTTCATTGCTTCCAATTCTTTTTTCACTTTTTCCATCTCACGGTTCATTCTCTCTTCGATCTGGCTGACCTTTTCCTCGACCTGGTAAACCTTTTCCTCGACCTGGTCAACCTTTTCCTTGACGCCTTTAATTTGTTTTTTCAGATGACCGAGCTCCGCTTTTATTTCGGTTGACTGTTTCTCCAGCTTCTGTGTAATGTCTGCCTTGATTTCGATCGCTTGTTGGTACAGCTTCGCTGATTGTTCATTCATCTAGCTTCGCAGTCAGACTGGAAGACATCAGCATTAACGTTTGCGTTAGCGCATTTTCTGGCTCCTTTGATTTTGGTGTTTCTACTTCTCCGCCTTCTGCGCCTTTTTATGCATCTGAGAGCTCACCCGAATCCAGATTCACGCCTTCTGACTCGATCGCGTCACGCAAGCGTGCAATCAGTATGGCCTTTGTACCTTGTGTGGCCAGATTCCGCTGTTGCAACTCCTCCTTGAGCTCCGATAAGGTCAATTGATCAATTTTTAGATGAAAGGTTCCTGGCATTTTTATTGTTTCCACGTTATATTTGACAACTGTGCAGTTTAAAAATGTTTAAATGTTTTCACTTTTGGAAATTTTCTTTCTCACTTCTCGACACCACTGTCACGTGTTCTGGTCCGCGGCTAATAATTTTAATGTTCCGGGAAAGTGAAAACGCAATGTCTTATCAATTTAAATTTAAAGAGTTTATTAATTACAAAATTGCACAATAATCAATTTAACACTTTCACTAATTTTAATTTTCACTATTAAAAGTCTAACACTTGTCCATAAATTTCTTATCGCAATTGTCTTCTAAATCACTTCACTATTACGAAAATCACTTTTCTATTACTCGAACAATATCGCTTCCCACACACTATTGCAGTTCTTATCGAGGTCGAATGAATGATCCTCCCATTCATTCAGCTCGCCTTTATATAGGGTCTCTAATCATTCAACTCAGTTCTCGTACATTGGTGAATTAGCGGGAACATTCCAGCAGTGAATGAATGGAGCAGTGACTCACTTTCAGATGTTGTTCATGCTTGGTAGGTTCTCGTGGTTTCGAGTAAATTCGTTTTGTTGATGTTGATGTCGCAGAATTATTTATTATGTAATAATATATATTGCCCTTGAATCTGAAGAGCACTTAAAATATTTAAGCATGGAAAATGATTTACAAATAAAAATGCATTGCATTGAGTTTTACAAAATTTCAGTTCATGAAATCAAAAAACGATTACCATTGAATAATCACTTATTTAAACTGGGGGGGACCGCAACCGGGTAGCAGCTTATAAGTCTGCCAAAAAATACCTTCGCAATTAAATTAACAACAGCAAGGCTCGCTGCTGGCAATATCTAGAGGACAATGTGAACAAGGAGTCCTAGAGCCCTGGCTACAAGTAAGTTATGCGCTTTGCATACATGAAGTGGAAAAGATAGCCGAGATAGTGCGGGTAATCTTTCTCGCCCATCAAGTATATTTTGACGTTGCCCACAGTGAAACAGCAGGCGAGTGCCCACTCTTCACACAACCCGGAACTGAAAGAGGCAGTCCTTTCATGAGAAGCAAGGAAGGCTCCATGTCCAGATGGTGTTCCAGCTGAGGTTTTGCAACTTACTGATCACCATTGTTCTGACTTGTTGCTCAGCACATTCAACGCTTGCCTACGGGACAGGGTTTTCCTGGTACGATGGCAGGTGACAAGGCTCACGATGATCAGCAAGGAGCTCGGAAATCTCGGATCACCGTCTGCATACCGCCCGTTATGCATGCTAGACACTGCTGGGAAAGTACTAGAGAAACTCATCTAGGGAAGACTCACTGAAACGACTCGTGCTTCTGGGGACATATCTTCTCCGCAGTCTAGCTTTGGAGCAGGACGCTTCACGATTGATGCGATTGCAGGGTTAGTGAGTGCCGTCTTAGAGGTAGAGGCACAGAGCCACACCACGTAACGGATCATCCTATTCGTCATACTTGACGTTAGGAATGCCTTCAACTCCCCTGGATGGGTGGATATTCTGAATACGTTGGAAACTATTCTTCAAGTTCCATTCACAAAAACACTCGCGATCCGTAACAACCTTTTCAGTTTGGTTAATTATCACATTTGCAACGCTTTTGCACTCGATTCAACACGGTTTATCTTAAAAAAATTGTTTTGTGTACAATTTCAAATTCAACTTGATTAGACGTTTCCCATCAATGTTGAATTTTCACGAATCATATGTTTTCAATCATATGGTTGATATTTTGTTGACAATTCGGGGGTTAAGGTGTAAGAGGAGTGGGATTTTCGTGAGAGCAACTAGAGACCCACTTGAATGTGTGGATTCTCTAGCGGCGTGAAAGGCAGGGGGATTTCAATTCGCATGCGAGAGGAAGGCATGTATGTAGTAAAATTACTTCACGCACTTATGGATGAAAATAAGCTCATTTCGCGTCCATTACTTTATATGTCTTTGGAGATTCTAATATCGCAAAAAGCAAGGTAAGATTCTAGACAGAAAAAGAACGGCTTAATGCATTTTACCTATTCAAAATTCGTTGTATGAATTGTAAAATTATTCGTATCTTAGATAAAACGGGTAGCTCCGTATAAAGATGTGTAAATTAGTTACTAATTTAGTTTCTTTTATATAAATGTTGGAAAATTTCAAGAAAAAAATGCATGCAGGAACCGCCGCTCCTCTCCCAACAACGAGGGCTCGTTGGAGGAGTGGGTTAGTACCCTTGGTTTTTTAAATTATTTATTATATTGTAAAGTATGTATGTTAAGTTACTCTGAAGTTTCTTGTGATGCTAGTATAAAATTTAACAATTCTACTTGAATGCTTTATTATTTTAATGCGTTTTCCATAAGAAAAATAAAACATATTTGGTTTGATTAAAACTTTATAAATTATCGGATTTTAAACCACATTAATTTTTATTTCTAGTTTATGGTAGGTTTGCTTGTAAAACAGCCACTGAATCACTGCAAGTGTCAAAAACATAGAGAAAAAGAATATTTAATAAATATTTAATTGCTCTGGAAAAATTTATCTAACATACGGGTGTACAAAATGGGCTGAAAAAGGAGACCATAGAAAAGTCATGTCAAGGCAAAGCATTGAAGCTTTCTGATAAAACAGGCAACCATGCTACTAAAAACGTCCCCTATACTTCATCGGGCTCTCCCTAAATATTGGTCGAAAACTACAATAGCATCACTCTTCAGTACCTTAATAAGGTTTCAAGATATGGCATAAGGCAACTTCTTAAGTTTACTCAATATACCTGGATGGGGAAAGCCAATGACAAGGGAATTTTATTCCTGAATTCTCCTTGAACTGATTGAATATTTCTTCCTATTAATTGATTCTCTTTGCCGGCAAGATAATATATTCCAACTGTCAGGTTAGATCATCTCACCTGGCAAATGCCGTAGACACACAAAATAGTTCATCAGACCAAGGAGGTCTTTTTAGGGTTTTGTAGTAAAATACCGAACCCTATTGCAATTACGACCTGTGTCCGTCTGTTTGTCCGTCTGTATGTCACAGCCCCTTTTCCTCCGAAACTATAGATACTACAGCCATGAAACTTTGTTAAAAGGTCAGAAGTGGTGACTTCTTGAAATTTCAAGAGTGAAAATTTTTTTCAAAGGGTTTTAAGGAGGTCTTCCCATACATATAGGGAGGTGACGTTTCAAAACAAGTCTTAAAATTGCCTCATCGGTACCGGACGGGGCAGGTTCGCTTAACCCCCCCCCCCTTGAAATTGGATACATTTCATCCCAAAAATCTCGAAAAAAATCATGGATGTAGGCCTTTATGAGCGCAACAACAACAAACATATGAGAAGTCAAAATTCGATCAACTTTGTTAGTAATAGTATGATTTATCAACTTTACATTCTCTTAACGGCACACTTAAATTCAATAAGATTCAGTGTGCTATAAAATTAACTTGTCCTGAAAGTTTCACAAAGATCAAATGGCATTTAACGAAGTTATAGCGGTTTGAATTTTCTTATATTACTATGGAACAAAATGCGCTTTATTACTATGGAACCATATCGCCCACGAAATGCTATAGTGGGACATCTTCGAAAATCACAAAATTTGAGTTATATCGTTAATTATACTCCCAGTAGCATACCCTACAGTATGAACAAAGTCGGCACTAAGAAACTTCAATAATAAGCCGCCAGGTGGCACTTGTGACACAATTGCGTATACATGCTTTTCTCTATTCAAACAAGTCTATAGTGGCATAACTTACCAGTGCATTCTAAGCCATCGGCATCTCGACACGCGTTTAGTGAGAAGTGAATGTAATAACGGCAGATTTTGAGATATACCAGTAAGTTGAGCATATATTGTCTTATTTTCTTTTAGAGAAAGTGGCTCAATTTACAATATGCCAGTATTGATTAGCAGAAACTCAAATGTTGCTTTTTTATGTAATGTTATTTTGGCACCTTTTGTATTATACCACTATGGCATACCTAAAATGAAAGGCATTTTAAAATGCATATTTTATGCAGTTTAGGCATATTTTATCTTAAGCCATTTTGATGTAAAAGAATACATAGGAAGTTGGGAGATTAGCCTTATTGAAGTGTATATTTTTTGCAACTAGAAACGAGAATGGAGTCAAGAAGCGAGAAAATGTTGGGAATGCTAGGAATTCAACTGAGAAAGAGAACTTCAGCAGCCGATTCAACGTGGGAGGTTGCTGAAAATGTAACTTTGGGACTACCGAATGCTGAAAACGTATTTTCAGCTGTTAATAATAAAGATACCGGTTCAGATTTTTCTTCTGATGATTCTATAACAGATCCCAATTACGTACCGAAAACCATTCTTTCTGCACCTTTGGATGACGCTCATTATTACAAAGAAAACCGTAAAGCGGATGAAAATGATGAGGTAGAAAAGAAAACTAGACAAAATAACACCAAGCCAATGAAATGGAAAAGAAATGCCATCAAGCAATTAAGGAACAGCGGAAAAGCGTACAAAACAACAAGCACTGGAAAATTGGTACCACCTAGACAAATGCAGGATCCGTGTAATGACAGTTGTAAATTTAAATGTTACTTGAAATGTATCTACATTTTACTACCGATCAAAACTGTCGTCCTACAACTTTACTGTGTATGACCTGGCAGAAAAAGGACCAGGGCCAGTTACCTGTTTTATGTGACATGAAGGACAAGGAAAAAGAAGGCCTAATGAGATCGGTACCTGTTTGCTACACTACCTGAAGCTAAAGAGTGAATCTTACAATGGTAACGATTTGAAAGTTGTCTTGTATCCGGACAAATGTGCAGGACAACAAAAAAATAAATTTATACTGACAGCATACTTCTATGCTATCGCTAAGTATGCAGACATTGAATCTATTACCCATAAGTATTTGGTAAGTGGCCACACTCAAAACGAAGGCGACAATGTCCATTCTCTGATTGAAAAGAACATTAAACGATCCCTAAAGGCTGGCCCAATTTATACACCCAACCACTATGTCTGTATAGTCAAAACCGCCAAAAAACAAGGGCGGCCGTGCAATGTTGTCGAAATGAGCTATGATGACTTCTTCGACTTAAAAAAAATGTATTCTGGAACCAGTTTTAATTTTGGGAAAGACACATCTGGCCAATTTGTTAAATTTTGTGATGCAGTATTCAAAGTAGAAAGACAGTTTCCAGTTAATTTAGTGAAACAAACTAGAAGGTCAGTTGATTTCAAAAATGTCGAGTTTAAAAATGCTTACGAAGATGCAATTCAAATACCAAAGAAAAAGTACGAAGATTTGATGTATCTCGTAAAATGGAATGTGACTAAAAAATGTCATGAATATTTTTATGGAAACTTAAGAGTTGAGGATCACTGATGAGAGAATGGGAAAGAATTATAAATTTAATTTCATTAATTTTACGTGAAACTGAAAGTAATTTTGTATGTAAAAAAAAAGTTAAGAGTGAATAATATACTGAAAATGTTAATATGAAACTATATGTATACGTTCATTTTCTAAAAGACTGAAGTTTATTTATGTTTTTATGTATATTTGAAAAAAAGTTAAAACTCTTGCGAGTATTTGTGTTTTTTATAATTTTATTTTTACATACGGAAATTTGTTTTTTTTTGTGTCTATGAGAAAAAGCGATTTATAGAAACAATAAAACTTAAAAACAATATAATCGATTGAGTGGTTGGTTCAAAATGCACTTCTTTGATTTTCACATCTTTTACTAATTTTTGCAATAGTGGCACATCTTGCAAAATTTTCGAAAAACATCCAAAATTTTCAATCCTATAAATATACTTAGAAACTACACCAAAATCTCTATTATGGTTGCAAAAGTAGCGGTGATTCTGTTTAATAACCAGCTGAAACATACTCGTATACATATATTTTTCACTATTTTTTGAATGCAATTTTCTCGATATTACGCAAAGATACGATGCGCCAATATAGCATTTTGTGGGCAATATGACTATGGAACAATATGCGCTTTTTACCGATTCAGATACTACAGGTTTGCTGGGATTTGCATGAACGTTTCAGGAGTGATAGGTATTATAAATATCTTTGAGAATTGGTTCAGCTAGTGGTATCAGTAATTGGAAAACAAAATAGTGGCCGTTTTAAATGAGAAAATTGAATAAATTTATGTTATTTTTCCCCAAATTCAACGTTTACGGTGCATGGTTTTAACACTTGATTCAATTTAGTGACTGACAGAAGATAAGTACCTACAATTAATAGTTGAGAAGGCAGGAGAGAGCTCCTAATAGAAGGGCTTTGTAACCATTCTAGGGTTCGAGAAAAATTTGATTGATTTCCATGAAATTTTGTAGGCCTAAGGGTCTTATATCAACCTATATAAATGTACCTTAAGAAGTTCCAGGGCACCGTTTTGATTTTTTGGGGGAAATATAAAATTTACAAATCATACTATTATTAACAGCGTTGAGTGGATTTTGATTTCTGAGGTATTTGTTGCCCTTGGACTCATAAAGACCTACTTTCGTGGTTTTTTCAGTTTTTCAGCTCAAAGGTATCCAATCGTGAGGGGAGGGGACAAAAATATTGTTTATGCATTTTGCCTCCCCTTGGACTCTTATTTTTCAGATTCTGACAGTGCTTAGACCTTTTATTTAATACCCTACCCGAGCACATTTAATGAAAAAAATTGTTAAGGGTGACTTCGTTATAAGGAGGACCCCCTTAGAAAAATTTTGATATATTTGAAAAGGCATAAACTTTTAAGAGATCACCACTTCTGACCTTTTCACAAAGTTTGAGCTTTGTAGCTTCTATAGTTTCGGAAGAAATTTCTTGTGACACACAGATAGACGGACAGATGGATAGACGAATGTATGAACGGACAGATGGACAGGCAGACAACGGATGGATAGGATGAGAAACAAGTAAGTTTTTGCAAAAGTTCTTACAGAAAGCCCTAAAAATCATGGAACTAGATCCAATAAAAATAACTTATGTTAAAGGCTGAAATTCGTTGAACATGGCTAATAGTAGTAGGATTTAACATTTTTGTCAGTCAAACTGTATTAGAATCATTGAATTTGATGAAATCAGCAATTTAAGCAGTTCTTTAAAATATTATTTTATTCTATAAGTTTCAATAAAATTCACCGACCGTATAGCCATATGAATTTCTTCTGATTATAACAATAAATTTTTCTACTACATGGGCCTTCCATCGAACCAAACATTACGCTTTTGATTGAATCTCCTCCAAATTTTCAGATAAGATGAATAACAAAAATACTGTTGCGTGTTATTGGTTCGCGGCCAATAATTTTAATGTTCCGGGAAAGTGAAAACGCAATGTCTTTTAATTTAAGTTAAAAGAGTTTATTCAATTAAATAAAATGCACAATAATCAGTTAACACTTTCAATAATTTTAATTGTCACTATTAAAATTATCTAACACTTGTCCATAAATTTATTATCGCAATTGTCTTCTAAATTACTTCACTATTACGAAACACACTTTCCTACTACTCGAAGAATATCGCTTCCCACACACAATCGCAGTTCTTCTCGCGGTCGAATGAATGATTCCCCCATTCATTCAGCTCACCTTTATATAGGGTCTCTAAGTATTCACCCATTTCTCGCATATTGGCGAACGTTCTACCGAGAGGTACCTGGTAGGTTCGAGCAAATTAATGAATGGAGCGACGTCGCTTGCAGATGTTGATTATGCTTGTTGAATTTACTCGTGGGTTCGAGTAAATTCATTTGTTGACGTTCTTAATGATGATGAAAACAATTGCGACAGTAGCTCGCAGAATTATTTGTACATGTAATTATTTGTACATGTAACACTGCCCCCATCTCAGTTCTTTTCGCCCCGAAAAGATGTGTCGCTATTTGTGGTCAATTCTCCCTGGGTGTAATATGGGGCAAGACGGTCCAGATGCACGATTTTCATTTTAGCTCTCGGCTTACGATGTTCCTGTATTCGGTATACGACGTCGTTGATTCGCTTTGTAACTCGGTATGGTCCCTCCCAATTGTGCTGCAACTTTGGAGACCTACCCTTTCGCCGTTGCGGGTTATAAAGCCACACCAAGTCATCTTGCTGGAAGCCAGTAGAATTAGCCTTTAGATCATACCTGGTCTTCATGCGGTCAGTAGCCGATTCGAGGTGTTTCCACACTGTCCAATGTATCTGGTTCAACCGTTGTCTTAGATCACTTGCGTACTCCGAGACCGTTTGGGGTTTCTCGGGGGGTGTTCCAAACTTTATATCAGCTGGCAGACGAATAGTCTTTCCAAAAATGACTTTGGCTGGGGCTTGGCCCGTCGATGCATGTTCGGCAGCTCTGTACGCCATCAAAAATAGTGGGATATGTCGGTCCCAGTCCCTTTGATTCTCGTCAACCATCTTGGCAAGGTGTTTATTGAGCGTGCCGTTGAAACGTTCGACAATTCCATCGGATTGGGGATGCAGCGGTGTTGTCCTCGTTTTCCGTATTCCCAGCTGCTCGCACATTTCGCTAAAAACTAGTGACTCAAAGTTTCGGCCTTGATCTGAATGTAGTTCACAAGGCACGCCGTACCTGCTGACCCAATTTAACACTAGCTGTTCGGCTACAGTAGTTGCTTCCTGGTTGGGAATGGGGTAGACCTCGGGCCACTTGCTGAAATAATCAGCTACAACCAGCGTGTATCGATTTCCCCATTCAGATTCAGGAAAGGGTCCAGCGATGTCAACAGCAATCCTTTCGAATGGCACGCCTACGTTATAGGTTTGCATTTGTCCTCTCAGTCGTCGCTTTGGGCCTTTGACGGAAGCGCAAATTGTGCATCTGCGGCACCAGTCCTCTACGTCTTCTCGAGCGTGGAGCCAGTAGAACCTTTCCCGCAATTTCGCTAAGGTTTTGTTAACACCAAGATGGCCTCCCGAGGATCCTTCATGCATTTCCTTAACCACATCGTGGATTCGGCTTTTGGGTAGTATAGTTTGCATCCTATAGGAGCTGCCATCCGCCGTTTCCCATTTCCGCTTGAGTATGCCACCCTCCACCTGTATGGAGTTCCATTGTGCCCAATAGCTTTTCAGGGTTGCGCCATGCATCGAAACGTCCTTCCACTCCGGTCGCCCAGTCGTCTCCTTCCATACGAACAATGGTCCGATATCTTCATCGGCTAACTGGGCATTTCGAATCTCCTCCGATGACCAACCTTCATCGAATTCGGCCGTTATCACTCGCAGATCAACGGGCGGCTCCTTTTCCTCAATCCGTTGGCAATGTTTGCAGTTAGCTGGACATAGATGACGAGATAGGGCGTCAGCAATTCCATGAACTCTGCCCTTGTGGAGCAGTTTGGGCCTCACTAGGTCTGGTCGGATCGTCGATCGGGTTGCACCAGTGTCGTTTGTTATGGTGCATTGTTCTTCATCAACTGGACCAGGAAGGCATCTGTCTGCTTCTCCACGATGTTGCCTTGGCACGGTGCTGGGGATGTCGATACTCGTGGCCAACGTTCGCCCCACGAAGTTGGCCCTTGCAGTTTGATGGGCCTCCATTCTAGGCTCCTGACACGGTCTGGATCTCCACCACCCTGGACAATAGCTCGGTCTTCTCCCCTTCTTGCAGTCTCTTTGCAGGTGCCCTTTTTCCCCGCAATTCCAGCATCTAGGCGCACCATTCACCTGCAGCTCTCGCTCATTTCCCACGCGCTCACACCTGGATTTATCTGTCACTACCTCGCGAACCCGGACAGTGGTGCGGGTCACATTTTTGGCTGCCTCAAAATTTAAACTATAAGCCAATGCTTCCTTGACTGTTTGCTTTTGAGCTAACCGCACGGCTTGTTGCAATTCCTTGTCCTTTAAGGCGCTGATGAATGCTTCTGCTGCTACGTCATCTCGATGTTCTGGGTCGTACGCTGGGTAAGCCAAAAGTGCCAATCGCTCAATGTCTTGTGCTAGCTGCTGCAAGGTTTCGCCAGACTTCTGCATCCGATGCCGTAGCTGCGCCTGGTAAATCTGCTTCAGATGATCGTCTCCATAATGCCTGTCCAGCGCATTCATTATAGCAGCCGGGTTTGAATGCAGCTCAACGGGGATAGTCTGCAAAAGCTCGGCAGCTGGGCCTCTTAGAGCCAGAATTAACGCAGTTGCTCGTTCCTGCTCATTCCAGTGATTTATCCTAGCGGCGGCTTCAAACTGGATTTTGTAAATACTCCAGACCGTTTGCCCATCGAATATTGGTGCTTGCACATTTCTAGATGAGCTTTGCGCTGCGGTTATAATTGGGGCTGGTGAGGCGGTTATTACTGCCTTCGCTGCTTCCAAGTCCTTTTTCACTTTTTCCATCTCATGGTTTACCTGGCTGATCTCAAGGTTGATTCTCCCTCGACCTGGTATACCTTCTCCTCGACGCATTTAATTTGGCTGTTGAGACTACTGAGCTCCGCTTTTATTTCGGTTGACTGTTTTTCCAGCTTCTGAGCGATGTCTGCCTTGATTTCGATCGCTTGTTGATCCAGCTTCACTGATTGTTCATTAAGCTTCGCTGATTGTTCATTTAACTTCGCTGATTGCTCATCTAGCTTCGTGGTTAAATTGGACGACTGTTCATTGAGCTTCGCAGTTAAATTGGATGACTGTTGTCGCTGCTCCTGCTGCATCAGCATTAACATTTGCATCAGCGCGTTTCCTGGTTCCTTTGGTTTTTTTGTTTCTGCTTCACCACCTTCTGCGCCTTTTTCTGCATCTGTAGGCTCACCCGAATCTAGATACGCACCTTCCGACTCGAACGCATCACGCAAGCGTGCAATCAGTATGGCCTTTGTACCTTGTGTAGCCAGATTTCGTTGTTCCAACTCCTCTTTGAGCTCCGATATGCTCAATTGATTAATTTTTAGATTTAAATTTCCTGGCATTTTTATTGTTTCGGCTATTTTTCCACGTTAACTTCCACAATTGTGCACTTCAAAAATGTTTAATCGTTTTCACTTCCAAAATTTTCTTTCTCACTTCTGACACCATTGTTGCGTGTTATTGGTTCGCGGCCAATAATTTTAATGTTCCGGGAAAGTGAAAACGCAATGTCTTTTAATTTAAGTTAAAAGAGTTTATTCAATTAAATAAAATGCACAATAATCAGTTAACACTTTCACTAATTTTAATTGTCACTATTAAAATTATCTAACACTTGTCCATAAATTTATTATCGCAATTGTCTTCTAAATTACTTCACTATTACGAAACACACTTTCCTACTACTCGAAGAATATCGCTTCCCACACACAATCGCAGTTCTTCTCGCGGTCGAACGAATGATTCCCCCATTCATTCAGCTCGCCTTTATATAGGGTCTCTTAGTATTCACCCATTTCTCGCATATTGGCGAACGTTCTACCGAGAGGTACCTGGTAGGTTCGAGCAAATTAATGAATGGAGTGACGTCGCTTGCAGATGTTGATTATGCTTGTTGAATTTACTCGTGGGTTCGAGTAAATTCATTTGTTGACGTTCTTAATGATGATGAAAACAATTGCGACAGTAGCTCGCAGAATTATTTGTACATGTAATTATTTGTACATGTAACAATACATTTAAGATTCAGGTCAGCCAAGGATTTTAATAATATTGGAATAAAATGTTGGCTGGTAAAATGGAGTTCTTTTAAAGCAAGATTATTGGGCATATCATAAAAGTTATTCTTGAATTAAAGCATGCTATTCACCCACATATTCTAGATTAAGTACAAAGCCCTTTTGAGATGAACGTAGTTCTGTCTACCCAACCTGTTGTTTTTATATTAAAGTCAGTCGTTGACTATCCAACGATCGGAACGTTCGTTGTTCGTAATTGCTACACTACGAAAGTATGTTTTTGTTTCAGCATATATAGTCCATAGACGTCACCTTAAACTATCCTTTGCTTTTCTTTCGATGTTCTGAAAGTTTCAAAAGTGGGATAAGGTCCAAAAATGCCCATAAAATCAATTTCGGAATTGTCGAACAAATAATTGTGGGAAGTGCTGAACGCCCGGGTATTGCGCATCAGTGGCCGGAAAGCAGAATGAATCACGAAATTGTCGAAACACGTCCAAAGTGACAGAATCGAGTTATCGGAAGTGGAATCGGAAAGTGAAGATGAAATTGTCGTGGTCCGTAAGGAAGTGTCGATATTGTCGCAAAAAGTTGAAATGTTTCAGAGCTTGTACGGAACTTACGCGGCCTAGTTTCAGGTCCACCCGCTCTAAATCCGCATTCTTAGCAGGAGAAACCCATCGTTCACCAACGCCATCACTGCATTCCAACGCAACGATCGACTCAAGACAAACACGCAAAAAAGTACCCCCCTCTGCGGTACCCGCACTGCTGTCCGCATCAAACTTGATGATGCCAACAAGTTCATTCCTGCCGTCCGCATCAATCGTGCTGATACAATCGAGCCAAAGACATATAAAGTAATGGACGCGAAATGGGCTTATTTTCATCCATATGTGAGTGAAGTACTTTTACTACATACATGCCTTCCTCTCGCATGCGAATTGAAATCCCCCTGCCTTTCACGCCGCTAGAGAATCCATACATTCAAGTGGCTCTCTAGTTGCTCTCACGAAAATGCCACTCGTCTCTTACCTTAGCCCCCGAATTGTCAACGAAATATCAACCATATGATTGAAAACATATGATTTGTGAAAATTCAACATTGATGGGAAACGTCTAATCAAGTTGAATTTGAAATTGTACACAAAACAATTTTTTTAAGATAAAACGTGTTGAATCTAGTGCAAAAGCTTTGCAAATGTGATAATTTAGCAAACTGAAAAGTTTGTTACAGATCGCGAGTGTTTTTGTGTCGAAAAATGAAAAATGAAGTGACTTGTGCGGGACTGTAAAAACAGCTCTAGGCAGCATGTCAGGGACGTATCCTTCGTAGGGTAAGTCATGTTCAATCTTTTATATCGTTCAAGTTAGAATACCCGCACGGAAAATTGATTTAGTTCAAGATGCGAAAATTAGTGGGAGACGTCACGTCAAATTTATTTGAAATTCGAATCAGCAGCTAATAACGCGCCAACTTCACGCTACATGATAAAGTGCTTCAATTCTCTCGATGCATTTCGTATCCTCTCTCTTACATCTATGAATCGAGCTCACCGCTGTCGTCTGTGATTGTGACACAACCACTATTATACACAGTGCCAACTCGTATGCATGCGCCTATGCAGAACAACTTTTTGCTTCCCTCATACGCTGGGCCTGCTCATACGCAAGTAACATTAAATCATCATTTGGTTGTCTCCAACGCATGCGTATTCGCATCAGCCAAATACCATAAACGAACATATAGCCGTTAATGTACTGGACATTGTTGATGTGTTGCCGGAGTTTCATTCATTTGCTACCTGGTGATTAACGTTTGAATAGTTTGTACACCGTGTGGCACAATTAAAAGAAACATATGGATGGAACGACGGAATTGTTTTGTGGGCCATGTTTTCCAAATTAAAGGGCCCTGCAAAATCGTGGATTGACATGTTGACAATTTGTGGTCGGATTTCGTCTGATAATTTTTAACTGATTTTTCATCCACAACGAATGTTGCTGACATTCATTTTAGAATGGCCGCAACTAAACACGGATTGTCGGAACCAATGGAGGAGTTAGTTCTATTATAAGTTTCTGTCGTTGGACCGAAAGCGTGTCTGCCAGAGGAGGCAGTGATTTATGGGTGCAACGATCACGATTTGGGAGAATCGCGTTGATACAACAATTCAATTTCCGTCATGAATTGCTATCAGCAATTCGTCGCTATGCCGATACAAGAAGACCAGTGCAATTGCAACCACGACCGAATGAAATGCATCCTGATAGTCCCAAAACGGAACCGCTACCGAACAGACAAAACAAAGCCGCATGTTTCAACTGTTTTAAGTCAGGACATATTTCTTTTCGTTATCCACAACCGCAACACCGTGAAAGATGCTCAACGTGCCACCATATAAATCACAAAACTAGCGATTTTCCCGAGGTGAAATCTAACCCGTAAAATCTAAAAACCTATGAAATCCAGTCAAGCGCTACTACTAATGAAATTGTGAAAATAGTCACCATTCGAGATCGTGAAATTCCCTCCTTTGTGGATTCAGGTAGCTTCAAGACATTAATTAGGGCGTCATTAGCTAAGGAAGTTGGAAATATTCTCCCTTGCAATGTTGAAATTAATGAGTTAGCTGGGGGTATATATAATCGTATCAATAAACGCGCGACCGGTCTCGATATTGATAGACAGCTATACAATCTCGAGTTACTGGTTGTTCACGATGTACACCTGGAGCATGGCGTTTGGTTTGAACGTGATATTTTGTGTTATCCTGGTATCTATTGGCTTATTTCTGGAGAACAATGTTTAAATATTGGTTCTTCCCTGACCGGCAGTTGGAGCGACTGTTGACTCAATTTCAAACGAAGTTCGCAACACATATTTTTGAATTTGGAAAATTTTCAAGTCAAATCATTCAATCCCGTCGAAGCCTTACCGCATTCCATATTTCAAACACCAGATCGTGGATAATCTTATCGCCGAACTTTTGGATGCAAATATAATACGACCGTCCAATTCTGTCTATGTGCGACTGATTATACCTATCAAGAAAAAAAACGGAGAGACCCACTTATGTGTAGACTGAAGATATTTAAAAGACATCACTATCAAACAATCATTTCCAATCCCGAACCTCGAAGACTAATTTGTTCAGTTGGCTGGTCATAAATATTTTACGACTTTAGACTTGAGTTGGGATACCTCCAAATCGAGTTGACCGATGAGTCAAAATCAGATACGCATTTGTCACGCATAATGGACATTATGAGTACGATATCATGCCTTTTGGACTCGTTAATGCGCCGGGTGTTTTTCAGAATTTGGTAAACAAAATTGTTTCTCAGATGAAATCTGGAGAAGTGTTAGCATATCTCCAGACGCACGGGCTGACGATGAGGCTTGACAAATGCAAATTTCTTGCTGAGGGGATCGCTTATCTTGGCTACGTGTAAACGAAGGCGGCATTTGACCAGGAAAAGAAAAGGTAGCTACTATTAAGAGTTTTAGACCACCGAAAAACATCACCGAAGTGAGGTGATTTCTTGGCCTTCCTGGGTTTTTTGGCAAGTGCGTACAAGACTACTCCTTGATTGCAAAACTGTTGACTAAATTGCTGCGTGAATTGAAACCTGACAACCAAAAGTTTGTATGGAGCATCGAACAGTCCGAGTCGTTCGAACCACTTAAAGATATATTTTATGCAACGAGCTGTTATTAGCCCTTTTTGATTTCGATGCCCAGCGCGAAATACTTACAGATGCCAGTACTGTTGGACTCACTGGGGTATTATTACAATCTATAGACAGTAAAAATCGGAGACCTGTTTGCTATTACAGCTGCCACTGTTCGGACTTACCATAGCTATTAACTAGACGTGCTCGCCATAGTAAAAACTTTGGATCGTGTCCGGGTTTATGTTTTGGGAAAATATATACGGGTAGTGACCGATTGCTCCGCCATTGCCCAGGCTAAGACAAAAACTGAGTTGAAACCTCGAATCGCCAGATGGATGTTGCAATTAATGGTGACGATATTGAGATTATACACCGACCGAGAATACGATTCGCTCATGGCGACGCTCTTAGTCGTGCGCCTGATTTACCCACTGGTGACTCAGAAGCTGCTGGACTAGTATTTGCTGTCACTGCGGGAACCAAAGATTGGATTTATACCATGCAGCTTAGGGAAAACCAAATACGACATATTATCACTTTAATTGAAAATATCGAAGAGGACATGCGTGTAAAACAGATAAAATTGGAGCTTGAATTTAAAAATAATCGATTATGTTGAAAAACTGTTCGGGAACTTAAATTAGTTGTGCCTAAATCAGTAAGACTTCACATCGTACAAAGCAGTCACGATAACTTTGGACATTTTGGTGTTGAAAAAACAATCGAACGTATAGAACAACACTATTGGTTCCCAAAAATCCGAAAATTTGTCAAAAATTAAATCGCGTCATGTGTGAGCTGTTGTTATTTTAAAACATGGTGGGGAAAAATAGAGGGAGGTATGTATATTGAGGACATTTTACCTATACCACTTCGGCAGCTACACATCGACCATTTAGGCCCTTCCAAACGTAGCAAAAAGGAGAGTATAAATATGATTGCAATCTCTGATGCTTTTGCTAATTATTTGGTAGGAAAAGCTGTGAGGAATGCTTCAACATGATCGGTTCTTGACGCGTTAGCCAAGTTAATAAGTTATTTTGGTCTCCCATACAAAATCAGTATCGATCAAGGCACAGCGTACACTTCACGGAAGTTCAATTCGTTTTGTTAGTTGCATAACATAAAACACATTACAGTTACAGTTTGAACTACACGGGTTAATGGGCAGATAGGAAGATGAAAAAATCGAGGATGATTTCAATGCAAATACCGTAGATATGCACACTTGTTCATCTGACCAAGGAGGTCTTTTTGTTTTTATATTGAAGTCAGTCGTCGACTATTCGCCGGTCGGAACGTTCCTTGTTGTGACCACCGCCGTTTACGATAGAAATAAGTAACTGCCGGTTTTGAATTTAACTTTAAAAATAAAGGCGACTGATATCTGTAAGTGCTACAGTCCAAAAGTATGTTTGTGTTTCAACATATATAGTCCACAGACGTCGCCCTATAGTATCCGAAGTTTTTGTTTTCGGTATCTTGACACAGCGAAAAAAATTTTGCTTAAACCAAAGCAATATATTGATAGAAGTAGCTATCGCTATATAGTCCTTGTGGAGCAATGGTTAAGGACACACTTCGCTTGCGCAGCAGCTCCCAAGTTCCAACTTCTGCGGCGGCATCAAGTATGAGCTTTTGATGCTGCTGTGGGACTATCAGTCCACCCAGTTGTGGTGGGAACTAATTTGAAAATAAGGTAATAATCACATGATTGAGCGAAATATATAAATAATTCCGTTAGGGTCATGGAATGCGATACCCTAACAATAAATCTCAACGCCAAGGCTCAGATTTTGACTGTTGTGCGATAGATTGTTATTATTATTAGTTATTTGCTATATGTAATTTCTTGATACATTAAACTAAATCCTGACCACAAACAGTATAATAAATTAAATATGTAAACGTTTATTATTCAATTAGATTATTCAATATGTAAAAATTTATTATACGACCATACCACTCATCGGATTAATCACAACCGTTTTCAATTATTTATTTCAATACCGCTAAATTTTTTTTTAACTTTCTATTTTGCTACATAGAAAACTGCAGCTTCAGCATGAGATTGGCCTTAACAGAACTCTTCTTCGGTCCACCATTATAAGTTATATACATTTCAGAAAAAAGGTACCTCCCATAAGACAGTTCGTTTTAAACTCAGATTTTCAGATACTTCCTTTATATTTCTATGTGTTATCAAGTAACTTCAAACGATGGTGAAATGACTTTGTCAGAACACCTACTATATTATAAGGCCTCTGTATCGCATACATTCTAATAAAGAGAATAATATATATATATATATATATATATATATATATATATATATATATATATATATATATATATATATATATATATATATATATATATATATATATATATATATATATATATGAATAAATCCCAATAAGCAAATGCATTTCTTTAGGTGATTGTAAATAAATAATGGGATTAAATACTCAACATCATCGACGCACAATATTAGAAGGTGATTTCCTTTTCAAAAATTTTTAAACCTATTCATGACCTTCAGAAAATTATGCACCCCACTTAAAATTGAATGGCTTACACGACGTCTTTTCATGTATGACTTTCAGATTTTGGGGTGTTAAAAGGAAATGAAAACTCGATTTTGATCTTAGAGATGTCGTTCTTATACCCCTTCTTTATATTTTAACAATAATGTCTGCAATGTAATCGTGTTTCAAGAAATAGACTGTAGGGGTGTTATGATTAAGAAATTTTCGATTCTCAAAAAAGCTACAGAAAATCTTATTTTTATAGTGTAGTTGGCCTTAAATTATTCTTTACTGTCTACTTTACATTGCATAAATGTGTTGAAGGTGTCACCATTGCTGCACGAGCAGTGAAACTGAGATAATTTTTGTAAAGAATTTTCATTTTTTCCCAAATATCTCTCGGCTAAATCTCAAAGTAATATTCCCTCCTTGCACATTATCAATCCCAAAAATTTATTTCTCATTCTCAAGGTATGTTAAGAAGATGATTTATAGCATTCATTTCGCCTTTGCAAAGCTATTTAGCGCCATAGATATCCATTCTTCTCATTTTCTGGAATTCGGCAAGAGAGACATATCCTTGCGGATATTATGAACTGCTACCACTTCACTTTGCAACTGCATAAATGCCTGAAAGACGACAACGATTAACCCTCTGTCATTAAGGACATGAAAACGCCAGTCGAGTTGGGCATAATCATGATTTACAGCATTCAGGAATTTTTCATTACGAACCAGATGAAAAAGAGCGAATAAGATCCGATGAATGGTGAATCGTTATCGAGTCTTAAATAATTCCCGCCTGCCGGAAGCTTCCACGCACCGAATTCTAATGAAGTAGCAATTAATATGGCTGGGAATAATTGGATCTCAGCAGACGAGTAATTAAATGCATTGGAAAGTTCAACCTTAATCCTCTCGCAGCCTCTTAACTGAATTGTCGAAATCCACAAATATTGTTTCTGGCTAATCCTTTCGACACCTGTTCGCTCGAGGATACAAATAGGCCAACAGATTGTATTGTGTCCTGTATCCATTCCATTTGCATCCTTGTAGCTACAAATTGTATTATCGAGATTTGCATTTAAAAGCCAATTTACACCCTCGCTCGCATTTGGGGGAGAATGTAGGTCTACGAGGCTAATGATGATATACACCCGAGGTAATCAGGGTCGCTGAAGGATTACTTCAAAACAAAAGACTGTTTTGAAAAGTTTGTAAAGCGTCCCGTCTCGACTGTGTCTTTTGTGGATTATGCAAAGTCAATGACGTGGAACTGTACAGACGGAGCGGATTTAATTTCTGGGTAGAAGGAGCGTCAAGTTTAGGTAAGGAGGGGGATATGAAGACATCTCGGAGATAAGCAATCTTTCGAAGGATGGTGGGAGAAATTCAGATTTAATATAATATCCTAATTTCGTATCGGAAATTAGAATAAGTTGATTACCTGTGTCTTCTTGTTTCAAGAATGGAAGCTGGATAAAGTAAATGTTATAGTAACATTTTTTGTTGAAAACCATTCAGGATAGAGATAAGCATTGAAATTCAGATGAAATACTTGCCAATAATTTTCGTAAGTAATATAAAAAGGCTTTTCTGGTCCAGAAACTGTAAGATTTCACTTCGGAAGAATTCAAGCAAGGTGAATTTCTGTATGGGGTTTTATTTAGTTGCTAAAAATAATCAATGGAAGATCCCCATTACACTTATGTCTAAGCTTCTAATTTATATCCTTAACCAAAATTACTTTCCAAGCAATCGCAATTTTTGACTCTTAATCTTAAGAACTTAACTGTATTCTATTTCTCTCCCTTTTGATGTATACAAATTCATTTGTGGTTGGGAGGGTAACCTGAATGTTGGACTCCCAGACGCTTAAGACTTCTGGACTAGGCAGTAAGCATTTCACACATTATTTTGAGCTAAACCACGTTTTACTATTATGCTACGCGCCTTTGAGGTGCGTGAATCCTTTTTCTGGAAGAAGAGGAGGTAGAAGAAGTGTTGATAAAAGAATTATCCAACAACCTAGATACCTCCAGCTGCCGAAATAAGCCTTTTCTAGCTGTTAGAGCTGCAAAAACGTACGCTGCAACATGAATCCAATTGTCGATCGATCTGAACATCTTCCCGATAAGACTAACCAGGGAGAGCTATCTTGTTCTCGTTCTTCGAAGCATTACAGCCCCTCCCTGGCCTTCGCTTCCAGCAACAAGCACCTCCAGCTGTCTCGGTCCATTGACCATATCCTCCAATTTCGAAATCCGAGCAGCGATGAACTGTCTCCGTCGCCCAAGCCATACCAGCGTTTTCTCGGTTTCCTCACTGGTCTCCTGGATTCAGTTCTCCCAACAAATACCTTTTTGGATATCAGTTGTTCGTCCAGACGATTTTTATGGCCAGCCCATTGTAGCTTTCGTAGTCTTACAATCGTTGAGACCTCTGGCTCATCAAAAATTTCATACAGCTCACGAATGCATCGAATTCGTCGTTGATCTTCGTCTAGTCTCGCTACAATTATCCACCTCAGAATCCGTCGCTCAAAGGCGTTCAGTATGTTTGCGGATGCTTCCATGTTTTGGAACCAGAGCATAACACAGACCTTATCACAGATTTGTGAACTTGGAACTTTGTTTTCTTGTGTATGCAGCTAGTTTTCAAAATCATCAAAACTGAATAAAATTTTTTATTTTGTGAACTGTATTCCTCGGCGTATTTTGTCTCTTTTATCAGCATTTCCAGTTATTTTAGTGCCTAAATACACAAATCTGCCCACATCTTTGAAATTGTATTCCCCAAATGTAATATTTTGTGTATTTGAGATATTCTTCCTCGACTGCGTCTTAAGCTTTGTTTGATTTTCATTAATTTGTAGCCCTACTAGTTTTGCTTCGCTGCCAAGTTTCAGGAAAAGTTCTTTGGCTGTTATTAATGACCGTGACGAAATGTGGATGTCATCCTTATAGGCTACCACTTGGCTTGACTTGTATAGTAACGTATTTCTTGGTTCTACAGGTATGACGTACTCCAGAGCCAAATCGAATAGCAATGGGGCCGACCCATCTCCCTGCTTTATTTCGATATTTGTGTCAAAGGCAAAGGCGCGGACATGGGAGGTTAAAGTCAACGAAAATTTGGTGTAGGTCTACAGGTAAGTTGAACTCCCAGCATTTTTCAGGTACCTGCTTGAATGTAAAAAATTGATCTATCGTCGATCTACCTGTCCTAAAACCACCTTGATACTTCCCAATAATACTATTGGCGGATGATCGGATTTTATTTTCGAAGATATTTGAAAATTTTTTTTATGCCCTACAAAGTAGTGATATGCGTCTATAGTTTTTGCACTGTACTCGTAACTTGTCACCTTTTTTGTGGATAGGGAATATAATTCATTGGCTCTTCTGGTTTGGCTTTCTGAACACCGTTGCCAACATATTTGATGAGCTCCACTGGAATCTCATCGATGCCCGGCGCTTTATTATTCTTTTGGGCTTTGATGGTGGAGCAACCTTCATCCAGAGTTGGTGGGGCCAGTGGAAGTTCACCGAGAATATCTATTGGCTCCAATGTTCTGGAGTTGTGTGGAGGGTTGAGGAGGTTCTTGAAATATAATGCTCATCTTTCCTTAATCTTGATAGAGCGTGGTTTTGGGCTGGTAGCCCCCTTTCAAGCTTTTCACTGCTTTGCATGCTTACTTTGTGTTGTACCTTGCTAGAATTACGAGTACATCTATACTTCGCAATTGGTCGTCATAGTGTTTTCTTTTCTTAATTCGAATTATCTTATTCGCTACTTTCCTGAGATTTTCATAATTTTCTCTCTTCTCCTTGGTTTTTCTATCTATATATTGCTTTTTCGCCTGATTCTTTTTACCTAAAGCATCCTGGTATTCGTCATCACACCAATCATTTCTTTTGCACCGGGTTTAATGTTCAATCGTCTGCTCTGTCACGGCCTTAATCTCTTGTTACGTTGTAGTGTTTACTTAGTGGTTAACTTGTCCATTAAGGACTGCAGCGATGGTCTACTGCCTCAGCGAGCGAAGATTTTAGTGCTCGTCGGAAATGGTCTTCTTTCAGAATGCGTGAATGCACTTGCAGGCTGCGCGTTGTGCTGTCGTGGGCCGGATTCTTTTTCCCCAGCCAAGGGTTCACTACAAATAATTTTCGCATTCACAAATTGTGCGATCAAAATCGGCCAGTTTGACGGTGTCGAGGCCGAGGCAACCTACCAAGAGAATTGATAAGAGAAATCGATGCCGATGCTCGATTAACGCGTGCGGGACGCGAGACGATTTCGTTCTTACTCCGAACAATCATGACTCCAGCTAAGATAGGGGCATTAGAAGCGGTGCCCCCTCGCACCCTCCATCTGGATCAAGATCCATTGTAGACGTAGCCACATGTTTTAAATTTATATTAAAAGTTCATACGAATATGATGGAATAATATAAGACTTTAATATAAATAAAAAACTTGTGCGGAAGGTCACTGGAACTAAAAAAAAGGAAGGAGCTACAGCCCGATTGCTAGCTCAGAAGAGGAGGGTCCAGCCAACGTGGTGGTTTCCATATCCGTTGAAAATGCTCCGAATGAAAAGACCGTGGTTTATCGTTTAACAATTTATTTTATTGTAAGTTTTAATATCTGCCAAATCACAATCGGAGCTAGTCTACTCTTAATAATGAAATTTTCACGAGATAGGAACTTATAAGATCGCTTCCTTTCTTTTTTGGGGCTTTGTAAAATAATTTTACAAAACCCTACTAAAATCGCGTTTTGTCTGTGCGTCCGTCCGTGTGTCACAGCACTTTTTCTCGCAAACTACTTAAGCTAGAAAAATCAAATTTTGTATGGATGTGTAAAGTGGCGCTCTCTTTAAAGCTCAATAACAAAAAAATTTTATAAGATATTTAAGGGGGTCTCCGCATATAGGGGAGTGGCCCGAAAAAAAAATATCATCAAAGGTAGCTAATTTGGGTATCAAATGAAAGGTCTTGATAAGAACTTTTCAAAACAGGTCTTAATTTGACCGTTTTTGCTTCAAGGGGGCACAGGGAGGAGATAAATACGAAAAATTTGTGTTTCCCTCCCTCGCGATTGGACAATTGTGATCCGAAAAATCTGAAAAAAATTATGAAGGTAGGTGTTTATGAGTAAAACAACAACAAATACCTTAGAAGTCAAAGTTCGCTCAACTTTGTTAATAATAGTGTTTACGTCCCGGCCACATTTAAAACTTCAATCACGTGTATTGAAAAACAAAATTGTTTATTTTAAAGTCCTCCAAGGACTAAATTATATTCAAATTTTGTAATGTACTCAGTTATTAATAGCAAGTTTAAATTTATTTAGATAACTTTTGTAACCATCGATCGCAACTACCAACTGAAGACTGGCCGCGCAAAACCATGCAAATCTAACGCCAAACAAAATGCAACATAATTGCTGCAAATCATATCATACCCATTCATGCAAAAAATGCACCCGCACGCAAGGACGATCCCACGATTTGAGCTGACCGTGCGTTCATGTGCACTCATCGCATGCAGCCACAGCGCGATACGATCAAAGCATCATTTTCAATGTGCAAAAATAAATAATTAAATAAAAAAATAAATAAATGCTCGTATCGGTTTCATGGCAATTCGCGACGCGGTACTGACCGCAAACAAATTTTGAATTCAACAAATAGTATGATATTTGAATTTCACATTTTCCCCAATAAAATCGTATACGTACCCTTAAACTGAACTAAGCTCGATAGTAGTCGTACAAAAGATCCTTTAACTTTGTAAGTTTGATGAAAATCGAATGATATACACGGAAGTTATAGCCATTTGACATTTCTTCAATTACAACAGCAATAACACATGATTTTGGTATTTTATGGACTTTCCATCGAATCAGACACTGCAGTTTCGATCTACTTATAATTTGCAAATGGGATCAACAAAATTAATATTATTGGGAATCCATAATTTAAGTAATTTTTATAATTTTGCAACAAAATGGCGACCGTTAAAAATAGAGAAACAATAGGTTTTCTTTTAAACGCGCACACCTCTTTGACATATTTCTCGGCTTTATTCGTTGCTGGTGATTGTATTTCTGAGAAGTTGGATACAAAACCCTTCTGACATGAGCATAGTTCTGTCTACCCAACTTGTTTATGAATGAAATTTTTTATGTGAAATTTATTTGAGACGACCACACCACAGCAATACATTTTCCCTAATCAATGCTTCTTTTTTATGCATAGGATTTTGTGTGGAAAATAAATGTATGGAATCGCAATTGGGAATAAAGTTTTTAAGTTAAGATTTTTTTGAATAGAATTCTTGTATGTGAATTGGTTTGCTAGAGTAAGCAAAAATATTATAGCCCAGTCATATTAGGGCTTTCACCTCCGAATGAAAGATAATAAGCTGCAAATTGGTATGAACCTTTGTTTTGTCATTCTAAATGTTGTCTCAAAAGTCAAAATCATTATCGTGTTCGCGTCTCAAGATATTCAAGGTCAAAGGTCACAAAAATCGGTTTTTCGCGAATATCTGGCTTCCTATCGGTTAAATGAGATTTGCATTTATTATAAAAGTTGTAGGCTATAAAATTCCCTACAACTTTTGTTTAAACTTTTTTTTCATACGACCAACCGTTTTGAAGGTAGAGCGCGAAGAGTGCACATCGTACAGTCATATACGGCCTAATGCAAGGTCAAGCGTGAGTTATGGTTATCAGTACGTTATAAAGTCAATTATTTACTTGGAAATTATAATTATTAAACAATGCCTATTATTTATGTACTAACTATTAATTATTTATATTTAATTAAAGTAAGTAACTTGATTATTTATATATAATTATTCATATTTAACTATTTAAGTATAAAATATTATTAATTCTGGATTATATATTTTAGTTTTATTTTAAGTTAAAATGATAGTAAGAGTATATATTTTACACATATTTTTATTTATTATTAAATACGGCATAATATACATTTATCAAAATGTGAGTTCAAATATCAAAAGTATCTTTGTTGATTTTAATTGTAATGAAATTGGAAATGGAAGCTAATTATCTTCTTCTTGTTCGTCGTCTTCTTCTTCTTGTCGCTCAAAAATGTTCGATTCATTGTCATCATCCTCATTATCTGTCATGTTCATCTCCAAACCTTCCAGAATATCGGGATCATATGTATTTTCTTCATCGGGATTACTTGGATACAGTGAAGCGTTGAGGCAAGCTTGTCCGTTGCACTGGCCGCAAGCTAAAGAACATTGTAGCCCTGATTTTCTGCATCCACAGCGGGAACCACAACCATTTTTGCAATTGCAAAATATTACGTTTAGTAGTTCGGCTGGTGTTGGAGGTAATAACGTTCGTATGGGCTCCAGGATTTCATTTTCAAGCATCCAGCCCCATTCTTTAGGTTCTAAGTCCTTCCCTAACCACGTTTGAATCTGGTAGTAGACACGTTTTATGTGTTGATGAGCTGCTACACTTGTTGGTGGAAGTGTTGACAGTTGTACAGGTTTATTTAGTTTTGTAAATTTGATGAATTGCGTGTAGCGGAAATGATCAATGTTGTCCTCAGATTTTGGAGCATTATATAATGCCAACAAGATGCGCACTCCATTTTCTAATAATGTTTGTTTTGGGCAGTTTTCTTGTTGAAATACTTCCACCAGTTTATCTAAATCAGGAATTTTTTCCAATGCTCTAGTAACAGTTTTTTTTCCTTTTTTAAATAGCGCAGAAGTCGTGTCACAGCCACTGAATGCGTGTAAAAATAAAATGTGCTTTTTAGTACGAGGATATTGGTCAAAACTTTTAGTAGAATATATTTGTGTTTTGACATTGCCTTTGCCAACTTTTTTCAAAAAAATTTCCTGATGATGTGACTGAGTACGTCCAATTAAAATAACGAGCAAATCGATATCTTCTCCTATGATGACAGCAGTCTTTTGATGTTCTGATAAGGCAATAGCTGTGTCAATGATGAGTTAAATATGAATAATTATATATAAATAATCAAGTTACTTACTTTAATTAAATATAAATAATTAATAGTTAGTACATAAATAATAGGCATTGTTTAATAATTATAATTTCCAAGTAAATAATTGACTTTATAACGTACTGATAACCATAACTCACGCTTGACCTTGCATTAGGCCGTATATGACTGTACGATGTGCACTCTTCGCGCTCTACCTTCAAAACGGTTGGTCGTATGAAAAAAAAGTTTAAACAAAAGTTGTAGGGAATTTTATAGCCTACAACTTTTATAATAAATGCAAATCTCATTTAACCGATAGGAAGCCAGATATTCGCGAAAAACCGATTTTTGTGACCTTTGACCTTAAATATCTTGAGACGCGAACACGATAACGATTGTGACTTTTGAGACAACATTTAGAATGACAAAACAAAGGTTCATACCAATTTGCAGCTTATTATCTTTCATTCCGAGGTTGACCCCTTTTTTTACCTAATATGACTGGGCTATTATTAAGATTTAGCATGTATTAGTGAGACTTCGATTTAGGAAAATTGTATAAATATGTTAAGATTATATGAAAGAAATATATTTTTTAGTCAAATTTCGACCAGCAAGTTTGCCTCAGCCTTTTGCTTAAAAATATTCGAAAATTAATTTAGCGTTGACTGTCTTACAATCGCTATACATTCACTAGGTGACTACAATATTATCTTCCCATTTGCTCCTTTGTATTGAACGTCCCGCTATGATTACAACACCTCATCATGGTCCCGTGCTCGTTGAGCCTTACACTGAAGCTTGTGACACTTCCTTCACTTTTCAGCGATTTCAGTCGACCACCAGTACACTGGGAGCTTACTTTGCCGGGAGTTTCAATGGGGCATAGAAGCGCTGCAAGCAGTCGTGATGATGCTCATAGTTGAGTTTTTCATGCCTTGAGCTGATAGTTTGTCTGTCCCGTGCAAACCCCCCATCTTGACGGACTCCCCGATGTCCATCCTTTCAATCTTCTACCCAATTGTAGAAGTTTGAGAGCAGGGAGGTCAGGCGACAACATCATGTATGTGTAATGATGTACTGATGATTCTCTTTCTAGGAATCATTTTTCGCGCGGATTTGTTAAAGGCATGGTCGATTGGCTTAGCATTGAAGTCTCCCCAACGTTCACGTTGTCATCTTCGTTTGAAACAGCGTCCTCCAAAATATTAAGCTTGGCTTGGAAAGATGATACCGGTTTGTTAAGCGTTAGGTACACATGAAAGAAAGTGGTTCCTGAGCACCGAACCCACATGAAACTATCCCCTCATCAACAGTCCTCCACCTAGAAATCACCATTCCGCCCCCAGATGGCGGCGGTACCAGTTTCATCAGCATACAGAATTTTTATTATAGTGATGCTCACTCTGCAGGAAAACATCAACTTTCATTTCCATCGCAAACTGCTCAAGGTTTTAGGTGGCTGAACTACGCTGTACGCTCACCTGCACGATACGGGTCATAGAATTTCTGATTTTGCTTAACTAGGGCTTCCTAGAAAACCTGACATTTTCCTGATCTCAAGACATGCTCAAGATCCGGTCTTTGATCAGCATCCTTGCAAAGGATATAACGTGCCTCTTTTGTACACTCTTTTCTTTTATGTCCCGTTTCACCGTATTTGTAACATATGGAACTCCTATCGGGTTCTTTGCATATTTGTGCGGGGTGATAAAAGCCAAGGTATTTGAAGTATTGAAGTGGCGCTGCTCTTTGCTGTATCCTGTAGACGACTTGCCCTATTCTTTCTTTGCCCTCATTCCAAAATTTAACGCCATCCTTTACTGTGAAGTTTATGATGGCCATGCGCTGCCCCTATGATTTTCTGGTTTCAGCCTCGCTTTAATCGTGTTCACGCTAGGGAGCTCCAAATCGATTGCCTTTTCTATCCAGGCCAGGTCTCTTATTTCGATCATTATCATCGGTTCGAGTGAGGCTACGGTTGTGCTTTTGCCGAAGACTTTCTTTACTGCATCGGAGAATGCGAATTTGACCAGTATGTGGCCTTGGGTGTACTGCTTTAATAGTAGTGTTAGTGTCTCTGGAGCTTACATTTCCCCCGATATCCCACAGGTTTTCTGTGTAGGTTCGGCCATCATGGAGTTTTACAAGTAGTGCCTGCAGTCGAGTCATGGATTTTTTCTCTCCTGTTTTGCACCAAGTCTTTTTCTAGTTGGGCGCCTATGCAAACTGCACTTTCTGGCATTTTCAAAAGAGTTTCTTTGTGGTTTTCTTCGCTCCTTTCGTTAGCACTGTCTGGAACCCCTGATCTCACATTCTGCGTCCATCAAGTGCCTCTTCCTTCCGTCTTTTATCCTAATTTCCTTTGATTGGGCTAGATGCCATTCTTTTATTGAAGTTTGATGGTAAAGCTATCTGCGCGTACCCTTTAGGCTTAGTCTTCAGTGAGTTTTGAACCTTTTTTAACTTTCTGGCCTCCTGTAATGCCCTATGCGGTCTATGAGCTACCCTAGTTAAAGAAGCCCATTTTTTACTTCTTTGCTAATTTTTGGCGATAAGCCTTTCTTCTTGATGTCGCTGGACGGCAATTAAACTTTATGACCTTCTATCTTTGGAGAAGCTATTGGCTTCCGTTTTCGATTGCAATACCTTAGTCACATTTTTGATAGTGGCAATGAAATCCCACAATGGTGCTTTATTTGTCTGGTCATGCCTTTCTTTTTTTACCGAATTCACTTTGTAATAAACATACGCAAATCTCCTGAGGAGGAAAGCTAGTCACCCCATAGTAACTGCTTTGTTTGTTTTACTAGATTCAAGCTAACTACACCCGTTAAGTTTCATCCTTTAGGTAGAGATAAGTGGTTCCCTTCAGCCACTTTAACATGTTTTGGGTTTGATATTCCTCTTGTAATACAACGTCCCTCTTCATGGAAACTAATGGTTTCTTTTTGTACATTGTTTGCGTTTGTCTAACGCCTGCTTACTCAGGCCCGAAAGAGAAGCAATTAATATACATGACGTCACCGTAGAAACTGTCAATAAATGTTCAATTAGTCTAAAACAGCTGGTCAATAGGACTAAAAGCCAGGTGCACATTGTGAAATCATGTATCCGCTTTCATGCCTGTGTGAAGGGGCATTAGTTCGTCTCAAGCCTCCGTGTTCGTTAACTTTAACGAGACAAAAAAAATTTTGAATTAACATAGTGGCTTAATTGACACAGAATAGAAAATTTCTAAAAATAATAAAAATTGATCGAAATGTCTTGTAGAATAGAGTGCACGTGATCAATATTTTGTAGTGCAGTTTGCTGGTGTTACTAGAAGCCACCTTATATGATCGCGTAAGCAAATTTTTAGTGGATACGCACGCGTACGCGGTCGTCAAGCAAAGCCAATCAGCTGAGCTCGGTTTTCTTTATAGTTCGCCGATACTTGTGCCAGACCAGCGGCACTCTTAAACACTGGAAATCATTACAATTATGTGGACTTCAGGATGGTTCATTATTATTTCGGAATTTAAGACTCTTGCTTTGGTCACTTCGGTATTCGATATTCTTTGTACTTTCCCCCGCAGCACGAGTATCTGGCACGTCGTGCAGAATTTCCTGCTCTTTCGTTTAAGAACGCCGCAGGAATCTTGGCCTGGACGAGGCTGTTCGCGAATCTCCGCTTTTTGTCCATCTTAACAGTCAGTCATTGTATTCGTCGTCATTTTTGTCGTCGTGAGTACCGCTCTTGTCGTGAGTACCGCTCTGTAGTTATGATCGTGATCTCTTTACTTACTTTATTTGTATTTTGGATCTATTTTTATGTTGAAGTTGCTTCTGTTTGATTGGGTCAAATATCTTCGTTCATGTGTGTAGTCACCTTTTTAGTCCCATGATTATCTTTGCAGATCACTGAGACCATGCGAATACTTGTTACGTTGGCACAATTAATGGCCCCTCTATTTTCAAACATTTAAATACCCCGACGCTGAACTTCGCTTATCCGATGCAAAAACCAACATCATCTCAACGCGGAGACGCAATCCAGCGCGCGTTGATGAAATGACGTGGCTAATGTAATCAGGCGGCTGAGGTTGAAATAACTTGGAGACGCGTTGATGAAATGACGCGGCTAATGTAATCAGGCGGCTGAGGTTGAAATAACTTGGAGACGCGTTGATGAAATGACGCAGCTGATGTAATCAGGCGGCTGAAGTTGAAATAACTTGAGGACGCGTTGATGAAATGACGAGGCGGAGTCAGTCGAGTTAGACGGCTGATCGGACAGAGTCGTGGTGAACGGACGTATAATTTTATGGCGTAGCCCCTTTGTAGAAAGAAAAAGCCCTGTGAATCTCAAATCAGAAAGTTAGTAGAAAGATAGTCTCTTTTCGTGTTTGCAACAAAGGATTTCGTGGAATTTGTGTTTGGTATTTCCAAGGATTGTGAGATTGTGTAAATCATAGTCAAATTGTGTATTAATTGTTCGAGACATAGTTGTTCAAAATGGCGTATGCATATTTATTCAAATACTTCATCATCGGTGACGCGGGTGTTGCCTCGGGCGAAATATAAATTTTCTAACGCATTTGCAATGTACAGCCTTGGACTTTTGTTTGGCTCCCTGTAACAGCTGTTCGTTACTCCAATATTCTAAATTTAGTGGCTTTACTACGCATTTCGTAGGATCTGTATTCGTAAGTGTCGTTTGTCTGGGCGTCTTGTTGTTGGAGTGATTTTCGAAAGATCAGCAAGTGCACAAACATTGGCATGTCTGTTCGCTGTTAACAGTATTCGAGGAAAGCCATCGAAGTCCTCCGACATAGACTAATCGCATATGAGGAAATTCGGTATTGTATGTTACCACGGAAAATTTGCTGCGCTTCCTTTATCGGCAATATGTACTACCGTAATCAATATTTTGCTTATTTACTTTTTCTCAAAAGGAGTCAGGAAGTCGTGTCTCTTGGTACAGTTCACGGACAAGCGATTTCAACCCGTCCATGATTTAACGATCGGAATTTGGTGCTCGCATGATAATAATTGATGGAAAACAAATAAAGTTGCGAATTTGTGATACGGCAGGCCAGGAGGCATTCAGGTCAATTATCCATTCCTAGTATCGGGGTGCAGCAGGAGCTCTTCTTGTGTCTAATATAACCCGTAGAGAAACATTCAACCACTTGACAACATGGCTTGCAGATGTTAGGTAATATTTCAAATTCGAATATAGTCATAATACTTGAAATCTGAAACAAAAGTGAAAACACAATCTGGCATATAGACTTTTTATAGATAAGACAAAAATCGTTTTTAAGATGAAACCCAATATTAAACCTTTTGAGACCAAAAATAGTGGAGATTCATTGTATAAAAATGATTCTAAATTATTTAATGGGTTGATTAAATCATTTATTCTAGTTAGTTGTATACTTACTTGAATTCACTGTAATTCGGATTCCAGTTTTAAGCTACATTTTAAAATTAAGTTTAATGCGTTTGACAAAGCATACATTTTTCGATAAAGAGGCTGATGAGTGAATCTGTCGATAAGCAAATAGTAGGTGGAATCTGTTAAAAAATATAGTGCCGTTATAGTTTGTATGTAATTATCTCAATTTGAAAATACTTTAAGACTCACTTGAATATTGTTAGAGCACTGATAAAACATTCCGAAAATAAATGTTCATTTTACAATCAAAACAGCCTAGAAAAATTGAAATAATGAAATAAGTTCAATGTGCTGGATTAAGCCCAGTTTTCATTTTGTTTGATTCAATCCAATTTAATTTCAGGAAGTTACCAGAATCCATGATGCACTGGTGAATATTTTAGTGTGTGTGTGTGCGCGTGTTCGACGTTATGGAGTTCTTTAAAAAACAAAAAAATTCTTTCTGTCTCTCAACCCACTCCCATACGCGGTGAGCTAGCCGTGGAACAAAAAAGATCTCCTCTTCAGTCACCATCATGTGACTTTATGTGGTTCCATAGGGAAACTGATTTTGTTTAGTCGGCAATACCTTTTTTTTTTGCTGCCAGAGCAACTCCTCAGTTGCTATTACTACATACATCCTGTTTTTTTGATAAAGCATATTATTTTTTTTTTATTTTTCCTGCGGAACACCATCACATAACAGACTGGCACAAGCCCTTATGGGGACAAGTGCTCAGAGCTAGACCAGCGCTTATCAGGAGTCTTGCTCAACCGAACCCACACCACCAACCCAATGGTTCGTTCTTTGAACGTATTCCGAGGCTTGCCAAGGTTTCATAGGGACGGAGACGATATGATAGTTGAATTAGATACGTTAACGTACGAGAGTCATCTCGGCACTACCGTGCAAAGCAACTAGGTCCAAACCATCACATCCACCTGTCCAAAGCATCAATTCCAGTTCGTTGTCTAAAGCGTAGTCCAAATTCATTCAGGGTCGTTACCTGTCATCCCAGAAAGAATGTCATGACGACCTCCATATCCTCGGGTCCATAGGGGCGGAACTCCTCAAAGAATGCTAGCCTCCAAGAGAATTCCTATCGGCCGGCATTCTCCCTGTCTTTACTACTTGTAGATTGTATGCAGAAGCATAAATAGTAATGAGAGTAGGTACTCTCTTATATACAATATTTGCAAAACAGAAAATTTCATCATCTTTACTCCACGCCTGTTATAGACAGGTCAATATGAACGAATTTTAATATAATACGAGAAGAATCAATCCTTCAATTCATCTGAACATAGTGCTACCTATAAACAAATGTTGCTAATGTATTTTTTATAAAGCAAAATCCAACAATAATTAATCTAAGTATCATATCCTGGACATTATCATATCCTGGACATTGTTGCAACAAATCCTTGTTCATAGCTTCAATATCCTGGAATCATTTTTCATTCATCAAATAAATCGACATTTGATCATCCATTATTGCACATGCATGTCACCCATCCTGTGTTATTTTTTCGCCATCCGTCCGTGTAGGACAACGTCCCCTTTACTTTCTTATTGCTTTCTTTTTACCATCAACTAAACGCTTTACGCTCCCAAAACACTGTGTTTAACTAAAACGAAGCAATTTATTCAGCTCCAAATATTTTCTTTCTGACATTTGTAAGGGATTTTTTTCTTCCTTCGAAACAATCTAAAATGTCGAAAAATACTCAAAAAAAGAAAATGCTACGAGAGGGTGAATCGGACTTGATAACATCTCGTACACTAGAAAAGGGAACAGCATCCACGCAATACCTTTCCTGTTTTATTGTTAATTAAAGACGGAGCTGGTTCATTTGACTTTCAACGTCATTTAACAAAAAATTAGCTTTAGTGAAAAAATGTAATTTCGAGGATCGTAAATTTTATTCCTTATGCTAATTTCACAGTATCAAGAAATTTCCATAACAAATTATTCCGAGAAAGTAGTTCACGTGGCATGGTGGAGGAGTCAACCCTTTTCACAGGACACGCGCGCCAAGATGGTGACATAGTGTCGAATGGACATTTGTACGATTGAAGATTTGCCAAAAATTACTCCCAGTGGAGCAGTTTCATTTGGTGGAAAGTTGGTTTTGGTTGTCTTTTACTGTAGATAAAATGAGTGAGTTATCTTCAAATCATTAATTTGCACTCGTAGATACAGAAGGTATTGGATATTTAATGGATATAATATTATTTTATATCGGTATCTTTGAGTTTTAATGCTTGCTGCTGAACTTTATTTTAAGAAGAAAAAAAGTCGTGTGCTCAGTCCCTTGAAATGTTCTTTAAAACCTTAGGAACAATAACTTTTTATTTGCCCTGGAAATGCTGAGATTCATTGCTGTATGGATGCTTGAAAATCTGCTAATATAAGGAACTATTTTAATATACATGAAAAGTCTAAAATTAGCGCGTTCTGGGCGTCATTAAGTTCGCTTCCTGCAACAATCGCCTCCAACTGTCTCAGTTCATTGGCCGCGTACTTCCTAGAATTTTGAAATACGAGTAGCGATGAACTGTCTTCGTTGACCGAGTCAAACCAGCGCTTCCTTGGTCTCCCTACTAGTCTCCGGCATTTCTTTTTGGGTATTTGTTGTTCGTCCATACGATTTATAAGGCCATGCCATTGCAGCTTCTGCAGTCTTAAAATCGTTGAGACCGCAAGCTCGGCAAAAATTTAATATAGCTCATGGTTGTATTGAATTCGCCATTGGCCCCCTTCTAGCTTCGCTCGAACTATTCGCCTCAGGGCCCGTTGCTCCAAGGCGTTCAATATGTTTGTGGATGCTTGGCTTAGAGTCCATGTTTCACACCCACAGCATAACACAGGTCTTATCACAGATTTGTATACTTGAAGCTTTGTTTCGCTGTGTATGCAGCTGGTTTTCAAAATCGTCAAAACTGAATAAAACATTTTATTTGTGAGCTGTATTCTTAGGCGTATTTCGTTTCCTTCGTCCGCATTTCTAGTTATCTTGACGCCTAAATACAAAAATTTGCTCACATTTTAGGGTTTTGTAAAATAATTTTACAAAACCCTTCTAAAATCGCGTCCTGTCTATCCGTCTGTCTGTCCGTCCGTTCGTCCGTCCGTGTGTCACAGCAGTTTTTCTCGGAAACTACTTGAGCTAGAAACATCAAATTTTGTATGTAGGTGTAAAGTGGCGTTTTCTTCAAAATTCAACTACAAAAAAATTTCATAAGATATTTAAGGGGGGTCTCCCCATATAGGGAAGTGACCCCCGAAAAAAAAATTTCATTGAAAGTAGCCGATATGGGTATCAAATGAAAGGCCTCGATGAGAACTTTTCAAAACAGGTCTTAGTTTGGCAAAGTTTGCTTCGAGGGGCACACAGGGAGGGGAAATACACGAAAAATTTGTGTCCATCCCCCCCCCCCCTCGCGATTGGACACCAGTGATCCGAAAAATCTGAAATAAATCAGGAATAAAGGCCTTGGTGAGTGCAACAACAACAAATACGTGAGAAGTCGGAATTCACTCAACTTTGTTAGTAATAGTATGATTTATCGATTTTATGTTTTCTTGAATAAAATCTTAACGGTACCCTTAAATGCTATGAAATTCAGTACACAGATGACTATTTATAAGAAGAAGAATTTTAGCGAAGTTATAGCGGTTTGAATTTTCCTGTATTTCTATGGAACAATATGCGCTGCATTTATTATTATGGCAACATATGGCTATGGATTTGCATGAAAATTTCAGGAATGATAGGTGTCATGTATATCTTTGAGAATCGGTTCAGCTAGTGGTATCAGTAATCGTAAAACAAAATAGTGGCTGTTTTAAATGCGAACATTGAATAATTTTGAGTTATGTTTTCTCAACTTCAACGTTTAAGGTGCATGCTTAGAACACTTGATTCAATTTAATGAATGACTGAAGATGAGTACTTACAATTAATGCTCATAAGTGAAACAAGTCAAGGAGGCGGGAGAGAGCTCCTAGCAAAAGGGCTTTGCAACCATTTTAGGATTCGGAAAAATTGGCCATGAATCGATGATAACAGTACAGAAAAGTAGCCCATGAAAAAAAATTCATCAAACGTAGCCGATATGAGTATGAAATGAACTTTTTCATGGAAGCATTTCAAAACAGTTGTTAAACTGTCAGTTTTTGCTTCAGTGGGGGTACAGGGGGAAAATACATGGAAAATGTGTTTCCTCCCTCGCGAATGGACATCTGAAATAATTATCAAGAGAGATATTTATGAGTATAACAATAACAAAAACCTCGGAAGTCAAAATTCGTTCAACTTTGTTAATAATAGTATGATCTTCGTATTTCATATTTTCTCCAATAAAATCGTCTTTGACATGTATCTTGATTTGATTCGATCTGGTAACTGCATTTTGTAAATTGAATACAAAACCCTTCTGACATGAGCGTAGGTCTGTTTACCCAACTTGTTTATATTTATTTGCCAAGTGTGATATTTTGAGGATTTGAGGTATTCTCCCCCGACTGCGTCATGAGTTTTGTTTTATTCTCATTGATTCGCAGCCCTACTAGTTTTGCTTTACTGTCGAGTTTCAGAAAGAGTTCTTCGTCAGTTATTAACAACCGTGATAAAAAGTTGATGTAGTCCGCATAGGCTACTACATAGCTTGACTTGTATGATAATGTACCCCTTGTATCAAAAGATAGCTGTCTAATGACATGTTCCAGAGCCAAATCGAATAGCATTGGGGCCAGCCCTCCCTGCTTCAGTCCGATATTTGTGTCAAAGGCACCGGTGTGTCGGTTATTACTGCGGAGAGGTTGTTGATGTCATTGTGGTTTTAGCAAGATGGACTAATTTGGCTGGGATACCATAGCAAAGCACTATTTGGTACAGTATGTCACGATTAGTACTGTCGTATGCTTACTTAAAGTCAACGAATATTTGGTATACATCTATGTTAAACTCCCAGCATTTCTCGATTAACTGCTTGACTGCGAACAATTGGTCTATTGTCGACCTACTACGCTCTGCCGTGATAATATTGCCAATATCATCACTGATGAAAGCAACATTACGGAAGGATGGGCCTCATGTTTCAAGAACCTCCTTAACTCTACACACAGGTTCAGAATATAGGCACCTAAAGATATTCCTGTTGGCCCTTCCAGCTCTAGATGAAGTTTTTTCCACCATCAAAAGCTCAAAAGAATAATAAAGCGCCGGGGATTGATACGATTCCAGTGGAGCTCATCAAATATGGTGGCAGCAGTGTGCAGAAAGCTATTCACAAAGTCGTTCAGGACATTTGGCAACAAGAACATATGCCGTATGAGTGGAGCCAATCAATTATATTCCCTATCCACAAAAAAGGTGACAAGTTAGAGTGCGAAAATTATAGAGGCATATCAGTACTTTGTACGGCGTACAAAATATTTACAAAAAATTTTAGAAAATAAAATCAGATCATACACCAATAGTACAGGGTTATCCATTTCGTGGTGGGAAAGTATAACCTTGCCATTTGACATCTGTCAGAATGAAATGTCATCCAAAGCGTGTTTTTTTAGTTGAAGGTTTGCCGTTTAGAAATATGGATCGTATAACAGTCGAAGAACGCGTTAAAATTATTAAATTTTATTATAAAAATGGTGATTCTGCTGTTTCAACATTTAGGGCTTTACGAGCCGATTACGGTCGACATAATCGACCTACACAGCAAACAATTTCGAACACAGTGAAAAAATTTGAAGAGACTGGATCGGTTATTGATATTTCAAGGCCTGTGCATCATCGCAACATTCGTTCTGCTGAAAATATCGCTGCCGTTTCTCAAAGTGTGGAGGAAGACCCAAATTTGTCGATTCCTCGACGTGTTCAACATTTGGGCTTGTCTTACGGCTCATCGTGGCGGATTTTGCATTTGAATTTGCATCTCCATCCATACAAAATCCAACTCACTCAAGAACTTAAGCCTCAAGACCATACACAACGCAAGTGTATGCGAATTGGGTAATTGAACAACAAGCCATTGATAACGATTTTTCGAACAAATTTTTCTTAAGTGATGACATAAATAAACAGAATTGCCACATATGGGGCTCTCAAAATCCTCAGATGATCCTAGAAAGGCCTTTGCATCCGGAAAAAGTGACCGTTTGGTGTGCATTATGGTCTGGTGGTGTTATTGACCCGTATTTTTTTGAAAACGATCAAGGAAGAGCCATTAAAGTCAATTCTGACCGCTATGGACGGATGTTAACCGATTATTTTTGGAGAGAAATTGAAGATTATGATCTGGAGAATATGAGGCTCCGATAAGAAGGAGCCACAAGCCACACAACACAGGCTAATTGAGCACTTTTGCAAGAGAAATTTCCAGGACGCGTAATTTCGAGCTTGAGTGATGTCAATTGCCCCGCAAGATACTGCGAGCTAACACCTTTGGATTTCTTTTTATGGGGCTATGTGAAAAATCGTGTTCACGCAAACAATCCTCAAAATCTTGAGCAATTGAAAGCCAATTTTCGTGAAGTAATGGCCGAGATATTGCCGGAAACGAGCCGAAAAGTCATTGAAAATTACCTCAAAAAGATTGACGCCTGTAAGAAGTCCCGTGGAGAACATTTGAATAATGTTGTGTTTCACATATAATGGCAAGGTTTTTATATTGAATAAAAAATTGAATAAAAAATTTCATTTCCATCTGAATATTTTATGTGTTATCTTCGCTTTACTTTCCCAAACGTAAAATGGATAACCCTATATTATTGGGGAGTGTCAAGGTGGCTTTAGGGCAGGCAGACCGATGATTGTTTATAATCAAGAAAGCAGGTACTTGAGAAATGCTGGAAGTTCAACATAGACGTACACAGCATTTTAGTTGACTTTAAGCAAGCATACGATAGTATTGATCGTAACGTACTATACCAAACAATGCTTTGCTTTAGCATCACAGCTAAATTAGTCCATCTTAATAAAATTACAATGACGTTGACGACCTCCCAAGTCCGCATCAATACAAACTCACCGATGCCTTTGACACAAATATCGGACTAAAACAGGGAGATGGGCTAGCACCATTGCTATTCAGTGTGGCTCTCGAGTACGTCATAAGGAAGCTACATGTCGATACACGAGGTACATTACCATACAAGTCAAGCCAAGTAGGAGCCTATGCAGATGGCATCAACATTTTGTCACGGTCATTCACAACTGCCGAAGAACTAGTAGGGCTACAAATCAATGAAAATACAACAAAGCTCATGATGCAGTCGAGGAAAGATACCTCACATACACAAAACATCACACTTGGCAAATACAGTATCGAAAATATGAGCAAAGACGGGTAATGAAAGAGACGAAATACGCCGAAGAATACAGCTCGTAAATAAAATATTTTTTTTTCAATTTTGACGATCTTGAAGACTAGCTCCATATATAGGAAAACAAAGCTTCAAGTATACAAATCTGTCATAAGACCTGTGCTATGCTATGGGTGTGAAACATGGACCCTAACCCAAGCATCCGCAAATATATTGAACGCTTTCTAAAGAGGGATCCTGAGGCGAAAAATCAGAGCAAAGCTAGACAGGGACCAATGGCGAATTCGATACAACCATTTTTGCCGAGCCGAAGGTCTCAACGATTGTAAGACTACGGAAGCTGCAATGGGCTGGACACATGAATCGTATGGACGAACAAGGGATAAAGATATTCGTTGGGAGAACTGAAGGCCGGAGACCAGTGGCGAAATCGAGGAAATGCTGGTCTGACTCGGTCAACGAAGACAGTTCATCGCTGGCCGGGTTTTGAATTTTAAGGACGCGGTCAATGGACCGACCAACGGATAAAGATATTCGTTGGGAGAACTGAAGGCCGGAGACCAGTGGGGAAACCAAGGAAACGCTGGTCTGGTTCGATCGACGAAGGCAGTTCATCGCTGGTCGGGCTTCGAAATTGGAGGACGCGGTCAATGGACCGAGACAGTTGGAGGCTATTTGCAGGAAGCGAAGGCCCGAGAGGGGCTGTAGTGCTACGAAGAAGAAGAATATCCCTTGTATTCTTCCAATGTTAACAGAACCTATGCTTTGGCTTTGTTATTCAAAGCTATGTTGGACGACTCATGGTGACAAAATAGTTGTTTAAAGTCTCCCTCAACTGCGCTGATTTTGGCTGATGGGGCAGTGAAAACTTCATTTCGTTGCTTTATAGGATCTTTCTCAATATTGATTTAGAAATCTTACCCCCTGTTGTGTTATCTATAATTTTAAGGACATCTGAACATGGCCTCAGTATAATTTTATAGAAGTTGTTTACTTCAGATTTGATGCATTTTGGGTTTCACGGGAAATGCTCGTTATCTGTATTTTAAGTTCCAAATACTCCTAATTCATCCGGTTTATTGAATTGAAGAGTTTCCAAAATTAGGCATCTATACAGCGGGCTGTGAGGTTTCTGGAAAAAGGCATGCTGGTCTAGATACTCTATAATGACTGTTGTTAGCGCCGATATATGAGAGACCATTTCTGGGCTTGAGAGAATGACATTTTCTGGTGGGAGATTCGAAAGAATGTCTTTGAGGTATCTATAGTTTGTGCAGTCTATGGAATCAAATGGCTTATATTGCGGTGGGCAAGTTTAAACCGGTTATAGTAATCGAGCAGTCATACAAGCAAACTGCTCGAAAACCTTCATAACACTTACCCGAAATTTAATGTCAGGTTTGGAAAAAAGTTTCATTACTTCCATTCATGGTTATAAATTATTAAATGTTTTTATTATTCTTATTGAATGTAGAAATTAATGAAAGGGAACTCTTACAAGTTGTCCCAAAAATAAAAACAAGTACGAAAACAATAATACAAGGTGACAACAAATATTCTTATCACTGGATGAGTTTTGCATCGGGACGAAAAGCTATTTGGCTCGGAGTTGAAATAACAGGCAGTGTTCGATGTTCAGTCCATTTTTTGTGGAAGCCTGCGCACTTTACTGCCCTCTACTGAAACGATAACAACCTGTCATATCGAGAATATCTGTAATGTTTACCATTTATTTATTTTGTTTTTTTTTTAAATAAGAAAAACATTTTTTTTTCTCTCACATCAGTTTGCACTTCCATTCCCATTTAATAATAGAAAAAAAAAATTAATATTTTTATACTAATGTTCTGGATTCGACAAATAGTAACAAAAATTGGAAGCATCACTACATCACCAGCGGGCGCCCGGCGAGGATGTAGGTGAGTACCCGTTTATTTTTTCTCTAAATTTATTCTTATAATTAACTTTAAAATAAATATTTATAAAATTTAAAATTATATTTGAATTAATTTAATTTTATTATTGTAACATATATTTATTATATATTTTTGAAAAAAAAAAATAATGAATCAGTAGTCGGTCTTTCTTTCATTAACCCTGATCGGGCATGGGACCCGCAACGATGGCAGGCCCCTCCACTGAAATGAGCTAGCCATTGGGTGCGCTCTTCTCTTCTATTGCGTTGTAGGGGCTTCGGCCCGGGTAGAGTGGACTTCCGCTCACGTGCCATTTTATTGTATAGTGTTATGTGATTCCATTGCATATTCCTCATTTAATGGAAAAATTCATGCAAATTATGTTTGTAGAAGTTTTTCACTCAAATGAGAAATATATGACAACGTCTACGTTTGGAGCTTGATCCGGTTGGGAGGGTGCGAGGAGGCACCGCATAATATCGTCGGTAACGATGAAGTCTCTTAAGTTCGTCCGTTTTCTCCAGGCCTGATTTGTTATTTGAACAAGCAATTTCAACCCTTACTACATTACCTCAGTCTCGACACCAGTCGATCGGCATTAGACGCTTTTAATTCGTGAATGATTTTTTCGTAGTGGGTCCTTGTGCTGGGGGAAATGACCCACCCCACGACATCGCTATGCTAGCCTGCCAGCACATCCACGTGTCCTCAGACAAGGTCAGTCTTGGCGGATACTACCATTCTCCTTCACGGACAAATTATCAAACTATTTCGCTACACGGTATGTGTGATCTGAGGGTTATATTAAGGTAAATATGAAGCATGTGAAAGGAATTGTGGGGCCGTTGAGATCAGATAATATTATGAAGTTATCTAGGAATGAGTTCCCTCTGGAAAATGTTGGGACCCCAGCTGAGAGGAAAGCGTCTATATGGAGCTATTCAAATCGATAGTTCTCGTAGATGTTCCTTGTGGAGTCCCGTCAGTATTTGTGTCTAGCATTATGATCTTCTCGGAGTGTAAACGGTTGGTTGGATGAGGCTGTTGCTAGGATTTGATTAAACGTAGATGGGATCAGGAGACCTAGATTCTACACGAAGAATAGGGAGCCAATAAGAATTTTTGCTGGGTTTCAATTCGGTCGTTTGGTGTTGAGAGTTGCGAGTGAACGTGAGGAATTGTTTAGTTAAAAAACGATTTGATGGATATCTAAATCATCCCGAAATAGTACCGCGATACCTTTGCCATTGTCATTATGAAGCATATGGTTGTTTTCCATACGGATATTGTGTTGAGTGCTCGTTCAAAAGGAGGATGTCAGGTTGGGAGGATGTGACAAATTCAGCAATGAAGAGCCTCTTATCATGTGAAATTACGGAGTTGATATTTAGGGAAAGAATGCTAAGTTTAAATAGAGGACGACCATTGGCTTCTTTTGATTAGGGGTGGTATCAGAGGATGGGAGGAAAGCCCTGACCTTGGATAGAAGTTCACTGAGATAAACTTCCAGCTAGCCATGGTCATCTGGTGTATGCGTTCGATGGGGTCAAGAGTCGGTGGAATGAGAGTTTGCCGCGGAGTTCCGTTTCTTATGACTCTGAATATGAATTTCGGTTGGTAAGAGGAGCAGAACGGTGTGGAGTTGTAGGGGTTGGTGAACTATTTTGATAGCTGGGCAGCGGTGAGTACACTATTAGAGGAGGCACCCATTTGGCTCTATCTAAGAATCTTTTTCGTTCCGAACAGCCAGAAAAATTTGCTGGATTTTCATGTGTCTTAGCATTCATATTTTTCTTGGGGCTATTTTATGAGTCATACTCCTCCCCATACGCTACGTGCCCACATCTTTGGCAACGATAACGTTGGGCAAGATCGTTCCTTTTGGGGCGTTTCCACACGGCTCGTTGGTTCAGACTGTAGCAAAGTTTTATTGCTGCATTCTTATCTGCATATGGTGCCACCTTTAGTCGAAATAAGTCCATGTTGATCTTATTTGCCCTCGACCACAAAGTGGTAAGTGGGCTGACATAATCGTGGCCTAAAGTTGGTATTTAGCTAGTTTTGTCCTCTCGTTCGTTCAAGCAAATCGAAGTTTAATTTCAAATCAACCGCGTTTCATCTGATGAAATTAAATTTAATCATGTTGTGGTAGCAAAGTCAAAGTATAAGTCAAAAGCCCTTTATTCAATACTAATTGTCATAAATTTTAAAAGAATGTAAATTAACTTCCAAACAATAAAAATACAAATACTTAATGGCCCAAGTGGCTCCCTAAATTCATACGTTATTAGTTAAACACATTTGATCAAAAAAAAACCTTGGCGAATTCAAATTACTTAAGATTATTACAAATTTTATGATTTGATTGGAAAAAGGAGAAAAAAACTAACCAACACTATTCAAAAATTATTTATAATTTTAACACAACAGTGAATTTTTTTCCCTCACCTAATACGAGTATGTTATAGTCTAATTCTGATAAAATTCAACCAAAAACTTCATCTTATACTTATACTAGGGTTTTCACTCACAGTTATAGATCATGCGATATGATTCAGAAGAAGTCTCAATATGAAGATATCGACTCCTGACACTTCAGCAGTTTGATAAATATTTCTATTCGATATACAGTGCTTCCAATCCATCTCAGGCTTTCTGTACAGACCAGGAAATGCTTTCTTTCGAAAACTCTTAATCTTCCCATAGTACTAGCACTCTAGTTGTACCAGATCTGACATCCATATGTCAAAACTGGTCTAACCAGGGTTCTGTAACAGATAATCTTGACCTTTTGATCAATGTATTTGGAATGAAAGAGTCGTCGAAGGGCCATGACTACTTTTTGTGCTTTACTGAGCAAGAGTTTGACATGTTCAGTATAGTACAGATACTGTCCAAGATAAACACCGAGGTATTGAACAAAGGATTTATGTGGAACCCATTCTAAACTACTCTCACCAGCCATAATGTGGAAATCCTTCTAATTACGTTTCAGGTTTTGAGTGACCCCCAGCAGTGTTGTCCGAAACAAGATTGTTTAACACTTCTGCGCTTGATTTTCATTCGTCAAGTGTGTGTGTAGAGCTGCACATCATTGAACATTTTTTGAAGATTGCTCTGAACTTTTGTAGCTTTTTGTTCTGCCGTAAAGATGATCAGATTATCAGCAAACCCGACGTTAAAATCAAAACCGTTCAATGGCTTGCGAATGAATATTGTGAAGAGCAGAGGCGCAGTAACTGTTCCCCGCTGTAGACCATTTAAGACCTTGAATTCACGCATTGTTGTCAGATAACCATCAGGTACAACAAACGATTCCCCGTATATCATGTTGCACATCGTGGCGACAAGGTGTCTGGGGAACCCGTCCTGAAGGAGCTTCAAAATTAGTCCATCTAACCACATTGTATTGGAGGCTTTCCCCATATCAATGAGACTTGCTCCAACACATTCTTTGCTGTTTAGTTTCCAACAAATATCTGAGATTACTTTCGTTATTGCATGTATGGTCAAATCTCTGGCACGAAAGGCTAATTGGCAATTCGGCATCACCTCATATTTCTCAATGTGGGCGTTTAATGCTTTGTTTAGTATCACTTCAAACATCTTGCTGATGTTAGGTAGCAAGCTGATTGGGCGATAGCTTTTAGGGCTCGAAGATTTTTTTCTTTCTTCAAGATTGGAAATACCTTAGCCTTTTTCCACTCATTTGGGCGGTACGAATTGCTCAACATGTTGTTGAACAATATGCAATAATTTCTAATAGCAACCTCAGGCAAATGTCAGCGAACTATGTTTGGAATACCATCAGTACCATAAGATTTCTTGTTGTTGATGATGCCAAATATGAAATACAAGTCTTCATAGCTGACAAAATTATCAACAAGATTCAAGCTCGGTATGATGGCTTGATTTGAAGTTGGAAACTTTTGCTTTAACGACCTCTGAAAATATTTGATTCCCTCTCTCGGTGTGTGGTAGATGGACCAATTTAAAATGTGTTCCAACTAGGGCAAGCTTCTGCGATCCATCACATATAATTCTATTTCCATGTCGATCCGGAGTCGTCCTATCGAGAAGATTTATCTCGCCACTACCGACTCCAAGATTCGACACCTTCACTCGAGACTTCTTACGGAAGTATCTATTCACTTTCTCTCATCTGGATTCTGTGGGCTAATACTCCACAGGTTTCTTTTCCATTGATTGCTGAACTCACTCATGAAGTATGACCGGATTAAGTTCTGGACATTCTTCAGATGTTATTTCAACAAAGCCAACGAGGGATGGTTGTAGTCCAAAAATAGCCGATAAATATTGTTAACGCGTGTAAGAAGAAGGTTTTTCAATCTTTTCAATCTTGCAATAGTGTTGTTTCATATCCCACCATATTGTTTCGATGTTTAATCTTGGGAACTACTTTCTCAATCGTTTCCAGCGTCTGCTTCTCTATTTGCGACCGATAGAAATTTATTACACCGTGAGTGCAATTCCTGTCATTGGGAACCATTGAGCAAACGTTGCCATCATCAGAAGGAGGACATTGTTTCTAGAAATCCCGATTAGACTTCTTTTGAAACTTTCCCCAGTCTTTTTTTTTTAAATTCAACCTACATATAATTTTCATGTTAAACTGGAATGAGGAAGAGATCATTCCTTTGATGATTCATTTCCCTCACGGTTACGTTATAGTCGCTATCGTAAGAAAGCATCTACGGTTTCGGCTGATTACTATCAAAGCTAAATTCAAATCTTGCGTCAGCAATGCAGAGGTCCTAATATGAATTTGTCCTAGGGTATGTTGGGAATTCTGACCCATATAAATTGCACCTGTATACAGTTTGGTTCCCTGTTATCCATGATTTCAGGAATACAACTCTGGGATTATTGTTGACGTGCTGTTCTTTAGAAGAATTCATCTCTGAAGTTATTATTGTACTTTGTGAATTTTCTGTTGATTTAATAGCCCACACAGCCGTTTGTTCCGAAGGTATTTTTGGGCATATCTTATCTTAGGAATCGACGAGGGATCTTTTAATCTAGACTCAATTTCAGCAGATCAAAGAAAAAAGTTGCCGGTTTTAAAAATCATAATCACCATACTGTGCAATACTTAGTATTAGATATTCAAATCAAAATATCATCCATAAAACATTTTGCAATCCTTTCACCCACCCCTCTCAACTTTCTTTGCATTTACCACACAGATGATTGCCAATCCCACAGCAAATCCTTGAAGAAGAAAAAAATCTCTTACTAAAGTGCTTCTTCATCTTTTATTTACGACGCTAGTAATCTCGAAACTCCACCATAAATTTCACAATTTCCGCCTTTTTACTTTTCTTCTCAAGTTGATACCCCCCAAACATCCATGGACCGATGAAGGACGGCCAACTAACTTTGCATCCCCATTATTCCGGCCAAGAACAAGCTCCGCTATGCAAGATGGATGAGCACCTGGAGTGTCATAAAACCGAATCTTAAATAAGTTAACAAAATCTCCCGTAATTAATCATAAAAATTCGCACTCCCGCGTAGATAATGTCAGCAGAAATGGCTGGAGCAATTTTTTCCTAATTTGCATAGCTATTTGTAATCTGATGTTTGACTTGGTGTTTTTATTATCACTCTGTGTATTTTAATTCCCTTTGATGTTTCGACACGATAACGGATCCGGCCGCTGAGAAACGAGCAATGGGGGAAACTTGCCGCGGAGGCCGACTACCTTTTTTTCGAGATTTACATAGAAATAAGTTCCAGCAGAGTTTAGAACACCGGCAAGGGTGAAATTGTTTATGTCTGATAATTCATTTTCTTGCCACAATTCTTATTGATGCATTTATTAAAACTAACTCCGATTTTCTTCGAATCTTGGGTAGAAACCTGATGGTATGGATCTTTTTCTACATTTTAATGATTAATAAAAGCACATATGGTGGAATCAAACTCTATGAGTGGAAATTTCAAATAACATTCAAGGAAGGCAGAGAATCGACGAATAATTCGTTGGTATCTCTGCCGGCCAATAAGTAAACAATGTTGAACATGTGGTCCACCCACATTAAAACCACTATCGGAATAGGGTCGGACACCCTTCTTGCTGAAAAAAAAATCAAAAACGCATAGCCATATAAAAATTTCATGGAATTGTTTCAATTTTTTATGGAGGAGAGACTATTAGACACGTTTTTCTGTTTAATGCGGTTAACCCTAAAATTTGCAGCCTCATCTTCACCACTTTATTAGTCCCTCCTAAGTCCTTGTGAGATTGCACAAGGATGAACGAAATGCATAATTCTATAGTTGTTTATCTTTTAATGGTTTTTATTGTCACGAATTTCCATACTTGGTGCTCACAATATTTTTCAAAATAATCCACAAAAGCATATTTCAAGTATGCAAATAGGATACGCTTGATCCCAGATCAGTCGCTGTGCTAATTTGCATGATTCTAAAGTGGCGACAATGTCGCTTCAAGATGCTCCACTCGCTCTCGCCCATCAAAATGTCAGAAGATTAACATTCCCGGAAACTTCAAGTGACCATTCTGAAAAACGCTTTATTTCTAAGCATGTGGCATAGTATCCTGTTTTCATTTGTTTGCTTGTTTGCCTGGCGTATGGAGTTTCATTCCCGTATGGTCATTTATCATAAGATGTGTAGGGTACATAAATACGTTGTATGAAAAATGACATAAGAAATTTGTTGTTTCTTAGATGAAGGATTTGCGATGATAAATCACGAATAAAGGACCTTCATAAATCTTTGCACTCGTTTACTGCGGGATGCGTGGTGCTCGGAAGCACAAATGTAGAAAAAAATTCTTAAAGTTAATACTTATCGTCACGGTGATATGACAAGTAATCGAATATTCGGTTCAGTGAGGCTGCTTCGCCCCTTCCAGTATTGCTTTTCATTATTCAATCGAGATATAATCAGATCTTTTATTTGAGGGGCTCACTTGTCCTTTTTCATAAAGGTGAATGATTTTATACGTTTGTCAGCTTAAAATAGGCAAATAGCTTAGACTATAAACACTGACTAGGAGTAATTTAACTAGATAAACTTAATCGAATTGAGTATCCTGGAGGAGAATGGGCGAAGTTAATCTTGCGCGTACAGAAGCCAAACATACTCCAAATTGTCATGTGGCTAAGTTGCATCGCTGTTCAATGGGATAGTGATACAACATTTGGTGAAGGCAAGCAGTCAGTATCTGAAGGCAAGCGCTGATTTTACACTAAACTTAACTTCAGCTGTACTAAGTATGTATACATAATTGCTCCATATACTGGGGGTGTTATGTGACCCGTGCTTATCGGGGAAAGGAAGCCAGTTTCGTGCGGCGCTCTCTAGGCTTCGTGACCCATTGAATTTGAAAATTATGAAGATAGCAGCCTGGCACGTGTAGTGATCGAGCAACCGCCTAAGCAGGCTGCTCGAAGGACCTTTGCGAAGAAAATACCATCTTATGAAAATAACAACGCAATAAGTGCGGAACAATTTGATACACAACTTATTAACATTGTTATTTCTAATGCGCATTAAACCCCGCTACCACCACCGCTATCATTATCAATAAAAATTTTTTCCAAAGAAAAGATAAAAAAATAAAATTGTAAACGAAAAATTGATAATGGCAACCCCTTTGCAACACAATCTAACAAAGCAATTGCTAGATTACGCCAACGAGAAGCTACCGTTACCGCCATGAAGATAGAAGAGGAACGAGATGATCGGTTGACGACGGCAACGGGTTGGTTGCGCTACATTTTTGGGTTAATAGGTGTCGAGCGGGATTATTCGTGGTTTGATAAAAGATGTTCTCAATGATTTCAGCAAACGGAGTGGAAATGAATAAAATCAGCAAGAAATCGTCTTCCCTTGAAATATGAACAAAAACCGAGTTCTGATCTTCCGTGGTGTGATCATTTTTGGATAGAACATACGCATACGTGACGGCTCGAACAGTTACTTATTTCCCTCCAGTGAAGTACATTAGTCGCTGATCATTATTATGATGTGAAGCAGTGAATCACGTGCACTTAAATTAATATTTCTTCAGGGAACCTTAATCTAAAGTCACAGCCAAAGGAGTCGACTATCTTCAATTGGTGTACATTTTCATTTGATATACTTGTAGAATGAGTAGTAGTAGCAGCAGCGGAGGAAAGAGGGGAACAGAAACGCAATGGGAATGTGATCGATTTAAAACTGCTGTTTAGTTAATTTTCCTCGAATAGATGTATCGGGGAAATCTGAGATAGGAAAAGGGATATTCCGCGGTTCTCTTTCGTGCAATTGTGAGATTAAACGCATTATTTGACCTGTCCCTAACGCAATCTTAAAGTGCAAGCTAGTAGGTTTGCTATTGGAAGATTTAGTGGCTTTGATTGTCGTGAAATTCCTATCTTAATTTGTATCATGCATTAGTTATCTATTAGCTGATGAATTCGTATCTCGTTAATTTAGATTTGAGTGTGAATGAGTGCGTATTCTAATACGAGCACTGCCCCTCTGAACAATAAGGTGGTCTGACTGCAACGTTTTAATAACCGTTTGACGATGATACTAAGTTTAGTGAAAATTAATGGAACATCATTATGAGGTAAACTTATTCAAATCTTTTACAGATTTCATGAGAGGGTAGGGTTCCAGTAATTCGCGAATGGTCGGTTTCGCATTGCAGTCGGTACGCGGTACCATATTTTGAATTTCTGGGTTTTTTAGAGTAGATTTTTTCGGTTTTGAATTCGAGTAGAATATTTCGGGCACCGCGTCGGTACATTCGGGAGGGCATATTTTTTCAGCGGTTGTTTTTGTTCCTGTTCTCTGGAATGAAGGTATGTACTTTAAAGTAGAGTTGATGGAAGTTTTTCGACGCGTTTTAAGTCGGGCATTTGAACCGGTGGCCGAGTTTTTGTATTTGGAACTTAGTCTGCTCGCGTAAACTCTTCTCCAAACTAGCTAGCTAGCCAGCAGCCACCTCGGGGTAGACTAAGAGTGTCCGGACTTGTCGACCTGATGGGTGCAGTCCGTTGTCACATTCCAAGGCTTCACGTCTAGAACCGATGAGAGGTCGGTTTAGATTTCATTCGGGAAATCTCGAACGTACGAGACGTGAGAAAATCATTACAAACGGTGCCCAACGTGGGGCCTGAAATATCCTAAAGAGGGAAAATTGACGTTTTGGTCCTTTACGGAGGATGTGCGGTGGCTTGGTACTAGAGTCCTATGGACAGGAGTAGTCGAGTTGTGTAAGACACCCCTTCAGTCATTTCCCGTGAGTCGTAGCTTCCGCTCTCCTTTGTTTTATTTTTTTCACGACAGATTCCTTCCGATGTGTTGTCCCAGGGTCAAACCTGTAAGGACCTTCTATTTTCTTGATGGGAACTATCAGCCAGATGAGTTCCTCCTATCTGCCTGGAATCTCAAGAAAATAGAAGGCTAGCTTGCCTTTATGCTGCAGAAGGATTCAAAGTATCTTTTTATGCGTGATAGATGAATAGTTTTGGTTCAACTTTCGGTGGCTGCTGGAATTGCGAAGCCCGAAATGCTTCCAAGCGTAACAGTGATGCTTTCACTCAGCTCGTTGAGTCGATTAACGCAAATTTTTGTAATGTACGTGGGGTTGGGATAAATTTTAAAATCGATCAGAGGCGCCCTCTTTACGGCAGAACACCATTCGCTTTCATTTCCTTATGGAAGAGTTGGCGCTGCTGGAAAGGAAAGAGTTCACCAACCAACTTTTTTTTACAGATTACGTATAGCTTCCCACTATCAGCCACATAAATAGAGTAGGTAAGTCTTTTTAATAGTTAGTAGGAGTTTCTCATACCGCTATTTTTCTTTATTGTAACATCCCAGAGATGACAACCAAGCGGACTCCAGAGAAACGCTGGACCTGCGTCAAAAATGTACAGCCGGTCAACTGTGGGATCTGCTACGAGCACGTCATAGAGGGCTCTACTAGTGTGAGATTGGAGTGCGGACACCTGTTCTATCGCATTTATGTCTAGCAGCTCTTGCAAACCTCCAATCTCTGTTCTCAGTGCAGGCTCCCAATCGAGCACAGTGCCTTAGAAAACCCCCTTGTAACGCAAGCCCCTATGCGTGGAGCAGTTGCGAAAGACCCTCGGACTAATGACCAGACACCATAGGCGGGGAATACCCAGTTTCAGGAGTACAGGCAGACAAAGCGCTCTTAAACGCAACTAGTAATGACACAAGTCTGTCCTTGTCACAAGGGCTGTGCGACAGGATAGGACAAATGGAGGGAGAGTTTGAAGACCTCAGGAGCAGCCAGCACCCCAGTCGCCCAAGAACTCCACCGAGCTGGGAACCGAATTCAAATGCTGCTATGCCCACCTCTAGACTGGTTGAGGATTGGAACCTCCCTCAAATGAGCCCCAGAGTATAGACCGCGATTCAGTACCGCACTCCCACCGATACCGACGACGCACGACTCAGTTCTGTACGGCGGGCTGAACAATGAAGCGAATCGCCCAGAGATCTTCGCAACGCAAGCCCAAGACCCGACACCACGCATGGTGGAGGGTTGGCGACTCAGCTTCACCGGCTTTAACTTGGCAACACCAGTGTTCTGAAATCAGTCACTAGTAGTCAGTACGCTGGGAGGAGATTTCTTGGCCTTTCTTCTACACGTGCACCTCTTATTCAGCGGGGATGCCGCCGAATGGTACTAGAGTTTTAAAGAGTCCGTAGCACGCCCTGATTGGCATTTCTTCTGCGTGGCTCTTTGCAACTACTTCGATGACGGTCCCACTGAACGGGAATCGCGTGAACAAACACGAAAGCGCAAACAAGGCCCTCATGAAACATTTGACCAATTTCATACCAGTATACTATGCCTAACAACTCAGCTACGAACACCTATGCCCGAGGACAAACTGGTGGAAACCATGAGGGAGAATACGCTGTGGGAGCTTCAAAACAGCCTTCTTCATGTACCAATATACACCGTGTAAGCCTTACGCTGCCATGCCCATAGACAAGAATGACTAGATGAATGGCGAGGAACTTTTCGCATAACGGGACCTAGTCAACGAAGCACTCATACTGCAGAATTAGTAGCAGCTGGTCACGTAGATACTGAGCCGACACAGTGGAGTCCCTCTGGGTATCGAGTCCGAACTAGAAACTGACCAACCATTCGTAAAAGTAGTTGCAAGCCCTACGATCTGTTTGAACTGCTGACAACCGGGACACCGGTTCTCTGTATGTCCAGCCGAGCCGATGGTCTTCTGTTACCACTGCGGAAAAGCGGACCCTTACGCCCCAGATTGTATATATTGCAAGTTGCGAAAAAACTTGGCGAGTGCCGCAAACACCCGTCGGCACTTCTAAAACTTGACCAGAAAGACACTGAACTCGTTGCTATGGATAAACTAGCCTCGGATACGACCCCAACCTTGCTGATTCCCACCTCCAAATACAGTTCTCCCGAAGTTTCATAGCTAACGTCATGCGCTGCCGACCCGGACTTCAGGGGAATGGTTATGAATCGAGTGCTCCCAGGTATGTTAAGCGCTTTCATGTTAGAATGCAGAGATGGTTCCCACCACTCCTCTGAGAAAGAAGTGAGCCACGCATTGGATGCGGAGCTTCTGGAGAAGGGTGAGGCAGTCGAGGAAGATGTTACGTGTGATCCAGCTAGACAAATTATTGGAGGACGACATTCCCAAACTGACACAGAACCTTTACTTAGGGGTCGACTTCGTCCAAAAATTTGATTTAGCCTCGGCATTATTTTCTAGCACAATACCTGACTCTGTTGCTTCGACACGCACTGAATGCCAATCAACAGCTATGACTAAGCTCGGCTATATCAGCTTTTCCTTTACATGAGAAGGAAGGTCTCGGCAGGACAACTTTGATGTCTCACAAGATAGATGTGGAGGGGATGTTAAGCACCTCAAGTAGAGACATTTTGCCAAAGTCGTTATATGCCTTATAAGTTATAACCGAGCGTTGCATATCCGGAAGGTAGGATTAACTATCAACATACAGAAAAGTCAGTTTGCAACCATGGAGGTTAAGTACTTGGGCCACTTAATTTGCCATGGCAACATTAAAACCGACCTGAACAAGAAACAAGCAATTGACGCCTTTCCTTTGCCGAAGACCACTAAGCAGCTATGCCAATTCCAAGGTTTATGCGAATAGTACCAACAAATTGCACTTGAGCAACATGCTTGCGGGCCTTTGAAGAACTAAAGAAGCCAACAGCCCTAGCTCCCGTACTACATAGCCCGGACTTCAATAAACCGTTCTCAATACATTGCAACGCGAGTCAACATTGAGTGGGAGCAGTCTTCGTCCATGTTACGGAAGACGGCGAGGAAATGCCTATAGCCTTTATGTCACACGAGCTAAACCCGGCCCAGTGGAACTACACTGTCTCTGAGCAGGAATACTTGGCGGTGGTGTTGGCAGTGAATCGCTTTCTTTCGTGCATACGTCAAAGGAAACCCCTTCAAAATCGTTACAGATCATGCGTCCCTAAAATGGCTGATTAGACAAACTGATCTCCATGGTCGTTTGGCAAGATGGGCCTTGAAATCGCAGGTGTTTGACAACATGTGGTACCGGATACCTTATCGAGGGTGTCCACCCCGGAAGGAGCCGAATTGGCCCACAGCCCCCTATTGAAAGACCTGAACCAGCCCGCCTTCAAGTTGGCAGGCTACAGGAAGCTGATGCATACTATTCAGAGCCAGTTACCACAGCTGCCAGAACTGCGGATAATGGAGGGATTTGTATACAAGCGGATAGGACAAGCATCCGGAGACCCCATACAAGAAGAGGAGCAGAGGAAGCCTGGGTTCCCGAAGAATTGACCTTTGATCTGATTAGAAGTGCGCATGACCACCCAGTGATTGCGCACAGCGGATACGGGTGCACGCTCCGGTGGCTGAAAACCTATTTAATTTGGCCAAAAATGGCACAACAAATAAAAGCACCTGTGAGATATGTAAGTGCACCAAAGCGCCAAATGCTGTCCTTCGGCCTCCGATGGGTAAGTTTGAATGACCCGAGCGTGTGCTCCAGCGCTTGTATATCGATCTCATCGGCCCTTATGCTCATTCGACCTCTGTTCACATCGGAGCTGTCGTGGTCATGGATCAACTGTCGACGTTCCCAATCATTGAGCTAATTCGTAACATGTATACCAACCCGATAATAAGCTTCTTGGAGAAACGCACCGACAATGGAGTCCAGTTCACATCGAATAATTTCGAGAACTGATGGACAAATATGATATTACTCACCAGCGGACCGCAGTCTATTCTCCTCAAACAAATGCTTCCAAGCGACTAAATTGTATACTCCTAGCCACTATTCGCACCTATATCCAACCAAATCGAAAGGATTGGGACCGTAGGATTCCCGCCATAACCTGTGCTCTGCGCTCTTCCTACCACACCGCTGCGCTTACTTTACCGTGTTCAATCAGTAAATGATTTGTCACGGCATATCGTACCGGTTGTTGTGGCAATTAAATTGTTAGGAAGATCCAGTAGTGGCTCTTAAGCTGCACGAGAAACTCCGAGTACTGCGAGACCAACTCCGAGAGAAGATTGAAGATAGCAGACATGCGGGGGCGGAGTGCTTTTGGTTTCAAGGCAGGCGATGAGATTTATCGATGGAACTTTAGGCAAAGCGAAGCGGCCCGGCACTACAATGCTAAATTGGATAAGAAATTCGTAAAGTGCCGGGCTCTGCAGGTGTTAAGTCCGACGCGTTATCTTATTTCTGACATGTCTGAAAAACAACTGGGAGTCTACCACGCAAAAGACTTACGGCGTTGAAGCACGCCGTCTCCAAGAAGCTTCCTTTTTATTTGTTCTCCGATTGCCATTACTCACAACCACCTGGACCTGTAAACCGCCAACTGCAACATCTTCTTCCAGAACTTACTTTTGGAACGTTACCCATCAGCCCACCAAACGGGTGGCCTCAGCTAAGAGTTCGAGCTTACTATCCTTCAGTGATAACCTTGATCTTGTGAATCGATATTGCGCCGAGATCTGTCCGCCCATATTTAAATGTCCCAACCAGCTGATAAAGTTGTGTGACAGATCTCTACATTCTACGCCACTGACGTCGACGGGTGTTGACGAGCGAACTAAATGAAAACAAAAACGAAAAATAATCTTTCTTTTATTTATTTTCAGGAGTATCAGATTCATAATCAGGTGCAGCGTTCTGGATGCCGTCGCGAAATCTTGAAGTGCGTCGATGTCTCTTAAGCTTAGGCTCTTCTAACTCTAATTTTTCCATTTTATCTTCCATGTTTGCCCATAGTTTGTTAAACTCCTGACCTTTCCGCATGTTATTTAAACGATTCAGAAGGAGGACCACGGTTTCCAAAACGTTACTTACAGTCAATCCTGGCTTCTGGAAATGCGTGCTGGCAATTTAACATAGGCTGAATATTTCACGGCAAATCAGAATTCCAAGGTAATAAGTCGTGTAGTAATTAGAGTAGATTAAAAATGTCCGCAAAGGACTGCAGTGATGGTCTGCTGCCTCGGCGAGTGGGGATGTTGGTGCTCGCCGAGATTGGCTTTGCCTGAGGACGCGTGAATGCGTTGGCAGGCTAGTATTGTGGTGTCGTGTGATGGGGCCTTTTACCCAGCACAAGGGCCCACTAAAAAAAATTTCGCATTCATGAATTTGTGGATAACGCGTCTCGGTCCGATGGTATTGAGGCCGAGGTAACCTACTAAGGGTGAAGATTGCCAAAGTAAACAACAAACTGGGCCTGGCAAAAACAGACGAGACTAGGGAATATTTCGTTTTTACCAACGTTACTCATGACCCCCAAATAAGAGTGGGGCATCCAGGTGGAAGCAGCGCCCCCTCCCATCTCCTCAGCCGGGTCAAGGTCCATTGTAGATGCGACACACATTGATCGACGCTTTTCTCCTTGGACAGTGAACGGCACACATCTAAACATGAATCCCATCCATTTGAGCGATTGCTCCACCACATTCGCAACCAATTTCTTCCTTAATGCTAATCAAACGTAGTCGCGCACACGACCGACGTAATTTCAGCGAGATTTATTCAAAATTTCACTTATCGTAGCAAAAAGCTTAGGCCGTTGCCGTTGTGCCCGAAATCGATTTAGTGCGAAAGTTGTAGTTGGAATTCTTGAGGTGTTCGCAAACGCACGAAGAAGGAGTTTTAACTCCGGAATTTCGTATGCAAACTAATTTTATCCCGGATCATCGTTCAAAAACCCTTTGACATGTCAAAACGATTAACAACAAACTGTGACTGCAACAATGACTGTCGACAAAACCAATTCGCCCTCCTGTTTCATAACAACGATTGTTATTCATTTCATTTTAATGCATTGTTAACTTTGCAATCTTTTCACACTCACTATGCCTTTTGCTTTGAACTTGCATCACTTTTGCACGACTATAACACTACAACCATACAGGAATTATTATAAAACAACGCTAAGATAGAACGACGGAGCAATGGCATATATCTATATGCATATTTTGTTTTTCGTCATACACGACTTCGAATGTAAATGCAAGACGCCGAACGATATTGTCGATAGCTTGCACGAAAAACTCAAACATGCACTTGTTTTACACTAAATGGTGGATACTCCGAAGTCCGAACCAATGATATGTAACCGACACCGTTGTAGTTGTCGCCAACTTACCCGATAACCAGTGAAGACGAAACGTGACTTTGCACTGAAAAATTACAATCAAAATAAATTTTCGGTTGCAAAATTCATTGCAAACTCTAATCGTATCGACCGTATAATATGCGCAAAAGATTCCAACTCCCACTCACGCGATGGCTATCTCCTCGTCGTTCATATATCAGACACCAAGTGAAATTTTCAAGTAGACATCTGCTACTTGTGGCGATCGAAAACAGACTTCTTCTTTTCACCCACAATCATTGCACACGCTTGATATTGACGGCGAAATCGGCAGAATCTCAAGAATTATTAATTTCAACGTTTCGCGTTATTTACCACACACAGAAGATCGTATTTATATTTTCACCTATCCCATTACGTTGCCAGCGAGGTTTTTGCAGCATGCGCTATACGTGGCGGTCTGTAACACAACGGAGGTTTCTTCTTCGTGTCGCAACGGAGGTTTCTTCTCGAGTTCACTCATGTCGTCAACTATAGTTTGCATTACAGGACAACGCAATTCGTTGGTAAGTTGCATTACAAAGGGGTTGCCGTGGTCGAAATTTAATTGTAAATTTAAATATAAATTTTTAAAAATTTACTATTAAAATTGGATCAAGCATTATGTTGGTGTTCGAGCAGTTTGCCTAGGTAACTGCTTGATGACTACAGTTGATTCACTTAATCTGTTTGCTAGGCTACTGGCTGCTACAGTGCAGTCAGCTGTAGTACCACCTATTTCTTCTAACACTTGGACAACTACAGGGTAGTTACCGAGGATTCCAGTTGTCGCTGGAGTTTGCATTGTCCATCTGGTTGCGCATATTAGATGATGATTTTTGCCAGCAGCATGTGGACTCTCTTCGGCAATGACCTTGAATATATCACGTCTATGTGGAGATCGTCTTATCAAGAGTGAAACCTCCTGAGTCCACTCCATGCAGTCTCTAATAAGGGTAACCTGTAAAAACAATAAAAGCAAGTGAGCTTTAAATTTAGTTGCTTTTTAGTACAATAACATCTTACATTAAGGTGCAGCCCCTAGTAAAACTGCAAATTTGGGTAAACTTTACAGCCTTCCACCCCAGTAAACTTATGAATATGTGCAAAAAATTTTCGAGTAAAAAATAGAGTAAACCTATGGGTATTGAATCAGTTCATTAAATTTTGCAAAAAAATTGTTGTAAAAATTAAAAAATTCAAACAAAATAGCATGTTTTTGTTAAAAAAAAAAGTAGTGAATCTCGGAAACTACTTAACGTACCGAGTTGATTTAAGCTATGTTTGCTAGATCTGAATTATTCACAATGAATTAACTCATCAAAAATTTTAAAAAAATGTTGCAAAAAATTTCTTAGAAAGAAGTGTGTAATTTGCACACAATGAATAAATAAATATCATGCATGCACATTAATTTGTATCAAATTTCCACATTTTGTTCTGGGAAATTTTCGCAAAATGTTTTTTAAATTTTTTATGAGCTAATTCAATGTAAATTATTTAGATCTACCAAATGTAGCTTAAATTAACTCGGTACGTTAAGCAGCTTCCGAGATTTACCTCACATTTTAACGAAAACATGTTATTTGTTCAAATTTTGTAATTTTTGCAACAAATTTTTCGCAAAAAATAATGAGATGATTCAATAGCCAAATGTTTATTCTGATTTCTACTTAAACATTTTTTGCAAATATTTGTAACATTTCTGAGATGGACGGCTGTAAAGTTTACCCAAATTTGCAGTTTTACTAGGGGGCTGCGTGTTAAGTAAAATTGTTTTTGCATAGACCATTGAATCAAATATACGAAGGTGATTTGAAAGTTTTCGACCTTACTCGCAAAAAGTCATGGTACATTCACGTTCTCTTGCCAACCAAAAGATGGCCTTTACATATGTATACCATAAAAATTTCAAGTCATTCCGATCAGTCGAAATCGAGTATTGTGCGGTGATAAAGTACCTCTATCTGAAAGGGAAAAAAACTCGGCAAGTGAAAGAAGAATAAGACCATGCATGATGAATCGTCGCCTCATTTACAACCGTGAAAGATTGGGTAGCCGAGTTCAAACGCGGTCGCACAAGCATTTTGGACGATGAACGTTCTGGACGTCCAAAAACTGTTTTCAACGGAAGATATCGTCAGTTTAGTGTACACAACCGTGATGGAAGATCGCCGATTAACCATTAAGGAAATTGCTGATTTATTCATAAGAAAATTATCCGCACGATGGGTGCCGCGTTTGTTGACGATCGACCAAAAGCGCGTACGGATGGACATGTCGCGCGAGACTCTTCAGCCGTTCCAAAAGAATTCTACCGAGTTTTTGGCCTGATTAATTACTGTCGACACAAACTGATTCCATCACCATACTCTGGAGACCAAACAATAGTCAATGCAGTGTGTTGTAGTGGAGGAACCAGCTCCGAAGAAGGCAAAGGTCGTTCTTTCTGCTGGCGACAGTTTTTTGGGACAGCCGAGGAGTAATTATGGTTGGTTACCTTCAAAAACGTAAAACCATTAACGGACCCTATTACGTTTCGTTGCTGGACCAACTGAAGATGGAACTCAAAAAGAAGCGACCACACTTGGGCGAGGAAGAAGGTGCTGTTTCATTAAGACAACGCGTGAGTTCACACATGCATAGTCACAATGGCGAAATTGGAAGAAATGAAGTTTTAATTGCTTCAACACCTACCATACTCACCAGACCTAGCTCTAAGTGACTTTTTTTAGTTCCCCAACTTGAAAAAATTTCTGGGTGGCAAAAAATATGGGTCAAATTCCAAGGTTGAAGAGGCAGTAAACCTGTATTTTTCAGGTTTACCTAAAAAAAAATTTTCTGTTGGCCTGAAGGGTTGGGAAAAGCGTTTGACCAAATATGTGGAGACTATGTCTAGAAATAGATTTTTGCTTGGCTTGAATTTATGTTTTTCTTTAAAAAACCGGAAACTTTTCAAACGACCCTTGTACGTACTCGCGTTGCGGTATCTTGCAGAGCAAGATTTAAGCTATGGATAAGCAGTGCACATATACTGCGAGGGGCTGCAGTTCTCTGATCCAACTGTGGACTCCTTTGACAGCACCTCTCATATTGCTGCCAGTATCATATGTTTGTCCTCTGCAATTACTGAGCTGAAATATCAGCTTTGTAAGAGATCCAATGTTACTTCAGTTAGAGCTTCGCCAGTTGTCGACGAAACTTCGTAGAGACCAAGAAAAGTTACGGAAGCTCATCATTAACAATTCTGACATTAATGGACATCTGCTTGTAGAGATTAGGTAAACATAAATGTCCGTGAAGGACTGCAGCGATGGTCTGCTGCCTCAGTGAAGGAAGATGTTGATATCCGCCGAGAATGTCCTTGTCTGGGGACGTGTGAATGCGCTGGCAGGCTAGCATTCCCCCCAGCACAAGGGCCCACTTCAAAAAAATTTCGCATTCACGAATTCTTGGTTCTTAAAATAACGGGCGACTGAAGTCGAAAAATTGTAGGTAACTACCAAAAGGGAAAATGATTTGCTCAGAGAACAAGTTGAAACGAGGGAAAACAGACAGACTTAGGGAAACCTCATTACCCGACGAAGCTCATGGCCCACAAATAAGAGTGGGACAATCGGATGGTGGTGGTGCCCCCTCGCTCCCGCCCAACCGGATCAAGATCCATAAATGTTGCAGTGGCCATATATTTCCCTTCTGAGTGTAAACTCATCCCACATAACTTGTATGAACCTTCCCATCAGAGAAGAAATATACCGATAACCAATTTATATCATAGTTATGTGAGCGAATCACATAGCCCTATGCCATAAAAAGGGACCTTGCTCGAGGCCACTCAACCCGCAAGAGTCCCTGAAACAAAAAGAAGGTTAGAACGTGCCCGATGGCTAGCTCGTTTTTTGGTGAGGAAAGCCTTCCACCGTACCGAGTCCTATACCCGGTCAAACGAACAAAATTGGAAAGATCGGTGATATTATCTTTATCGAATCATTTTTAAGGAAAATGCGAATTTTCAAGTTCAAAAAACGTGTATTGATGTAGTTAACGTTTACAATCTTCTCCAATATTCAAAACTAATGTGGTTCAAGCATTAAGCGTGCTGCCACTGTTCGTTTCTTTTATGCTACGTTTTGATATACTTGGAATTTGACATCAAATTAAACCTCGCTATTACTGGTGATTGTGTTTTTTCTTATTTTCTTTTTGTTACAATAAATGAAATGTTAGAGAAAAAATATATTTATATATGCACAAAAATATCACAATTAATGGAAAAGAGAAAGAAAAATGTACACAACCGGTAATAATTAATTCCATACATATACAAAATAAAATGATATGTAAAAAAGTGCACCAGAAGAAAAATAAAACGATATGCAAAACAAAGGTATACAGAAAGAAAAATAAAATGAAACGGTACTCACATATCATGCGCGACGAGCGTTCGTAGCCGGAAGGTAAGTCCTGTTGAACGAGGAATAATTTATTAGATGCTTTGTTGCATATCTCACACTTATATGCATTGGGATTCGAGTGGACAGCTTATTTATTTTTACGCTAAGCGACTGTATTTTCAACAAATCCAAGAGATGAAAGCCTCTTTAATATAAGCACGTAGGCACTCTTTAACATCTTTAATTACCTTTGACTTAAAACAAAGAACACTAAATTAAAAGCTGAGCATATTGTCATTTCCGCTATGACGCCCCGTATGCAAAAATTTAACCAAGAGAAATACAGTCACTCAAAGAGAAAATGATCCACTCGGTGCAAAACAATTGCAATGTAATTTAATGATAGAAAATAAATTAACAAGTTGGGTAGACAGACCTATGCTCATGTCAGAAGGGTTTTGTACTCAACTTACAAAATGCAGTAACTAGCAACGAATACCTGTAAAATCAAGAAGCACGTCATGTTCGAGGATCATACTATTATTAGCAAAGTTGAAAGAATTTTGACTTCTGAGGTATTTGTTAAAGTTATACCCATAAATATCTCGCTTGATAATTTTTTCAGATTTTTTAAGATCACGGATGTCCATTCGCGAGGGAGGAAACACATTTTTCATGTATTTCCCCCCCTGTGTACCCACTGAAGCAAAAACTGTCAGTTTAAGAACTGTTTTGAAAAGCTCTCATGGAGAATTTTCAGTTGATACTCATATCGGCTACCTTCCTGAAATTTTTTTTCAGGGGCCACTCCTCTGTACTATAATCATTGATTCATGGCCTATTTTTTCGAATCCTAGAATGGTTACAAAGCCCTTTTGCTAGCAGCTCTCTCCTGCCTCTTCTACATTCCTGAAATTTTCATGCAAATCCTAGCAAAGCTGTAGTGTCTAAGTCGGTAAAAAGCGCATATGGCTCCATAGCCATATGTTTCCATAGTAATACAGGGCACATTGTTCCATAGTAATAGAGGAAAATTCAAATCGCTATAACTTCGTTAAATACTATTCGACCTTTATGAAAATTGCAGAAAAGATCAATCTTATAAATAGTCATCTATTTGCTAAATTTTATTGAATTTAAGGGTACCGTTTAGATTTCATTCAATATAAATCATACTATTACAAACAAAGTTGAGTGAATTTCGACTTCTCATGTATTTGTTGTTGTTGTACTCATTAAGGCCTACATTCCTGATTTTTTTCAGATTTTTCGGATAGAAGATATCCAATCGCGAGTGGGGGTAAGCGAAAAGTTCGTACATTTCCCCGTCCCCTGCCCCCCTCAGTACTCATAAAGCAATTTTAAGAATTGTTTTGAAAAGATCTCATTAAGATCTTTCCAATGACACCCTACTCCACTTCCAATGGTGAAAAAAATTTGTTGAGGGGTCGCCTCCCTATATGGGAAGACCCCCCTTAAACGCCTTTGAAAAAATTTTCCACCCTTGAACTTTCAAGAAGTCACCACTTCTGACCTTTCCACAAAGTTTCATTGGTGTAGCCTCTATAGTTTCGGAGAAAAAGTGCTGTGACATACAGACGGACGGACGGACGGACGGACAGACGGTCACAGGTCGTGATAGCAATAGGGTTTTGTACTTTAGTACAAAACCCTAAAAATGGACTACTGCTACTTAAACATGATTACTTCAGATGCGCAAAATCAGTTTTAAATATGTAGTAAATAAAAAATTTGTTCGATTGAAAAATATTATAATATAAACAAAAAATGTACATATATTCCATAGTCAGATAGATCCATCAAAATACAAAACACAAAAAAATATAAATCAAGAATTTTCTTTGACAAATTAATACTTAGTGTGAAGGCCCTTGACGAGCCTAACAGCTGATAACCTCTTTGGCATTGAAGCAACAAGTTTTTTTCTGAATTCTGGGCAGATTTTCGACCACTCCTCCAAAATGACCTCCTTTAATCCATTTCGACTGGATATTTGATGCTCTCTAATACGATCTTCTAAGTGGTCCCACAAGTGTTCGATAACGTTTAAATCTGATGATTGTGCTGGAGTTTCCATAACTTTGGGACAATGATAGAGCATCCATTTTAGAATGAGTAACGACTTATGTTTGGGGTCGTTATCTTGATTGAACTGGAATTCGCTGGGAGGTAAATTGTCCTTCAGAGTTTGGAGGCACGTAAATTTATCCTTGTTACCGTCAATAGCGTGAATATTACCGACTCCATTAGCTGCCATACAGCCCAAAACCATTATCGAAGCTCCACCATGTTTTACATTTGGACGAAGATTCTTCAAATTCAACTCTTCATTCTTCTTTTTTCATACTCGAACCTTCCCATCCAATCCAAAAGCATTGAATTTGCTTTCATCAGCAAATATAACGGTATTCCAGAAGTCTGAGCCATGCGAATAGTACCGAGTCGCAAATTCTAACCGACGTTTCTGATTGTTCGCACTTATTAACGGTTTTACTTGTGGGGAGCGACTGTTAAATCCATGTTTCCTTAGGACAATTCTTATTGTTTCGTCAAAGACGTTGATACCCAAGGCCTTTTCAACGTGTACGGGACTTTTCGGCACACTAAGCGTAGGATTTTCTCGGATAAAGTCTACTATCCACCGTTCATCATGATCAGAAAACGCTTTTTGGGCTTTTTCGAACCTTATTGCCGATGCGATCGTCTTTTAATCGTTCAATTATATGTTGTACAGTTGACGCACTCTTGTTGACAATCTTTGCTATTTCGCGTTTACTTTTCCCGAGCTTTAAATGATGGATTACCAGCTCGCGTTTTTCGTATGTCGTATGGCGACCCATTTCGAAAAAACACTTGCTCAAAACGATCAATGTGCAACAGGTGACTGCACCCGGTGAAAGACTAAAGTCAACTAAGGAAATGTCAAATACATGTCAACAGCTGATGAAATAAGTAGAATGGAATGTGTTATTGCGCTCAGGCAGGGACAAAAATCATTTCAGTATTTTCACCAAATCCAAGAGATGAAAGCCCCTCCAATGTAAGCACGTTTTGGCACTTTATAACCACTTTAATTATCTTTAACTTGAAACAAAGAAGACCAAGTTAAAAGCTGTGCATATGGTCATTTCCGCTATGACGCCCCGTATCTGAAAATTTAACCAAGAGAAATAACTTTACACTTCGAAGTTTCACTAGTCTATCCCTATGTGTTATCGTGCTCAGGCAGGGACAAAAATAATTCCATTTTTTTCAACAAATGCAAGTGATGAAATCCCCTTCAATGTAAGCACGCTGGCACTTTATAATCACTTTAATTATCTTTAAACTTCGAAATTTCACTAGTCTTTCCCTATGTGTTATCGTGCTTAGGCAGGGACAAAAATCATTTCAATTTGACACGACCGTCTTCTGTAGCGCAATCCATTCCCTTGCCCATCCGTGTGCCTCGGCAGTTCAAACTCGACTCCCCCGAAATCACAAATTCCACGGATGCATTCTCATCTTATCAGCTGACACCTGTACATTTCGCTTATGTAATATTACATTTATATGTTTGGGTTGCGTCTCGACTTTGCCTGTATAAGGCGCCCCATTCACGTTCAATATTATTGCGCAATATTTATGATTGCACAATATTATTGAACGTCTAGGGACGATATTGACGCTTGCACAATAATTGAACTGAGTATTGAGCAAGCTTAAATTTTATTACACAATATTATTTATTGCGCCGTGTGTGTGGGATATTATGCAATGATTGCGCAATATTTTTCAGTTCAACGTGTTAATATTGCACGTTCAGAACGTGTTAATATTGCACAATAAAAATATTGCACAATAAAAATATTGCGCAATATTATTGAACGTGAATGGGTCGCCTGATGTTGTTCGTTACAGGTTTTTTTTTTGTTTCTCCGTAAACACACACACAAAAGCTGTTCATATCACCAGCTGATACAACAATTCCGGATTGTTAAAACTTATTTTTCGTTACCAGGAAAATCTCAGATAAGAGTTACAGTTTACGCTACCGTCAGAAATGTATTCGAATGCATTTTAGGTAATGCACCATTTGCCCTGCACTAAGTCAGGGGTTCCACATCCTAAATTGTAATGGGCAGATTCAAATTTTTAACAAAAACCAAAATTTAACTGTAGTAGGGAAATTTTAACTAAACTAAAGAAATTAAAAATGAAGTAAAGAAATTTAAATCAACTGAAGAAAATGTACATGCAGTGAACAAATTCACATGAAGGAAATAAATAAAAATTTTAAATAGTAATGAAAAATTAAATTTTATAGAAAAGATAATTAACGGAGAACATTTAAATTTTAATAAAGAGGAAAATTGATATGTGGTTACATTAAATAATAATAATAAGAAGAAAACTATTCTACAAATTACAATTACAGGGGAAATAAATTCCATAATTTTATTTAAATCTAACATTATAATTCGGATAGGAGCTAGGAGGGTTTTTGAGCAGTTTGCTAGTATAATTGCTCGATTACTAAATGCTCTTTAATACTTTTGTCAGAAGCTTCATCCATAATAAGAACAAAAAATTCGCAGCTTCTGATTTCTCTTAGCTTATCTTGCAAAATCTTTTGTACGGGTATTTTGGTGATTTTATTTTGAATCTGGGGTGATATACAGTTTTTCTTTCTATTCAGAACTGGAATCAGAGAGAAGCTTTAATAGAGTATTAATCTTTAATACATATTCATGTGCTTTTCTCCAACTAGGTAAACCACATTCTTCAGTTACGAGTTCCGAGCCTGCCCTTCGAGCAGCATCCACCTGATTTGCTTATAACAAGTTATCTCTGAGGGCCACTTTACAAGGTAAGCAAACCATACTTTTGGTTACAATATTGTAGTGCAGTTATGGAAATTCTTTGTACCACTTTTTCTGAGAAAGGTGGTTTCTGCGCCCGTCAAAAAAAGGTGGGATGTGTTTAGGGGACGGCTGATAACATGTTTTACACAGGTAACTTGTAAGAAAAGTTGTAGATTTCTAGCAAAATTAATCTTATGATTGCAGACCAAATGGCAATACTAGTGACAAAAACTATTAACCTTTCCAATAATCGTCTCCAGGTCCAGCCTCAACCATTGATTCACCCTACTCAGGAACTTAACCCCATATGCTCCCATTGTCATTATTGGAATCGGTAGTGGCAACATTGGAATTGAAGTTCAACATTGCATCATTAGTATCAAACGAAGAAGAATGGACATAGAAATTATATGATTCATACCCTCCCAAATTAATACAAAAGTGTATATGAAAACATTTAAAAAAATTAAATGAATTCATTGTTTGTGTTTGTTTTAAATTTATGTTTCTCACCTACCGCTTAATCTTAAGGGTATTTCAGGTTCAACATCAATATTTCCGCAGCAAGCTGGCACTGCATCGATATCGCTAGGGACTAAATCCTCTGTAGCTTTTTCGGAATCCTAATCAGTATACAGGATTATTCTTAAATTAAGACATGCAGAAATCAATACCACTAGGGATGGGGACTTCTGTGTTTCAGGCAGAAGTGTTTGCTATACTAGACGTAATGCTATGAATCAAGGACAATAGATGGAAAGGGAGGCAACTTAACATTTGCAGTGATAGCTAGGTGGCACTGCATACCCTCTCTTGATGGAAACTAACATCAAAAATCGTCCATGAATGCTTAAATGAACTAAACTCTGCTGGGAGACGCAACTCGCTCGGGCTTTTCTCGGTTCCAGGGAAAAGATGGTACGAAGGCAATGAGAAATCTGACGCTTTAGCCAAACAGGGCTCTGAAATCATATACTACAGCACGGAATTCTGTATAGGAGCCCCCAGCTCTCATATCATTCACTAGATAAACTGCTGGCTGAAGGCACAGCCAGGGGGGTCTTGGAAGGGACATGATGGCTATAGACTAAGTAAATCCTTACCAAAGAGCCAAATCAGAGGTTAACAGATTTTCTACTTAAATTAAGTTGAAAAGAGTGTAGAATGCTGGTTAGACTGGTTACAAGGCACAATTCCCTATGTGCTCATCTGCAGAGAATAGGTATTGTTCGAGGCCTTATCTACCAACGGTGCTTAGAAAAGGGTGAAACAACCATGACCGATATATGTGAATACCCGATCTATGCAACGCTGCAAATATTTTGTGTCACAGCAATGAGCTGGAATATGCTCACGGATGAAAGCCTAGTGGATTTACTTTGTAACTATAAAATAGCGAATAGGGTCTGATAGATGGGGTTGTCAAGTGCAATGGACCAAGGTCTAAGCGCGAAAAATCGAGTGAAACAGTCATCTAGCCCCAATATAAAACAAACAAACTGATGAGGTGGAAATTCTCCTCTCACGGAACGACAAACTAATAACAATTTGCAAAAAGTTCTATTGAATAATTTTTGGGCAACGTAAGGAGAATTCTTGTGCATTAAATATGTAGAATTTATGTATGATCCACTCTATTTTATGGCTCCTATAAATCTAGAAAATCAGTCGAAAATATAAATTCTGACTACAAAGATGATAGAACTTCCCTTCCTTCTTCAAGGAGCAATAATAAACGTTTAATATTCGAAAATTGAAATAAATTAGCAACATTCCTAAAAATAATACAAACGAATCAAACACGAATCCTTCTGATTCTATCTCCCATTATTGTCTCAAATTATTTATAATTGCTTTCAATAAATTCCGCTATCTGTTACAAATTGAGACTTCTCCAGGATGATTGACTTGATGAAAAAAGTTAGCTAAGTAAATTAATATTCATTAGATCTATCACATCTTAAGGAGATATCACTTGCAAAAAGTCTTAGCCGACTCACGTGCAAGACGGTGTGGGACAATTATTTTATGCAAATCGAGCGCCGAGAAGTGAACATCTTAACCTACCGGGACTTTGGAGTAATTTGTTTTAATCAACCCCTGAGTAATTACTTTTCGACTTTGACAAAGTTCTCTCCATTAGACCATGCTGTGTTGAGCTATTGAAATCTGCAGCAAAACCACGTTGTAAACTTCCAAGAACATCGAATCGTGTTATTAACAAGGATTAAGGATATGATAGGGATATGTAAATGAAATTATTAAATTAAATTGGGACTTGCTGTTGAACGGGCGGACTTGAGAAGTTATTTTCATTAAAGTACGAGTAGATACAATGTCTTCTCATGCTCTTAAGGATATTAAGATGATGCGACAAAGTTATATCATATGGAATGTGGGACTCGTTAATAGAATTTCTCTTTGAGAGCAGTGAACTCGATTCTGCATGAAAGTAAGTTTTAATAGTTCTTATTTATTACAATCTTACTACCAGAGAAGATTCTCCACTATGTGCAACATGAAGTTCCACCAACCACGTCAATTTAAATTAAATCGTTTGTCTTGCATGGACATAAAGAAAATTCGCAATAATATCCCTTGACACCTGTAAGACATTTCCACAACAACATCGTTCCTGCTCAGCAACTGGTGAACAAGTTTGTGATAAATGTAACACATGCCGTGAACATTTATTGAAACTCTAAACGGATATTTGGCCATAAATCTAACGCCAAAGTCACAAGACAGGAGAATCTGCCGTCCATAAATCCTTATCGTGGCATGGCTCCATATGTGCTTTCTATTTTCTCAATTTTCCCTTGGAAAATATGTTACTCTCGGAATGTTAGTGTAGGAGTTAGGGACGAAGGCTTCCGCACTGGGAAATAGCGACTTTGACGAGCAGGGTAAGAAGCTTCAGAGTATTTTGAGAAGCAAATTGATGTCTTTCAATTGCAAATTAACAAAATTACGGGAATTAGAAGTGCCCGTCATTAGGGTGAGTTCAATGTGCCAATTTATTGTGCAACTGGCAAATTAGATTTATCCTTTCTGCGGCCTCGGCAGATATGAATTGCCTCACAAAAGGAGATCAAATTGAGCAGTGCGACCCGTTGTGAGTGTACGAATATAAGGGATGAAATGTTCACATAAGGGTAATGTTAGTTGAGAGCCATAGAGCTTCACATGAGGGTTGCATGTGTGTACAGTTAGGCAAATGTTTATAGTACACAGTTAAGCCAGAAAAATATTGAAAAATTTTGATATCTATCATTTAAAAATTTGCCGAAGCCACTAGAAGAAAATTAAATTAATAAAACCAAGAACAATTTGAACATAATTTTACAATCTTTCGTTTAGGATTTCCTGCAGCAGAAAATTATAACCAAAGCATTTTTAATCAGCGTCACTGTAGGTACTACGAGTATACTTGTAGTGCTAAATGAAGTTTACGCTGCTCAATTGTGGCTCTAAATTATCGATGGGGAGAACAATTCTATGGTGCTGATGTTGCCATCATATTGAGGCGTGTTTCAATAATTCACCCTCGATTTATTTTAAATATTTATACTCGCAATATTTTTTCGGCAACACTAGCCCCCACCTCCGAGAACGTGTGTTCAAAAAAGATTCACTTCAGGTACAATTCTGCTTGGCACATTGACAGGACTGCGGACAAATAGCGTAACCAAAGAGATTTCCTAGAACAGAGAAAAACTTCTAAGAGTTTTTTCGTCTACTATCCAATTTTCGCTCCCGTTCGTGCCAAAGCAATTGCATTAAAATACACTTGAGGTGAACATAAATGTGAATTTATTATTGGCATATTGCCATAAATCATTGAAAACCGCCTTCGCCTCTGGCATTGGGGATTGAAAAAGAGGGTTGAATTTTCACATATTCGTTTCGAAATTTTCCTGATTTTCGCGTTTTTTTTTACCACCAAAGCGGAAAAGGTTGGCGTTGCGAAAAAAAAAACTTTCACGTATTCCTTTGAATTGAGTTGAGGTCTAATAACGGTCCTTTCAAGATGTAATGCATTTGATTTTGTATTCCATGGGGGATGTGGATTATAGTTTTTACCAAATGGTGTCTTTGTTCGAATTGGAATCATGGTTTGAGAATATCAAGCTTTGAGCGTACAGAGGAGAAAAATTTACAAATTTTGTGGTCCATTTACTGTTTTGACTAAAGTGAAAAAATTAGAAGCAGAGCACCCTGTGAAGGTGACGGACTTGTCTGTTAAGCAAATACTCCTCCCAAGTGTGAAGGCAATAGCATACAGTATATGTAGGCCGACATGCAAACATATTTCTTGATATGGGCAGAGAAACTAAGCCGTAACACATTACATATTCCTTAATCATATTTAAAGACATAACAATTTTTAATCATTTTTAAAATATTAAAAGTCTTAATCATCTTCAATTATTTCTAAAATATTAAAATCTGTACTATCTTGTGAATTGCTTACAATACATAATTTTTTTGGAAAAATAATTACTGAAAATAATTATATTTAAAATTTATGAAGAAAAAAATATAAGCAAGTGGTTTTGCAAGAGAACTGGTCAGTCTTCTCCTATTCCTCTAACGGGTAGGGATCCGCAACGTTGATGGGCTATTCATAAAAATGGGCTAGCCATCGGGCGAGCTTCTTTTTACATTGTTGCTTTAGGGGCGCTTAACTGGAATGATTGGCCTTCCACTTTTTCTGCATCACCAAGTCATCAGTTAGATCCTTGATCTGGTTGAAAAGGGTGCGAGGGGGCATCACTACCACCCATCAAATAGGGTCTTATTTTGCATGGTGTCAGACCTAGATCGATACTTTTAATTACTCAAATATAAGCGAGAAAAAGGTTCAAATAAGGTTCACTCGCATTGACTTTACTCTTTACATTAAAATTTTTTTGATATATATACAAGTATATATATATATATATATATATATATATATATATATATATATATATATATATGTATATATATATATATATATATATATATATATATATATATATATATATATATATATTGTCGCGTGTTATTGGTTCGCGGCCTATAATTTTAACGTTCCGGGAAAGTGAAAACGCAATGTCTTTTAATTTAAGTTAAAAGAGTTTATTTAATAATAATCGGTTAACACTTTCACTAATTTTAATTTTCACTTTTAAGATTCTAACACTTGTCCATAAATTTACTATCACAATTGTCTTCTAAATCACTTCACTATTACGAAAATCACTTTCCACATACTATCGCAGTTCTTATCGCGGTCGAATGAATGATGATGCCCCCCATTCATTCAGCTCGCCTTTATATAGGGTCTCTACCTATTCACCCATTTCTCGTTTATTGGCGAATGTTCTACCGAGAGGTACCTGGTAGATTCGAGCAAATTCATGAATGGAGTGACGTCACTTGCAGATGTTGATCATGCTTGTTGGGTTCTCGTGGTTTCGAGTGAATTCGTGTTCTTCATTGTTGTGAAAACAATTGCGACAGTAGCTCGCAGAATTATTTGTACATGTAACAATATATATATATATATATATATATATATATATATATATATATATATATATATATATATATATATATATATATATATATATATATATATACTACTGTGACCAAAAAATAAGGTGACTTTGTAATGAATCATGCGACGCCGCTGGTGACACTACCAACACACTTTGCTGCTAGGTGGCTTGTCATTTTACGTTGGTTGTGACCAGTGCACATCCCACGTCTATTTAGTCGTGGGATACCAACAGAGATTGACAGCCACATGGCAGTGAATTGAAGTGTAGAGGTAGTGGCCGCCACGCATAAGGAGTTTTAAGGAGTTTTGGGCGACAGCGAACGATTAAACAGAACGAACGGTGCACAAATACGAAGTGGTCGCATCGCTAACAGCTGTTCGTGTTCAGTACTCAGAACTTGCTCCACGGTCGATTCGTCCCGAAAACTGTTTTAATCCTCTCGAAACAGCGTTGGAAACTTGAGTGCAAAACAAAAAAGTGGACTGTGCGCTACGAATGGTGCCGTTTATTATGTGCTACGCCACCGGCACCGATGAACAGCGGGCTATTGCTCAGTTTGCAGCAGCAGCACCAGCAGCAACATCCACTCAATTACTTAATTACAGCAGCCGCTGCAGGAGATATTCCACAACTTTTCAACCAGATGGAAAACTCATCAGCGTAACCATTATAGAAAATACAATTCCAACCAATCAGAACTGTAGTGGTGGCGTAAACACTGAAAACGAGGATGCTCGGGAAAAGCGCACAAATTGCATAAAAATCGTTAAAGATGAAATCTTTGAGAATCCTCTGCTGCCAATATCAATAGCCGAGCCCAGTATTACACTTATGGAAACGGAAGAAGTGAAGTAAGTATGCGACACGATAGATTTCCCACTTTTTGGTCAGTTACTTACTTACTTTCAATCTATTAATATAAAGCCTAAGCTGTATTTTGCATTTATCTTTGTGAGAATGAGGTTGAAAGAAGTCATTCATTACAAGGAAACTTATTTCCAATTTTCTCGCAAAATATTGCAACAAAAGCACATTTCGTACAAAGAAAATTTCAAACTACTCGTACATGGCACAAATTTCTAAATTTCTTGGACATGTCTAAGATTCTGATCTCTTTAAAAAAACACAAACAATCATGCGAAGTATGAAGTATACATACGAGTATATATATTTACAAAGCAATACTTAATCGTATTTTTATTACGGAAATATTTTTAATAGACTAAAATTATTCGAAATGACATTATTCAATAATGAACCTAATTAAGAAAACTGTTTCTAAAACATTATGAATGGAATCGATATGAAAATCGAAAAAATATACAATAGTATTAAATATAAAAATAACACAAACAAACAAAAAACACAAACAAAAATGCAATAATTTTCTTTTTTAAGAGTAAACTCATTTTTGCTAATGTAATAGATATATGAAAACCGAAATTTACAATGTTGATATGTGCCTTTAAGAGTAAATTTAGATTAAGGTTTTCGTTTAAGTTAAACTCCTTGTTGAAAAAAATTATTTTTTTGTACTTTGTTTGATTATTAATACGAAATCAATGTACTTTTTACATAAACAATGTAATAGGAAACGCAAACATTTAAAATTTTGCGTTAAAAGTTGAACAAATGAGTAAAGTCAGGAGAAGAAAAATTAATTTAATTTTTTTATCAATTTTTTAATATATTTATAAGTTAAGGAAGCGTTGATTCGCATTTATAAAGGTTGTAACTAATTGCACAAAGCAAGAAAAGTTTTCTTAATATGTTGTCATGAGTATAAGTGAATTATTTATTTCTTACATTCAATTACGTAAAACAAAAATAACCCATGAAATATCCAGTAAATATTTTAAATTATAAATTAATTTACTAAATCTTTTCCCTGGCACCTTTCACTCCTTGTGATATCTTTTCCAGTCTGTCATAACGTATTCAGTTTATTAAACTATAAAATAAATCATTCAAACATTTGAATCATAAATACTCATTTGAAATGAATATTTACACTTTGTTGTTAATTAATAAAATCTAATTAACTAAAAAACTTCAAATATTAACTTCAAGGAACCTTCCCGTAACATACCTTCCATTTATTATAGTAAATCCTTCCCATTTGCTTCCCGCACCGTTGTAATCATTTGAATGAAAACATACTGATCACAACCCTATTGTACTTTGGAAACAAATCGGCCTGATTAATTAATGTAGAAAGCAAAATAGGTCTGAAAAATCTATCCAACATAAGTAATTTAATCTTCTCGACTATCTAAACGGCCAAACTGCTCTTTGATAATTTTGAAAAAAAAACAATCGGCAATGATATAAAAATTAATAAATAATTAAATTCCAATTGTCACTATTCTTTTTTTTCGGATTAAACATTTTTAATTTTGAGCTTTCATCTTTTTACGCCCTACAAAATTCACTTCACTCACAATAAGAATCTTCAATAAAATTAAACTTAAATGTATTACATAAATAAACTAAATGCAAACAAATCAGTACAAGTTGCATATAAAAATCATAAATTTAAAATAAACTACATTAATAATTTAGAATTCTTAATATCATATTTATATTTATAAATAAACATTTAAATAACAAAATGAATTGCTAACCTAAACAACGACTTTCCTTTCCAGTGGTTCTTCTTTTCAGCGGGAAGTGAGGTGCAGGGTAGGTATACCGTCGCGAGGGTAGGGTTTGAGAAAATCCGCTGAGGTCGGTTTCGCGTTGCGCGCGGTACGCAGTACCTTAGTTGATTTTGATTTTTCTTTAGCGTAGCTTTTTTCGGAATTACGTTAACGTAGTGTATTTTTCGGTACTGCGTCGGAAATTCGGGAACGCGAAGTAAAGATTAGATCTTTGTCTTTTGACTGGTTATAGGAAGAAATACGGAGTAACGTAAAGTAGGTTTCCTCTCCGTATGGTTTTGTTTTGTAACGCGTTTGAAAACGGGCATGTATAGGTGGCTGAATATTGTAAATGAGCGTAACCCATTCGGAGACCCGCGACCGAAATCCTCTCCGATCTAGCTGGCCGACAAGCAGCCACCGCGTGTATGGGTTGCGGTGCACGGATTGGTTGACCGGCGGGTACCATCCGTTGGCACTACTCAGACTTCACGTCTAGAACCGATGAGAGGTCGGTTCCGCGTTCGGACGTAGACATAAAATCATTACAACTTTTGAAATTAACTGCGCGCGTCGAAGGATTTGGAGAATTATTTTTATTTTAGGCTGGTAGTACTGTCAGTGACGTCTATGTCAAATTTACATATTCATTAGTGCTTGAGATACGCGTCGTTTTGTGAGCTGCTAAAAGTGAGTGTTTCGTTTTTTGCGATGTCGAAATTTGTTGAATTTGCATTAAATTTTGTTTGCGGAATCAATTTTCTGCTGCGGATACGTTGAGGATGGTGCAAAAAGCCTTTGGTGATGAGGCTATGTCTAAAAAAATGTTTACAAGCGGTATAATGAGTTCCAAGCCGGCCGTGAATGTGTCGAAGACGGAGAGCGTCCTGGGTGACCATTAACCTCTTCTCTTCTTCGATTATCGTGGTGTTGTGCACTATGAATTTCTTCCGCCACGCCAAACAATTGTAGTAACCGAGGAGCTATGGCTCTAAAAGCAGCGCTGACACAGGCACACAGCACGAACGCAATTTAACAAGGATTCAGTCGATTCAGTCACCTTCCCCATCGCAACACTCGCTCTTTTTTCGCATGAAAAATAAGTGAAAAAATTTATTTTGTACTTAACACCCGGGAAACAAAATTCTAAAACTGTTTAAAATTTTAATGTGTAGTGATTTTATTTCAATATCTTTTGAATATAATTTAACTAATTGCGGTGTAACGCGGTATGCAAATGCTTAGAACGAAACGGTTAACCCCTTAAATTATATGAACGATAAAATCATTGTATCATTTAAACCCCACAAAATTTGTCAAATTTTACCCATTCCAACCATAATATTAATTAAAAATTGTTTTGTTTGTCGGTAATTAACGCGTGCCTGTCTTATTCTTTCGATTTATTTCCCCCTTAATTACGCCTAATAATTATAAACATAAATTGCTTTCAATTGAAAACTTAATCGAATCTACAAAAAGACGATTTAGAATTTTAAAAACAACCGAAACGAGTGTGCATTATCACCACCGCGTGTTCACCCATAGATGGCACTATTAAACGAAACTTTTGCTGTTTCGTTGCTCGATGGCTCGGCCCCGCCATTTAGTTCGTGAGTTGCACAAAATCCTCGTGAGAGGAACATAGGAAAGTACGCGTGGTGGCCATTTTAGTGTCGTTAGTAAATCGTGATTGTAGTCTTGTTATAAAATTGTGAAGTTATAGTGAAAATAGTTACATCAGCGAAGGAAACCTTTTAAAACCACAATAGAATCGTGGTGGATGTAAGTTAAACCTAATTTTCAAAGCACAAAGCATTACAATAACGAATAATTGAATAAGTTGATGTTTTTGTTTATGCTTTATAATTCTGTTGAATTGTGGGAGATATCCTCCTTAGTTGCCAAAATTGATGCTGAATTGTGAAAACGCGGTTCTCTGGTAAATGTCAATTTGAATAAGTTGCCTGGAAAAAAATATTTTTTTGGACATTTTTGTATAAATCAAATCGCGTTTAATGAAAATATACATATTAAAAATAATAGTAATGATTTATTAAAAAAAAAATTAAATAATTTTATTATATATAGAGGGAATGTATAATGTTGCTTGAAGGAAATAAAAATAAAAAAATCATGAATTAAACGGTAAAAAACCGGTCTTTTCCTTCCGGTCTTTTCCAATCGGGTATAGGACCCGGTACGGTGGCAGGCTTCCACCCCAAAATATGAGCCAGCCGCCGGGTACAGATTAATTCCTTCTATTGTTTCAGGTGACTTTATGGGTTGAGTGGCCCAAGCCAAGTGCCTTTTTATGGCATAGAGTTATGCAATTCAATTGTATAATTCTATGACATAAATTGGTCACCGGGGTACTCCCCTTCTGATGGGAAAGTTCATATAATTCAAGTTGTATGAGTTTTCCACTCAGAAGAGGAATACCTGGCCACTTCAACAAGTTAACATTGGATTTATTCCGGTTGGGTGGGTATGAAGGGGCTCCACCACCACCCGGTTGCCCCTCTTTCATTTGTGGGCCCTGAATTTATTTGGGTAAAGACGAGGTCACCCCAAGTTCGCCTTTCTTGTCAGGTTGCACTTGTTCTCGTAACAAGTCATAATTCCTTCGTGGAGGTTATCTACAATCTTGCGACTTCGGTCGTCTTCTTCTGATCTCTGCAAGCAATTCGTGAATGCGAAATGTTTTGTAGTGAGTCCTCGTGCCGGGGAAATGAACCCGCCCCACGACACCGCAATGCTAGCCTGCCAGCGCATTCACGCGTCTCCGGACGAGGGCATTCTCGGCAGGAACCAACACCTTCCTCTGCCGAGGCAGCAGAACATCGCTGCAGTCCTTCACGGACTTTATGGAAACTATTATTCACTACACAGTCAACAAGGAATATTATTTGAACGTTATGCGTCATTTGCGTAACGCTATCCGCCTAAAAGGCCGGAATTGTGGAAAGACAATTCTTGGGTTTTACACCACGATAATGCACTATTCCATACTGCACTCGTAATTCGTGATCATTCCGCCAACAACTCAACTCATATCGTTCCGCATCCACCGTATTCACCTGATCTGGCGCCGTGCAACTTCTGGCTGATCAGCAAGCTCAAAAGACCGCTCCGGGACACCGTTTTGATACGATAGAGGAGCTTCAAGCCGCAGCGAAGACGGAACTGAAGGCCATCCCGGAAACGACGCGTATCTCAAACACTAATGAATATTTTGACATAGATGTCACTGACAGTACTAACAACCTAAAAAAAAATAATTCTCCAAATCCTTGGACGCGCGCAGTTTAAATTCAAATATCGCCTTATTTTTTGGTCACAGTAGTATATATGTATATATAATAATATTCTAATCAAACTATAAGCAATAATAACGTTTGTTTGGCAATTAATTCTTGATGTGAAAATTCATACATATGAAGAGAAAAATTGTTGATTTACTGAAAACTCATTTCAATCGAGCCCACTTAATTTATTTTTCGAAAATATACAAAGGTTGGCATGCATGAACCAGATATAGGGAATAAAGTATATTGCTTGTCTTCTTCTACCCCAAATGACGTTAACTTCACTAATTTAACTTTTTTCCAAACGACTTGTTAAACGTTAATTTTATGAGCTGCAACTCCCTAAGTCTTAGCAGTCCAACAATGAAATTACCACGAAGAAAAGAATATCCGTGTATATGCACGTCCTTCCTTCTATTCTTGCTCGACTTTTGCTTTGGGTAAGGAATTAAGAGAATAAGAGGCAGAAAGTTGAAAAATGTAGATTCCTTATCTAATTTGAAATTTTATGTAAATTCCGAGTTTTTACGAGTGTTCTTATTTTTAATTATAAGCAGACCATTAATTTCTTTTACAAGCTAAAAATGAATCAAGTGTAGAATGAGCAGGCAGAGACAATTTATTTTCTGATGCAAAAGCGTTTTAGGTGTTAAATTGCATTCTTTGTAGAAAGCGCGGATAAAGAAAATATTCTACACCGTTTCTTCGTTTAGCATAGTTTGCAGGGTTATATTTCAATATCTTAATAACTGGTGAATGTTTTTCCGCCTGGCTCATGCCAGAGAAATGCGATTCTTTTTAAAATAACGTTTTTATAAATTCTTTATTTGATCTTACAAATGCAATTACTTAGCACCTCTTCAAGGAGCCCACATGCATAATTGTGCCTAGTTAGATGTGTTTTGATGTTAGCTTTGTGTTTTGTTAGGCTCTGGACGTTTAACTACAAAATTTCAAATATTTGGTTTGAGTATATGGTCATGGCTTTAGCCTGCGAGATGGAGCGCACCTGGAGTCCATATCTTCCCATTTTATCGTCCTACAAAAACTTGTAAAAACTGTGTAAAATAGACACAGATACATATATCTAAAAAAGTTAATGCAAAGATAAATACGTAAATAAACAAATGTCTAAATAAATAAATACATGCATAAAAAAATAAGTATCTGAAAAAGTAAGCTCGTACATAAATATTTGCTGGCGCGGTTGAAAGATAATAGGAGGTTTTTGAAATCCTCGATGATTTTTTGTGTTTCGGGAGTTTTGTGTGGGTTTGAACTTATGGGCTTTGGTTCCAATTATTTGTTTCCCGCAACTGAGAAAACGTTATTTCTGGGTGTTTGGATGGGGCGCGTGTCTTTGGGACGAGCGGCTACAATCTTCGCATACGTGTGTTTCATTCTTCTCGCTACGTCATGGCTGTAGACATTGAAAAAATGTACCGCTGAGTGTGGGTCAGTGAAGAAGATATGAACTTTCAGCGCATATTCTGGCATTTTAAGCCAGAATATCCTATCCAATACTATCAATTAAAAACTTGCGCATACGAAACATCGAGTGCACTATTCTTTGCCATCAGAACACTCCGTAAACTGAGAAAGGATGAACGATCAAGGTCTCCTGAAGTTACTGAAATCATACTTAGAGATTTTTAGCTGCTGACGTGCTAACAGGTACAGGAGAGATGGACACGCTTCTGAAACTGCAAAATGATTTACGACACGTAATGCAAGGTGGAGGATTTTCACCTTCACAAATGGACATCAAATCATCCTGAACTGCTGAAACTTACTCCACTCAAAGACCAAAAGACACAAACATCATTTGATATCAGCCTCAAAAGAGCCGTAAAAAACTGGGACTGCAATGCCATCCTGAAGAAGATCACTATACCTTCTCAATTAATAGAAGTATTTCTCTAAGGATCATAAAACGCACATCCCGTCCGAGGTATTTAAACTTTTTTACCCATTAGGCTGGATATATCCATGCATAGTAATCGGAAAAATCACAGTATAGAAACTATCGCTTATGAAGTGTGACTGGGACAATATAATAATAGAAGAAGATATACAGGGTTGGCTCACCGTACATAAACAACAAACAGCTTTAAATAAACTAAAAATTCCACAGTGGATCAGCTACTCCACCTAAAACCAGATTGAGCAACATGATTTGATCTTGCGTATATAGGTGTTTTTCCAAAGGACATATTGAACTTGACTCAATGGTTGCATGGGCCAAGCTGTCTTAAAACGTTTACTGTCAATTTTTTGTATCCCACAGAAATGCATCACGTTACATTGGCAATTGACACAACTATAATAGAGCCGGAAATTCTACAACGTTTCTCATGTATAAAAAAAAAACTGAAAAGAGTCGTTGCTTTATCACAACGAATTAAGCAATTATGCAATTATAATTATGTATTAACACAGAAACCACTTCTGAAACGAACTGGGGATCTCACAAAAGAAGAATTGGACAATGCAGAAATGCTCTGGATTCATTAAGCACAAGTCCATACACTTCATGAAGATATACGACATCTGCAATGATCAAACAGTGTATCAGGTACAAGTAACCTACGAGCTCTAGTCCCATGGCTCGACACAGATGGTATCTTAAGAGTGGGTGGACAAATCTATCACGCGCTCATTAGTGAAGAAGCCAAACATCGTGCCATAATAGCGAAAGGGGCCTTAGTAGAGCTCTTCATCAAAACGCTTAAAATATTGGATAATCTCTGGCTGCATGTCAACACGTGGCGTTCTCAAGAAATGGTTACCGTGCTTCAAGATGGCGGCTAAGCCAAATGAGCAGCTTATGGGTAACTTGCCACCATCTAGAGCCAGTTGTGACAAATCCTTCATGAAGACAGGTGCAGAATATGTAGATCCAATCAACATACATTGAAGTTCAGGATGCATATCAAAGACCGTTAAAGCATATGTGCCCATATCCATCTGTATGGCCACTAAAGCTCTTCACCTCAAGCTGGCACCCAATTTGTCTACACCAACTTGCTTAGCGGTCATTCGGAGATAAACAGCTAGAAAAAGCAAATGTTGTACACGTTACAGTGACTGTGGCGCAAGAAGGTATTGAAACGAAGTTCATCCCTCCTGGCAACCCACACTTTTAGGGTCTCTGATAAGCAGGTGTCCAGTCAATGAAAGGACATCTTTATAGGACAATTGACCAGCAAATTTTAACAATAGAAAAATTCAACACACTTCTTACTCAAATAGAAGCATTTTTGAATTCCAGACTTCTGACTCATATAAGTTTTGATCCGTCTGATGTAAATACCTTACCACTAGGCCATTTTTTTACTGGAACTAACTGATTTGAAATCAAAAGCGATCCCAGTGAGAGTAATGCTACTTTGCTCAAAAGATGGTTGCTGGTACGATACATGAAGCATTCGTCTAAAATAAAGACCGAAATGGCTCAATCCTCAACAAAATGGCAAAGAAGGTGAGATTGCGTTAGTTAAAACTGCTAACATACGATGCGATTGCTTCTGGCAAAAGTAGTTGCGACTCATCCTAGAGAGGACGGTTTATTGCGAGTGGTAACCTTAAAACTCAATGAAAAGTTCACTAAACGAGCAATAACTAAGGTGTGCATTCTTCCTCTTAATCACAAAAATAACCAACCATTAAGTCCAGTAACAGCTGAAGCACCCTCACCGCCAGCTATTACCAAACCGATTAACCTCCAACATCCATTACTCCAAATAAGCGAAGTCTGTAAGAAAAGAGTCGAGTTGAACCAAAGCGAAAGAAATCAAGATCAAACGCAATGACTCAAGCGACCGGTCTATTTTCAACTCTATCAGAACTAGGAATGTGTGTGTCTGCAAACTCAGCTACAGTCAGCATTTTTCGGTGGATTATACATCGAGCATATTGGAGCAGCTAGCTCGGCCCACATTTACCCTGCTGTAGCCCACATTTTCCCTGCGGTAGCAGGGGATGCTAGCCAACAGGAATACTCTTGGTGGCTAGCATTCTTTGGGGAGTTCCGCCCCCACGCACCCGAGGAAACTCCCGCGGGGGGAATGCCGGTCGACAAGAGTACTCTTTGAGGCTAACATTCTTTGGAGAGTCCATCCCCATGGACCCGAGGATATGGGGGCTGCCATGAGGCTCCCTCCTGGGATGACAGGTAATGACCCCGATTCGATCTGGACTATGCGTTGGACAACGAACTGGAATTGATGCTTGGGCTGGCGGAAATGATGGTTTGGACCTAGTTGCTTTGTACAGTAGCGCCGAGGAGACACTTGTGTGTGAACGGCTCCAATTCAGCTATCATACCGTCTCCATCCCGCTAAAACCTTGGCAGGCCTCAGAGTACGTTCAAAGTTCGCGCCATTGGGTTGGTGGTGTAGGTTCGATGGACTCCCGATATGCGCTGATTTGGCTCTGAGCACTTGTCCCCATAGGGGCTTGTGCCAACCCTCGTATGGCCTCCCTGCTCTGCAAAAATAACCATGGGACCAAAAAGGCGACTACACATGAACGGACATAGTGGCTCCGAGGGGGGACCCAACAAAACTGTAGCAACTTAAAAAGATCAAAAAGCTCAAAAAAAGAAATAAAAAATAATATCAACGGCAACGCAACCAGCGGTTGCAGCCACGATGTTAACAGTACATCAAGAGCGGTACTAACGATGACAAAAACGCCGAATAATAATGCAACGACACTGAAGACGGACGAAAAACGGAGATTAGTAGACTGTCTGGTTCAGACTGAGATTCCTGCGGTATTCGTGCACAGCAAAAAAATGATGCGAACGCCAGAGCGTCTTATAAAGGAAAGGCGGGAAACTCTGCAGGACGCTTCAGGTGTTCGAGCGGTGGAAGAAAATATAAAGAACAACGAGAACTCAATAGTCACTGCTGCGATCGTTACCGAAGTGACCGATGCAAGGGTCGTAAATCCCAGCATAATAAAGAATCATCCTGACGCCAACGAGGAGATTATGCCAGGGGCAGGAACGAGTGACCAGATAATTGAAGCGACGTTGTGTGATTGCATCGCCAACGTCGTAAATGTGGCGGACGTACTGTATTCGGAAACGGAAAGTGCCAACCTCTCCACAGGATGTCCCAAAGTACAATTGCTGCCCAGCGACATGAAGAAGAAAGACTATTCCGAAAAGCTTGAGATGTTCTGAAAAGAACACAATCTGTGTGTGACTCCCCAAAAACCAACAAAGCAGTAAAGATTAGGCTCCTTGAACTAGAGGAGCTCCTAGACCGTATAGGGCATTATTGGAGGAGCTGGTTAAAGGCCGAAGATGGGCAGAAGACTGAAGAAGTGCCGGGGGCGAAATCTTAACGCCACATACAGAAAGCTTCACCATTAAAAATAAATAAAAGAATGGCGTCTAGCCCAATTAAAGGAGATCGGTATAAAAGAAGGAAGGAAGAGGCACTTGATTCAGACAGTGCTTACAAAAGGAGCGAAGGAAGCCGCAAAGAAACTCCTTCAAAAAGGGCCAGAAAGTAAAGTTCACACGGACGCCCAACAAGAAAGAAGACCTGATGCAAAAAAGGAGAAACAGACGCCCCGACGAAGATCCCGGTAGCAGGTACTGCTCGTAAAACCCCAAGATGGCCCCGATCCTACGCGGAGGTGCAGCGGGACATCAGGAAAAACGTAAGGCCCGAAGACACCAACACTGACACTAAAGCAGTACGATCAACGCGGTCGGGCCACACACTAGTCGAATTCGGAGCAGAGGCCGACAATAAGCAAGCATTCTGCGACGCAGTAAAGAAAGTCCTCGGTAAAAGCGCAGCTATAGCCCCGCTCGAGCCGAAGGCAGCGATCGAAATAAGAGACATTGACTGCATCACGGCTCTGGATGAGCTAAAAGCGGTCATCAAAAGGAAGCTCCTTAGCGTGGGAAGGATCAAAGCAAGACTGCCACCAAAAAACCATAGCGGATTACGCATGGCTATCATTGACTTGACCGAAAAGAACGCCGAACAATTCCTGAACAAGGGCAAAGTACGAATAGGGTGGGTTGTCTGTAGGATACGGCAAAGAGCAACGCCTCTTCAATGTTTCAAATGTCTTGGCTATGGTCACACCACACAAGTATGCAAAGAACTCGATAGGAGTTCCCTATGTTACAAATGCGGTGAAATGGGACATAAAAAGAAAGAGTGTACGAAGGAGGCACACTGTATTCTTTGCAAGGATGCTGATCTAAGACCTGACTTTGGATACGTCTTGGGATCTGGAAGATGCCGGGTTTTCCAGGAAGCCTTAGCCAAGGCAAAATCAGAACATAAGTGACCTGCATCCTGCAGCTAAACCTACTCCACGGTTCAACCGCCCACAATCTGCTTTTGTTTGTGAGAGACATGAAAGCCGACTTTCTGCTACTGAGTGAGCAACACCATGATAAAAGTCCTGCATAATGGTATCCTGACGAAACTGGTACTGCCGCCACCACTTTCTTTGGTGTGTACCTAATGTCGAACGAATCGATATCATCTTTCCAAGCCAAGCTTAATGCTCTGGAGGGCGCTGTCTCGAACACTGAGGGCAACGTTCTCGTTGGGCGAGACTTCAACGCTAAAGCAATCGAATGGGGCATGCCTCAAACAGATCCGCGGGGAAAACGAATCCTCGAAATAGCGGCCAGGACGGTGCTCGTCGTACTAAACTCAGCGTACTATACACCGATTTTCCGCCATATTGGCTGTGAGGGAACCATACTTGACGTGACATTCGCCTCGGAGTCCTTAGTACGGAGGAGACACAATTGGAAAGTATTAGAGGAATACTCAGCCAGTGATCATCAGTGCATTTTGCTTGAGATAAGTGATGTTGTCTCCTGACGTCCGTGCTCTAGGCTTTTTCCAACTGGATGGAGCATCGGAAGGATAGACGTTGAGAGATTTGTCGAGGTGCTCACAGCAGGTGAGCCGCTGCAGGGAGCTTTGGAGGGGATGGAAGCATTGGTAGCTCAAGACGTGGTGAATTCAACTATGAGCATCATTACGACTGCTTGCTGCGCTTCTATGCCCCATCGAAAACCTCGGCACAGCAAACCCCCAGTGTACTGTTGGTCGACTGAAATCGCTAAAGAGCAAAGGGATAGTCACAAGCTTCGACGTGAGGCTCAAGGGGTGCGGAACCGTGATGAGGTATGCAGCCGGGTGGTAGCATATAAGTTGGCCAGGAAATGCATTACTAAACTGATTAACAATAGCAAGGCTCGCTGCTGGCAAGACCTAGTGGACAACGTGAAGAAGGATCCGTGGGGCTTTGGCTACAAGCTAGTTATGCGGAAGCTTGGCGCCCTACGGAAGACTTGCATACATGATGCGGAAAAATTGACGAGATAGTGCGGGCACTCTTCCCTGTTCATCCCGTCCATGTTGACGCTGTTCATAGTGAAACAGCAGTCGAGTGTCCACTCTTCACAAAGCCGCAACTGGAGGAGGCAGGCCTTTCATTGAGAGGAAGGAAGGCTCCAGGTCTAGATGGTGTTCCGGCTGAGATGTTGCGGGTTGTCTATCACCATTGTCCTGACTTGCTGCTCAGCACATTCAACGCTTGCCTACGGGACGGGGTTTTTCCGCTACGAAGGATGGTGGCGAGGCTCGTGCTGATCAGCAAGGGGAAGGGGAATCCCGAATCGCCATCTGCATACCTCCCGTTATGCATGCTAAACAGGGCTGGGAAAGTGCTAGAGAAACTCATCAAGGGAAGACTAACTGACACGATTCGTGCTGCTGGGGACCTATCTTCTCGGTAGTATGGCTTTAGAGCAAGACATTCTACTATCGATGTGATTGCAGAGGTGGTGACCGTGGTCCAAAAGCAGATGCACGTAGTTGCACCAAGCGACAGGTCGTCCTGTTGGTGACACTTGACGTCAGGAACGCCTTCAACTCCGCTAGATGGGTGAATATTTTGGATACGCTGGAAAAGCCTTTTCAAGTTCCTGAATATCTAATGCGGCTTTTGAGGGACTACCTAAAGGACCGAAGTCTGCTCTACTACACAACACAGGGCCAACGAAAGATGGTGGTTACATCGGGAGTTGCCCAGTGATCTAGCCTTTGTCCAGACCTGGGGAACGTGTCTTACGACGGGCTACTTAGACTTGAGATGCCAGATGAGTCGCGCTTGGTCGGCTATGTGGATGATGTTGCGGTTCTGGTCGCTAATGCGCCGAGTGAGAGACTGGATGACTACTGCTCGCGGGTTCAGTTTGGGCAATGGCTGAGAAGGCTGCTTCAGGAGAATTGGCTCTGAGTCAACTTACGGCCAATGTAGGGGGACCAAGCCAATCAAAAAGACGCCTCTTGATTGATGGTATAGGGTCAGTGCTACTGTACGGAGCAGAAGTATGGGGCGACACTCTCAGTAAGGAGTTTCTCCGAAAATGCCTGGAACAGGTGCATAGAAGAGGAGCGCTGAGGATTGCATCTTCGTATCCAAAAGTCTCTGATTCGGCGGTGAAGGTTATTGCAGGTGTGAGACCTGTAGGCCTTCTTGCTAGAGACTGCCATGCTATTTACCTGCGTTGAATCGAGGATGCGAGGGAGATGGTTGTCCGTGAAGAGAGACAACGCTCACTCAACGATTGGCAGCAGTCTTTGGTGAATTGTACGCCTGGAAGGTGGGCTGCCCACCTCATTCCGGATGTGAGGCCATGGCTAAATCGAAGGCATGGTGAGACTGACTTCTATCTGACCCAGCTTTTGAGCGAGCATGGGTATTTTCAGCCTTACCTGCACAAGATTGGCAAGTCATGATTCCCCGATTGTCGGTATTGCCCAGGAGAGGAAGACAATGCCTGCCACACGTGCATGAAACGGGGTAGGCTGCGTAGGGCCCTCCACAGGGAGACGGGAGAGCATATCGCGGATAATATAGTTGCGGTGATGCTCGGATCGGTTGACAAATGGAACCAGGTGGCACATTATGTTCGGAAAGTCCTAAAAGATAAAAGCGACTCACAGCAGCGGGGGCATTGGGGCTGGGGGATCGCTTGTCGGCACTTCCTCTTCCCCTGTCCCCTCCCACTAGAAAAGGGATCCCCCAGTTTGAAGGCGCCTCCCGGCGTAACAAAACGAGACCTGGTCCGAAGTAATGTGTCAAACGGTTCCAGGCTAGGTTCTCAGGTTGACAGGAGAGGTGTTTAGTGGGTAGTCCAGTCACCTTCTTGCGGACATGGGAGGAATGGGCATTTACCTTCTTACCAAAGAAAAAAAATAATGGAACCCTGAAACACTTATCATTTCATCATTTCTGAAATTGCATTATTCCAAATACATTGAATCGCTACGAAATGCACAAATTGCAATTATCGTAAAGTAGTTGAACTTGTAAATATAACATAGCAGAAAAGGCTTGTTCATAAGTTATGTACTTGTGAATACTCGTTTTTACATTGTGGGATAGCTCTGATTATAAACTATCCTCTATCAATCAGCACACTTAGGCTAAGAAAAATTATACTTAATAGAATAAGCACGAATAAATTATTATTGCACTCCCTTAAGATTAGTTCGAGTGTTTAAGTCTATTTAGCCACTTATACATGATGTTTAGATAGTCCGATAGAGTATTTCCCTCTACTTTGATCTGATTTATTTTTTGAACATCATAATCAACCGAAAGTGAAAATTAATAAACAATATCAAAAGAATGATAAGAGAGCAAATGTTTGAGATTAGTTTTAAAAATATGAAAAGAATTAGGCAGAGGACCAAGACGCATACTATTATGTATACATGGTAACCGCACAAGTGGAGCGCAAAAGTAAAAGTTTGTTCACGCTAAAGGGACGCGGAATATGTCATGAGAGCGACTAGACCTGACTGAGCTATGAAGAGAGATTAGAGAGCAAAGATTCTCCGGAAGCAAATGATGGTGCAACTTAAAAAGTAAGCTTTCATCTCAAAGTAACCTTCACGATACTAAAGAAATATGTAGGGTTTGTAATCGATATAGGTAGGGTTTGTAGTCCAACCGGCATCTGGAAAATAAATTATGTGTGAATCAGCGTTGGGTAGATTCAATATGATATTTGATGTGCGGATTCCACACTGGCGAACAATATTCTAACACACTGTGAACTAAGGAAACGATAAGACGGATAGAAGTAGAAGGAAGGCAAAAGTTATTAGAAGAGCTGAGGATAAAGTCAGTACGACGTGATGCCTTAGAAACGATCGTCATTATGCGATGATAAAACTTTAGTTTGCCGTCAAAGATAATACCTAGATCCTTTATGTATAAAGAATAAAGAATTGAGTCAAAAAACAACAAAGGGTTTTCTTGTTAGAGTATCTCATTTAGTGAATTCAAGTTAAAGGGTTATGAAGATCGTTTTGCAATAAAACGTATCGAAAACTCTGAATATTTTACAATCGTCCGCATATAAGAGACATGACGACGATACCGAAGCTGAAAGGTCATTAATGTAAATGAGTAAAAGTAAAGGATCTAAAATTGATCCTTGCGGGACACCAGAAACAGGATGAGATGGAGGAGAGAGGAAGAAATTGACAGAAACAACACATGCAAGGTTGGTGACATAAGTGGAAAACCAGGATAGAAGGAAGGGGGAAGATTAAAGCTTTTTATTTTGCTGAGAAGGAGATTATGATCCACCGAGTCGGAAGCTTTGTAGAAATCCGTATAGATAACAGTTTTGTTTCTCAAAACGGCTTCGTGTATTTGGCATTTAAGGAGATTTCAATGTGCTCTATACATTTCTATTGAGCAGAGATATCTGATTTTCTGGCCTCTTTGTGAAGCTCCTTGAACAGTTCAAAATCTCTCTGGAGACGTGATTTCAGAAATTTTAAACGAGCAAAATCCTTAGCTTTCAGAGCCGTAACTAAGTTAGAGCTGAGCCATAGGATATCGTCTGGCTTTTTCGGATGACACATAGGAGTATTTTGCTGGATGATTTCGGATACTATGGTATAGAAATTACACAGTGCCTCATTGACTCCAAGATTCTTGAAGAGAGTTCTCTCTAGAATTTATTTCGCTTTAAAGAAGTTGAAGCGAGCAAGCGACACCTTTTTAGGATGAGGTGCTTGGCGTGTATTAATGAGAAAAGACAGTGGGGGATGGTGCCGATCAGGATTCACATATGGTGTGGGCGAGAGAAGGATGTTAAGTGAAGATTCAGGGAGATTAGATAGGATAAGGACAAGAATTCTCTGATTTATATCGGGAACAATATTAAACTGTGAAAGGGCACAAAGTGAAAGAAAGGAAGAAAGAGCTAAAGGTAAACCGCCAGTTAAAATAACAGTGGTGAAAGTCTCATCTCATATAACAGAAGAAATATCAAAATCGCCATAAACAAGAATATAGGATGAAGGATAGTTGTTGGTGATATATGATAGGAAGAAAGTTCAGAGAAAAATCACTCATAAATTGAAATTGGACTGTTACAAGGGATGTAAACAGAGTAAACCAAAATTTTACTACAAGGAAAAAGTACATGGACACAACACGTTCCGCTGGAGGAGAAGCATGGAAGCCCGCGCACAGAGCACAGCTGACGGATTTATGAACACCTACAATAACGCCACCTCCATCAAGTTTCCCGCTGACTAACCGGTCACGATCACTCTGGAAGACAAAAAGGCTAGGTAGAGGTTCATTGTCAGAAATATCAGCCAAATTTCTGTTAGGCATATAATTTTATCACTATAAATAGAAGAAGCTACTAGTAGTTCATTTGTCTTGGTCCTCAAAACACGAACATTTTGATAGTAACATGAGGTCCATTGTTGATTGAAGATTTCAGAAGGTTCATTAAGGTCCCGTTTTGTCCAAAATCGACTCTTAAGTTGCCGTTTGTTGAAGGATTTAACTAGTAATCCTTCTTGCCGGAATTCAGGTTGCAGCATAATTGATAAAATCTTAGATACCGTCAGTTTAAAGGAGCTTATAAATTGGTCTGCAAGATTGTCCTTGGTTAATTTGACGCACTTAAATAATTTAGGTATGCGGTGGAACTTTCTCATTTTTAAAATTATATAAATTTAATATAAATTTTAATTAATCTAGTTTAGTATTGTTGAATTTAAAAACAGCATTAATTCAGTTGAATATTTTTTATTGCAAAAAGGAGTAACCTTAGGAAATATTTTTCTTGACATTCAAATTTTTATAAAAATAAAAATTTAGTTGAAAAATAAATCTCCTTAAGAAACAACCAATTAAAGTTTTCATCAATTCAAAGAAACGCATATTTATCGAAGTTTGAATATTATCAAATGTAATAAGAAGAACATATATGTGGTGAAAATACTTGTTTGAATATTATCAAATGTAATAAGAAGAACATATATGTGGTGAAAATATTCGCCACATCTGGTGACCCACGACATTCGAAATCGATTCACGACTTCCGCAACTATAATTGATAAGCTGGCTACGTTATCGAAGCAATTCCTTGACGAGGAGATTCAACAGAACACAACCGAACACGATCCATACGAGGACAGTCTTGCGAGTTTGAAGCTGACAAAATTGAAGAAGGACCAAGAAGTTATTCCGTGTGCTACCACTGAAAATCAAGAAGATCGACAATTGACATAAGGAATCGAGGAGCAATTAAGTGACTAGAACCTACAGTGAACTTAACTTTGGTTTAGAACACCATCATCATTCTACAGCAAACAAAGAATCGAGAAGTAATTAAGTGAGTAGAACTTACAGTGAACTCAATTGCGATCTGGAACACCATCATCATTCTCCCAGCTACCATCTGTGGCTTCAACGGTTCTGTCAACTTTTTCAAAGGTGATTAAAGATTATTCACCAACCAGCCAGCATCTTGAAGATAGTAATGTTTTGAACGCCGATCCCCAAGTGAATGCGAAATTCGATCATTTTTATGCCCCGGAACAACACGAGAGCTGCAGCACACCTGCATTACCGGAGCAGCCACTAGAACTACCAAAGTTTTATTCGCCTACGGAAATACCGTCACTTCCAACTGCACCAAGCTTACAAAATACGAATCAAAATACGAATCAAAATACATATCGTTTATGTTCTAATATTCATTCAAAGCAACCTTTTTGAGGTAATTTTAACGGAACCCCAATTATTGGTGGACCATTTATTTTTAATTCAAATATTATATATTATATCTATATTTAATTTAAAATTAACATTTTTTAAGAAAATTTATCAAGCAAATTGTAAGGGTTACTCCTTATTCAATTTGTGAGTTATTCTAGTTCGCTAAAGAGGAAGGATATATCCTGCGACAGGGGGGATATATCCGCCAGAAGGCACCTCAAACCCTTAGGGATTAATTGAAATTTATATTGATATCAATTGATAATAGCGTCAGTGAATTTTAAATACATAATTTTGTTGTTCTTCACAATGTCGGTCAATAATGAGGAATTTTTGGATGCTATCCCTAATTTAAGCGCAGTTGCAATTAAATTACCTCCTTTTTGGAAGGAATTCCCTGACATTTGGTTTAAGAAAACCGAAGCTCAATTCGCTCTGGCGGGTATTACCTCAGAGCAAACAAAATTTTATCATATATTAGTAGCTCTTGATGCAGATGCAATCCGTAACGTGTCAGATATTGTCAGTAACCCTCCTAGCACAAACCCTTATACAGCCTTAAAGGAAGCATTAATTTCTACGTTATCTGCAAGTGAGAGTTCAAAATTTAATAATTTATTAACGAATTTTACATTGGGAGATCGTTTTCCATCACAACTGCTCAGGGAAATGCAACAGCTTGGAGGGGAAAAAGTGGGAAAAGACTTGCTCAGGAACATCTGGTTACAACGATTGCCAGAAAATATGCAAGCAATTTTAACATGTAATCTTTCAAGTTCCCTAACGGATCTGGCTGCGTGTGCAAATAAAATTTACGAAGTATCAAATAAACCAGCATTGCTTTCTCTGTCAAGCAACACAAGTGAAGAGTCAACATTACAGAAGCAGGTTTCTGAACTAACTCTCCAAGTTGCTGAATTGTCACGAGCATTCAATAATATGAATAGATTTAGTAGAAGCCCAAACAGATTTAGAGGATTTCGCTCTCGTTCTCCATCAAGTAAACGACCTGAAGGACAGGAATTTTGCTGGTATCATTTTAAATTTGGTAATAGAGCATACAAGTGCATTGAACCATGCACTTCCAAAAAGAAAAATTCATTCGATTTTAAGGAAAATTCAAAAAACTAGATAAACTTAAATTTCCGACGGTAAATTTAAGTAGTATTGCTTCAAGCCGTCTTTTACTTTATGATCATTCCACAAAAAATAAATTTTTAATCGATACTGGTGCAGAAATCTCAGTTATGCCAAAACCAAAATATCGTCATCTAATTGCTTCAGGTTTTAAACTTTCTGCTGCTAATGCATCTTCTATTGATACATACGGCAGAAAACTACTAAAATTAGATCTGGGTCTAAGAAAAGAATTTTAATGGCATTTTACTATTGCAGATATTTCGCGACCTATTATAGGTGCAGATTTTTTGGGTCATTTTGGAATTTTAGTTGATGTCGCTAACAAAGCAATAATTGACCCAACTACAAACCTTCGTTCAATAGCAACTATTACATCGGAAAATTCTTCAAACTTGTCCATTTTAATTAAACCAGAAATTGATCCACAAGTAATAGACTTATTAAATAAATTTAAATCAATTACCTTAGAGTCCGACTTTACAAAACATCCTACACATAGTATAAAACATAAAATTACAACTTCTGGATCACCAATAGTTTCGAAACCCAGACGTTTAGCGCCAGATAAATTGACTGCAGCTAAGAAAGAATTTAATTTCCTGCTCGAACAAGGAATCTGTCGTTTCTCTGATAGTCAATGGTCATCACCATTACACATGGTACTAAAAAGCAATGGTGATTGGCGTCCTTGTGGTGACTACAGACGTCTTAATGCCATTACAACACCAGATCGCTATCCTTTTCCTAACATTCAGGATATCACACATTTTTTAACTGATTGCAAAACCTTCTCAACTTTAGATCTTGTTAAAGCGTATCATCAAATTCCAGTAGAACCAGAAGATATTCCGAAAACTGCAATTTGCGCACCGTTCGGACTCTTTGAGTTCACTCGCATGACTTTTGGTTTATGCAATGCTGCGCAGACTTTTCAACGCTTCATTAATTCAATACTAAAAGATCTAAATTTTTGTTTTGTATATTTAGACGATATTCTTATTGCTTCAAAATCTGCCTCAGATAATTTAACGCATTTATCAATAATTTTCAAAAGGTTAAATGATAACGGACTAATCATTAATCTGGATAAATGTAAATTCTTACAAAAAGAAATTAAATTTTTAGGTCATTTTATTTCATCTGAAGGAATCAAACCTTCACCAGATAAATGTAAGGATATTTTAAGTTTCAAATTACCAGAAACAATTGTAGAATTGAGGCGATTCCTGGGAACGATAAATTTTTATCGTCGCTTCTTACCAAATGCCGCTAAACACCACGCTTTACTTAATAGTTTCTTGGTGGGTTCTAAGAAGTCAGACAAGAGAAAAATAAATTGGACACCGGAGGCCATTAAATCTTTTGAAACTTCCAAACAACAACTCTTCGATGCAACTATTCTGGCTTTTCCAGAACTAAATGCTCCATTAGCAATTTTTGTAGATGCTTCTGATATTGCCATTGGAGCAGCGCTTCAACAATGGGTAAACAATTGTTGGAAACCTTTGGGGTTCTTTTCAAAAAAATTGAACGAAGCTCAAAGAAATTATAGTACATATGATCGTGAATTACTAGCGGCCTATCAAGCAGTAAAACATTTTAGATATTACATTGAAGGTCGCACATTCACATTGTTTACAGATCATAAACCTCTGATATTTTCATTTCGTCAGAACCCTACAAAAGCTTCTCCAAGACAACTTCGTCAACTTAACTTCATCAGTGAATTTACCACAGATTTTAGACACATTTCTGGAAAAGAGAATATTGTTGCAGATTCCCTATCTAGAATTTTTGAAATTGAAATTCCTAGCTCTATAGATTTTAAAGCAATTGCTGAAGCTCAACTTATAGACGAATCTTTTAAGAAATTAAAATCAAATCCAAAATTTTCATTTAAACAAATAACTTTTCCAAACACAAATTTCAAAATTTTTTGTGAAATTACAAATGAAAATATTAGGCCATATATTCCGGAAGCATTTCGGAAGCAAATTTTCACTTCAGTACATAATTTAGCTCATCCAAGCATCCGAACTTCAAGACGCCTTGTATCAGATAAATACTTTTGGCCATTTCTCAACAAAAACGTTGCTGATTGGTCTCGCACTTGTTTGGATTGTCAACGTTCAAAAATTAAGAGATACAATAGAAGTGAACATAAAACATTCCCCCTTACATCAAAACGTTTTAAAATAATACATATGGATATAGTCGGGCCATTGCCTTACTCACAAGGTTTCACGTATTGCTTAACAATAATAGATAGATTTTCGAGATGGCCTGAAGCAATACCTTTAACTAATATTACGGCTGCAAATTGTGCAGAAGCATTATGTAGTTTTTGGATTGCACGTTTCGGAGTTCCAGAAGTTATAGTAACAGATCAGGGTAGACAGTTCGAATCCTAATTGTTCAGTGAGCTGGGAAAAATCCTTGGATTTAAAAGAAATCGTACTACAGCCTATCATCCGCAAGCAAACGGAATGATAGAGAATTGGCATCGTACATTGAAGGCTTCTGTAATGGCTAATAAAAATCCATCATGGTCAAAAACATTACCATTCATTCTTTTGGGTTTGAGGACAGCATGTAGTAATCTAAGAACTATGGCTCTAAAAGCAGCGCTGACACAGGCACACAGCACGAACGCAATTTAATAAGGATTCAGTCGATTCAGTCACCTTCCCCATCGCAACACTCGTTTTTTTTTTCGCAGGAATAATAAGTGGAAAAATTTCCTTTGTACTTAACACCCGGGAAACAAAATTCTAAAAATGTTTAAAAAAATTTCTAATGTGTAGTATCTTATTACAATATCTTTTGAAGATAATTTAACGAATTGCGGTGTAACGCGGTATGCAAATGCTTAGAACGAAACGGTTAACCCCTTTTAATTATGAATGCTAAAATCATTGTATCATTTAACCTGTTAATTATGAATGCTAAAATCATTGTATCATTTAAACCCCTTAAAATTTGTCTAATTCTTCCGATTTTCCCACCTAATTACGCCTAATTATCATAAACGACAAATTGCCTTCAATTGATAACTTAATTGAACCTACAAAAGACAGTGAAAAGGGAAATTGCAAATACCGCCGTCATAAACTACAACTGATAAGGAAAAAGTACATTTGATAGCAACAAAAAAACCTTCAATTGTGTGATTTCCCCCTTTCTGAATGGGTTCGTATTGTTCTACTTGCCCATAAAGTGTCGTAGTTGCTTGAGTGTGGAGAATATTAAATTGTGCTTGCGAAATTTGCATGCTATTGCGTCGTAAATCATGAAAATGGGTGATAACTACATAACAACATTGGAATTATCGGGGAGAGTGGCGCCGGCAAGTCGAGTCTTATGCTTCGTCGCACAAACGAGGAATTGGATGGAGATGGGGAGTGTTTCGCTCGTTTTCGATTGAATACGAGTGCAGAATTACGTTGGACGGTGAAGTGATTTATTCTGATTGATTTTATTTTGCGTTGCATGCTTGAGTTTTTCATCCAAGCCATCGCCAATATCGTTCGGGATCTTGCATTTGTATTAGCAGTATTGTGTGACGAAAAACGAAATATGCACATAGACATAACATCATCTCAGTTGCGCTTACTCCGGCGTGTCATCGCTCCATCGCATGCTCCGGAGTTACATCTTGGTGTTGTGTTGTAATAATCCCTTTAAAGCGGTTTGAGTAGCGATCCCGCTATAGAAATTGCATTTCGCAAAGTCAAGTGGAATTACGGGGATTGTAGGGAGTCGGTGATGGATTTTCACGGCGGTCACGTCGGATGCGGAAAGAAACTTATCATGTCGTAGGGTGTTAATATCGAAATTACCAAATACGCGTTAAGGATTGCCTATTCGAATGCATATGTTAGGAAATCGGAAAGTTATCGTGGGTGAAAATAGTACAAGAGCGGTGGTGTTCATTACGGTTTCCAAGAAAAAGTGCTCGGGAATTTGGCATTTGGATGCAATAAGTGGAAGAAGATAAAATTGTTGTGGGGTTTGCGTTGGTTGAATGACGGAAAGACCGTAAATGTTTTTGGAACGGGAAAATTGATTTGAATGTGAATAAATGAGTGTCAAGTGAAAAAGAAAAATCCGCAATTGATTTATGCTTTGAAAATGGAGAGTTTTCTTTGCGGTTCTTCGTGCTGCTTCTGCGAGGTGTTGGCGATCGCGGAAAAGTTGGTGGTGCGTTGCTGCTGAAGCGTGTGCGCGACAAAGAAAAGCGTGTTTGCATCTTCCGTACAACAAAAACGAACGTTGTTGTTCAGCAGCGGAAAAAGAAAAACTTGGCGCTCGTTGTGCGCAAGTGACGTACGAAAGTAAAATTGGAGATTGCTAGTCGGCCTTGGGTTTTCCTGCTCGCGCGGAAAACTGCTCAAGTGCAAGATAGTGTTGTGTGCGCCGGGAAAGCAGGAAATTCGCGTGGATCATTTCTCGTGAATATCACGGACTGTCTTGTGGAAACACGTCATCGCGGACGAAACTCTGGGAATAATTTTATTACCGGAAAAACTAACGAGGATTAGTTATTTCTATCCGTTTTAGTTATTTATTTCCACCCGACAAATAGTGCTCAGTGCAAGATTGCGGGACGTGAAATTTTAGTTTGTTTGATCTCAACTGTTACAAATTTTCGGTCGTCAGCAGACAACAAAGGGAAGTTATTCGTCAAGATAACGGGAAAGCCAAAACGAAAACAGTTTCAGTTTTGCCTGCTCGTGGAAGTAAATTTGTTGGGACTGTGCTGCAAGAGAGGGGGAAAATATTCTAGCGAAGAAACTCAAAGCCCGGATTTAAACATTTTTTTTATCGCGCGTCACTTGTACTGATCCATGCGCGCCAGAAAGTTTTAATGTGTTTCGTGCTGAATTTTTCACGAATCCAACCAAGAAGCCGAAAAGGAAATTCTAAAGAAAAACGTTTTAATTTGCATGAATCTCGTTATCACGTGTGCGTTTTAGCATTTACCAAAAGAAAAAAAAAGAAGAAGAAAAGTTGACAACGAAAATATTCCAGAAATATCGCGAGTGCTTTTAACTAATTTGCTATGCAGTATTATAACTTTACAGGACTTACTCACCTCGTCAACGAGCGCTCGTCGTCGGAAAAGGTTGGGTAAGTTCCCCTATTGTTTCATTTTTACATATATACCAATTGTTTCATTTTTACATATATACCAATTGTTTCATTTTTTATATATACCAATTGTTTCATTTTTTTTATATATACCCATTGTTTCTTTTTATTCAATTTATTCAATTAAGTGGGGTAATCTTTAATATATACTGCAAATACTAATTATATCAATATTAAAAAATGTTTTAATATATACACTGAATAATTTTTGTTGAACTATTTTGATTTCTTTGCTTTGTATTTACGAGAAATCAATGAAATTAAATAAAATGATGAATTAAACGGTAAAAATCGGTCTTTCCCTTCCGGTCTTTTCCAATCGGGTATAGGACCCGGTACGGTGGCAGGCTTCCACCCCAAAATATGAGCCAGCCACCGGGTACTTAAAAATTTTTCTGTTTCAGGAGACTTAATGGGTTGAGTGGCCCAAGCCAAGTGCCTTTTTATGGCATAAAGTTATGCAATTCCATTGTATAATTCTATGACATAAATTGGTCACCGGGGTACTCCCCTTCTGATGGGAAAGTTCATACAATTCAAGTTGTATGAGTTTTCCACTCAGAAGAGGAATACCTGGCCACTTCAACGATTTAACATTGGATTTATTCCGGTTGGGTGGGCATGAAGGGGCTCCACCACCACCCGGTTGCCCCTCTTTCATTTGTGGGCCCTGAGTGTTTTTGGGTAAAGACGAGGTCAACCCCAAATTAGTCTTTCTTGTCAGGTTGCACTTGTTCTCGCAACAAGTCGTAATTCCTTCGTGGAGGTTATTTACTGATTTGCGACTTCGGTCGTCCTCTCGAACTCTGCAAGCAATTCGTGAATGCGAAATGTTTTGTAGTGAGTCCTCGTGCCGGGGAAACGAACCCGCCCCACGACACCGCAATGCTAGCCTGCCAGCGCATTCACGCGTCTCCGGACGAGGGCATTCTCGGCAGGAACCAACATCTTCCTCTGCCGAGGCAGCAGAACATCGCTGCGGTCCTTCACGGACATATGAAAATCTCTTATTCACTACAAATGGCGCCCAACGTGGGGCCCGAAAAGCCCGGCTGTATCATCAGTCGTGAGCACGAGACAGTCCATCGTCTCTAGGTGTCCCCACAAGGTGTTAGAAATTTTGGCGGGTAGATAACTCCCGAGGGTTTTTGCACTAATCGTGCCCCAGCAGCCGAGTAACTTCCGAACGTGTGTTGTCTTCGGACATCAATATCGTTTGGTCCTTCTTTTGATTTATACCTTGGTGGTTTACCACCATTGTATAACTAGTAAGGCCAAATTATATTAGAGTCCCTTTTTGTGTTCGGAGGTTATTATCCCAACATCTATTTTGCGGAGGATTCTGATCCGCTCCCCCAAACCAGCGGTGCCTAAGTGTCTTAAATTACATGGATTTTGATTTCATGTGATTGGCTGATTAGCTAATCCATGACTATCCATGACAAGACACGCGCTGCTTGTGGATTAGAATCCCACCCTGGGCTGACAAGCTGTAACTTGAGAAGTTTGCTAATGAGGGATCACTTCGGAACCCTGATTTTCATGGTGCCACAAGAGAGTGTCCCTGAAACGTTTTAGAAGGATTGTGCCATGGTGTCCATACTTGGGAGGAAGGACGGAAAGGAAAGACCGATTATTTTTTTTTGATAACTTAAAACTTTTTTTTTGAAACTTTATCATACATTCTTTTTGTGAGGTTCGACTATAGTTCGCCACTGACGGCCACTTACAAATTATAAATTTTGCATCATTTTTTTTCACATTTTCATTATTTATATATATATATTTATTTAGGTTTTTAGTTAGCAATTTAAATTTCTTTTAGCATGCCCACCAAAAGAACTCCCGAAAGGAGAAAGTTGCGGTCGGATGCCGGACCAGCTCTATTGTGTTCCATCTGTCACGAGGACATGGACGAAACTACAAGCCAGAGGTTGCAGTGCGGACACAGGCTACATCAGCTGTGTTTGGCACAACTGCGGCAAACTTCATCCACGTGCCCGCTCTGTCGACAGCCTTTGGAAATCGCACAGCCAGCAACAGAACGACCTCAGTCCTCCAGTACAAGTGGAGCTGTCCCCAAAAGCGGACCCCTTCCATCCGCTACAAGGAGTGCACGAGACGATGACTACAGGGCTGAAGCAGTTCCGCCTGCAGAAGAAGCGAGTCCACCGGTGGCTGTGGAAGCCACAGTTCTACGAGATCTAATGGCGCTCGTACAGGACATGTCCACCCGGCTCGCCTCTCTAGAGAGCCAGAGAGAGAACCCCGCACCATCCCGGCCAAGAACTCCTCCTATGTGGGATTCGGACCCAAATCCGTGGGACTTCCCAGTAGACTCGCGGCGTGATCCCGAACGGATCCGGCCAGGTACAGCCATGAATCCGTTGGCTCCAGTTTACCGGCCCCGATTGAGCCAAGCACCGCCACCAAATCAGGCTCCCGTGATTCCGCCGGACCAACGCTTCCATCCACACGACATGTATCGGCTGAAGCCGACACAGATCCCCAGCATCATCCAGGGATGGAATCTACATTTCAGTGGGGAACCCAATACGATAACGGTGGAGGTTTTCATAAGTCGGGTGGAGTCACTGATTGAGCAGATGCTAGCAGGAGACCGCACAGCGCTCGCAGGATACCTGCCAATGCTGCTTAGGGGAGCAGCCCTGGAGACATATTGGAGGATACATTCAGCTCCACCATCCATACGCTGGTCACGGCTGAAGGAGGTACTCCGCATGGAATACCCTACGGTCGACATGGACGAATTAGTCCTGGATAAGATGAATGCTAGATGGCAGCGTCCGGACGAGTCCTTCCATAAATATCGAGCCGATATCCTTCGGTTGAATGACCAGCTGTCAGAGCCATTGTCTTCTACCCAAATTCTTCGCCTGCTAAAGCGCAATCTAAGACCGGAGATTCGTCGGCATATCGTGAACTCCGATCCACAGAGTATGGAGGCCCTGCTGAGAAATGTGCGTCGTATAGAAGGGTTTGAGGAAGACCTACGGGACCGGCCATACTTACTAACCAGGACGGGTCCTCGACGAGGAATCGCGGAATTGGCCCCAGATTATACCACCCTGGATCTGGAGGATGATTTGGACCCAGACCAGCTTGCTGTAGCGGCGGTGGGAAGTCTTACGACCTGCTGGAATTGTCACCAAACCGGACACCGGTTCATTTCATGCCGCGCAGAACGTAAGGTTTTCTGCTACGGTTGCGGCAAGCCGGACACTTACTTCCCGGACTGTTCTGAATGTGCCGCACGAAAAAACGGCCAAAAGAGTACCCGACCACCTCAGCGGTACTCGAAACCCCAGCAGTAGCTCCTCAGTCAGCGGCTCACCCCAACCAACCTGACGTTAACCCACCAGCCATAACCATTACGACTGCGGATGTTCACTCTCTTCCGGAGACCTCACCAACGACAATATTAAAACGACCATCGCAGTCACTGCCAGAAGAACCGCGGCAGCCTCAAGTACGCACGCTAAAACCTTATCATGTTAGACTGCAGGAATATCGGGTGGCTCGAGAGCGAATATTTGCTTCCGAAGTCGTCACTTCCCGTTCGTGCACGACAAAATGGTCAACCCGTCGTTGGCGGAATTTCCGCAAGAGAGTGCGCACCTGCCGTCAAACCGTAAACTCTTGTAACATCTCGGAGGTTGCTGAGAATGAGATCAGACCTTATCATCCAATTAAAGTGTTGGGCGAGACCGTGTTTGCATTGATCGACACGGGTGCCAGTATCAGTTGTCTTGCCTCGAGCTTTGGCTCGAAAGTGCTCCAAGAATACCCGAACTTGATTAAATCCTGGCGCACTGAAATCAGTACAGCTGATGGCACCAAACACCCTATACGAGGTAAACTAACAACACCCGTGACGTTCAGGGGTCAGACGAAGGATATTACCTTCTACATTATCCCGTCTTTGACTCAGAACGTATACCTTGGTGTCGATTTCGTCCTTCGCTTTGGACTGGCCTCCGATTTATTCACCGATTTGTCTTTAAAAACCAGAAATGTCAACGAAATCACTTCTACTCCCGATAGGCATGACCTGACGTCTAACCAACGGCAACGCCTGGAAGCATCCATTGCTGCTTTCCCATCTTACGCTACCCAAGGCCTTGGCCGCACCACCCTAGTCTCACACGCCATCGACGTTGGCGATAGTAAACCGATTAAACAGAGACACTACGCCATCTCGCCAGCCATGGAGAAATTGGTGTATGCGGAATTAGATAGGATGCTCGAGTTGGGGGTCATAGAAGAGTCCCAAAGTGCCTGGTCCTCACCGGTAACCTTGGTTGTAAAGCCAGGTAAAGTCCGCCTCTGTCTTGATGCCCGTAAGGTAAATGCGGTTACCATCAAGGACGCGTACCCTCTTCCACTCATCGATGGAATACTAGGGAGACTGCCGAAAGCCAATTATATCACCAGTCTCGACCTAAAAGACGCCTTCTGGCAAATTCCACTCGATGAGGGCTCGAGGGACAAGACCGCCTTCACAGTGCCTGGACGACCATTATATCAGTTCGTCACAATGCCCTTTGGCCTGTGTAACGCGCCGCAAACGATGACTCGGTTGATGGACAAGGTCATCCCACCTCACCTAAAACACCAAGTGTTCGTGTACCTCGATGATCTTTTACTCATCACGGAAACGTTCGATCAACACCTCCTACTTCTACAAGAAGTAGCCCTGCACATCAGTAAGGCGGGACTCACCATCAACGTACAGAAAAGTAAGTTTGTCATGAAAGAAGTCCGATACTTAGGCCATGTCATAGGACATGGCACTATCAAAACGGATCCAGACAAAACTCGTGCGATTGATGAGTTCCCCTTACCAAAAACTGTGAAGCAGCTACGACGTTTCCTTGGTGTGTGCGGTTGGTACCGAAGGTTTGTTCGGAATTATGCAACAGTTTCAGCGCCCCTGTCAGACATGTTGCGGAAAGGGAAGTTCGTTTGGACCGAACTCAGCCGAAAGGCATTTGAAGAGCTTAAACAAGCCCTCACATCAGCTCCTGTCTTGCACAGCCCCGACTTCACGAAGCCCTTCTCCATTCATTGTGACGCAAGTCAACATGGAGTAGGAGCCGTGCTGGTGCAATTGACCGATGAAGGAGAGGAAGCTCCCATCGCCTTCATGTCCAATAAGCTGAATTCGGCCCAAAGGAACTATACTGTTTCCGAGCAAGAATGTTTGGCAGCGGTAATGGCTGTGAAGAAATTCCGAGCTTATATCGAGGGCCACCAATTCGAGATCATCACGGACCACGCGTCACTACAATGGTTGATGAACCAGGCAGATTTAAGTGGACGCCTAGCCAGATGGGCTCTTAAACTGCAAGGGTTCAAGTTCTCCATCAAACATCGGAAAGGAACCCAGAACATCGTACCCGACACTCTCTCACGGATGTTTTCCCCAGAGGGAGCCGAAATAACAATAAATGACGAGGACCCCATCGAAATAGATTTGGACAGCCCACATTTCGAATCAGATAGCTACAAAGAGTTGAGGCAAACCATAGCGACCCAACAGACACAGCTGCCTGACTTGAAGGTAATAGACGGCTATGTGTATAGACGAAACGAATACGCCACTGGTGATCCATGGCAGGAAGAAGAGTCTTGGAAACTCTGGGTACCGGAGGAAATGACACAACAGCTGATCCTCCGCGCACATGATCATCCGTTAAGTGCCCACGGGGGTTACGGTCGAACACTACGGCGACTAAAAAAATACTTCTTTTGGCCTAAAATGGCATCCCAGGTCAAAGACTACGTGAGCGCCTGTGAGACCTGTAAAGGCACCAAAGCGCCCAACCAGCCTCTTCGACCTCCTATGGGTCAACTCAACGTCCCAGAACGCGTGTTCCAGCGTCTATACATCGATCTACTCGGTCCATATCCTCGGTCTTCCATGGGACACATCGGAGCTATAGTCGTTCTAGATCAGCTCTCAAAATTCCCAATGGTGGAACCTATCCGTAAATTCACAACTCCATCGATCGTGAAATTCTTAGAGAACCGGGTATTCCATGTGTTCGGAGTTCCAGAGAGTGTGTACTCAGATAATGGAGTACAGTTCCGGTCTCGGCAGTTTAAGAGCCTACTTGAGCAGTATGGCATTGAACACCAACTGACGCCCATATACTCTCCTCAGTCCAACGCGTCAGAACGGTTGAACCGCACCCTATTGGCCGCGATCCGTTCCTACGTCCACCCATCTCAAAAGGATTGGGATCGGCGATTGTCTGCCATCACATGCGCCCTGCGATCCTCGTATCATTCCGTCACCGGTGTCGCCCCTTACTTTGCCGCCTTTGGACAGCACATGATTTGCCACGGTAAATCATACCGACTGTTACGGCAATTAAAGTGTTTGGGAGACCCGGTCGTTGCGCTGGAGCCCCACGAACGTTTAGGAGACCTCCGCCAACAGATCGGACGGAAGATTAAGGCCGCAGGTAGTGCAAATGAAGCGCAGTACAATCTCCGGTCACGATCTGCTAATTTCAAAGAAGGAGATGAAGTTTTCCGGCGAAATTTCCGCCAAAGTGACGCCGCGGGGCATTACAACGCCAAGCTGGATAGGCGATTCCTGAAAAGCCGCATAAAGAAGGTAATGGGACCTAACCGTTACTTGATAACGGATCCATCGGGAAAAGAAGTGGGGATATACCACGCGAAAGACCTGCGCCGATAGATAATTGGGCACGTCTGTTTGTCCGTCCGCATATATTTTCAAAAACGCGCAAAGATTGTATACTTCCAGGCAAACATAGACATAAGTCAGTCCGTCCGTCTGTTAATTGTGTTCTTTTATTGTTCGTCATCTCTAGTCCCGACGCCGAAGGCAACCCGTGAGACACAGAAAGATCCTTCAGCTCCTTTTTCGTAATCCGCATTGCCTTGGGATCACGAGAAAATTAGCTGCCCTGTAGTAATCTAAGAACTATGGCTCTAAAAGCAGCGCTGACACAGGCACACAGCACGAACGCAATTTAATAAGGATTCAGTCGATTCAGTCACCTTCCCCATCGCAACACTCGTTTTTTTTTTCGCAGGAATAATAAGTGGAAAAATTTCCTTTGTACTTAACACCCGGGAAACAAAATTCTAAAAATGTTTAAAAAAATTTCTAATGTGTAGTATCTTATTACAATATCTTTTGAAGATAATTTAACGAATTGCGGTGTAACGCGGTATGCAAATGCTTAGAACGAAACGGTTAACCCCTTTTAATTATGAATGCTAAAATCATTGTATCATTTAACCTGTTAATTATGAATGCTAAAATCATTGTATCATTTAAACCCCTTAAAATTTGTCTAATTCTTCCGATTTTCCCACCTAATTACGCCTAATTATCATAAACGACAAATTGCCTTCAATTGATAACTTAATTGAACCTACAAAAGACAGTGAAAAGGGAAATTGCAAATACCGCCGTCATAAACTACAACTGATAAGGAAAAAGTACATTTGATAGCAACAAAAAAACCTTCAATTGTGTGATTTCCCCCTTTCTGAATGGGTTCGTATTGTTCTACTTGCCCATAAAGTGTCGTAGTTGCTTGAGTGTGGAGAATATTAAATTGTGCTTGCGAAATTTGCATGCTATTGCGTCGTAAATCATGAAAATGGGTGATAACTACATAACAACATTGGAATTATCGGGGAGAGTGGCGCCGGCAAGTCGAGTCTTATGCTTCGTCGCACAAACGAGGAATTGGATGGAGATGGGGAGTGTTTCGCTCGTTTTCGATTGAATACGAGTGCAGAATTACGTTGGACGGTGAAGTGATTTATTCTGATTGATTTTATTTTGCGTTGCATGCTTGAGTTTTTCATCCAAGCCATCGCCAATATCGTTCGGGATCTTGCATTTGTATTAGCAGTATTGTGTGACGAAAAACGAAATATGCACATAGACATAACATCATCTCAGTTGCGCTTACTCCGGCGTGTCATCGCTCCATCGCATGCTCCGGAGTTACATCTTGGTGTTGTGTTGTAATAATCCCTTTAAAGCGGTTTGAGTAGCGATCCCGCTATAGAAATTGCATTTCGCAAAGTCAAGTGGAATTACGGGGATTGTAGGGAGTCGGTGATGGATTTTCACGGCGGTCACGTCGGATGCGGAAAGAAACTTATCATGTCGTAGGGTGTTAATATCGAAATTACCAAATACGCGTTAAGGATTGCCTATTCGAATGCATATGTTAGGAAATCGGAAAGTTATCGTGGGTGAAAATAGTACAAGAGCGGTGGTGTTCATTACGGTTTCCAAGAAAAAGTGCTCGGGAATTTGGCATTTGGATGCAATAAGTGGAAGAAGATAAAATTGTTGTGGGGTTTGCGTTGGTTGAATGACGGAAAGACCGTAAATGTTTTTGGAACGGGAAAATTGATTTGAATGTGAATAAATGAGTGTCAAGTGAAAAAGAAAAATCCGCAATTGATTTATGCTTTGAAAATGGAGAGTTTTCTTTGCGGTTCTTCGTGCTGCTTCTGCGAGGTGTTGGCGATCGCGGAAAAGTTGGTGGTGCGTTGCTGCTGAAGCGTGTGCGCGACAAAGAAAAGCGTGTTTGCATCTTCCGTACAACAAAAACGAACGTTGTTGTTCAGCAGCGGAAAAAGAAAAACTTGGCGCTCGTTGTGCGCAAGTGACGTACGAAAGTAAAATTGGAGATTGCTAGTCGGCCTTGGGTTTTCCTGCTCGCGCGGAAAACTGCTCAAGTGCAAGATAGTGTTGTGTGCGCCGGGAAAGCAGGAAATTCGCGTGGATCATTTCTCGTGAATATCACGGACTGTCTTGTGGAAACACGTCATCGCGGACGAAACTCTGGGAATAATTTTATTACCGGAAAAACTAACGAGGATTAGTTATTTCTATCCGTTTTAGTTATTTATTTCCACCCGACAAATAGTGCTCAGTGCAAGATTGCGGGACGTGAAATTTTAGTTTGTTTGATCTCAACTGTTACAAATTTTCGGTCGTCAGCAGACAACAAAGGGAAGTTATTCGTCAAGATAACGGGAAAGCCAAAACGAAAACAGTTTCAGTTTTGCCTGCTCGTGGAAGTAAATTTGTTGGGACTGTGCTGCAAGAGAGGGGGAAAATATTCTAGCGAAGAAACTCAAAGCCCGGATTTAAACATTTTTTTTATCGCGCGTCACTTGTACTGATCCATGCGCGCCAGAAAGTTTTAATGTGTTTCGTGCTGAATTTTTCACGAATCCAACCAAGAAGCCGAAAAGGAAATTCTAAAGAAAAACGTTTTAATTTGCATGAATCTCGTTATCACGTGTGCGTTTTAGCATTTACCAAAAGAAAAAAAAAGAAGAAGAAAAGTTGACAACGAAAATATTCCAGAAATATCGCGAGTGCTTTTAACTAATTTGCTATGCAGTATTATAACTTTACAGGACTTACTCACCTCGTCAACGAGCGCTCGTCGTCGGAAAAGGTTGGGTAAGTTCCCCTATTGTTTCATTTTTACATATATACCAATTGTTTCATTTTTACATATATACCAATTGTTTCATTTTTTATATATACCAATTGTTTCATTTTTTTTATATATACCCATTGTTTCTTTTTATTCAATTTATTCAATTAAGTGGGGTAATCTTTAATATATACTGCAAATACTAATTATATCAATATTAAAAAATGTTTTAATATATACACTGAATAATTTTTGTTGAACTATTTTGATTTCTTTGCTTTGTATTTACGAGAAATCAATGAAATTAAATAAAATGATGAATTAAACGGTAAAAATCGGTCTTTCCCTTCCGGTCTTTTCCAATCGGGTATAGGACCCGGTACGGTGGCAGGCTTCCACCCCAAAATATGAGCCAGCCACCGGGTACTTAAAAATTTTTCTGTTTCAGGAGACTTAATGGGTTGAGTGGCCCAAGCCAAGTGCCTTTTTATGGCATAAAGTTATGCAATTCCATTGTATAATTCTATGACATAAATTGGTCACCGGGGTACTCCCCTTCTGATGGGAAAGTTCATACAATTCAAGTTGTATGAGTTTTCCACTCAGAAGAGGAATACCTGGCCACTTCAACGATTTAACATTGGATTTATTCCGGTTGGGTGGGCATGAAGGGGCTCCACCACCACCCGGTTGCCCCTCTTTCATTTGTGGGCCCTGAGTGTTTTTGGGTAAAGACGAGGTCAACCCCAAATTAGTCTTTCTTGTCAGGTTGCACTTGTTCTCGCAACAAGTCGTAATTCCTTCGTGGAGGTTATTTACTGATTTGCGACTTCGGTCGTCCTCTCGAACTCTGCAAGCAATTCGTGAATGCGAAATGTTTTGTAGTGAGTCCTCGTGCCGGGGAAACGAACCCGCCCCACGACACCGCAATGCTAGCCTGCCAGCGCATTCACGCGTCTCCGGACGAGGGCATTCTCGGCAGGAACCAACATCTTCCTCTGCCGAGGCAGCAGAACATCGCTGCGGTCCTTCACGGACATATGAAAATCTCTTATTCACTACAAGCATTTAAAGAAGAACTGAAATCATCTCCGGCTCAATTAGTTTACGGAGAGAACATACGTTTGCCGAGTGACTTACACAAGATTTGTCTCGATCAGAAACCTCAATCAGATTTCGTTCAAGATTCAAAGGCAGTTATGTTAAACATTAAACCTATTCCAGCTTCAAATCATAGTAACGTAAAACCAAGATAAATTAAAAATCTAAATAGTTGCAATCAAGTGCTGATTAGAACAGATGCAGTGCGCAAATCTTTACAACCACCTTATCATGGACCTTATAAAGTTTTAAAAAAATATGAAAAATGTTATAGCATTCAAATCAAAAACAAATCATGTAATATTTCAATAGATAGATTGAAACCTTTTTTCTCCTGCATTCCAAACCATGACACGGTTAAAAATGATAAAAAAAAGTATCTTTCGACGAGAAGAACAACAAAATTAAATATATAACATGACATGGGAGTTGAAATAACTCTTTTAGAAAATACTAAGGTAAATCGTTAATGACCAGCATTAACTGAGGGGGAAGTAATGCGGTGGAACTTTCTCATTCTTAATATTATATAAATTTAATATAAATTTTAATTAATCTAGTTTAATATTGTTGAATTTAAAAACAGCATTAATTCAGTTGAATATTTTTTATTGCAAAAAGGAGTAACCTTAGGAAATATTTTTTTTGACATTGAAATTTTTATAAAAATAAAAATTTAGTTGAAAAAATAAATCTCCTTAAGAAACAACCAATTAAAGTTTTCATCAATTCAAAGAAACGCATATTTATCGAAGTTTGAATATTATCAAATGTAATAAGAAGAACATATATGTGGTGAAAATATTCGCCACAGGTATATAACTAAGCTTAGAAATAACGTACTTGGTCATATCCTCGTCCGAAGTATCATAGGCTAGTCTTGATATGAAAACTTGAAGTGGAGGCGAACTGCAGTCAATATATGTACGTTTACCTATCGTGACACTCATTTGTGGGTTAATTAAGGTATTTGGTGCATGACTAGCATTCTGAAGCTGTGGCTGTTGCAGAACAAGCATACTTCACACGAGAGGATGAGCCTGCAGATCTTGATCAATTCTGTGGGGATGTTATTTGTGGGGCTGTTAGGATCTCCTCTGTTTAGTCTGACAGCATCTTCATATCTGTGTGTTTATTCCCGATCTTTTGGCATGGTTTAACTAGCTCAGTGAACTCCGTTTATTTCAGGTCTAGATCAATATTCCTGACTACGCTGTATCTGAATATGAAATTACACGATATGAAATTATGTTTTTTGTAGGTGTCAACTAGGAGGCTGTTCTCCCGTATGACCCTCGCTCACGGCTACGCATGGGTTTAATTATGACCCGACTCAACTTTGCAAGCTACCCAATTAAACAAGGGTACTTACCAGTGTGAGCCAATTAATCCTATGATTAGGATAAATAGTTCGTCACATACATATTTCCCTTACGAGTATTATGATTTGAATAAACGTTTCGTCGCAAATCTTACTACAAAAAACGTAAACACCGGAACAAAGTAAACGTTCTTGACTCCACTCGAGCTGACCGCCCAAAATGGTGGTAATAAGAGGAAAAATACAGTTAAAAATCAAGTGCACGATCATCACCGAGGAGAAGTGTCCAGGGGGACTTCTTGGAAAGAAACTTTAGACAGAACTTATGAAATCTGGAGAAGGTTCCGTTTATACCACCGTCGCCTTCATGGAGTTTCTTGAAACTGAAAGGTAGGCAATCTCCTATTGTCAGTATCTAAAGGGCAGACAAACTCCATGCGGTATTCATTTTGCTTGAAAAACTCAAGCCCTTTCGATTTAAGTTGACTCCGTGTCAAAATCAATACATTTGTAGATGGAATGGGCACTTTCTGACTTTCTAGGAAGCCAGGATGGCCCTTGCAGGATGTTAGCTTGATAAAACATCTAAATTTGAAGGCGTTGGTATAGACAATATTTGTGTCAAACAACATTGCAGAATCATCAATTGTTATTACTTACCGACCGGACTATACTACAAATGTTTGCTAAGATACCAATCACCTTATCTCTTTCTGATAAGTTTGATTAGTCTAGTTAAATATTTTGTGATACCCTGAAGTCTGGATCATTTTGAAAGTGCAATTGAGGATTTGCTGAACTACTCGTAGATCTATATCAGATATTGATATTATATTGAGAAAGCTTCCTGTTAAAACGTTAAAAGAACTGAGGGAAAACTTGATTTTTATAAGGAGTTTCATGCTAATGCAATTAAACAATTTTATTTTTGAATAAAGTATCCTTAGAAAATGAAACAAGCATTGACTAAGTACTATACAGCAGAACACTTATTTGTTAGCTTGTATAACATCAAATAAGCTTTTCAATACATTTGCAATTGCATTTCGATGCTATTTCAACCTAATCTTAATGGTCTCAATTTTCACCCTCAAATTCCTTTCAATCGTCACAATTTCGCCCTTCTCAGCAATCATCATTGCCCATTTCGCCCTTCGAAAAGACGAAGTATGTGTTACATTTATTTTGGGAAAGAATTTACTCGTCAAATTGAATTTTGCACTCTTCGTTATAGCATCCTTCCAAATTGAGCAGGACCATTCTTTCATTTTTTTACTCTCCCCAAAGAATAAGCAGCCATATACGTCACATGTTGCAGACGCAAAAAAAAGATGTGTAAGTGTTAAAATGTTACGCAAAAATTACTTGACCGTAGCTTCCCATGGGGAGTAACTTAAGTCGACCGAAATGGCAGTATATCCTACTTGTATGTAAGTGGGAACGCATAGAAGGAAACTTTATATTTGGTATTTTCTGTTTTGAAAATAGTCCAATGCTTAGATGTAACTTTGCAACATCAAAAAATCGTAGCTAGTATTTAAATATAATATCAAATTCTTCTCAAAAACTGCTATCCCTTAGCCTTCAGGCTTACTCCTAATTGGATTGAATAACGCAAATTCGAGAATTCCTAAGTAATTTAGCTACTACATCGTTGCGTGTGAATATTTTTTAGCAGAATGCATCCTGAATCCAATAAATTATTCTGGCCGCCAATTCAAGCACATTACTACAAGAATCCTTGAAGATTTCTCCCCAAGGAGCCACCAACAAAGCAAACGGAAAAAACGAACATCCATAGATTAGACCGCCTTGCAACGGCACTCCAACACTTCCACTCTTGTGCATTATTCAGAGACTCATTGTAATAAAGCATTTTCCTTCTCGAGAGTGTTTTGTGGGTAAATTTATGAACCATTCCCCTAATGCGTCCCTGAATTATTTCGTCCTTGGATGCAATAAAGTTGTATTAGGACTCAGTAAGACTGACAAACTGTCGACTTTTATGTCTGTCTCTGCATTAATCTTGCATAAAGCCGTGGTTGAGCATTTTGGTCCGGAAGCTTTATGACACTGGCTAACGGCAGGCAGGATGTCGTCTTTTATGCGAGATGAAAAGTCAACAAGCTGCTCCAGGGTTCATTGTAATCATATACCTACCCACATATCATGTTACTGAACTTGATAAATTATTCTCGCAAGGTGGAAAAGGTTGTTGCGTTGTGCAGAAATAGAAAAGGAGGTTTCTTATTGTTGTGCTTTAAGAAAATATGAGCCTTGCTGGGAATTACTGAAGCATTCAACTTATACCAGACTAAAAATCGTTTTTTTGATTCGCCAACGACTAAGGAGCACAAAGGATCTATAACTGGAGCACCCTATTTCAACTTTCAAATTTTGGCGCAAACCTTATGGGTTCAATAAACCCATTCAAACATCTAGCTATGTTGCTCTCATAAAATCGGCGATAACGTCCTGGTGAACATGAATAATTTGTGAAAACTGCAGCATCCTTTTTTCGGACATCTCCAATTGACGCATTATTCTATGCAGGGGGCAAAGGTAAAATGCGGTCATCAGATGGTCATGGTTCGAGTTATTTTTATTGCGGTCGTAAATATAATGCGTAATCCAGCTCAAGTACTTTCTCTCCTCGGCTGCCACCATATGCGGTCAGTTGTTCAATATCTTTTATGACATTACGGTTGGAAATGGTAAATTCAATTTCATATATTATTGAATGATTTTTGTGTTTGGATGAAGACTAGAGAATGGTCAGAAAGAGGGTGTGAATTTCAAGTTGGTAGGGTTTCAGTGTGTAAAAATATCATTCAATGAATTAAGAAGTTCATACAAAACTCTTATAGTGATTTGTACACAGAAATATGTCAAGGATCTCCACATTTTTAGGAATAGCTTCCCGAGGTTGCATTTATGATATAAGTAATCAACTTCTTTGTTGACCGAATGGTTGTAAATGGTCTCTAGGTCGCACATTTAGTTTGCTGGTTCCTCAATAATAGGATACTAAATCCCAAGAAATGCCAACAACTGCAAATACATATCTAGCTCTGCTACCAAACCCTACTTACAACTCCTTATTTGATGGTCATTGGCAACTTTTAATTTTTGTAAAAAAAGAATCGACTGCAATAACCGTATTGCCGGAATGGGGGTTGGGCAACGGACTACATGTTCATCCCTGGAAAACCTTACTTTGTTTCAACACCTGCAACAGAGCCTCGAAATGGATTGGACCTACGGCAATGATCTCACAACCAAGAAAACGACTGTGGAATTGTATGCTGGAATCTCAGATCACTGAACAAGCCATGCGCTGTTAAGGTCAGTCAATGCAAAGCAAATGTCCTCAAAACCCAGGAAACGATCTGGACTAGAAGCAACATTCCAGACATGATATCGTACACAATATTCAAAAGTGGGAAGCATGCAGGAAGGCGAGATTTTGGAGTAGTCTTTATTATTGTTAGGAAGTCCAAATTGCAAGCTATTGATTTTAAAACAGTCAATGAAAGACTGTGTGCACAAGTAAGCTGAAGAAAAAGTACGAAAAAACGAAGGAAATATTCTACAATGACCTGAAAAGACTGTTTGAATCATTGCCTATATATAATGTAGTGTTTATATGGGTTTTTTATGTCCGTTCAGGACTGCAGTGGTAGACTGCTGCCACAGCAAGTGAAAGATTAGGGCTTAGCTGAAACGGCCTTGCCTGGTGACGCATAAGCATGCTGACAACTGGCTTTGTGGTATCCTTGGGTTGGTTTTTTGCCACCAGCACAAGGATCAACTACAAAAAATTTTACGAATTTTTTCGAGGAAACCGGACACATTCGACAGGTGTCGAACGCTGAGGCAACCGACCGAGGTATCGAATGAACGAAACGCGCCAACTTTTCCAAGTTACCCGCGTGCAATATCCGATACGAATTCGTCGTTGCCGCAGATATTCACGGCCCACAAAAAGAGTGGAGCATCTGTATGGTAGTGGTGCCCTCTCGCACTCTTTCCAACCGGATCAATGGTCCATATGATGACTTGGCCGTGAGAGAAGTGGAAGGCCAACCATCCCTGGTGAGAGCACCTGCAACGTCCAAAAGAGGAAGCTTTGCAAGATGACTAGCTTAATGATTCAGGAAGACCCCACCAACGTTACGGGTTTCATACCCGTTAGAGGAAAAGGAGAAAAAGGATTGTTTTTGATTAGCGAATCAATCTAAATTTTATTTAATATCCCAGTATTTCATAACACTGTAAATACTGCCTATGTCCAAAATCAAGCGGATATAAAGATGTTGCTGTGAAGTTTTATCAAAATTGTTTGTATGTAAACTTACAATTTGTATAGTTTTACTTCAAAAAGTCCAATTTTTAATGTATTTCCCACATTTTTTTTTTGTAGTTGGGAGGTGAATATCATTTATGCGTAGAGCATGGGACTTTCACGCTAGTAAGCAACTAGACTACCCACTAAACACCTCTTCTGTCAACCCGAGAGCCTAGCATGGAACCGCTTGACATATTACTTCGGGCCAGGTCTCGTTTTGTTACGCCGCGAGGTGCCTTGAAGCTGGGGGATCCCTCTTCTAGTGGGAGGGGAAAGGGGAAGAGGAATTGCCAGACAAGCGGTCCCCCAGTCCAAACACCCCCACTGCTGTGAGTCCCTTTTATCTTTGAGGACCACCCGAACATAATATGCTACCTGGTTCCATTTGTCAACCGATTCAAGCATCACCGCAACTATACTATCCGGGGTGAGTTCTTGCATCTCCTTTCAGATGTTCCTTCGCAGCCTGCCCCGTTTTGTGCACGCAAATAAGTTGGTGGCATGCATTGTCTTCTTTTTTGGGCAAAACCAACAATCGTGGGACCATGACCTACAAATCTTGTGTATGTTAGACTGAAACACCCATGCTCACTCAAAAGCTGGGTCAGATAGAAGTCAGTCTCACCATATATTCAATTTGGCCACAGTCTCACATCCGGGATGAGGTGCGCAGTCCACTTTCCCTTCATGCAATTGACCTAAGACTGCTGCCAATCGTTGAGTGAGCGCGATCTCCCCTCGTGAACAATTATCCCCTTACGTGCTTGTTTTGACCTATTTAAAGAGTGCAGCACTCTCCAAAGGTGGGCAACATGTGTCATGCCTGTAATAACTCTCAACAACGAATCAGATACTGTCGGATACGAAGATGCAATCCTCAGTACTCCTCGTCTCTGTACCTGTGCCAAGCGTTTTCGGTGTACCTCCTTACTGAGAGCGTCACCCATATTTCTGCTCCATACAGTAGCACTGACCCTACAACATCAATCAAGAAGCATCTTCTTGATGGGTTGGGTCCATCGTAAGTCGTAAGTCGACTCTGTGCCAATACTCCCGAAGCAGCCTTTTCAGATGTTGCCTTGATCTGCTTAGAGAAACTTATCTTCGAGTCGATCAGTCGCCCGTGGTACTTCACGGCTGGCTTCGATTTGATTGGTATGTCTCCAATACTGATCATCCTTACGCTAGGGATTCTCTTTTTTGTCAAGATGATCACTTCGGTTTTCTCCAGTGCTAAACTGACCTGCAAGCAGTCATCCAGTCTCTCAATGAGCGCATTAGCATACCTAGCCTAAGTTGCGCTCGTTCAATGGTGCGTCGCGCAACCCGAGCCGCAACATCATCCAAATAGCCGAACAAGCGTGACTCATCTGGCATCTCCAGTCTCAGTAACCCATCGTAAGACACGTTCCACAGGACCGGACCACAGATAAATCTCTGGGCAATACCTGATGAAACCTCCAGCCTTCGTTGGCCCTGTGTCATGTTGTAAAGCAAACTGCGGTCCTTTCGGTAATCCAACAAAAGCCGCATTTGATACTCTAGCGGAGTTGAAGCCTTCTTAACATCGGGTGTCACCAATAGGACGATCCGCCGCTTGGTTTGGCTATATGCCCCTGCCTTTTGGACCACCCTCACTACCTCTGGAATTGCCGTACTGCTGAGGAGATAGATCCTCAGTAGCACAAATGCGCCAGTGAGTCTGCCTCTGGTGAGTTTCTCTAGTAATTTCCTAGCAGTGTCTAGTATGGATATGGGCGGAATGCACCCGGTGATCCCAGATTTCCCTTTCTCTTGCTGATCAGCATGAGCCTCACTACCTTCCATGGTACCGGAATAACCTCGTCCCATAGGCAAGCGTTGAGTGTACTGAGCAGCAAGTTAAGACAATGGTGATAGAAAAGTTGCAACACCTCGGTAGGTACACCATCTGAACATGGAGCCTTCCTGGCTTTCAATGAAAAGATTGCCTCTTCCAGTTCCGGCTGTGCGAAGAGTCGACACTCGACACTGTTTCTCCGTGGATAGCCTCACCATGGACAGGATTTGCAGGGAAGAGTGCCCATCCCTCTTTCCCACATCACGTATGCAAGGCTTACGTACGGCACCAAGCTTCCGCATAACTAGCTTATTGCATAGGCTCCATGGATCCTTGTTCACATTGTCCACTAGATTTTATCAGCAGTGAGCCATGCTGTTGTCAATCAATTTGCAAAGGCATATCCTGGCCGACTTATATACTACTACCTGGTTGCAAGTCTCGTTACGGTTTCGTGCCCGTTGAGCCTCATGCCGAAGCCTGTGACACTCCCTTCGCTTTTCAGCAATTTCAGTAGGGCATAAGAGCGTTGAAAGCAGTCGTGATGACGCGTATAGTTGAGATGACCACGTGTTGAGCTACCAATTCTTCCGTGCCCTGCAAATCTCTCTGCAGCTGAGCACCTGCTGTGAGCACCTCGCCGAACCTCTTGACGTCCACCCTTCCGATGCTCCACCCAATGGAAGAAAGTCGAGAGCATGGACGTTAGGAGACAACGTCACTAGTCTCAAGTAAAATGCTTTACTGATCATTGGCTGAGTAGTTCTCTTATACTCTCCAATTGTGTATCCTGCATACTAGGGACACCGAGGCAAATGTCACATACTTCGCTGCCAATACGGTGGAAAGTCGGCGTATTTTTGGTGTTTAGTACGACAATGCCCCTTTCGATTGCTTTAGCGTTGAAGTCTCCCCCAACGAGCACGTTGCCATCTGTGAGCGAGACAGTGCCTTCTAAAGCATTAAGCTTGGCTTGAACTGATGATATCGATGTATTTGACGTTAGTAGCACAATAAAGGAGGCGCTCCTGAGTACAGAACCCACACCACATCTCTCTGCCTGAAAATCACTGTTTTAAACCCAGGTGGCAGCAGTACCAGTTTCATTACGATACCATGTTGAAGAATTTTCATCATGGTGTTGCTCACTGAGCAGCATAAAGTCGGCTTTTATGTCCATCGCAAACTACTCAAGCAGGTTTTGAGCATTTGCACTGCGGTGAAGTTATACCTGCAGGATGCGGTTCATCAAAGTTTTGATTTCGCCTTGGCTAAGGCTTTCTGAAGAACCCGACAAGGCTTTCTGAAGAACCCAAGACGTGCGCAAGATCTGGTCTGGGATCAGCATCCTTGCAAGAAATGCAGTGTGCCTGCTTTGTAAACTCTTTTCTTATGTGTCCTATTTCACCGAATTTGTAACATAGGGAGCTCCAGTAGGGTCTTTTGCATACTTGTGCGGTGCGGCCATAGCCAAGGCATTTGAAAAATTGAAGAGGTGCTGCGCTACACCGTATAATGAATCCAACCCACCCTATTCTTACTTTTCCTTTATTCAGAAATTATTTGGCGTCCTTTTCGGTCAGGTGAAGGATGACCATGCATTGGCCCTTATGGGTTTCTAGTGTCAGCCACACTTTGATCCTGCCCACGCTACAGAACTCCGCTTTGATGGCCTCTTTTACCTCAGCCAGATCTGTGATGCAGTCAATGCCTTTTATTTCGACCGTTGCCATCGAATCGAGTGAGGTTATAGTTGCACTTTTGTGGGGAACTTTCTTTACTCCCCCGCACAATGCATCTTAATTGTCGGCCTCTGCTCCAAATTCAACCAGTATGTGGCCCGACCGCGTTGCTGGTACTTCTTTAATAGCAGTGTTGGTGTCTTCGGGCCTTACATTTCCCCTAATATCATGCAGCAATTTTCCATAGCATTGGCCATTTTGTAGTTTTACGAGCAGTGCTTGCTGTTGCGCTCTTTGTCATGAGCTTTTCTCTCCTGTTTCATATCAGCTCTTTTTTATTGCTCGGCCTCCATGCAAACTTCATTTTCTGGTACGTTTTGGAAGAGTTTCTTTGCAGCTTTCTTTCCTCCTTTTATCAGTACTATCTGGAACCTCTGATCTAACGTTCTATGCCCATAAAGTGCCGCTTTCTTCTTTCTTAAGTCCTAGACCCCTTCGATTAGGCTAGACACCATTCTTTTATTGATGTTGATGGTGAATCTTTCTGCGCATGCTATTTAGGGTTAGCTCTCAGCACGTCTTTGGCCTCCTGCCATTCTTTGGCCTTCTGCTATTCTTCGGCCTTTAATCAGCTCCTCCGATAATGCCCTACGGTGTTTAGGAGCTCCTCTAGTTCAAGGAGCCTATTCTTTACTCCTTTGCTGATCTTTAGCGAGTCATTTGCTGATTTGATTCTTTTTAGATCATCTGTCACTTTTCGGATTAGCCTTTCTTCGCTTTGTCGCTGGACGGCAATTGTAGTTTAGTGACCTCCTTTCTTAGGAAAGGTTATCGACTTTAGTTTGTGAGTACAGTACTTCAGCCATATTTTTAACGGTGGCGTTAAAATCACATAATGGCGCTATATTTGCCTGGTCATTCTTTACTTTTCCTGCCATGATTAGTTTACGGAATTCATGATGGTTCGTCATTCCGGAATTGAAGACCCTTTCTTTGGTCGCTCCGGTAGCAATTGCAATAGTAGCCATGTCCTGCAGAATTCACCGCTTTTCCTTATTAGAACACTAGCCGCACGAATCTCAGCCTGGTCAAATCTCTCCGTTTTTCTCTGTTTTATCCCTGATTTTTTAGCCGATATTGTTGCCATTAAAGATGAACTCAGAATTTTCGGTTCCCCTATCGAAGCCTCGGAAACAGTTGCTTCTGCTTGATTTTTGCTAGTTTGCTGGCTTTCCCCGCGTTTGCTTTCTTCTTTAATGGTATTCATACCAACAAGGGTCAACGTCTGAATGGATTTCCTCCGTCTGGTCTGAGATTTCTTGTTCCTCCATCTGGTCAGAGATTGCTTGTCTATTATAGAAGCTAAGTTCACCGCGTCTATAATATTGCACTCACTAGATGATGACGGCTGGGAGCCTGCTCGCTCACTAAACTCTACCGCTGGCACTGGGGATCCGACCCCCTGCACCATAAGCTTTTCCTCATGCTCGACTTTAATTTTAGTTTTTTCTGAGTTCCTATCCATAGTGTTTTACCTGCCACCAGGGGCGTTTGCAAAGTTTAATTCGGCTTAAAGGTTTGCCAAGCCTCGGGAGTCCGTTTGTGCCAGTCATTCTTGCTTCTGGTTGCCTTTCCTTGATGAGCACACGTCGTTTAACACCCCAAGGATCTGGGGCAATATCGCATCTTTACTCCTGGCTGAAATTACATTAAAAGTAAGGCCAATATTCCGCGTGGCTTAGTGGTTAGAGCACTAAGCTCGTAAGCCGAAGGTCTCTGGTTCAAGTTTCGCTGACGTCAACGAGATTTAGTTCGCGTGGTTCTTCGGACGGACTATAAGCCTGTTCAGTTATGATATGTGCTGGTTTAAAATCAGAACGTATCGCAGCTGGGTGGACAAACACACGGCCAAAGCATGATAATGATCATATCACCTTGTGGAGTACCGATACATTAGATCATGACAATGAGATACTCTAACTATCTCTAAGCGAAGGCCTGAAAGGGGCTGTAGGGCTACGAAGAAGAAGGCAAAGAAGAAGACCAATACTTGTAGTCGGATGCTGTCCGTGGAGGAATTTTATTGAAACCTCTACTTCTTCGGTTATGTGGGAATGGCACACCCCAGAGAATGCAAGACTCCAAGAATGCTCATGTAGACCATCACTCCCCCTGCGAGGGTTGGTACAAACACTTATGTTGGCAAGTACTCAGAGCCATACCTAATCAAGACTCATCAACCCAATGATGCGAACTTCAAACGTACTCTGAGACCTGCCAAGGTTTTACCGAAATAGAGCCGGTATGATAGTTGAATTGGCGCCGTTCATGCACGAGTATCACGTCGGCGCTACCGTACAATCCAACTAGGTCCAAATCATCATATCCGCTAGCCCAAAGCATCAATTTAAGTTCATTTGGGCGGTGTCCAAGTTCGTCCTGTTCGGCACCTTTTTTATTGAGATTTGCTTCAAGATATTCAAAATTCTCCACACTTTCAATGTTTAGTTTCCTGCGGTCAGTTTTTGTCGGGCTGGAACGTTTTTCCTTGTTTGAGTCATGAATTTAGTTTTGTTTTCATTAACTTGTAGGGCGATTTGATTTTCTTCAGATTCTAGGCTCAGAAATGCACTTTTAGCATCTGAAATGGAGCGTACCATAATATTGATGTCATTAGCGTATGCTGCTAATTATGTGGAAATGAGCATTGGTATACTAAAGGTTTCAGCTGATATCTTCTTGATGATGTGCTCCAGTACAATATATATCCCCTTGTTTTAGGCCTGATTTCATTTGTATTTACCTTGACCTTAGACTCAGCGTTTAGTATCGTGACATTGCTTGAAGGTTAAAATGAGTTGATGCACGTTGATGTTATACTCCCAGCAATTGTCGAGCACCCGCTTAGCTGAGAATATTTGGTATATTGCAAGGCCTCCCTGGTCCTCTCCTATAATGCTTTCATAGCTCGGCTATCATTTTCATTCTATGATTTTGGAGAACACTTTACATGATATATATAGTAAATTGATGCCTCTATAATTTCCCCCCCTTAGCTTGTTTTGTCTTTCTGTGTACATGGCATATTCTAATTTTTCGCCAACCCTCTGGTAACTGCTCCTCTGGCCATATTCTACAATTCTGATTGATATAATATAGAATATTAGCTTGAAATGTCTTCAACTAAGCATAATCAGCCTTTTTAAAATTCGGGAAACGGATGAAGTATGAATACGTCCATTCCTTCACTATTTCATAAAACGAAAACATATTCTTTTGTATCTTAACTTTTAAACTTATAGCCACTTGGTGGTAATAAATGCCATTACCACTCTTACAAGAAAATCTACTTAGGTTTCAACTGTAAAGTGCCTGGGGGAGTTTTAATCTTCTTACATCCATTTTCCACCCCATCTGCTCGTCTTGTCAACAACATTGTCCAAAGTAACAACACTTCGACAATAACCGTTAAGCTAGACCTAATTATGGGCACATAATGAGTTCAACTGGTCTCTAGTGTCCTTTAATTTCATTCAAAGATCTTTCGGCTTTCTTCAAGAATCTTTTCATTACACCCTTTCAGTTTGCCTCCAATAATTGCAAAGGAACGTAGTGCGAGATCCACGTGTATGATTCGTTGCGAAGTGGAAAAAAGAACATCCACTATGGTTCGAATTTAAATTCCTTTACGAGTTCTTTGTGACTGCTTCCATTGTTCGTTTTCAATAAAATTCGAATGAAATCTTGAGATACGGAAAATTTATTGCTGCACCTGATAAATTCTAGGGGACTCCCGAATAAAAAGGATTGAAAAAATTAAAGTAATTAAATACCTCTTGGTAAATACGAGTATAAGATGATACTGAAAGTCAACCATTATTTTCTGTGGTGATAATTCTGTTCCACCGATAGAATGATGAAACTCATGAATTAACGTAAAAGTATATGTTTTCAATAATTTATTGGCTTTCTATTCCTTGCTTTGTACATCCACAGCAAATTCAAATTGCCTCCAGACCTTTAGCAGGTTATCGAATCCTGGGAAACAAATCGTTCTTCTATGCAAATGTGAATTATATTGGACTTCTTTCTACAAGAACTCCGACTAAAGTCCTATTTTCCCTAATAAAACAAAATGACTTTCCTCTCGATTAGTTCGCAAGAAAAAAGTCCAACCATCCTAGGGGGAACGCCTTGCATTCCAGAAGTAAAGGTCAAAATAATGGTTGTAAGCAAGGAAGAAAAATGAGTATTAAAGGTGCTGGAAGAAGTAAAAACGCTGCCCCAAAGCATATAGAAATTTCGCCTCCACAAGAAAACTTTGCATATCCTTTGGAATATATGTTAATTTAAAGATTCTGATTAATATAAGTCCTTGATCTAAATAATGATTTCACAACTTTGAATAACACTATTTCGTGCCATTCCCTTTGATATATTGCCTGTGTCATTGAACATGCTACAGTATTTTCTCCCATGTGAGTAAGAATCACAAAAGGACAAGAAGCTACTTTAAGATGACTATCGGAAGGAGAGAAATTCATTCAATCGTGCAAATAATGTAGAACTTAGATTCATACTCTGACATACGCAAAGGACTTCTAACGGCATAGTTCTTCGTGTGAGAAATGAACTCTTTTAAGCGAATTTTCCATGCGATTTCAATTCAATGCATAGTAATGAAGGGTCATCCGGTGTGATATAAATCATAGCTTGATTCACAATATCATTCTATTACCGGTTGACTGGGCTCGATTAAGTTCATTTCATCGTTATACTCCTTTTTATGACTGCAAGGTGAATAAAGTTTTCAAGAAAGTCGAAGCACAAAAGAATTGTATCACTGGTTGTTGTCTGCAGTTTTCATTCTTACTTTCTAGAGTCCTATATAGGGCATATTAATTAACAAAAAATAACACTTTGATCAAAATTATAATTTAATGATTGTTGCAAATTCTATGCCTTGCATCTTCAAAATTGTCATTTCATAGATTGAGTTTTAATTTATTCATTTATTTATTTCTATTTAACAGAAAATCCAATTAAAAAATAGATTAAATAATAGCACAGCAAAATAGATTAAGTAATAGCACAGCAAGGAGAAATAAAAAAATCCCCGTTGGCAGCATAAGCCGGAAAGGTAAATTTCTCGTATGTAACGTAAGGTTTCGAAAAAGAATTTGGCTTGCCTACTACTAGACTTCTTACTGCAATTTTTGGTAGTACTATATGGGTATCTATTAACATAAAAAGAATCTGCCGACGCTCGTATTTGGAGACCCTTTAGAGAGGCGCAAATATTTTGCTAATCCAATTGAGTTGCACATGTAAGTTATCACCTTCCACTTACCTTTACTCCTTTCCTCATCATTTTCCCATTCTTATTCACGATATTACCTTATACTTACCTTTCCTCCATTAGTCATCACTTTTTTCAACGCGCATTATCGCTGCATTCGACCCAAATCCGTATTGAGACCATTACCCTCTTCATATTTAGTATCACGCAACACGCGCATTTTTAGGGTTTTGTAAAATAATTTTACAAAACCCTACTAGTTTCGCGACCAGTCTGTCCGTCCGTCCGTCTGTCCGTGTGTCACAGCAGTTTTTCTCGGAAACTACTTAAGCTAGAAACATCAAATTTTGTGCGTAGGTGTAAAGTGGCGATCTCTTTAAAGTTCAGCTACAAAAAAATTTTATAAGGTATTTAAGGGGGGTCTCCCCATATAGGAGAGTGACCCCCCGAAAAAAAAATTTCATTGAAGGTAGCCGATATGGGTATCAAATGAAAGGTCTTGATGAGAACTTTTCAAAACAGGTTTTAGTTTGGCAAAATTTGCTTCGATGGGCGCACAGCGAGGGGAAATACACGAAAAATTTGTGTCCCCCCCTCGCGATTGGACACCTGTGACCCGAAAAATCTGAAAAAAATCAGGAATGTAGGCCTTGGTGTGTATAACAAGAACAAATACGTTAGAAGTCCCAATTCACTCAACTTTGTTAGTAATAGTATGATATATCAATTTTATGTTTTCTTGAATAAAATCTTAACGGTACCCTTAAATTCAATGAATATCAAACATATACACACAAGACTTCGCAATTGAACGTACCGCCCAGCGGAACGAATTGGTTACATGCATTGCAAATCGAGCGAAAGCTTTAGAGTTGTGGTTGCACCAGTCACAGAGAGATGGCACTTAATACATTAAACTGTGTTTGCTGTTGAACTTTGATCTTTTTTAAATGGTAAATTCTTCATTATTTTAGTTGGTAAGCAATAAAGTCAGCATAGTTATAGTATAAAAGAAAATTAAAGACACAAGAAAATCGAGAAGTATTTCTCCATTCACTGGCTCAAGGCGTGCGCCCGAGCTTATTCTATCCCAAGGCACTTAGCCCGGGATAAGTGAATTTAGGATACGTTCAACTGCATACTCAAGGCATCAGCCCGAGTATCAGCGCCCCAAGGCAGTTATGCCCGGGGCCTGCAGTTGAACTAGTAATTGATTGATTTATCAATCTGACTGCGTACTCAAGGCATCAGCCCGAGTATTAGCGTCCCAAGGCATTGTGCCCGGGGCTAGCAGTTGGATTATAATCAATCGATTCGTTTACATAACTGCGTGCTCAAGGCGTCAGCCCAAGCAACAGTTAAAACTTAAATAAATAGATTGGTTTATTCAAGTTCTATTTTTCCTCTCAACAACTAAAAAATATAATTGAAATGGACATAAATTGTAGAAATTAACTGCTCCATCAACACTCTAAATTTATAAATATGCAAATATAAAACTTCATTAACTTATTCTCTGATGTATTAATTAGTTGAAGTGAAATAATTCTTAAAATCGTATATCAGCTAGTAGCATGTAGGTATTATGCAGTGAGTTTTCTCTGCTGCCGGGAGCCTTAATCAGTTTGTCCCAGTATACATAAGGTATGCTGGTATTGTGCAACATGTCTATTCATAATATTGATCCATCCTGAAAGTTTTATAAAGATTGAATCATATTTAGCAAAGTTATAGCGGTTTGAATTATCCTGTATTACTATGGAACAATATGCGCTGCATTCATTACTATGGCAACATATGGCTATGGAACAACATGCGCTTTTTACCGACTCAGACACTACAGTTTTGTTAGGATTTGCATGAAAATTTCAGGAATGATACGTGTCATGTATATCTTTGAGAATCAGTTCAGCTAGTGGTATCAGTAATCGTAAAACAAAATAGTGGCTGTTTTAAATGCGAAGATTGAATAATTTTGAGTTATTTTTTCCCAACTTCAACGTTTAAGGTGCATGCTTTGAACACTTGATTCTATTGAATGAATGACTGAAGATGAGTACCTACAATTAATGCTCATAAGTGAAATAAGTCAAGGAGGTGGGAGAGAGCTCCTAGCAAAAGGAATCGACAATTTCAGTACAGGAGAGTGGCCCCTGAAAAAAAAAAAATTCATCAAACGTAGCCGATATGAGTATGTAATGAAAGTCTTGATGGGAGCTTTTCAAAACAGTTGTTAAACTGTCAGTTTTTGCTTCAGTGGGGGCACAGGGGGGAAATACACGAAAAATGTGTTTCCTCCGTCGCGGATGGACATCTGAAATAATTATCAAGGGAGATGTTTATGAGTATAACAATACCAAAAACCTCAGAAGTCGAAATTCGTTAAACTTTGTTAATAATAGTATGATCTTCGTATTTCATATTTTCTCCAATAAAATCGTCTTTGATATGTTTCTTGATTTGATGTGATCTGGTGACTGCATTTTGTAAATTGAATACAAAACCCTTCTGGCATGAGCGTAGGTCTGTTTACCCAACTTATTTATTACCTAAAGTAGCATTGGAAACTAATCGATGACGAAGCTGATCGTTCACCTGTAGCAACAACTGTTGTGCAAACGCCGCCGCGTATGCTAAATCAAGTTAAATGCACCCAGGTAGAATTTTGTTTAGTTTGCAATTATAGATTATAAATTTAAGTGGTCAAGTAAATGAAGCACTTTTTGTATTCCGCGAATAACCAAGTAAGAAGTGGTGAATAAAACAAATTGTTAACTTACAAATTGTGTTTTTTGTCAACCGCGGAACAATCAGTCGTAACTGGCGCCCGAGCAAATTTTTAAATCCGTTCCATAAGAACACGGTATTTTTTAATCAAACCGGGAAAACGGTAATAATCTTAGTCGACCAAGTTACTGTAATCCGTTCCATAAGAACACGGTTCTCCTGAAGCAAAACCGGGAAACAGTTTTAAACAACTATTAGCCGACCGAGTTTCAATCATCCGTTCAATAAGAACAAATACGTGCTGTACTTGCTGGAAAGTGAATTGTGATCATTGGAGGCTGGTAGCAGGCTGATTCCAGGATATTTCCGGCCAGTGAGTGCAAAATCTCCGTACGAATAAAACAAGAATGCAACGCTGAGTGACACGACATCGTACCGCAGTAGGCACCTCTCAAATCGAACGATTGCCGTCAAAAAGGAGTCATACGAGCTGTCCGAGGGGCGAAATATGAGAACGTTAGCAGGATTAATTATTTTTATGTAAGTCTTAATCTGTTAAGAAATTACATTATTTTTGTTAAATAAAATCTTAAATAATTGACCACGTTCTATTTAATATTTGAAAACTACAAAATATTTGAAACTACAAAATATTTGAAAATATAAAATTTGAAACCATAATATATTTTAAACTACAAATATTTGAAACTTTAAAGTATTAACATATCAAGTGTAATAATAGTGATAACAGGTGAATTGTGAAGATTCGTGTGAGTTACCTTGGTGCATTGCAGTGAAATTTCGCGAATTGAATCCAGTGCACAACAGTTGTCTCTTCTCCTCTCCTTTGCGTTTTTGAATTTTTGTGTTTTGTCTTGATTCGGAATGGAAGCCATGCAGGAAACCATTCGTCAGTTGACAGGAGCAGTTAATGCTCAAATTGAACTAAGCAAAAAATCCGAAGCTAGACTTTTCGAGCTTGAACAGGCGATTTCAGCCTTTAGTTCATACATTAGTAAGAGTGAAAAGAGTGAGGACAGATTATTGGCAATTGAACAAAGGTTGTCTGCCAACCATTCATCCATTGAGGGTATTTCTCAATCCGAAAAAGACCTTGAGGACATTAAAAAACTACCTGATTCTGTGCGTGATCTTCAACGCTTTGATGGCAACCCGATTCAATATTTATCGTGGGTGCATAACGTGGAAACGATCCTATGCGACTATGAAATAGTTCGGGGGAAGCCTATTTTCAGAGCCATTCTTCGCCACATCCGGCAGAAGATTCGTATAATATCTTCGATGACGACTGGTCATGTATTAAGAAGTGCCTATCACTTCACTATGCGGATAAAAGGGACATGCGTACTTTGGAGCATCAGCTGCACTCCATGAAACAGTGGAATAATAGTGTTGATGAGTTTTATGCAGCCGTGAACCACCAATTGTCGTTACTGATCAACATAATTAAAACAGAGGATAGGTCACAAGAAACTATTGCCGCACTTACCGGAAATTACAGGAATCGCGCATTAGATCTTTTTGTGAGAGGGCTGAATGGAGATCTTTCACAGATGCTTATCATCCAAAAACCCCAAACGCTTCCCGATGCTTATGCATCATGCTTAGAGGTTCAAAACCTAAACTTTAGGAAAGTTCAAATTCACCAACGGCATGGTAATAACACAATTTCAGCACCCGTTAACCAATTTTTTAACTCCCGTTTTGAAAATAACAGACCTAAAGTACCCGTACCCTATCAGCAGTTAAGTGTAGCAGAAAGAAATCAGATGTATCAGTTCCGAGATAGAACGTCTAATCCACCACCCAGACCCACCCAGCCCAAACCACCAATTCCAATGGATGTCGATAAATCCATTCAAACTCGGCAGGTTGATTATATGAACAGGCCGTCCAACTCCCCCAACTACAAACGATCGAATAATTCTGAAAATCTCCCAAGGAAATCACAGCGTCTTTATAATTTAGAAACGCAAGTTGAGTTTTCTGAACCTGATGTGGAATTTTCTGGGGAAATGGAATACGAACATCAGGCTTATCTTGATGATAATTTCCCTAACTTACAGGAAGAAAATCCAATAAATTTTATGATGGACGCCTCTCTAGCGTTCCATACATAGAGTTTACTATGCGAGACGGTCGGACCGTAAAATTTTTAATAGATACAGGTGCAAACGAAAATTTCGTTGCACCCAAACATGCGTTCAATGCCAAGCTAGTCTCGAAACCCTTCAACATCCAATCTGCTGCGGGTGAAATAACCATAAATAAAAAGGTGACAGGGAAATTTTTTAAAAGTGTAGGTAACAACATGCTAGTAGATTTCTTTGTGCTACCAGGACTGAAGTCGTTCGACGGGATTATAGGGGACGATACTTTAAAGGCACTGGACGCTATGATTGATAGAAAAAAGAACATACTCCAAATCAGGCCAAATATAAAAATCCCTCTGAAGGTAAAAGAATCTAAACAGGTCAACCACGTGGAAGTCGTTTGTGACCACCTTCCTCAAACAACTCGGAATAAGCTGCAAACTATCATGGATCAGCATGTCAAGCTTTTTGGCCCTATAAGCGATAGGGAAATCATCGAAACAAACGTAAGGGCTGATATTAGAACCTCCACATCAGACCGTATCTACACTAAATCCTATAGCTATCCGGTTAACTTAAGGCCTGAGGTGGATAAGCAAATTAAGAAAATGTTAGAGGATGGAATTATTCGCCCGTCAAGAAGCCCCTATAATTCACCTATCTGGGTTGTGCCCAAAAAGCCAATTCAGCAGGTGAAAAGCAGTACAGATTGGTAATAGATTTTAAAAGGTTGAATGCAGTGACTATATCAGACACTTACCCAATACCAGATATCACAAACACGCTTGCGAGTTTTGGAAGCTCGAAATATTTTACCACCCTCGATCTAACATCCGGGTTTCACCAGATTCGTATGCGAGATAGTGATATCCCGAAAACGGCCTTCTCCACTGAAAATGGTAAATTCGAGTTTACAAGGCTACCGTTCGGCCTCAAAAACGCGCCCGCCATATTTCAAAGAATGATCGATGACATTTTAAAACCCTTTATCGAGCAAATATGTTTTGTTTATATAGACGACATTATTATCCTGGGGAAATCGGAGGACGAACATCTGCAAAATCTGGAAACCATACTGTCTCAACTCGAGAATGCGAATCTAAAAGTTAACTTAGATAAGTCTTCGTTCTTGAAGACCCGTGTTGAATATTTGGGATACATCATCTCACAGGATGGTATCCTTCCAGATCCTAAGAAGATAGAAGCCATTACTAAAGTTAAGCCTCCTACAAATTTAAAAGACCTGAAAGCGTTTCTTGGCTTGGCGTCCTACTATAGGAAATTTATCAGGGATTTTGCAAAAGATGCAAAGCCACTTACAAATTTAACTAAAGAAGATAACGCCCAAGTTAAAGCGAATCAGTCTAAGAAAAGACCAATTTCACTAGGAGTTGCTGAGCTCAAAGCCTTTAACGAAATAAAGGCACTCCTAACATCATCGGAGGTATTGGCATTCTCAAATTTTGAGAAGCCCTTCAATTTAACCACCGATGCTTCTAATTACGCAATCGGAGCAGTTCTCTCGCAAGGAGACATCGGCAGAGATCGACCTATCACTTATGTTTCAAGATCCTTAAACGCAACAGAGGAGAACTATGCCACAAACGAACGGGAATTATTAGCTATCGTGTGGGCGTTGGACAAACTAAGAACGTACTTGTACGGGGCAAAAAAAAGTAAGAATCCTAACCGACCACCAGCCGCTTACTTTTGCACTGAGCAACAGCAATCATAACGCTAAACTTAAACGCTGGAAAGCCAGAATAGAAGAATTCAACTATGAGCTCATCTTTAAACCCTGAAAAACTAATTTGGTGGCAGATGCGCTCTCGAGATTGCCACTAGAAGCAAACACTCTTATCTCAACATCAGGAACGGCGCACAGTGCTATTGAGGATAATTCCGATCTCATGCCACATTGTGAAGCACCGATTAATGTTTTTAGGAAGCAATTGATTTTTTCTGAGGCAAAAGAAATGATTGCTCACGAACAACCACACTCTGGCTTTGACAGGCACTATATCTGTCTCGCAGCTATCACGAAGGAGGCTTTAATCGAAAATCTTAAGCATCTATTAAGCCCCAATCTGATCAATGGAATCAAAATTCCCGAAACATTCATAGTGCTACTACAGGACATATATAAAGAGCATTTTTCTAAGTATAAAGTTCGCCTCACTCAACGTGTCGTCGAGGCTATTGCCAACGAAGACAATAAACTGCACATAATATAAGAGGAGCATCGACGAGCGCACAGGAGCTATCGGGAGAACAAGGACCAAATACTTGAAAAATTTTACTTTCCTAAGATGAGTAAATTAATTAAACAGTATACAAGATCTTGTGAAATATGCAATGTCAACAAATATGATCGAAATCCTCAAAAGCCTGAATTGCAGGAAACACCAGTTCCAGAATATCCATCGAAAATCCTGCATATGGACATCATACAAATTGCCGGCGAAAAATACGTAACGTGTATGAATAAATTCAGCAAATTCGCAAAATTTTTCTCAATAAAGAACAAATCCGCCCTTCACCTACGGGAAAAGATGATCAAAATTCTACATTATTTTGCAGTACCGAAAACTTTGGTTATAGACAATGAAGGCGGATTCATAAGCCCAGTAGTCATGAATCTCATAGAAGCATTAGGGATCAAGGTATCTGTAACCCCTCCTCAGAAGAGTGAAATCAATGGAGCTATCGAAAGGCTCCACTCTACAATAATAGAGTTGGTTAGATGCCTTCAGCAAGAGTATAAAGAACTCAATCTAAAGGAAATAATAGCCATTGCGGTCGATAGATACAATAACACGTTTCACCCTGTAACAAAAGTGAAACCTGTAGATGTGTTTCTAGGTAGATCACAACGAATTAATTACCAAGGTATCGTGGACTTTAACATTAAACTGAAAAATGATCTAAAGCATGAAATTCTTCGCAAGCAGGAGAATCAAATCAATGCGCATAATAAACGGAGGTCGAAATCCAAAACGTACGAAGTTGGTGACGTAGTATATAGAAGGGATAAACAAATAAAGACCAAAGACAAACCTCTTTTTAAAAAAATGATAGTAGCCAAGGACAATCGTGTAACTATCACCACTGATTCAGGCAACAAAGTCCACAAATCGCATCTGAAAAGTACTATTCCTTTTTCAGACTAATCGCAACAAAAACGCGGGCTTCAATACACACTTACGAGTATACGGGACCAATAGTCACCGTGAGACGAGGAATTGGCAAAATCATGGACGGAGACTTCAAGATCATTCATTCAATCGATCTGGGTAAATTCAACGACGTAGCTACTAACATGAGGTCAATTGTACGGGATCACGTCAACAGATCCAGTATTCTGCTGCCGCAGCTTTACCATCAACTAGAAACGATAGATGCGTTACAACTTCGAATCAAGGATCAAAGAAGGACTAAGCGTTCAATCAATTGGATCGGTTCGGCCTGGAAGTGGCTGGCAGGTAACCCAGACGCTACTGACTGGGATAACATCATCGTCAAGTCGCAAAACAATATAATTGCAAAACAATATAATTGCTAACAATAATAAACAGTATAAATTGAACCACTACACTACTAAAGTAACAGCTCAACTAACGGACAATTACAATAGGATAGTTGCTGACCTTAAAACATTTAACAATGATAAATTTGAACAATCCCTATTCAATAGAATGTCAATGTTTAAGGACGGAATCCGCGAGATAGCTTTAGCATGCCAACTCGCTAAAGAGGGTATAATCAATTCCAATCTTTTGAGCAGTTCCAAAATCAGTAACCTGCTTGCCCAAACTGAAACTCTCCCATATGAGAACGAAATTCAGGCTATCGAATTTGCGACACCTATGGTAATTTCTAAAGGCTCGTTACTCCTATATGTCCTGAGTGACCTCGACCTTAATCATGTAACTATCCGCCCAACAATAAGGAACAACAAAATGATACATCTTAGCCATTCTGACTTCTTTCTAGCACAACCTAACAATTACGCACTAAGCGGCAACTGCTCTCGCATACAGGATATTACCATTTGCAGACCAAATCAATTAATAGCCTTACCTCCTTCTGATTGCATTGTTCAAATACTAACTGGATCCGATGCAATATGCGACTACCAGTATTGCAATAATCGAGTCGTTGAGCTCTTGGAAGGAAATACAATCTATCTTACGAACTTCAATGGAAGCCTTAGACAGGATGACGTTACCCGAGTCCTTAATGGGACATATCTTATTAGCCTCCAGAATGATACGATTTGGCTTGATAATATAAAATATACTAGCAGGGAAATAAGAACATTCCAAGTTCTACCCTCAATCTTAAACGCAAATTTAACTGAAAGGAATACTAAATTAGAACTCCACTTGGATAATGTCGAAAAATTAAATGAAATTTCCGTGAATAACGCTGTGTCAATCTCCTCTGATTTAATTTTGTTCATCTTAGCCCTTTTGGGAATCTCCCTAGTGTTTTACCTTTGACGCTCAAGATCCATACCTATTACAAACCCGGCTCCAGCATCTCGGATGTAGCCCATTGTCTTACCATTCTAATCTGTGAGACACAGATTTTTAAGGTGGGAGAGTTATCACCTTCCACTTACCTTTACTCCTTTCCTCATCATTTTCCCATTCTTATTCACGATATTACCTTATACTTACCTTTCCTCCATTAGTCATCACTTTTTTCAACGCGCATTATCGCTGCATTCGACCCAAATCCGTATTGAGACCATTACCCTCTTCATATTGAGTATCACGCAACACGCGCATTTTTTATTACCTAAGGTAGCATTGGAAACTAATCGATGACGAAGCTGATCGTTCACCTGTAGCGACAACTGTTGTGCAAACGCTGCCGCGTATGCTAAATCAAGTTAAATGCACCCAGGTAGCATTTTGTTTAGTTTGCAATTATAGATTATAAATTTAAGTGGTCAAGTAAATGAAGCACTTTTTGTATTCCGCGAATAACCAAGTAAGAAAGGGTGAATAAAACAAATTGTTAACTTGTGTTTGTGTTTTTTGTCAACCGCGGAACAATCAGTCGTAACTTGTATGGATTACATATCGAAAATCGCCGGATAATAAAGTGTTGTAAACATATAAATACAGGTTTCGCCCTTCTCACATTTTCTGCTTATACATTTCACAGTGGTTACCACACAAAGGCTTAAATAGCTCAAATAGTTAATTTCAAAAGATTTCCATAAAAGTTTAATCAGCACTTGCGTTGCCATTAATATTGTCGCGTGCTATGGTTCGCGGCCAATAATTTTAATGTTCCGGGAAAGTGAAAACGCAATGTCTTTTAATTTAAGTTAAAAGAGTTTATTTAATTACAAAAATGCGCAATAATCAATTTAACACTTTCACTAATTTTGATGGCGTACAGAGCTGCCGAACATGCATCGACGGGCCAAGCCCCAGCCAAAGTCATTTTTGGAAAGACTATTCGTCTGCCAGCTGATATAAAGTTCGGAACACCCCCCGAGAAACCCCAAACCATCTCGGAGTACGCAAGTGAGCTAAGACAGCAGTTGAACCAGATACATCGGACAGTGCGAAAACACCTCGAATTGGCTACTAACCGCATGAAGACCAGGTATGATCTAAAGGCTAATTCAACTGGCTTCCAGTAAGATGACTTGGTGTGGCTATATAACCCGCAACGGCGAAAGGGTAGGTCTCCAAAGTTGCAAAATAATTGGAAGGGACCATACCGAGTTACAAAGCGAATCAACGACGTCCTATACCGAATACAGGAACATCGTAAGCCGAGAGCCAAAATGAAAATCGTGCATCTGGACCGTCTTGCCCCATATTACACTCAGGGAGAATTGACTACAAATAGCGACACATCTTTTCGGGGCGAAAAGAACTGAGGTGGGGGCAGTGTTACATGTACAAATAATTCTGCGAGCTACTGTCGCAATTGTTTTCACAACAATTAAGAACATCAACAAAACGAATTTACTCGAAACCACGAGAACCTAACAAGCATAAACAATATCTGAAAGTGAGTCACTGCTCCATTCATTCACTGATGGAATGTTCCCGCTAATTCACCAATGTACGAGAACTGAGTTGAATGATTAGAGACCCTATATAAAGGCAAGCTGAATGAATAGGGGGATCATTCATTACAACCGCGATAGAAAACTGCGATACGCGAAGTACAGGCGATATTGATTGTTTGAGTGTGAAGTGATTTAGAAGACAATTACGATAGAAATTTATGGACAAGTGGAAGGTAGAATTTTAATAGTGAAAATTAAAGTTGTTAAATTGTTAGTGAAGTGATTGTGCATTTTTGACAAATTAAATAAACTCTTTTAATTTAATTTAAAAGACATTGCGTTTTCACTTTCCCGGAACATTAAATTATTGGCCGCGAACCAAAAACACGCGACAATATGAACATTTTCAATTCTTTTCTGAACTATCAGGGGCCGTCATTTTGATTTGTATTGAAAACGGCTGCTACAAATATTAAACTGTAAATTTCGACTTTTTTATTTGTCATCCGATTTGCATAATTAAATTAATATAACTTGCCTTAATAACTTATAATTTCAAGTTTCACCGGAATCTGTTGAGAAACTTGGCTGCTAGAGCGGTTCAGAAATAAAAAAATTAAAGTCGCCCCTCTGTATGGAGCGACCCCCCTTAAATACCTTAAAATATTTTCTTGCACTGCAAATTTCAAGGGACACCATTTTGACCTACGTAGAAAGTTTCCTCATTCTAGCTCATGTGGTTTGCGAGGAAACTTTTTATGACGCACGAACAAACGGACGGACGGACAGACAGACAAGTCGCGATTTTATAATTTTTTAGGGTATTGTAAAAATATTTTACAATATCTTAAAAATGGTCTGGTTTATAAATACTTCCAAGTTAAGTCATTTAAAACGTTTCCATGGAAAATATTCATTATTTCAGTTGCTACTAAAACAGCGAATTGCGCTTGCCTTCAGACCTTTGGGGGCCGCCATTTCAAATGCACGCATTTGATTTTAGATTATTTTAAATCTAGGAGTTTCACTCTAGACAGGGCAAAATCATTCAAATTTTAGTGAAAATGGCAGTTAAAAATATTCGGTTTAAATTAATTTTAAATTTAAATTAAATTTATCTTTCATTCGATTTTAATAGCTTTTTGCACAAATAAAGAGCTGAGTACAGAAATCCTTAATCTTAAGTTTCATCAAATTCCGTTGAAAAATGTGACCGCTAGAGGGCCACAAAAACCTGAAAAAAACGCTTAAATAAACAGCCGCCATTTTGAAATTTGCACAATCATGATCACCAAAATGTCAAAGATTCTAGATCTAAGCAATTTCTATCTTAAAACCAAGTTTCATATACATCGGATCAAAATTGCGACTTTTAGAAGCCTTTGAAGTTTTGAGCTTCAATTGGCCGCCATTTCGTTTTTTGCGACCTGGCCTCTAGTTAATTTACATAACTCTTTAGATATTTATAGTTTCTGTCAAACTGCCAAATTTCATTAACATTGGTTAAAAGCTTTGCTCAAAAACACAACAACAAAGTTTTGTACGTTTTTCTACCTTTGAGCGGTCGCAATTTTGTTTCTGCCGTACTGACTTTGGATTTTTTATTGTGAGATTCATAACACACATCGGTAAACCTTTTAACCAAATTTCACACAAACCGGAGCTATACTTTGGTCAGAACAGAAATCACGATTTTTCGTCTAAAATGGCCGCCAGTTTGTTTCCGCCTGGCTGATATAGCTGGCCGAGATATTTACTCAATACACCTTTCCTGAAAATGTAGTGATAATCGGAGCGAAATTGCATACTCTAGCTTGGTCACAAAGGTCGTTTTATCCCATATATATATATATATATATATATATATATATATATATATATATATATATATATATATATATATATATATATATATATATATATATATATATATATGTATATATATATGTATATATATATATATATATATATGTATATATACATATATATATATATATATATATATATATATATATATATATATATATATATATATATATATATATATATATATATATATATAAGATACTCTCCGCAATAGGTGAATTTCTCTCGAGAAATTTACCTAAAAAAAAGACATGCAAATAGCAAGATAAAAGTAATAAGAAGTGCAAAAAGCAGGAGAACAAAATTACTAAGAGTTGAAAAGAAGAGAGTTGACATATTTTTGGGTCTTTGTAAAAAATTTTTTTTACAAAGGCCTACTAGTTTCGCGACCTGTCAGTCTGTCTATCCGTGCGTCACAGCTAGTTTCCTCAGAAATTATAGAAGCTAGAATGCTCAAACTTTGTGAAAAGATCAGAAGTGATGGTCTCTCAAAAGTGAAGGTCTTAACAAAAATTTAAAATTTTTTTAAGGGGGGTCCCCCCCAATAACGAATGAACCCTTAAAATTTTTTTTTAACCAAAGGTAGTCGTGTGGGGCATCAAATGAAAGGCCTTGATTAGAACTTTTAGAATCTGAAGTAAAATAATCATTTTATGAATCAGGGGGTCCAGGTGAAGGCAAAATGTACGCAAAATTTGTGTTCCCCCCCTCGCGATTGGACACCTTTGAGCCGAAAAATCTGAAAATTGTAACAAATGTGGACCTTTATGAGTGCAAGGGCAACAAATACCTCAGAAATCGAAATTCACTCAACTTTGTTAATAATAGTATGATTTGTATATTTCACATTTTCGCCCATAAAATCAAAATGTTACCTTTAAAAAATTTTGAAATTATATAGACTGATATAAGATATGTAAGTTCACAAAATTTAATTGAGATCGAATCATAATCAAGTGAGTTATAGCGATTTCTATTGTATGGAATTACAACAACAAAAACACGTGTTTATGGTTGATACATATTTCAAATTGACCTAGGCACTCTTAATTTCTTTCAATTTTCATGAATATTTCAAGAAAAGTGTTTAACTTGAATATGTTCAATTGGCCGAACATTCAGAAAAATCATTTTAGCTAGATCAAAATGGTGGCTGCACTGTGCTTATGAAATGAACTGTGCATCTTTTGCATAAATTTGAAGATTTCATATCAGAGTATTGGATGAATAATTCAAGTTATCGGTTCACGCTATTAGAAAACTTGTTTCTAACCCTAGGATGTTTACAAAGACCTTCTGGTAGGAGCACTCTTGTTTATAAACTAAATGCGAGAAGGGAAAGGGCCCAAGCTGAAGGTCATCATGGTTACGAGGTAAGCTGAGTGAGTGAAAATACACCAAACTTCGCGCGAATGGAACACCAAAGGTATTTGACGATCTTGTAGAACGCATAATGCGCCTCACTGGAACGTAGTTGGCTAGCGGAGTATCGAACAAACCATGGCAAAGCCAGTAAAGTAACCATTCATCAAGGTAGAGTCGACGCCTTTCCAGCGAAGGAAGGTTGAGGATAGATAAGCGTGATTCATAAAAAATGAAGAGAATCTGGAACTTCATGAAGACGATCCGGGTAAATCTTTTCTGCATAGCTTCTAGCGTGAACTTCAAACACTTCAAATGAGGCGACCTAACTGGCGAATAGAACTCAAGGATAGAACGAACCAAACTAGAAAATAATTATTTAACACACGATAAAGGATCGGAAAAATATAGGAATTTCTTAAGATTAAGCCAAGAATGCGAGAGGCCTTAGAAATAATTTCAGAAATATGAACATCGACCTTTAATTTAGAGTCGAAGGTGGCACCTGAGTCCCTGAAACGTGTCACCGTACTTATGTAGGTACGAACTATTTAACGAAAATTGAAAGCTTATAGGGCAAGGGTTATTCGAAAATGAAAGATGGATGCACTTAGAAACATTTAGTATAAGTTGGTTATAAGAACTCCAAAATAAAATGGCCTGATCCGGCAACATCAGCTAAGGTATTTAAGGTTAATTCACCGTAGTAATTAGCTCATTTGGAATCGATTCGATTGATTTATCAACTGATCGATCATTTTAACTCAATTCCCCGATCAATTGATCAATCATTCACTATTCCTTTTAAGAACAATTGAATTTGCCTTTTGCTGGCATTTCACCTGAATTCAATAATTTCATTCAATTCAAATATTTTAATTCAATTCAATATTCATGAATACTAAGTTTTGCCACACACTGTAATTCCATTTGCTATTTTTCATGCCCAGCCAAATTACTGATCATGCACATTCATCTAGTGTATTTGTCCACGAAATGGATCCGTAATCGAAGAGATTGGATTACATTTCATGGACAAAGGCAGACGTGCCAGCGAAAAGACGCAAACTCAGCGTTCTTTCTCTGGCGCGTTTATCTGGTCAGCAAATTGCGTTAAAAATTGAACGTGGGTGAAATACTCGGCCGGCTCAGTCGTTGAAGGAAGGCGAACGAGCGCGGATAAAGTAAACATAGGTAAAATCAAGTAATCTTGTCAAAGTGTATACAACTTGCCTATTATTTTCTTATATAAATTATAAAAATAGTTACTTTGCATTTGATATCTATTTTCAATATTTACAAGAGGTGATTTAACTTTAGTCAAAGCTGTTAAATCAGTTGAGAATAAAGAAGTGAAATCATAATTGCCATAGCTGTCAACGATTTTCAAAAAGGATAATAAATTCAAAGGTCGGGACATAAGAGCCCCGGCCCAACAGTGACCTTGGCTAAAGTTTAAAATTTTTAGCCCGTGCAGAATCAGTTTGGCTTTCCGAGTATCGGAGTGGGGGCCTTTGCGACTCAGAGACGAAACGGACCAAGACCGCTATGGCTCCTGAAACACACTTTATTCAGCGGATCCAACACGGCAACTCCTTCAAGAGGCTGCAGCGCATAGTGGCCTACATGATGCGGCTTATCTGTGGTCTCAAACCGGCAGTCAAGCAATCTCAATTGACAAATCAAGCGCTTACGAGTGATGAATTAACCACAGCCCTGGAGGTCATCGTGAGGTATGTACAATCAGTAACTTTTAACTGTGAACTTTTCGACATCAGTCTCCAGGCACAGTCCGTTGGTGGGACTGGCACCATTTCTGGATGCAGAGGGCATAATCTGTATTGGTGGGAGGCTGCCAAAATCACGTTCAACTCCAAATATCTCATTGTACTACCGTTCAAACATCCGTTCACCAGACTGCTGATGATGGACATCCATCGCGACCACTGCCATATAGATGTGCAGTCACTGCTCACTTACACTAGACAGCGGTTTTGGCCAATTTGAGGAAAGCAGCTCGCGAGATCGATCGTTCAACGGTACATGTGGTGCACCTGAGTCAAGCCTAAGCTGTTTTCACAAGTCATGGGAAACCTGTCGAGTGCACGTATTCAGCCGGCCCGTCCTTTCGTTAACTCAGGCGTGGATTTCTGTGGGCCTATGATGATCCATTACCAAGGTAGAGGTACCCAACCGCAAAAAGGGTACCTAGCCATATTTTGCTGTTTCTCTACGAAAGCCGTCCATCTGGAGCTAGTCAGTGATCTAAGCACAGAGACATTCCTCTGTGCTCTCAAACGTTTCATTTGACGACGAGGACACTGCCGAAACCTATTTTGCGACAACGCCACCACCTTTGTAGGAGCTCACATTCAGCTATCAGAATTATCGTCCCATTGTATTCCGAAAAAGCACGTCAAGAAGTAACAACAGCGTGCTCCAGCTGGGGAATCGATTTCCTTTTCATTCCTCCTCGAGCGCCGCATTTTGGCAGTTTGTGGGCGGCAGCGGTCAAATCAGCCAAAAATTTGATCCGTCGAGGCGTTTCGTCGGCGGCTCTCACCTACGAGGAGCTGCATACCTTGGTGGTTGAGGTGGAAGCTATCTTAAATTCAAGACCAGTGACTCCAATGTCAAACGATCCCAATGATTTGGCAGTTCTAACTCCAGCACACTTTCTCATCGGAGAACCCCTCACAGCCATGGTGGATGGTCGTGCAGAGCCAGTCGCCGGAGGTCTGCATGCCCGATGGAAGCTAATCAACAACCTCAAACTTGAATTCTGGAGACGATGGTCACACAAGTACTTGGCGCAGTTGCAGCATCGTGTCAAGAGGAGACAATCACACCCCAATGTGATACCGGGAACAGTGGTCATCATAAGCGTAGATAACACTCCGTCGATGAAGTGGCCACTGGGGCGAATCATCAAAATGTACGAAGGCGCCGATTGTTTCATACGCGTCGCGGATGTCAAAACCACCTCCGGATCCTTTAAAAGGCCAATACACAAACTGGCCCCGTTACCAGTACTCGATGACGCCCTCTTAAACAAGTTCCCCCCACTTGATGAAGGAAGAGTCCCAGATCAGCGGTGACGACATCCCGAGAACAAGGCGGCAGTCGATGTGAACAGGCAAGTCAATTGTAGCGCTCCTCTTTATGCGCCTGCAAGCTCCCCTAGCGCACGCCTTTCCAACACAAGGCTCAAGAGCCAGATCCCATACGGGTCTGTATTTTCAACCATTGGGTCGAGTCTACTTATCTCCCAGCAAGTGGAAGTTGCTCATTAATTACGATTTGGGACCGTATCAGCGGGAATTGGCTGTTTTACAGAACGGTGTGTGAAGGTGAAACCACGCAGACCAATTGCTTACATGTTATAGATCATTTCCGACACTTTGAAAGGGAATTCTCGAGCATCAACCAAACAAGAGAGGTGCTATCAATAAAGTGGCTGGCCTTGCACGATCATTGTTCAATATTCTTGATGACGACTATGCCAATCAAATGGCCCGGACCATCAAAACCATGCAAGGAAGACAAGACAAGCTGCACTCACTGCTAACCAACCAAACTTCCATCACCGACTCAACGTGAACATCCTTGGGAAAACGCAACGAATTTCCCCAAAACGTTTTCCCCAAACGTTTCACAGCAATAACCAGACTGACCAATGCAATCAAGGCTCCCCATGCTGAGGGAAATCAAGCCCCGATGCTCGATTTGATCACCGCGCTCTCCTTGCAAATGACACTCATCACCGTCAACTTGTATAGAATGCAATCGTCCCTCACCAGCTTAATTACCGATACTCAACACAAGCAATTCAATTCCTTGAACAAAGATCAGAGAGCATCTACCCGAGAACCAGCGGCTATTTATACACCAATAGAATGTCCTACAACTCTTTCAAATAACATCAATCAGCACCAAAGTGACCACCAATTTCGTCATCTTTGGACTAAAAATTCCAGTGGTAGCAAAACCACCTTCGAGCTCTATAGACTTCTCGCAATACCTAGGGTAACGTCCAAGAAATTAGCGACCTTACAACCATCTTCACAGTATTTGATAATCACATCGCACCGTGACATTTACTACCCACTCTCGGAGGCGAAGTACTCTCCCTGCATCCAAACGGAGTCAAACATTCACATTTGCCGACAGACTCATCCATTATACAGCAGGGAATCCAACATGAGTCGATGCGAAGTCGAATTGTTGAAGGGAATTACACCCACGCCCAAATGCACCTCAGTGGCATTACACACCTCATCTGTCATCTGGATCTACGCTTTCGTCAACCAACCGATCGCTCGCCTAGTGTGTGGCAGTAACACTTCCACAGCGTCGTTGCAGGGCTCCGGTATCCTTCAGCTGGGGGCGGGCTGCACTCTCAAAACTGACACGGCAAGCATTCAGGGACACTACATGTACGAGGGCCAAGCCATAACCGTGCACGAGGTCTTTCAACACATTTCTACTGGCGAAGGGTCGAACCTTGTGGACTCTTTCAACGAGTCCATTCATTTCACTGAGCCTGCATCTGAAATCGAGGAACTACGACGACAACTACAAGCGCTAGATGTTTCATGGATCGATCAAGTGACCGACCACGACATCCACCAGTGCACAATCGGCTACCTGGGCATTCTCGGACTAGTCGTACTGGTGACCTACCTCCGCTGGCGATCCTGCAAACAACAATCCAACCTGCAGGTCCAAACATCCGTGCCGTTACCTAGACGATACAGCCTACCGCACACCTTAGAGGAGGTTGAACAGACCATTCAACGGGGGGTGGATGTTGAATTCCTGACACCCCTGAGCGCTCACCATGGCCTTATCCGGCAACATCAACGCTTAGTTATTTAAGATTAATTCACCGTAGTAATTAGCTCATTTGTAATCAATTCGATTGATTTATCAATTGATCGATCATTTTAACTCAATTCCCCGATCAATTGATCAATCATTCACTGATCCCTTTAAGAACAATTGAATTTGCCTTTCGCCGGCATTTCACCCGAATTCAATAATTTTATTCAATTCAAATATTTTAATTCAATTCCATGAAATGGATCCGTAATCGAAGAGATTGGATTACATTTCATGGACAAAGGCAGACATGCCCGCGAAAAACACAAACTCAGCGTTCTTTCTCTGGCGCGTTTGTCTGGTGTGCAAATTGCGTTAGAAATTGAACGTGGATTTCTCGAAAATTGAAGCTTTATCGTAAAAAATTGCTTTTAGACGATCAGAAATGGTTTGTTCAGCGACGCCAAGTGATATTGCAAGTTTGGGATGGATCTTGGTCGAGCAATGTCTCCAATTCGTGATCTTCAAACTTTTTTGGCTGTCCGGGCCGTTCAACGTCCTCCAAGTCAAAATTGCAACTTTTAAACCGCGCAAACCACTTCTGGCACGTACGCTCAGCTAGAGCATTCACACCATACACTTCCACCAATATACGATGACTTTCGGCAGCCTTTTTGTTCAATGAAGAAGTACACCCGCAAAAACACTTTATCGGCACAAAATTCGACATTTTCAGAGTAAAAAAAAGTATTGTTGTTTACGCTTCAGCTAAATGACACATACCGATTCTGAAACTATATGACAGTAGCTTTCCAACACATATTTGGAAAGGTAAATCACTGAAATAAACATCAAGTTGCGCCATCTGTTAGGAAACCGCACGAATTAACCGGTACCCCTATTCATAAATGCCATTGCTGTCGACGATTTTCAAAAAGGATAATAAATTCAAAGGTTGGGACAAAAGAGTCCCGGCTTAAAAAGGACCTTGGCTAAAATTTAAAATTGGAAAGATTGTTCGTAAGTGCTTCCGTACGAGTTGGCTTATTGGGACTAGTTCGTATTTAAATTAATATTAAATTATTAAACAAAATTTATTACAATCTTTTCAGCAAGTAAAACTAACCAAATTTTTTACAGACTATGATTGCTGATTATTTTTAGTTTCCTAAGCACACCAAATTGATTCATCGGAAACTTTCCTGAAAAATAAGAACTTCAATTACAATTGAAGTAATTGATCATTGATGACTGTATTGATTACTGCACAATCAAAACGTCGTCCATCTGACAACCGAATTTTCCAGGTCAAATAACCCATACTACACAATTTGACCCTCATTCACTACCCCGCAGGCTAATTTAACCACATAAAAAGGGGACATTTTTTGTAAAGAAATTCTCAGTGCCTCAGCGAAAGCGTGTCTGAAACAGAGGCGTCTAATTCGTTTATAGAGTGCACTTGAATTAACCGTTCCATCCCCCAATTCAAAAACATGGCAGGGGGCTATAATTTTGATTACTCCCAGAAAATTCGATTTCCTTCTGCAAGAAGTGTTTAAAATGCAATTTGCATAAATTTATCTACATGTACTTGTACATCGATAAACACAACTCTCATCTCTTATGCGTTCGCTCCTTGTTTCCGTCCTTTCCTTTCGTCATTAGCTTCTTCGCGTCCTTGGTTTAAGTCGCGTTCGCTCCATCAAGGCAACAACACACTCCGAGTTGTTTTCCTATACTCTTATTTAGCCTCGAGAGCAAAGTGTATTATTATTATGATTTATTATAAGAATATGCTTACGACGATGTATATTAGGATTCGCTATCGGGACAATACGTTCGATTTGAATAATTCACCAATATTTCATAGGCCGATAAAGCATCGACTTGTTCATTACCGGAGAGAGTATGCAACTTCTTCGTTTCATTTTAGGGACCTACTTTTTCGTGTCTATGTTTCAATATCGAATAATGAAGAGCAGATTAATTTGGATTCCCGAAATTGCAGATAGGGAACTTTGTTTTGGATATTGATTGGGGGTTTTAGATAACGTTGTTCAATCGTTTCACAATCAGAGGAGCGGGAAATTGTTTGTTGTAATGGTTATAAAATAAAATGTTGAGCAAACCCCTTTCTAACACATTTATACTTTTCTTTACAAATCTAATAAAACCCTTTTGCTGTTAGCTCACATGTTGCAAAAATCTTTATTTTATGCAGATTAGCATGTTCACACATTCGAGTAGCAGCCTCAAACGCCACTTCAACTAAACGATAATTCGCGATGGCAGTTTTCCTTACAAGAAAATCGCAGCAAAACATTTGTACGTAATGTGACAATTTTTTACGGTTCCATCACACCACCATTACAATTTGTAACGCATAACAACGACTTTACGACAATTTCAACCCTCAAAAGTATAAATTTAAAATGTTTGGATTTACGATTTACCTTATGCACTTGTAAACAGTTCATCCTATGGAAAAGGAAGGTTTTAGACTTTTTATTTTTGTTTTATCGTCAAAGTTAAAATTACATGCTGTTGAGAAGTTTTTATGGTCATATGAATCGAAGTACGTAGTAGACTTGAACTAATTTCTGAAACCAACACATTACATGATTTCTTTTGCGACGGTTAATTAGTTGAAAATAGGTTTCAAACTTTATTAAATTCCAAATGAATCCTAGCAGCTAAATGCAAGCCTTATGTGATTATCAAAATGTGTAAAAATATTCAAGAAAACTTTCTTCGTTTACACACACCGAAGCTAACCACTATATCATTCCTTGGGCAGTGGTAAGAAACCTCCACCCCAATCCAAACTTCCGAGGTAAACATTTTATTGTCTGAAAAGAATTAACCTGAGGGCGAATGAGTATTTATGGGATCCGAGTGACAGACAGTAGAGCAAATATTTCACGAAATAAAAACAAATCGACATTTTATGGTAATTCCGAAGATAAATAGATGAAAAGCGCAATATTGTCCATCACTCCTGCAAGGTGGGGGTGAAGCTTCCTCGAGTCTGAAGCTGAAATATGTATTTCTTGAGGCAGTATTGATTTTCAAGACTCCATGACTTAAACTTTGCGGACATTGATAAAGTCAACAGCAACAGTGAAACCATTAAAATTAAAGGTTGATTTGTGATGATTTCACTTGGAACACTGAAGCAATTCATATGTTAGGTACAGATATCAACTTCTCCATAAATCCCAAACGATTTGAAAGCTTTATCATGAAATGAAGGAAGATAAATCCTTTTCGTCCAAATGGCAATAGATTACACTTGTGGCCACAAAAGGTGTTTGTTTTCAACTGCTAGGGATCGACTCCCTTTGACACACTTCGAGCCGCATGTTATTTATGGCCCCTAATTACGGAATAACTTATTGCCTCAACACAACACATAATTGCTTTCTGCTACTCACGTATGTGAAATTAATTTCACTTTGGCATCCGAGACAATCGTTGAAAGAGACTCAACCAAAAACAAATCCTGTAAATTATGAGGGATTGCCGGAATTTAAGAGAATGGTTATTCGCATGGTTAATTAATTACTGTATGAGTTAGCTTTTTAGCGAAATCCTCACACTCATCTGGGTACTTTACAAATAATTTTTCAAAGCAGTTCAAGGACAAATAGGCTGAGTTAGCTAGAGAGTGCTCTTGCTTGAAGGGATTTGTAATTAATGTAGGGTTAAGAATAATTTTTTAATCCTATCAATTGATGAACTTAAATTATGCTTTCGCCGCATACAAATAAAATTATAGCAATAAATTATACATATTATAGTAAGCGAACATTCAATTTGAAATGTAGCACTCAAACAATTTAAGTTTCAAATTTGAAATTTTAATTGACATTCCACTCAGGTGAAAAACATTAGACTTTTGCGAAGATTCGGATTTGTCAGTAACTCCTGACATTTTCCTGTAGCAACATATCATTTGTAGGGTTTTGTACTAAAATACAAAACCCTATTGCAATCACGACCTGTGTCCGTCTGTCTGTCCGTCCGTCTGTATGCCACAGCACTTTTTCTCCGAAAATATAGAAGCTACAGCAATGAAACTTTGTGAAAAGGTCAGAAGTGGTAACTTCTTGAAAGTTCAACGGTGGAAAGGTTTTTCAGGAGGTTTAAGGGGGTCACCCCATATAGGGAGGTGACCCCCTCAAGAAACATTTTTCACCATTGGTAGTCGAGTAGGGTGTCATTGAAAAGGTCTCAATGAGATCTTTTCAAAACAATTCTTAAAATTGCCTTATTGGTACCGAGGGGGGCAGGGGAAGGGGAAACGTACGAACTTTTCGCGTACCCCACCCCCTCGCGATTGGACACCTTCCATACGAAAGATCTGAAAAAATTAATGAATGTAGGCCTTAATGAGCACAACAACAACAAATACATGAGAAGTTGAAATTCGCTCAAAATCGTTAGTAATAGTATAAAAAAATGAAAGAAAGTATATGCCCTTTAATCCCACTATTTATTTTAAATTTAGTATACAATTGTTTCGTTCTCTACTTGAGAACTTCCTCAGTACTACTATTCCCTAAACTATAAGTGTCCTAATATTTATACTAAGCTCATTAACGTATTAATGTGAATCTCTAATTACATCTAATCCCTCAAAGTACTTTTACTTAATCTCTAATTACCTGATCCTTTACCATTCAAAAATTTGTTTTTCCTTAATTACTACTTAACTACCCTCATTATTTTGTAAGCTTGAATAGCCAGGTGTATCCGTTACCTGGGTCGCCGTTCCAAATGTCCTGCGTCTTCCGATTGAATATCTCCAAGCTTTCTGCTACATCAAGCTTCCATCCGTTTGTAGCCGTTTTCAGCATGCTTACGTTGTCCGCAGTGATGTCATGTTTTTCAAGGACTATATGCTCTGCTACTTTTGATTTGAAGTTTTTTGCATCCTGCTTTTTGTTTTTGTTGACTGCTTCCCTTAAGTGTTCATTCCATCTGACACCTAGTGATCTCCTCGTTTGTCCAATGTAACATCCATTACATTTCGTACACGATACCTTGTAGACTCCACTGCGCTCCATTTTGGGAATGGGGTCCTTGGTTGATCCAAGCAAGTTCTGTATTTTTGTGGCCCGGCTCGTATAAACTAGGTCGATGTCTACGTTCTTCATAGCCCTCTTCATTGTTTCCGTCCTTGAGTCAAACGTTACAACCAACCTCTTCCGTTGCTCGACTTCCGCAGTTAGCGTTGTGAACTTTTTATTGAAGATCTCCTTCGTTCGTTTTGCTATCAATTTGGTGACTTCATCCGTAGGGTATCCATTCCACTCGGCTAGCTTATAAATGTGGGACGTTTCTTTTTTCAGGCCTTCCTTATTCAATGGAAGCGTGAGCATTCGATTCACAAGCCAGCTAAATGTCGCCCATTTTTGCTGTTGGCAATGGTTCGAAGTGAAAGGAATTATCCGCATGGTGTCCGTTTGTTTGCGGTATATTTCGAATTCCAATCCATTAGCTCCTCTACATACCATTACGTCAAGGAATGGTAGCCGCCCCTCCGACTCCAGCTCGTGGGTGAAACTGATGTTGTTGTGGATTGGGTTGATCGCCGTGAGAGTTTGCTGGACCTGATCCTCTTTGATGATCGTGAAGATATCGTATACATAACGCACCCATCGATGTGGCAGTTTACCTTCTTGTGCTAACTTTTCCTCCAAAAATGCCATAAAAACTTCGCTTAGAAATGGGGAAAGAGGATTTCCCATTGGAGCACCACGTGTTTGCTTAAAAAATTCTCCCCTGAAGGTGAAATAGCTTTCACCCATGCAGAGTCTAGCCAGTTTCAAATACATTTTGGCTCGTGCTTTCCATTGTTCTCCTGATCCTTGTATCAGAGTCCACTCCTCAAGTAACGTAAGTGCTTCTTTGACCGGAATACTGGGAAAAAGTGCCTTAACGTCAAATGACACCATCGTATCGCCATCTTCCAAAGGTCCCCAGGACAAAACCTTTGAAGTAAATTCTGCCGAATTCGCTACTGATCTGGTAACAAATTTTTTGTCCATGTTATTGAATTCCTTGACTAACCACTTCGCAATTTTCTGAGTGGGAGCGTTTTCTGCTGACACAATTTCACGCATTTCATGGCCTGGCTTGTGAATCTTCGGAAGTGTTATGATCCTTGGCAGCGATGGGTTGGTTACTTTTAAGAATTTCTTGATTTCCTGAATCTATGGTTCACATTCTTTCAGCACTTTTTCCACTCTTTTTATTGACTCAGGAAGCGGATTATTTCGTAGACTGAAGTTTGGTCCCGTATTTATTTTTTCCCGCATTCTATTGTCGTGATCGGCCTTGTCCATGATCACTACGGCATTCCCTTTATCCGCTTTCATGTAGTAAACCGGTAGATTTTTGAGCTCCTTGGTGATCCTATTCTCGTCCTGCTTTCCGACCCATCTAGTTTCTTTTCTCAGTGTATCTGCGGTGCTGGCTCTTATTCTTTGGTTTTCCTCTGCCGTCAGTCCATGCATGCTCGAAAGTCTATTGATCCCGGCTTCGATTTCTATGACGATATCTTCAGGTTTGGCTTTCGCGTTAATGGAGTATTTCAGCCCCATGTTCAGCAGATTCAGTTGAGCTTGCGTAAATACCTGGGACGATTGATTGATGACTATGTTTTCAATTGTACGCACCTTGATTTGTTGGGACACTGTCACTTGTTCTCGTCTTAATTGATGAAACTTCCTTTCTAGTATTAATTTCTTCCGCTCGCTTTCACACTCTTCCGCTACTTTCACTTTTGTTAGAAACAACGGGAAACCCAACGGATATTGTTTGGCCAGGCTCAAATGTAATTTGTATACCTCTCTGCTTCTCCTCTCCAATTTTGCATAGAGTCTTTCAATACTCTCCTTCACCAACTGCATTTCCAGATACTTGATCATTGTACCTTTCTTGAACGGTATACTCGTCTTGAGTTTAAAGGTGTGGCTTTTCGGGGTGATGTTATTATGCTTGCATTTTTTTAAAAAACTTAAATCCCTTCTTAGTGACGCGACAGACTTCCTTAAACTGATAAACTTATTGACTTCAGCGGTAGGCTTAGGTGCCATTTTAATAGTAAAAATATTCCGCCTTTAGTAGAACTTTCAAATAAAAAAATGAAAGAAAGTATATACCCTTTAATTCTACTATTTATTTTAAATTTAGTATACAATTGTTTCGTTCTCTACTTGAGAACTTCCTTAGTACTACTATTCCCTAAACTATAAGTGTCCTAATATTTATACTAAACTCATTAACGTATTAATGTGAATCTCTAATTACATCTAATCCCTCAAAGTACTTTTACTTAATCTCTAATTACCTGATCCTTTACCATTCAAAAATTTTTTTTTCCTTAATTACTACTTAACTACCTTCATTATTTTGTAAACTTGAATAGCCAGGTGTATCCGTTACCTGGGTCGCCGTTCCAAATGTCCTGCGTCTTCCGATTGAATATCTCCAAGCGTTCTGCTACATCAAGCTTCCATCCGTTTGTAACCGTTTTCAGCATGCTCACGTTGTCCGCAGTGATGTCATGTTTTTCAAGGACTATATGCTCCGCTACTTTTGATTTGAAGTTTTTTGCATCCTGCTTTTTGTTTTTGTTGACTGCTTCCCTTAAGTGTTCATTCCATCTGGCACCTAGTGATCTCCTCGTTTGTTCAATGTAACATCCATTACATTTCGTACACGATACCTTGTATCTAGACTCTGCATGGGTGAAAGCTATTTCACCTTCAGGGGAGAATTTTTTAAGCAAACACGTGGTGCTCCAATGGGAAATCCTCTTTCCCCGTTTCTAAGCGAAGTTTTTATGGCATTTTTGGAGGAGAAGTTAGCACAAGAAGGTAAACTGCCACATCGATGGGTGCGTTATGTAGACGATATCTTCACGATCATCAAAGAGGATCAGGTCCAGCAAACTCTCACGGCGATCAACTCAATACACAACAACATCAGTTTCACCCACGAGCTAGAGTCGGAGGGGCGGCTACCATTCCTTGACGTAATGGTATGTAGAGGAGCTAATGGATTGGAATTCGAAATATACCGCAAACAAACGGACACCATGCGGATAATTCCTTTCACTTCGAACCATTTCCAACAGCAAAAATGGGCGACATTTAGCTGGCTTGTGAATCGAATGCTCACGCTTCCATTGAATAAGGAAGGCCTGAAAAAAGAAACGTCCCACATTTATAAGCTAGCCGAGTGGAATGGATACCCTACGGATGAAGTCACCAAATTGATAGCAAAACGAACGAAGGAGATCTTCAATAAAAAGTTCACAACGCTAACTGCGGAAGTCGAGCAACGGAAGAGGTTGGTTGTAACGTTTGACTCAAGGACGGAAACAATGAAGAGGGCTATGAAGAACGTAGACATCAACCTAGTTTATACGAGCCGGGCCACAAAAATACAGAACTTGCTTGGATCAACCAAGGACCCCATTCCCAAAATGGAGCGCAGTGGAGTCTACAAGGTATCGTGTACGAAATGTAATGGATGTTACATTGGACAAACGAGGAGATCACTAGGTGTCAGATGGAATGAACACTTAAGGGAAGCAGTCAACAAAAACAAAAAGCAGGATGCAAAAAACTTCAAATCAAAAGTAGCAGAGCATATAGTCCTTGAAAAACATGACATCACTGCGGACAACGTAAGCATGCTGAAAACGGCTACAAACGGATGGAAGCTTGATGTGGCAGAAAGCTTGGAGATATTCAATTGGAAGACGCAGGACATTTGGAACGGCGACCCAGGTAACGGATACACCTGGCTATTCAAGCTTACAAAATAATGAAGGTAGTTAAGTAGTAATTAAGGAAAAACAAATTTTTGAATGGTAAAGGATCAGGTAATTAGAGATTAAGTAAAAGTACTTTGAAGGATTAGATGTAATTAGAGATTCACATTAATACGTTAATGAGCTTAGTATAAATATTAGGACACTTATAGTTTAGGGAATAGTAGTACTGAGGAAGTTCTCAAGTAGAGAACGAAACAATTGTATACTAAATTTAAAATAAATAGCAGAATTAGGGGTATATACTTTCTTTCATTTTTTTATTTGAAAGTTCTACTAAAGGCGGAATATTTTTAACCAGTAATAGTATGATTTATCGATTTTATGTTTTCTTGAATAAAATCTTAACGGTACCCTTAAATTCAATAAGATTCAGCACAAAGTTGATTATTTATAAGGTTGATCTTTTCTGTAATTTTCATAAAGATCGAATGGTATTTAACGAAATTATAGCGATTTGAATTTTCTGTATTGCTATGGAACAATATGCGCTGTATTACTATGGAAACATATGGCTATGGATCAACATGCGCTTTTTACCGACTTAGACTCTACAGCTTTGCTAGGATTTGCATGAGAATTTCAGGAATGATAGGTGTCATGCATATCTTTGAGAATCGGTTCAGTTAGTGGTATTAGTAATCGTAAAACAAAATAGTGGCTGTTTTAAATGCGAAGATTGCATAATTTTGAGCTATTTTTCCCCAACTTCAACGTTTAAGGTGCATGCTTTGAACATTTGATTCAATTTAATAAATGACTGAAGATGATTAGCTACAATTAATACTCATAGGTGAAACAAGTCGAAGATGCAGGAGAGAGCTCCTAGCAAAAGGGCTTTGCAACCATTCTAGGATTCGAAAAAATTTCATCAAACGTAGCCGATATGAGTATCAAATGAAAGTTCTTTATGGGAGCATTTCAAAACAGTTCTTAAACTGACAGTTTTTGCTTCAATGGGGGCACAGGGGGGAAAATACATGAAAAATGTGTTTCCTCACCTGTGATCTAAAAAATCTGAAAAAATTATCAAGGGATAACAAATACCTTAGAAGTCAAAATTCGTTCAACTTTGTTAATAATAGTATGATCCTCAAATTTCACATTTACTCCAATAAAATCGTCTTTGACATGTTTCTTGATTTCACTCGTTGCTGGTTAATGCATTTTGTAAGTTGAGTAGAAAACCCTTCTGATATGAGCGTAGGCCCGTCTACCCAACTTGTTTTGATTCTTTTTTGTAGTGAATTAATGTGAGCATGATACGCTTGTGATCTGAAGAAACTTGTATAAGCGTTGAACGCCTTCCTACGTGTTTCCTGCTACGAGGTTTTTTTTTTTAAGTTAAATACGTTAAATAATTTGTTGAATGCAGAAATAAGCGTGAAACGCCTTCCAGTCTGCATGTACCTTATTAATAAAGCAATACTATGCAAGCGTTCACATACCCTTAGCAAAGGAAAATACCTACACAATTAGTGTAAAAGAGAAGCGTACCGTAAATGTCCTCTTTATTTCAATCACTTTCACTTAAATATTATTTTAATATAACCTTATTGCTCACAAACTATTCTCTACTTCTTTGTAGCACTACTGCCCCTTTTGGGCCTTTGTTTTCTGCAGCAAGCGTCTCGGTCCATTTGCAGTGATGTCCATAGTAGATATATTATGAATTCAAACAATTATGTAAAGTTAGCAAATATTTGAATATGGCCGATTCTAGTACATTTTTCGTTCTAGTACATTTAACATCTGGCAATGACTTTTTATAAGCAATATAATATGAAGTATAGCTTGTAAGCGTAAGCGGAAGCGATTTCAAAAAAAGTCTCTGTGATTCTCCATACGCTAATTGTTTTACTGCGTGGGAATATCCCATTGCTAAGGGCGTGCAAACGCTCGCATGGGGTTATTTGGTTAGGGTAGATGCAAACAAGAAGGCATTCTACGCTTGTGTTTGCATTCTACAAATTAATAAAAGTATAATTTATAAAAGTCTTCATTATAGGAAATATGCAAGAAGGCGTCCAACGCTTGTGCTTGTTTCTTTAGGTCTAAAGCATTTCAACAGGTATTTATTACATGGCAATCCTGCATATTTATTACATTCGAGCTTTGATGAACTGTCTTCGTCCACCGAGTCAGACCAGCAATACCTCGGTTTCCCCACTGATTTTCGCCCTTCAATTCTCCCAACAAATACCTTTTTAGGTATCCGTTGTTCGTCCATACGATTCATGGGGCTAGTCAGTAGACCGGGAGTCTTACGATCGTTAGACTTCCGGCTCGTCCAAAATTTCATGCAGCTCATGGTTATGTCGAATTCGCCATTGGTCCCCGTCTAGCTTCGATCCGATTATTTGCCTCGGGATTTGGCTCACAAAGGCGTTCAATATATTTGCGAATTCTTGAGTTAGGGTCCATGTTTTGCATCTATAGCATAGCGCAGGTCTTATCACAGATTTGCATACTTGGAGCTTTGTTTTCCTGAGTATGCAGCTGGTCTTTTAGATCGTCAAAACAGAATTAAATATTTTATTTGCGTGCTGTATTCTTCAGGGTATTATGTCTCTTTCATTACTGGTTCTCATTATTTTGGCGCCTAAATACACAGATTCACTAACATTTTCAATACTGTGTTCGCCAAGTGTGATGATCTGGGCGTTTGAGGTATTTTTCCTCGACGGCGTCATAAGCTTTGTTTTATTTTCATTAATTTGTAGCCCTTTAGGTTTTGCTTCACTGTAGAGTTTCAGGAAAAGTTTTTCGGCGGTTGCTAATGACCGTGATAAAATGTTGATGTTGTCCGCATAGGCTAGCACTTGGCTCGACTTAAATAATAATGTATCTCGTGTATCGATAGGTAGCTTTCTGATAACCTATTCCAGAGCCAAATTGAATAGCAATGGGGCCAGCACATCTCCTTGCTTCAGTCCGATATTTATGTCAAAGGCGATGAGTTGGCTATTAATGCGGACTTGAGAGGTTGTCGCCATCATTTTCATTTTGGTAAGACGGACTAATTTGGGTGGGATGGTAAAGCAAAGCATTATTTGGTACAGTACGTTACGATCAATACTGTCGTATGCTTGCTTAAAGTCAACGAATATTTAGTTTACGACTATGTTGAGCTCCCAGCATTTTTCAAGTACCTGCATGACAGTGAACAATGGGTCTTTTTGTCGATCAATCTACTTGAAAATCACCTTGATGCTCCCCAATAATACTGTTGACGTATGATCCGATTTTATTTTCCAAGATCTTTGAATGTATTTTGTACACCGTACAAAGTAGTGATATGCCTCTATAATTATCGCACTATAGCTTGTTGTTTTTTTGTAGATATTGATTGGCTCCACTCTTTTGGCGTATGTTCTTGTAGCCAAATGTTTTGGATGACTTTGTGAATAGCATTATGAACACCATTGCCACCATATTTGATGAGCTCCACTGGAATTTCATCGATGCGCCGCGCTTTATTATTCTTTTGGGCATTGCTGGTTGAACGAACTTCGTCCAGAGTTGGTGGGGCCAGTGAAAGCTATCTGGAAACATCTATAGGCTCCGATGTTCTGGGGCTGGGTGGAGACTTACGAGGTTCTTGAAATATGATGCTCATCTTTTTCTGATTCTGGTTCCATCAGCGATGATATTGCCGATGCCAATGACGATGAAGCGTGGTTTTGCGCGGATAATCTCATTTCAGGCTTTTAACAACTTTGTATGCTTGTGTTGTGTTGTTGCTTGCTAGACTCACATCGATTTTTCTCAATCGGTCCTCATAGTATTTTCTTTTCTTAACTCCAATTATCTTACTTACCAGATTTTCATAGCGTTCTCTCCGTCCTGGTTGTCCTACCTACATAGTTTTTGTAAGCCTGATTCTTTTTGACTAACGCATTCTGGCACTCATCATCGAACAAATCATTTCTCTTGCGACCGGCTTGAAGTTCTATTGTCTGTTCTGTTATGGTTTTAATTGCCGCTTTTGCTTCTTTTTAGAGCTCGTTGCTTGTTGTTTGGTATGTGCCTGATAAGATGAGCCAGCTGGTTGTCGAGGGCCTTGGTAAAATATTTGGCCACAGGCGCCTTTTGGAGCCTATCGATGTGAAATTTCTTCGCCGATAACGCCTTTGGCATGCAACATTGATAGGTTAATTTGACCAAGTAATGATCTGAGTTACAATTGGCTTCTCGGCATGTACGGACATCAAGTATGCTCGAGGCCTAACGTTGTTAGATCAGAACATGATCGATCTGGTTTTGCGTGTTTCCGTCCGGTGATACCCAGTTAACTTCCTGTACGTGTCAATGTGGAAGACAAGTTGAACGTATGACTAGATTTCTGCTACATGCAAAGTCCATCAGGTGCTGAACATATTCATTTGTTTCATTGTGGAGGCTATATCCTCTGATTGTTCCCGGATGTGGCAGCTCATTCCATCGTAGCGTTGAAATCACTCAGAATTATGTTTGTGTTGTTTCTAGATAATGAGTAGACTAGTCTTTCCAGGTGATTGTAGAAAATTTTCATCGCTTCTTGGTCCTTTTTTTCGGTTGGGGCGTGAACATTTTTCAGCTAAATTTTGAAGAAGCTTGCTTTTATATGGATTGCACAGAACAGTTCGTTGATTGCCTTCAAATCAATAACATGATATTTGAACTTACTATCCACAATAAAGGCCACTCTGAATTCGCGTTTACTACTTTTGAATATTGTATGCGACCTCATGTCTTGGATATAGTTTCCAGTCGAGTTCGTTTCCTGGATTGCCAGTATTTTTAATTTATATTGACTGGCCTGTTGTAAAAGACCCGTAACAGCGCAAGGGTAGTTGAGTGATCTGACATTTCAGGTTTTGTTAAATAATTTTAACTAAAACCTACTAAAATCGCATCCTGTCTGTCCGTCTGTCCGTACGTGTGCCACAGCTTTTTTTCTCGCAAACTACTTAAGCTCCCCATATAGGGGAGTGGTCCCTGAAAAAAAATTTCATCAAAGGTAGTCAATATGGGTATCAAATGAAACGTTTTGATAAGAACTTGCAAAAAAGGTCTTAATTTGACACTTTTTTCTTCACGGGAGGCACAGAGAGGGGTAATATACGAAAAATTTGTATCCCCTCGTGATTGGACACCTGTGATCCGAAAAATCTGAAAAAAACAGGGAGGTAGGTGTTTATGAGTACAACAAAAACAAATACCTTAGAAGTCAAAATTCGCTCAACTTTGCTAATGATAGTATGATATTCGAATCTCACATTTCCCTAATAAAATCGTATGGATACCCTTAAACTGAACGAAATTTGATATTTAAGTAGTCCTATAAAAGTTCCTTAAACTTTGTGAGTTTGATGAAAATCATATCATTCTATATGATTTTATAGCCATTTGAAATTTCTCCAATTACAACAACAATAACACATGATTTTGGTGTTTTATGGACTTTCCGTCGAATCATTCACTGCAGTTTTGATTTGATCTTCTTGAAATATTTAAATAAGGTCAATAACATTAAAATTTTTGGGACTTCATGATTCGAGTAATTTTTCTTGGTTTGCAACAAAATGGCGACCGTTGAAAATAGAAAAACAATGGATTTTCTCTTAAACGTGCACATCTCTTTGACATTTGCATTTCTGAGAAGTTGAGTACAAGACCCTTCTGATATGAGCGTAGTTCTGTCTACCCAACTTGTTTTCGTTTGCGAGCTCGTTGACGTGGGATCAATCCATTCCGAAGCTCTTCTGGAGGTTTCAAAACATTGTAGGGCTTTCCAGGAACGGAGAGTTAGCCCGTCGCCCAATCTCCATTCGATTCCGTTATCAGGCGTAGAAAACTCGCCTTCACCTTCTTACATCCCCATAAAGGAGGTGTTAGTAGGATTTAGTAACAGAGCTGTAAATGTATTTACAGTTATTGGCATTTCTCGAAATTTAATGTACCCCGAGTTCATGTACTGCCGTTTAATCGTGGGGTTTAGGATGAGGAATCGTGGAAGCTGTTGGGCTGGGGAAACAAGGGGTTCCTTCCTCCTTGTTCAAATGGGCTTCGGACCATCTCCGATGGAGTTGCTTATAAACTATAATTAATATTATATTGCTTACAAAAATTCATTGCCTAAATCTGCTAAAATGAAACATGTACTAGAGTTAGCCATATTGAAATATAAGATAACGTTTGATAATCATGTTTTTTTATGATGTGGGTGGAGTACATTACACCATAATAGGTGACCTCCGTACTCATAACATACAGCAGTTTAAATGCAGTAAGGTTATGTTCAATAGGAAAACAACCTATGCACTAGCACTTCTCTGTATCAACTTTTACACCAGCGCATAGAGGTATATAAAGGAGACGGCGAAAGATCAAATCATAGAGGTATATACAGGAGACGGCGAAAGATCAAATTCATGAAGCCACAAGCTTTTGCCTTTGCTATTGTGATAACTCGCATAGGCTCGAAGCTAATTTAGAAATTGGGGTCGAAATTTCGTTCATCATATGATAAGGTGTATCATACTCTTGGCGATAAACTTTATGAGAATGTAACGTTTGAAAATTAATTATTTACTACAAAAAGAAAGCCAAAAAATTGTCATATGTGCTGATATTATTATTCTGGCGGAATTTCCTTGCAAACGCTTGAGAGGGTACCACTTTTGACCTACGTAGAGAATTTCATCATTCTAGCTTGTGTGGTTTGCGAGAAAACTTGCTGTGACGCACGGACGGATAGACAGGCGGACGAAAAGACAGATCGCGATTTTAATAGGGCATTGTTAAAAATATTTTACAACCCCCTAAAATGGTCTGTTGAATAAACACTTACAAGTTACGCCATTAAAAATGTTTCAATGATAAACATTCATTACTTCAGTTGCTACTTAAATAGCGAATTGCGCTTACCTTCTGACCTTTGTGGGCCGCCATTTCGAATGCATGCATTTGATTTTGGATTTTTAAAAATATTTCAATCTTAGAGTCTCATCAGTCAATTTGTCCAATCTCATTCAAATCAGTTTCCCTCTAGACAGGGCAAAAGTATTAATAGTTAAAGATATTCCGCCTTTAGTAGAACTTTCAAATATAAAAAAAAATGAAAGAAAGTATATACCCTTCAATTCTACTATTTATTTTAAATTTGACATACAATTGTTTCGTTCTCTACTAGAGAACTTCCTCAGTACTACTATTCCCTAAACTATAAGTGTCCTAATATTTATACTAAGCTCATTAACGTATTAATATGAATCTCTAATTACATCTAATCCTTCAAAGTACTTTTACTTAATCTCTAATTACCTGATCCTTTGCCATTCAAAAATTTGTTTTTCCTTAATTACTACTTAACTACCTTCATTATTTTGTAAGCTTGAATAGCCAGGTGTATCCGTTACCTGGGTCGCCGTTCCAAGTGTACTACGTCTTCCGATTGAACATCTCCAAGCTTTCTGCTACATCAAGCCTCCATCCGTTTGTAACCGTTTTCAGCATGCTTACGTTGTCCGCAGTGATGTCACGTTTTTCAAGGACTATATGCTCCGCTACTTTTGATTTGAAGTTTTTTGCATCCTGCTTTTTGTTTTTGTTGACTGCTTCCCTTAAGTGTTCGTTCCATCTGACACCTTGTGATCTCCTCGTTTGTCCAATGTAACATCCATTACATTTTGTACACGATACCTTGTAGACTCCACTCCGCTCCATTTCGGGAATGGGGTCCTTGGTTGATCCAAGCAAGTTCTGCATTTTTGTGGCCCGGCTTGTATAAACTAGGTCGATGTCTACGTTCTTCATAGCTCTCTTCATTGTTTCCTTCCTTGAGTCAAACGTTACAACCAACCTCTTCTGTTGCTCGACTTCCGCAGTTAGCGTTGTGAACTTTTTATTGAAGATCTCCTTCGTTCGTTTGGCTATCAATTTGGTGACTTCATCCGTAGGGTATCCATTCCCCTCGGCTAGCTTATAAATGTGGGACGTTTCTTTTTTCAGGCCTTCCTTATTCAATGGAAGCGTGAGCATTCGATTCACAAGCCAGCTAAATGTCGCCCATTTTTGCTGTTGGCAATGGTTCGAAGTGAAAGGAATTATCCGCATGGTGTCCGTTGGTTTGCGGTATATTTCGAATTCCAATCCATTAGCTCCTCTACATACCATTACGTCAAGGAATGGTAGCCGCCCCTCCGACTCCAGCTCGTGGGTGAAACTGATGTTGTTGTGTATTGAGTTGATCGCCGTGAGAGTTTGCTGGACCTGATCCTCTTTGATGATCGTGAAGATATCGTCTACAAAACGCACCCATCGATGTGGCAGTTTACCTTCTTGTGCTAACTTTTCCTCCAAAAATGCCATAAAAACTTCGCTTAGAAACGGGGAAAGAGGGTTTCCCATTGGAGCACCACGTGTTTGTTTAAAAAACTCTCCCCTGAAGGTGAAATAGCTTTCACCCATGCAGAGTCTAGCCAGTTTCAAATACATTTTGGCTCGTGCTTTACATTGTTCTCCTGATCCTTGTATCAGAATCCACTCCTCAAGTAACGTAAGTGCTTCTTTGACCGGAATACTGGGAAAAAGTGCCTTGACGTCAAATGACACCATCGTATCGCCATCTTCCAAAGGTCCCCAGGACAAAACCTTTGAAGTAAATTCTGCCGAATTCGCTACTGATCTGGTAACAAATTTTTTGTCCATGTTATTGAATTCCTTTACTAGCCACTTCGCAATTTTCTGAGTGGGAGCGTTTCCTGCTGACACAATTTCACGCATTTCATGGCCTGGCTTGTGAATCTTCGGAAGTGTTATGATCCTTGGCAGCAATGAGTTGGTTACTTTTAAGAATTTCTGAAGTTTGGTCCCGTATTTATTTTTTCCCGCATTCTATTGTCGTAATCGGCTTTGTCCATGATCACTAAGGCATTCCCTTTATCCGCTTTCATGTAGTAAACTGGTAGATTTTTGAGCTTCTTGATGATCCTATTCTCGTCCTGCTTTCCGACCCATCTAGTTTCTTTTCTCAGTGTATCTGCAGTGCTGGCCCTAATTCTTTGTTTTTCCTCTGCCGTCAGTCCATGCATGCTCGAAAGTCTATTGATCCCGGCTTTGATTTCTATGACGATATCTTCAGGTTTGGCTTTCGCGTTAATGGAGTATTTCAGCCCCATTTTCAGCAGATTCAGTTGAGCTTGCGGACATGGGGCTGAAATACTCCATTAACGCGAAAGCCAAACCTGAAGATATCGGCATAGAAATCGAAGCCGGGATCAATAGACTTTCGAGCATGCATGGACTGACGGTAGAGGAAAAACAAAGAATTAGGGCCAGCACTGCAGATACACTGAGAAAAGAAACTAGATGGGTCGGAAAGCAGGACGAGAATAGGATCATCAAGGAGCTCAAAAATCTACCGGTTTACTACATGAAAGCGGATAAAGGGAATGCCTTAGTGATTACGACAATAGAATACGGGAAAAAATAAATACGGGACCAAACTTCAGTCTACGAAATAATCCGCTTCCTGAGTCAATAAAAAGAGTGGAGAAAGTGCTGAAAGAATGTGAACCATAGATTCAGGAAATCAAGAAATTCTTAAAAGTAACCAACTCATCGCTGCCAAGGATCATAGGACTTCCGAAGATTCACAAGCCAGGCCATGAAATGCGTGAAATTGTGTCAGCAGAAAACGCTCCCACTCAGAAAATTGCGAAGTGGCTAGTAAAGGGATTCAATAACATGGACAAAAAATTTGTTACCAGATCAGTAGCGAATTCGGCAGAATTTACTTCAAAGGTTTTGTCCTGGGGACCTTTGGAAGATGGCGATACGATGGTGTCATTTGACGTCAAGGCACTTTTTCCCAGTATTCCGGTCAAAGAAGCACTTACGTTACTTGAGGAGTGGATTCTGATACAAGGATCAGGAGAACAATGGAAAGCACGAGCCAAAATGTATTTGAAACTGGCTAGACTCTGCACGGGTGAAAGCTATTTCACCTTCAGGGGAGAATTTTTTAAACAAACACGTGGTGCTCCAATGGGAAACCCTCTTTCCCCGTTTCTAAGCGAAGTTTTTATGGCATTTTTGGAGGAAAAGTTAGCACAAGAAGGTAAACTGCCACATCGAGGGGTGCGTTTTGTAGACGATATCTTCACGATCATCAAAGAGGATCAGGTCCAGCAAACTCTCACGGCGATCAACTCAATACACAACAACATCAGTTTCACCCACGAGCTGGAGTCGGAGGGGCGGCTACCATTCCTTGACGTAATGGTATGTAGAGGAACTAATGGATTGGAATTCGAAATATACCGCAAACCAACGGACACCATGCGGATAATTCCTTTCACTTCGAACCATTGCCAACAGCAAAAATGGGCGACATTTAGCTGGCTTGTGAATCGAATGCTCACGCTTCCATTGAATAAGGAAGGCCTGAAAAAAGAAACGTCCCACATTTATAAGCTAGCCGAGGGGAATGGATACCCTACGGATGAAGTCACCAAATTGATAGCCAAACGAACGAAGGAGATCTTCAATAAAAAGTTCACAACGCTAACTGCGGAAGTCGAGCAACAGAAGAGGTTGGTTGTAACGTTTGACTCAAGGAAGGAAACAATGAAGAGAGCTATGAAGAACGTAGACATCGACCTAGTTTATACAAGCCGGGCCACAAAAATGCAGAACTTGCTTGGATCAACCAAGGACCCCATTCCCGAAATGGAGCGGAGTGGAGTCTACAAGGTATCGTGTACGAAATGTAATGGATGTTACATTGGACAAACGAGGAGATCACAAGGTGTCAGATGGAACGAACACTTAAGGGAAGCAGTCAACGAAAACAAAAAGCAGGATGCAAAAAACTTCAAGTCAAAAGTAGCGGAGCATATAGTCCTTGAAAAACGTGACATCACTGCGGACAACGTAAGCATGCTGAAAACGGTTACAAACGGATGGAAGCTTGATGTAGCAGAAAGCTTGGAGATATTCAATCGGAAGACGCAGGACATTTGGAACGGCGACCCAGGTAACGGATACACCTGGCTATTCAAGCTTACAAAATAATGAAGGTAGTTAAGTAGTAATTAAGGAAAAACAAATTTTCGAATGGTAAAGGATCAGGTAATTAGGGATTAAGTAAAAGTACTTTGAGGGATTAGATTGTAGTAATCGAGTAGGTATGGCTCAAAAAGCCAGCGTGCGAGTGTTTGAAAGATGGTTCCCCGGCAAATTCGATATTTGGTTTCAATCCCATCAAATATTTCATGGGTTGATGATTGCAGCTGCCTTCGTACATTATCACGGTATCGCAGAAATGGCGATGTATCGCGTGACGGTTGGCGAATGCACGGTTCCTCATGCAGCCATTGCCTTGTAGAAGTAGCCAAATTAATGCAAGTTGCATGACCCAAATTGTCAGCAACAGCAAAGTAGTTAATGTTGATTGAATGTATTCAAAAAAAAAAAAAAAAAAAAAAGAAGGATGTCAGCTATTCATACTTCTTTCCCTATCATACAATAAAGAAAATTTAAATGTCGTAAAACAATAAAAGAAAGTATTAATTTGATAAGAAAAACAAAATAGAAGACTCGATTCGTTATTAAATGAGTGAAATACATAATCACTGTTATTACGACAAATAAATAAAATTTTAATTAGAAAAGAACAAGACATATTGCAAACGAAATATCTACATATTTAATTATATCGTTTACATTTGAACGTCATTCAACACCGCTCGTTGCCGCATGAATTGTCCAACAACAGTCACATTCAATTCAACAATCAAGTCAATCATATAAATCAATTCAATAGGTACTTGGTGCAGAACGCCTTACAAAGTGGGAACGTAACGTACTTGCCTGCCAACATCACCATAATCAACAGCATTAAAAATGTACCGAGCACAAGTTCCCACATACTCATTACAAATTCTCCGAGTAACATGGTAACCGCTGCTTCAACGCTGGGCGGCGGAACAGTACCCTTGAAGGTTGCAGCGCTTGCGCAGCCTAACCAAAGCTCGCCACACTACGAACAAACCCCATCATCAACACAAATTCATCGCGGCATCGCACTCACCTCTTCGTCAAGAATTCCAACCCAAACATTACTAGAGTGCAGAGCATCGGTATCGGAAAAACTGGCTTAAATAAACTTAAATTCTACTGTTTCGTATTGGATTGCAATTTCAACCCAATCGATTCTTTGGAAGAGTTTCGAAAGCATATGCGTACACATCGGCACAAATGGACCGGACAGTGTGTTGCTTGTCGAAAAAAAGGATCAAAAAAATTCTTGTCAATCGATAAAGAATTTTTGCACTTGGGCAATGATCACCTTCCGCAAAAATCGTATGCATCAAAACTGCTTCGACCATGGATCAAGAACGATCCTTCTGATTGCTATAAAACCAAAGATATTTGTGAAATGCCCCTGAAAGAGTTCCATTTGGAGAACTTGTGTAAATGTATGGGGCCTAATTGTGTGCTTACAACCAACTCGCAGAAAGATCTACAATTCCATATACAACTCAATCACAGTGAAGATGTTAGTGCCTTGTATGGTTGCTACTGTTCGGAACATTTCATTTCATACCAACGGACTTGTCGATCATATCGGGAAAGTTCACGGAGCGTCACGCTATCAATGCTCGAAATGTTTCTATCGTAGCTGTGCTGCGTATAATGTACAAGCAGCAATTGAACCCATTTTCCCGCTAGTCTACGAGTTCCGCAAGAGACGTACAGTGGAAGATTTAGAATTGCGAAAATGAAAAGAGCCCGTCGGAGAAGAAGGGGGAGTCGAGTTGCAACTGCGAACGCGTGTGGACGCGAAGAGTGCAAGTGTTCTTGGACCGTCTCGCTTATATTTTTTTTCATGAGAAGGGCTAATAATTGCATTAAGTATTGAGACTAGATGCAAAGTGAATAACTGAATGTGTAAACAACCTGTTAGCGCGCAAGCAGTGATTGGTATCGGATGAGTGAAAGTAAAGCGATCACCAAGAACAACGAGTTCATTGCAGTGCTCTATTTCGGTGATGTTTGAGAAAAACGTTAGTGTGAATAGCGTTTGCATTATTTTTGTCCGAAACGCTTGCAAAGTCCGACGAAATAAGAGTATGTAGCTTGCTTGCGAAGTGAAGGATGCAATTCTGAGTTTTGTGGTGCCCGCCTGTTTTGTGTGCGGGAATTGCGAGATTTCCAAGTGTACGCTCCGTTTGTGGCTGTTTTGTTGCCAATTAACGTAGAAAAATCATCTCCACGCACTTTGTGCTTTAATTGCCATACACATTCGTGAAGTTTGCATGGATGTTGCAACCACTTTTCCTATCTCATTGGCTACCACGCACCCTATGATTGCTTTCGCAGCCTTGGGACTTCATCGCGTAACAACGGCCGGTGCTAAGCGGGGAACGCCCGTGGGGATTTAATGCGTACGCTCAAGTCAAGGACGTGACGAATTATGCGCTGGGATTTTTCTTCTCGCACGAGAACTGTATGGAAAATAAGACATTTAAAGGATTATCGGGCGATTTTGAATAAAAGCATTTATGAGACTTCTGTTTATAGTTTTTGATTAAAGCTCTCAAATAGCTCATGAGTAGTATTCGGGAGGCCGAATTAGATCGCATTATTGTCAAGATTTATAGTATAAAACGTGAATTTGTTGTCGTAATCATATGTAAACGTGTCGGAGAAAATTAGTGGACTCAGAAAAAATCGCGAAGTGTTAAAAAGGAAAAAGGAAATCAAAATAATAATAATACCAAATTTGCAGGATTTACCCGCCCCGAACACGAGCGCAAGATTTCCCTTTTGCATGTTTTTATTTTTATTTTTGTAAATTGAAAGATTTCAGCCGTACATTTGGTGCTTTGACACCTAAACGAAGTTCGTTTTTTACTTTTGTCTATATTCGAGGAGCGCGTAAATTAAATCGAATATATCAGTTAGTATTTAAATATTTTCTCCATCACGGGATAAACGAAAACAGCCAACGGATGTTGATAGAATCCTGTTGACTATATTCTACTCAAGTATTATAGTTCGATTCAAAGTCCGAAAAAAATAATAAAGAAATGTCAAGATTTTGGAACTTATTAGAGTCTGAATGAGCGTGTATTTGAATTGAAATTAATGCGTAACGTACTCACACTTATCAGTTTTTTTTTGTAATCGTATTTGAGAGAAAACAATAAAAGAATGAAAATGTCGAATTGAACTATACTCTTCGGTCTTTCCTTTCTTCCGGCTCTGACCGGGTATAGGACTCGGTACGGTGGCAGGCTGCCCCTAAAACCATGAGCCAGCTGCCGGGTACAACTTAATCCTTCTTGTTTCAGGTGATGTCGCGGGTTGAGTGGCCCAAGCAGAGTGCCTCTTTATGGCATAGAGTTATGCAATCAAATTGTATAATTCTATGGCATAAATTGGTCACCAGGGTACTCCCCTTCTGATGGGAAAGTTCATGCAATTCAAGTTGTATGAGTTTTCCACTCAGAAGAGGAATACCTGGCCACTGCAACAAAATATGTATGGATTAATTCCGGTTGGGTGGGTGCGAAGGAGCTCCACCATCACCCGTTTGCCCCTCTTTCATTTGTGGGCCATGAACTTCGTCGGGTAATGACGAGGTTACCCAAGTCCGCCTTTCTTCTCAGGTTCCTCTTGTTCTCGAAACAAGTACTATCTCCCTCGACGTAGTTATCTACACTTTTTGTGACTTCGGTTGCCCCTGGATCTCCAGCAGTCAAATTCGTGAGTGCGAAATTTTTTTGTAGTGGGTCCTCGTGCTGGGGAAATGAACCCGCCCCACGACACCGCAATGCTAGCCTGCCAGCGCATTCACGCGTCTCCAGACGAGGGCATTCTCGGCAGATACCGACACCTTCTTCTGCCGAGGCAGCAGACCATCGCTGCAGTCCTTTACGGACATTATTGAAACTCTTCTTATTCACTACAAGATGTAATTAGAGATTCATATTAATACGTTAATGAGTTTAGTATAAATATTAGGACACTTATAGTTTAGTGAATAGTAGTACTGAGGAAGTTCTCAAGTCGAGAACGAAACAATTGTATGCTAAATTTAGAATAAATAGTAGGATTAAAGGGTATATACTTTCTTTCATTTTTTTTATAAAAGTATTAAATTTTTAATGAAATTGGTAGCGAAAAATATTAGGTTTTAAATTTTCGACTTCTTTATTTTTCATCGGATTTTGATAATTTTTTGTTTAGTGCAAGGACTTAGTACAATTATCCATAATCTCATGTTTCATTTAAAATCTATTGGAAAATTTGGCCACTAGAGGGCCACAAAAACTTGAAAAAATCGCATATTTGAATCGCTGCCATTTTGAAACTTGAGCATGTATGTGCACCAAAATAGCAAAATGTTTGGATCTAATTGTTTTCTATCTTGAAAATAAATTCCATTTACATCGAATCAAAATTGGGTCTTTCAGAAGCCTTTGAAATTTCTAGCTTCAATTAGCGGCCATTTTGTTTTTGGAGACCTGGTCTCTAGTTTTTTACATGATTCTTTAGGCATTTACAGTGTTTACCAAAGAACCGAATTTCATTAACATCGGTTGAAAAGTTTGGTCACAACTACAACATCCAATGCATACACGCTTCTCGACGTCTGAGCGGCCACCATTTTGTTTCAAACGGTTCGACTTTGGATTTTTTATTGTGAAATTCATCGCATACTTCAATAAGCCTCTGTTCCGAATTTCATCCAAAAAGGAGCCACGGTTTGGTCAGAAATGAAATCACGAATGTTTGTCTAAAATGGCCGCCATTTTGTTTTCCCTCGACCGATTTAGCTGGTTAAACCACTTAACTGAGGTATTCACCCAGTACGCCTTTCTTAAAAAGTTTGTGAAAATTGGAGCAAAATTGTGACCTCCAGCATAGTCAAGATTTTCGTTATATCATATATATATATATATATATATATATATATATATATATATATATATATATATATATATATATATATATATATATATATATATATATATATAAAGTACTCTACGCAATAGGGAAATTTCTCTTGAGAAGTCCACCTAAAATAAAAAAAAACCGACTCCAAAGTAAGCAAGATGAATAAAATTTTTTAAAAGCGGTGCTATATTGCATGGTGCTTTAATATCACCTTCATAAAACTCATTCATCCTTTGTATGGCACTTTGAAGTCGGTTTTCTTCGTTTTCCTGTAAATAAACAAATATTTTCAAATTAAACCGCCATGCATGCATTTCTGCATTAATTGGCTCGATTTTCAACAACAATTTCAGTACTATCACCACGACTCCAGAAACCTAGAAAAACATTTTTAAATTCAACCGACCAGTTTTCGAAATTAATAAAACAGCTCCCATATTTTAGGTGCACTGCGCTGATACGAAATTTAGTATTTTAGAAAACCTTCAAAGTTTTTCAATTAAAATGTTTACTCCGATACATGAAACTTTTAAAGCAACAACAATTTAATCTTAACACCATTATGAACGGAGCCAATAAAACTTCAACATTTGCGCGCAACATCTATTTCACATGCAATTTTTACTTTGATAATTACGAGCTTTTACTTAAAAACACAATTAATTACTTCAACACGAAGCTCTAAGGATAACTTAGGCCCATTTAAATCCGTAGGAATAAAAATCAAAAAAAAAGTGCGTAAATTCTTAAAATGCAAGCGAGTTTCAGTTGCATGTTATCGGAATTCTATGACCGACGTCAAATCTGTTTCAACCGAGAAAATCTTTAAATTCGCGTCTCCCATATACCGTTTCTAGCAGGCACGATTCACACAACATTCGAAATTATGTTTTCATTCACGAAACGCACCGAAAACCTGGACGGACACAGAAAACATCACGTAAATTATACTCGGACACATAATTGTTTCCTTGACTGCACTTTACTTACCTGAATAATGAAAAATACTCGACGACGCCTTCACATTTTTGCTCACATTTACACATTGAACCCTTTATTTTCAAAATCACTTATAGAATCCACCCGAAACAAACGTCATTGAAAATTTTTAAAAATTACGATCCTTGATGGAATTTTCGCAGGAATTGTCAACTGCCTGTTTTCCATCAGCTGAAACATTATTTCCGAAATCAGGGGTGTCACAATTGTTAATTATGATTTAAATGTGGCGCACTTCGTAGTTTGTTAGTATATTTTATGGAAAGGAAAGAAGTTTGTTGAACAATATTTGGAGGCATTGTTTACAATTGTAAATGCTGTATGATCATTAGAGAGAAAACTAAAAATAATTAACTTTTTTAGCTATTTCGAAATTAATTTCGAGCCATGATAGCATTTGGACAATCATACGTAAGCTCATTCGTGAAAGTCCAAAAGCTTTAGAAAATTGGAGTATACGTACATGAAATGTTTGTCGTATTGAGCATGTATTAAGAGACTTCAATATTTTATATGGGAAATGAAAGCTCGCCGTCTCCAGTGTATACCTCTATGCACCAGCGTTTGTTAGCAACTTCTTTCGTTCAATGGAACCCAATTCAAAAGTTTACAGCTCGTCGAAATATCACACCAAAGCAGACCGCACAGGGGTTTTGGTCCCCCAGTGTCTATCCGCTACCTGAGGACACGTCCGCTGGGGGACCGAAAACCCCACAGAACTAATCAGAACTAAATGCGATTCTTATAAACACTGCAGATTTTAGCAGTAATGAGTTTTGCATTGCTGTCAAAAAATTATATTTTAATGTATACATGGTACAACGTATTCAAGAAACTAAGTTTTAAAAGATTTCAAATGAAAGAAGTTTGCTACTAAAAATGAGTGAAATAAAATAACTTTTAGAAAAAAAATAAACCAACTTCAAAACGCCCTAAAAAGGGGTGAAATAAATTTCAAGGAAGCGGTGCCAAATCAATTTCCCCATTTCAACACAAAAACTTCCAACATGTGCACCATCACAAAAGAAACAGGAAAAAACTGGTATGGTAATGCTTCCATAAAGTTTATCTCATCGTTTTAGGCCATTTTGAAGTCGGTTTTCTTTGTTTTTGTATTATTTTTCAGTACAGTAAGGTTTTTTTAATTATTAAGAAATATATGACAAAAAACTAAGAGTTCATCATCATTTGTGTTTAATTCAGTAGCTGAGGTTGTTTTTACTTCAATATCTTTTTGGGCAGAATTTACGATCTAGAAAAGTGAAGAAATGCGTAAAACTTGACTTCAAGATCGAACGCCAGCATCAGCTAATTGATCAGAAGAAATCATAGAAGGGAAGGGAAAGAATCCCATTTATAAGAGAAATCGGAAAAGATACAAAAATGGTATTAAGAAACAAAGATATTAATGTGGCATTTCTAGGGTTTTGTAAAATAATTTTACAAAATCCTACCAAAATCACGACCTGTCTGTCCGTCTGTCCGTCCGTCCGTGTGTCGCAGCACTTTTTCTCGCAAACTACTTAAGCTAGAAACATCAAATTTTGTATGCAGTTGTGAAGTGGTGCTCTCTTCAAAGTACAACTACAAGAAATTTTATAAGGTTTTTAAGGGGGGTCTCCCCATATAGGGGAGTGGCCCCGAAAAAAAAAAAAATTCATCAAAGGTAGCCGATATGGGTATCAAATAAAAGGTCTTGATGAGCACTTTTCAACATGTCTTAATTTGATACTTTTTACTTCGAGGGACGCGCAGGGAGAGGAAATACACGAAAAATGTGTGTCCCCCCCTCGCGATTGGACACCTGTGATCCGAAAAATCTGAAAACATTATGGTGGTAGGTGTTTATGAGTACAACAACAACAAATCCCTTAGAAGTCGAAATTCACTCAACTTTGTTAATAATAGTATGATATTCGAATTTCACATTTTCCTCAATAAAATCGCATTGGTACCCTTAAACTGAACGAAATTCGATATTTACTTAGTCCTGCTAAGGGTTCTTAAACTTTGTAAGTTTGATGCAAATCGAATGATATACACGGAAGTTATAGCCGTTTGAAATTTCTCCAATTACAACAACAATAACATGATTTTGGTATTTTATGGACTTTCCATCGAATCAGTCACTGCAGTTTTGACTTGATCTTCTTGAAATTTTCCAGTAAGGTCAATAACATTAATATTTTTGAGAATTCATGATTTTAGTGATTTTTGTCAGTTTGCAACAAAAAGGCGATCGTTGAAAGTAGAAAAACAATGGATTTTCTTTTAAACGTGCACATCTCTTTGACATATTTCTTGACGTTATTCATTGCTGGTGACTGCATTTCTGAGAAGTTGGGTACAAAACCTTTCTGACATGAGCGTAGGCCTGTTCACCCAACTTGTCTACTCAAAACTCTAAGCAAAAACAAATTTACAATCATAAAATACAGCCGAAAAAAGAATTGTTGGATAAACTATGCTAAACATATGGGATTAAATATAATTAATGAACAGTTAGATTTTAAGAATACTAGTCCCCTTCTAAATCCAATAAATTTTGTTAACCGCTGATATTATTAATCATTTGCTTGATAATGCCAGTACAGTATTTTCTCGCAAGTGAATTCAACTTTCGAAAGATACGTGCAAACAGTATTACCACAGACGAGGAATTTTTAAACTCCAATTTTTAAAAATATGTCGGCATTTGTGTCAGAAGGAACTAGTTTTAAAGGAATGAGTTGCAAAGAAGATAATCAAAATAGCCAAACCTGTAGCGTTTTCCTGCTAGAATTAAATCCATAATTGTTATCGACAGCATGAATAAAACATTATTTCCTCAAGGTGTTTGAGTCCTGCTGACCAAACAAGTTGAGCAAATGAAGCGCTTAACTCGCTTGATTAAAAGACTTCTCCCATCGCCCCATAACGAGAACTGCAGAAACTCATATCCTTGAAGGGATGATGGGAGTCCATTCGGTGTTTACTTTCTTGACACATTGCAGAAGGCTGACCGTCAGAAAAAGGATTAAGGAGTGCGCTAGTGGTTCATGCACAAAGTCACATACGTGAAGGTGAAGGCAACATAAACAATCATTTCCGGATATGAAATGACGAAGGGTCTGCATTAAACGATTGGTCCTGCAATTGCTGATGGGGGAGTCTCTTTATTTGGAAGGAATTATTACTGTGATGATCTACAAGGGAATGAAGGTTTAACTTCTAGCTTTCCTCGTTAAGCTGATGCTATGGAATTATGGTTTTAACATACAAATATATTCATTAGATGTGATACTGCTGATTTTTTTTGTAATGAAAATTTTCCCAATTCAATTCAAAACTTTTTGATGATTCAAAAATGTTTCCAGCATTATATTCAATCTATATATAATTAAGTACTGCATTCAAATCTCCTGTAAAGGTTGCCAGAGACCCAGACAAGAAAGAGTGAACACTTGCAGACCTGCTCGAAGCAATTCATCAAAGGAGAAATGGTATCACAGATTAAGCAATTAAGATAACCAGACAATAATTTCTGTGGGAGCAACTTAAGGGTTAATTTCAGATTGCAAGTCATAAAGTTGGTTGGTTATCTCGAAGAAAGTATTGCAGAAGCAACAATAACAGTATTTACATACGCTCGATTAACTACAGGGCCTGAAAAATGAATTTAAATGGCCACTTTGTCTTTCCAATCGTAAATAAACCTTCAGAAGGACAATTTAGATAAAGCCATTTTGGGTATGAAATATATTCATTTTATTTATGGCCCACTTTCGTTCCTTTGTTCCACAAGCACCACAAATTACCTTGAATAAGATATTTTATGAAATATGGAGTCGGTTGCAACAAATGGTAGCAAATGGAAGTGTCCTGTGCTCGCTCTCCCAAAAGGGTTAAACGCTGAAAGCATTACCAGGCCGAAATAGAATTTTGATAAACAAAAGTCATGCGAAGGAAAACATATGCATGAGCCAGTTGGTCAATTGTCCTGTAATGGATGTGTGGCTTATGGTAATCATTCGCCAGATATCCTTAAGTATCCAAGAATAAGGCAAAGTCAATTGAGGGTGAAACAAAAATTGCCATCTCTTGACCGCATCTTATCTTTATTGCTCGTCCAAATTCAAATGACCACCATTTAAAAGGCCATAAGGGCTCACAAGACGTTCACTTATAGAAAAATTATGCGGTCAAGTTGGTAAAAGTGGTCAGAGGATGTCTTATTAAGCTCCCTTAACGTGTTGTCTTCGATAGGCTCCCAACCGAAATGGGGAGGTTTCTCGTCTCTTGTTCGTTGTTTCAGTTCAATTTGAGCTTAAGTAACATTTGTTCCGGTGGATATTGACGAGGCAAGTCATTTGGTTTTATTGCATCGAAACCTTTTTGATTCGAAATAGAACACATTTACTTGCAATAAGAAATAATAAGATATGAGTGTTGGATTGTTTTATCAATATAGAGTTATTGGAGAAAGGGTTGCGAGAAAATCGATTCATTTTAATGGCAATTGCAATGCTGATTTCAATAATTTTACTTTCCTGTTGAAATAAAAACACTTCATCATACTCGTATAAAATAAACGAAACTTCCCATCTAAGTATTCATTGTTTCTTTGATATTTTAAGAAAGAAGATATTCAAAACCACTTCCGTTTTTATGGTCGTTTGAAATGTCAAACTTTACACTGACAAGTCCATGAAGCAGTATAAGCTTCATCCAAAAGAGCTATTTAAGCAACTACTACGAGCAAAACGTTGCGAATTTTAAGTGATGATATCTAACAGACTTAATACTATGAACTAACAGATTACTACATACCCAAGATCAAATTCCTAGAAGACAAGACAGTTTAGTAGGAAAGCAGTCCTGTCAGGTGTCTACAACAATTATGATTCCTAATTTTTGGTAGATATGAACAATCTGGCTCATAAATAGAGTTAATCAATTGAGTTAGAAAGCATTTCAAGATACAATATCTTGAAAAGATGTCTCCCCAACCGTGCCTTGATTTTCCTGGACATAATATGAGGCAAGACGATCCAAACGCACGGTTTTAATTTTTACGCTCGATTCACATGAGTGTTCGGTATAGACTCTCCCAGTTAAGCTACTGCTTCTTTTCTGACGTTATTTGCTATACAGTCACGCAAAATCATAAAGATGGAATCCGTCTCTTCATGCTGTCAATAACCGACTGGTGGCATTTCCGCACTGTTCGGTGTATTTAGTTAAAGCAATGCCCAAATTCACTTATTTCAGGGGTGTTCCGCAATTCACATCAGCCAGCAGATGACTTGCTTATCCTAAAAATACTTTCACAAGCACTTCATGCGTTGATGCTTTTTCTGCAGATAAGTACGCTATCAAGAATGATAGGGTGCGCCAGTACAAGTCTCTTTCGTTCTCGCCAATTATTTATCCTAGTGTGTCATAAAAACTTTCAACTACTTTATCTGATTGGGCCTGAAGTGGCTATTTCCTTGTTTATCGTATCCCTTGCAGCACGGCCATTTCGCCAAAAATTTGTAACTCGAAATTTTGGCCTTCATCTGAATGGAATTTTTTTCTGTGGTTGTGAGGCGCATGTCATTTACGCACTGAGTGTGGAGCTCCCGTGCTTGCAAGTGACTGGACTACCAACTGAAAACCTCCCCTGACAACCCGAGACCCCAACCTGGAACCGTTTGACACATTGCTTTGGTAAGGTCTCGTTTTGTTACGCTATGAGGCGCCCGTAAACTGAGGGATCCCTCTTTTAGCGGAAAAGGAGAGAGGAAGAGCAATTGCCAGACAAAAGATCCCCAACCTAAACATGACCGGCTGCTGTGTCCGGTTTATCTTTTAGGACTGCCCAAAATAATGTGCCACATGGTTCCATTTGTCAACCGATGCAAGTATGAGCTCACCTGTCTCCCTGTAGAGGTCCCGTCACAGCCTGTCACATTTTGTGCACGCAAAACGAGTGTGGCAGAGATCATCTTCCTCTCCTGTGGAAATCCGGAAATCGAGAGACCGTGGCTCTTCTGCAGGTAAGACTGAAAACACCCATGTTGGGTCAGATGCCTTCGATTTAGCCATGGCCTTACATCCAGGATGAGGCACGCAGTCCACCTTCCCTTTGTGTAACTTCGCAGACAACATCTCCATTGCGTCCTCGCTTCGATGCAGTTAAATAGTGCAGTGCCCTCTAGCAAGCAGGGCAACAGGTTTCATTCCTGCAATCATTCTCATGGCAGAAGCAGAGATTCTCGGATAGGAAGATGCAATCCTCAGTGCTCCTCAATGCTCTGCAATGTCCTGCTCTAAGGCCGTACTGCCGTGCAGATAGGTCCCCAGCAGCACGAATCGCGTCGTGAGTCTTCCCTTTGAAGAGTTTCTCTAGAACTTTCCCAGCCGTGTCTAGCAAGAGTAATGGGCAGTATACAACTGGCGATCGGGAAATTTGCTTCCCTTGCTGATCAGCATGAGCCTTGCCACCTTCCATCGTACCGGAAAATCCCGCCCCGTAGGCAAGCGTTGAATGTGCTGAGCAGCAAGTCAGGACAATGGTGGTAGACAATTTGCTACAACTCAGCTGTGACACCATCCGGACCTGGAGCCTTCCTCGGTTTCAGTGAATGGACTGTGTCTTGCAGTTCCAGCTGCGTGAAGAGTGGACACTCAATTGTTGTTTCACCGTTGATAGCATCAATACGAACGGGATGTGCAAGGAAGAGCGCCCGCACTATCTCGTCCATCTTTTCCACATCATGTGTGCAAGACTTCCGTAGGGCACCATTCCGCATAACTAGCTTTTAGCAAAAGCCCTACGGATCCTCGTTCATATTGTCGACTAGATCTTGCTAGCAGCAAGTTTTGCTGCTGCTAATAAATTTGGGAAGGCCTTAGCCTTATATGCTGCTATCCGATTACATGCCTCATCACGGTTGCTTGTCCGTTGACCCTCAGATCGAAGCTTGTCACACTCCCTTTGCTTTTCACTGACCTTAGTCGACCACCAGTACACTGGGGGCTTGCTATACCGGTGTTTTTGACGAGGCGTAGAAGCGTTGCAAACAGTCATGATGATGCTCATAGTTGATTTCACCACACCTTGAGCTGCCAGTTCTTCCGTCCCCTGTGAATCTCCCTGCAGCGGAGCACCTCGATGAACCTCTCGAGGTCCATCCTTCCAATGTTCCACTCAATTGCATAAGGTCAAGAGCACGGACGCTAGGAGACAACGTCATTGACCCCAAATAAAATGCACTGATGATCATTGGCTTAGTAGTTCCCTAACACCTTCCAATTGTGTTTTCTCCATACTAAGGGCTCCGAGGTGAATGTAACGTCCAGTATGATTCCTTCGCAGCAAATACGGCACAAAGCCGGGATATTTCTAGTATTTAATACGACGAACATGGTCCTGGCGGCCATTCTAAGCATTTGTTTCTCCCAGGAATTTTGTTTGAAGCACGCCTATCCGATTGCTTTAGCATTGAAGTCTCCCGAAACGAGCACCTAGCCATCTGCGTTATAGACCTCCAAAGCATTAAGCTTGGCCTGGAAAGATGATATCAATGCGGTCAGCATTAGGTGCACACTAAAGGAGGTGGTCGCTGAGCACCGAACCCACACGAAACTATTCCCCGTCCACACAGCTCTCTGCCTAGAAATTACAGTTCCGAACAGTGGCGGCAGTACCGGCTTTGTCAGGATAACATGATACAGAATTTTTATCGTGGTGTTGCTCACTCAGCAACGAAAAGTTAGCTTTCATCTCCCTCGCAAACTACTTAAGCAGATTTTGGACCGTTGAACTGCAGTGTAGGCTTAGTTGCAAGATGCGGGTCATCGAAGTTCTGATTTTGCGTTGAATTTCCCTGATCCCAAGACGTGCTTAAAATCCGGTCTTGGATCAGCATCTTTTTCTTTTATGTCCCGTTTTACCGCATTCGTAACAAAGAGAACTCCTATTGGGCCTTTGCACACTTGAGCGGTGTGACCATAGTGAAGGCATTGGAAACATTGAAGAAGCGCTGCACTTCACCGTATCCTGCAGGCAACCCACCCAATTTGTACTTTGCTGTTATTCAGAAATTGTTCGGCATCCTTTTCGGTTATGTCAATCAAAGCCATTCGTTGTCCCGTATAGATTGCTAATAATGGTTTTGACTTTAGAGAGGTATTTCATGTCGGTATCTTATACTGTAGCAAGCAAGAAGAGGTTGTATTACGAGATCGGCTCTTGGTCGAAGAGTCAATGATTACCTAGAAATACCAATTTGCAAAACGGAAAACAAAGAAGTAAGAACGATAATAGTCATGATTTTGTTCATTGATATCAGCAGGCCAATTCGCTTTCTTCTTGAAAAGCCGTCGGGGCTTGCTTTGTTGTGTGAGCAGACGTGTTTGAGTCATCTTTGCTATTTAAAGGATGAATGGAACGAAACGACTTTATGTAAGTGTTGTGTTGTTAAGCAGGTGGCACTAGGTTAAGCCAGGTGAGCTATACTAGGTTTTACTCGTTTGCGTTGTTAGATGTCTGTTTGTTCTGGTTTGTGTCGCTTTCGTTTTTGTCGGAGAGTGTTTTCCGGTGCTGAGAATATTGCGTTGGAATTTGTGATAAGTTGTTTGTAGGAAATTTCGTTGTAGATATACTCAGTGCTTCCAGATTTATCTTCTTTCCCACAAATATTTTTTTTCTTTAATCAAAATATTAATATAGATACCTGATGGTCGGTAAAATAATTCCATTTACTATTTTGTCAATCTTCTAATGCTTCTTCAAATATCATTTTCTTGTTGCTTCTTATAGAAAATATTAAACTTTCACTTAAATAACACTTTAATGAAAGTTATTTATGTGGGATCCGTTTTAACGGAAACACGAGCTCAAGCTTTAATACTGTATTTTAAACAAAAAGCAGGTATAAAATTATAATGTTCAGCAAAATCAGTTCTCCAGTCACGCGTATCGTCTTCTTGCTCTGTCGTGTTGTTCTCCTCTCCAGTGAATTCAAAAAATCCGCAATTCGCCCCACGTTTGGTCTAACAGTTTTCACCCAATATGGGCCAAGGAACTTTCCGTGCACCTTCAAGCCTCCGCCAAATTGTGTCCTCTGAATAGAAACGATATCTCTAATGTCTTAAGCGCTCGCTGGCTTGTTTCCAATTAAACGCCTAACGATTTTCGTTCTGAATCAGCTGGATGGTTTTCATTGCTTCGTCTCGTAGGTTTGATCGTTCTTTGACAAAACGGAGTACGGAATCTTCCCCGATGATATCCCACAAAGGCAAGTCATCCATCAACCGCATCTTCGTTCCCATTAAGAGTTCGAACGGTGTGGTACCAATGCTGCGACTATACGATGAGTTGACGTATTCCTGCAGCCTCTCAACATGTCTAAACCACTCGGCGGGGTTGTCAATAGAAAGTTTCATTAATAATGGAATAATGATCCCACTCATTCGCTCGATGTGCCCGTTACCCCGCGGGACTCCAGTCGTCAATGAAATGTGTTGTATACTTTCCTTCTCACAATAATCGCTGAAGATGTTTGAAGCAAACGCTGAACCTCAATCTGAAATGATCCATCGGGGGTTTCCAAAAACCGTCACCTGGTTTTTAAGTCTAGTGATGACCACTTCAGCTGCTGTTGACTTTGTAGGATATACCCATAGGAACTTTGTGAAGCCGTCGTTAGTTGCAAAAATATGTTTATGATTTTTGCTCGTTGAAGGCATCTGCCTTAAATGATCGATGTAGTACGTGTACAACGGACGATCGCCTTGTGAAGAGAAATAAGACATCCCTCTCCTTTTTCCCTTTTCGTTTCTGCCAGGATACACATCACGCAATTTTCAATCAACTTCTTGATGCGTGCTTGCATGTGTGGGAACCAGAAGTTAGATTTCAGCAGGTGCTCAACTTTTTTAGCCTGAAGTGACCGCGTTCGTAGGTTCGTCTGATCACGTCCTATCGCATTGCATAGGGAACGACTAACCGCAAGGCACCGCCGTCATTTTTGTAATCGAGACCATGCTGCACAATGAAACAGTCAATCGTCAGTACCTCGTAATACAATAATTTTCTCAAACTCAGTATTATCATTCCGTGTGCATTGAACTCCCTCAGTTAAAGGGCATTGGTCCTGTCTTGCCAAGTAAACCGATACTGGGCTACGAATTAGAGCGTCGACCTGGTTTATGTTCGAACGTATGTTCGTATTCGTCAATAAACAACGCCTATCGTGCTACTCGTACACAGGTTCTCTTCTTCGCCATTGTTAGAGCCAAGACTTGACAGTCTGTCACAATATTCACCGGATTTCCCAAAAGATACACTCGGAACTTGTTGAGTGACTAGAGAACTACCAGTATCTCCAGTTCGTAATTCGTATACTTTTATTCTACTGGGGTCGTTTTCCAACTGGCGTAATATATCGACTCTAAGTTTCCGCCCTTATGATCGCGTTACAGAAGGATGGCTCCTAGCCCGCACATGGAAGCGTTGGTGTGAAGTTCTGTCTCAGCTCCAACACGAAAGAGTTTAAGAAATATAGCCTTGGTCAAAGTGGCTTTTAACTCGTTAAAGGCGTGTTATTGGGTAGTTCTAAATTCAAAAGGAACTTCGTCTTTCAATAAGTCTGATAATGGGCGAGTAATCTCAGCGAAGCCCCTGATAAACTTCCGGAAATAGCCGTCTGAGCCCAGAAAGCTCCACAGATCCTTCGCTTACTTCGGTTGGCAAAAGAATTCAACAGTTAGTGTCTTGTCATGATTTAGTTTCACATTCCCGTCCTCGACAATATTTCCAAGGTATTCAACTTTTCACGTAGGCATTTTTCAATTTTTTCCAATTAAAATGAACTTTTAGCTTTTTAGCTGTCTCCACGACTCGTCCAAGCTTTGCGCAGCCTTCAACTTAGTTTCTAGCAAGAATGCTAATATCGTCGCCCGAAAGATCTTTGAAGACGGCTCTGGAAGACCGCTGGTGTATTGCAGATGCCAAAAAGGACCTGCAAGAACTCAAACTGCCCATCTAGTGTTATAAAGGATGTGTACTTGATGCTCTGCATGATAGAACTTGTTCTCCAAATCCAATACGCTGAACACCCTCACGCTCTGCAGTTCGTCCAGCAGATCGTCTATAATCGGCAGCGGGAATCGGTCTCGTCGATAGTTGACGCATATTCTTGTACAACCATTTTTCTTTTTCGTCAACACAATAGGATTAGCGTATTCAGATATACTAGGACGAACAACACCTTCCTTCATCAGCTATTCCACGGTCTTTATCACTCACCTGTGTTGTTCAGCTGATGACAGTCTAGGACTTTGATGAACTGGCATGTCGTCTTTCAAACGTTCCTCCATTTTAATGTGGGTACGTCTTTCATTCGTCGGTGAATACTGTTGAATGAGCTTCTTCACTTCATCTTTAATTGTTGTTTCGTGGATACTTTCTACGCCCTCCGATCAATCGTCATTATGTACGCTGATGTTTAGTACACTCTTAACGTCATTTCCTTCGTTGGTCTGGAGTTTAGAAAATACGGCCTTCCAGTTTTCAATGTGGATTCTAACGACTTCTGACAATGCACCACCCAACGAAACGTCATTGGCCAGAATCTCGTCTGCAGTGACATGGAATCGAAGATTAGTGTGATGTTCGTCAAGAGCAACAGCCACTTCGAAACTGTCCATTGTTTGAAATCCGGCGGCTCCGACTCCGTGAAATGGAACTGTGGCTGTTTCCAACTTCAATGTTCCAAGTCGGACGTGCATTGTCACTGTCATTAGGTTTATGTCACTTCCTGAATCTATAATCGCTTCGACCTCGACACCATTGATTACATTGACTTTGTACACCTTCTTGTCCGTCGACTGTAAAGAGTTGACACGTCCTTGAAGGCGGCTCCAATGGTGAAATTTTTTTTGCAAGCAGTCTCGATATGCCCGTACGCGTTACAACGAAAATACTTTGCTCCTTTCGACTTATTCGGGCAATTTCCGCTGATATGCGAAGACTCTCCACAGTTGAAACATTTCTATCGGGCACTGTTTGGTTTCGGCTGTGGTCTTGCATTTGTCACCGATTGTTTTGCTGCCATCTTACTTCTCATTGCCTGGTACGACTTGGCTTCCTCCTCAGTTATACACTCGCTGAAACACCGTACAAGATAACTTTACCATCAATGATATACTGGATTTTGGACTCGACTTCAATATCCGCATGGTTGGCAATTTCCAACATTCGGTACCCATACTCTTGGTATGATTCGTCACCTCTTTCCTTCGTCTGGCCTAGCCGTCTTTGAACTTCTTTACGAGTAGTTGTAATCGTGAACTCTGATAACAGCGATCTTTTCAACGTGGTCCAGCATTTAGAATACGATTCGAAATTTACGAAGAGCATAGCGGAACTACGAAGCAGCTTTTCCGCGTAAACTACTTTTTGGAAATCGTTCCAATAGCTAAGATCTGCAGTCTCCTCAAATGAGATAAGCCACCTATCGATGTTTACTATGCTGTCTCCGCTAAAAGTTTCCAAAGACTCTTCGATGTCCTTGAACGAGAGCTCAACAAGCCGAGATACGATCTGCTACTCGTCGTGGTGTGCCTTCGTATATGCCTCGTAAAAGTGAGACGTGCTACGTTGCTCCGCGTCATTCTCCATGCTCGAAACAAGACATGCTACGGTGCTCTGCATCATCGTGCCCCAAAACTAGGTGCTCCACTGCGGCAAACAGTAATTGAATTTCACACTCGCGAACCAAATCCCGGTTGAGCCCCCAATTTGTAGGGCTCGTTTCAACGGAAACACGAGTTGAAGTTTTAACACTGTATTTTAAACAAAAAGCAGATATAAAAATATAATATTCAGCAAAATCAGTTCTTCAGTCGCGTGTGTGGTTCTCCTCTCCAGCGAATTCGAAGAACCCGCAATTTGCCTCACATTTATTGAAACAATAACTATTGATTCAAATTACAAGCATTTAAAAATTATTGTTTTATCAACTTAAACTCAATTGAACTATTTAAAATTCATTTGAAACTAACTCCTACATAGATTCTCACTGACTCAATATAGACTCCTTTTCCTTTTTTCTTGACATTGTATAAGCAAACTGGAATATAGATTTTTGTATTGACGTTTTTTTCATAAACTTTTAAAGTGTATTTAGTAAAGTAGCGAGTGCCTTATCTGAAAGTAAAATGTCGATAGCGTCTGAATGTCACCACATGTTCGTTGATAATGCTACCATCTGTCACTCTATGTTTATATATTTCAAGTTTTTCTAGGATATCAAGTCTCGGTCCTTTGCTTTGTTCGTGTAACAATGTTATAAAGTTGTCAGAGCATCAGGCTTGTGTGCGTGATTTTGTAGGTTGTACTTGGAGCTTCTGCCGATCTTTTTACAGTCCCTTGCAGTATGCCGGAATCCGAGGCACCTGAAACATCTACAAATAACCCAACCGATTCTGATTTGCCCCTTCACTATAATCTGTTCGGCATACTTTTCTAAGGTTTCGACAATGGCCATGCATTGACCTCTATTATTTGGATTAGTCAGCCAAATTTTTGCTCGACTCAAGCTAGAAAAATCTCGCTTTTAGGTATCTTCTATCTAGGATAAATCCATAACACAGTCAATATCCCTGATTTTGATTGCAGCCCTAGATTTAACCGAGGTGACGTTTGCCTTCTCTACAAGGACTGCCTTCTCTCCAATGGTTGCCTTCTCTCCAAGTCTGACTTGGTGCTAGGAGTATGAACCCGCCCCATGACACTGCAGCCGCTAGTCTGCCATCGCATACACGCAACCCTAGACCAGGTCGTTTCTAGCTAAGCATCCATCCTTGCCATCATTGCATGACACCATTGCAAGTCCTTTGCGGACATGTCATCAATTCTGAATTCACTACAGCTTATTGATAATTAGTATCTGCAGATGGTAGGTTAAGCACAAAATCCTCCTGACATGAGCGGAGTGTCTCCCCAATGTGCTTTTTGTTATTTTGAAGCCAAGTATTTAATGTGAATGTCATTAAAAGTATTCTTGAGTTTATTCATTGTTCGTGTCTACATATCATAGTTTGAGTACAAAACTCTTCTGACAAGAGCGTATACATAGTTCTATCTACCCAACTTGTTATAAATAGATACAAAGGCTCGATCCGGAATGTTGTGCGATGTATTGCTCTTATCTTTATACAATAATAATCGAATGATTTTAATAAGTCCAGCAATCATAAAATCACATACACTTTGAAACTGTTGATCTAATCTAAAATCGTTGGCTCACTACCAACAAGACCAGTTTACTTTTCGGTATCCTACTCAACACAACACCTAAGCTCCACACTCGCCGGAGAAGAACATTAGAACATGCACACCACAGATGCTTTTATGAGCTAATAAACTTTCTTAGTGGAAGTTTGTGCATTAAACATTGCCACACATTAACTTATTCCTTTACTACTCTCCAAGGATGTCTTCATTTCTTTTCATGGATATTTTATTCGCATTTGCCAGAACGTAAGAAGGTGATTTCATTGCTAATGTCCGTTCAAGAGCATGTGGGCAAATACTTTGGCATCGTTATAAGGTCATTTCCGACACTACTGGCGATTGTTGCACACCGAAATGAATATAAGGAATTTGTAAGAGTGTTTAACATAAGTGAAATGGTTTCTTCATTTATGAGTTCTATTGATGATATCGTTGAACGTTATAAGGAATGGAATTTTGGATGAGGATGGATTTGAGGCAAGGAAGTTTAGGTGAAATATGATTCAACTTATTGGATATGCTTTGTCGAAAACACTTTTCAAACTTAATGTTGTGTTTCCTCGTTATCTTCCAGTGGAGCCCACCAAACTTACTAGGGAAGGAAAATGCGATGAGTTCTTTGGTTCTAAAAATAAAAATAGTAAGCAAAAATTAATTGAAAATAGTCAAATTAATTTTTCCAACCACTGGAACTCTTGATCAGCACAAATAGGCATTTTTTCGAAAGCTGGCGAAACCATGAGAACTAATCTACGATACTGGCTTTAATGTGCCATAAACTCACATACAAAGGTATAAACTGCTCACGCAGCCACCTAAGAAACGAGCCTACTACAACCTCATACGCACATCACATCACATCCGTAACGCATTCCGACAGCGTATCGCATATCAGAAAGTTACATCCTTTTAATCTTTAGCGATAATTAAGACATCAGAGCTGCGTATCTAAACACAGAAACCTTTAACAACTTTTCTGTTTTCTCCACTGGCTTTCGCTCGCTTCAACTTCCTTTTTAACTCAACCGAGTCCAACAACGCCATCCAAGATCAGGAAGAAGTTGCCGGCTCTGGTGAATGTGAGTGTTGTGACGGTGACGGTGACGGTGACTATGATGGCAACGGCAGCAGTAGAAGCGAAGACGATGAAGGCTAAACACAATTTGTCATAAAAGCAGAGACCATCACAAGCACCAGGACGAAGAGGAAGCTGGCGACGACGGCGACGTACCATTTCCAAATACATGCACGTACGCTGTGTTCCAAACGTGACCGGCATCCTGAATCCTCCGCATTAATACTGGATGACATAGGGAAGACTTTCAGAATTAGTGGATTTTTCCGTCTTCCGCTTTTCCTTCTTTTTCATTATTTCGTGGAAAGTGTAGGCCCATAAAACTTTATTAGTTTCTGCTTATTTCGAATAATGTGCAACTTTTGCTCAGTTCAAATGTCGTCAAATCCTCATAAACGCACGCATTTAAAAAAGGATTCGCAACTTTCTTGTTGTCATGTAAATAGAGATCCTGCATTTAAAGACCAATGGTATCAAATTTAGCTAACGAACATTTTTCTCTGCATATTTTAAATTCAACGCAAAAAACAGCAGGAACAAAATGTACACATCGTCTCATTCCACTCCACACACGCCCACATTCCAACGCATTCATATGTTCACATAACCCTTAAACTAACCCTTGGCATAAATTAACGAAATCCAATTGAATTTAGTTTAGCCCTCGCCTCGACAAATGTTAGCAAATAAAATTTAAAATCAGGACCACCGATGTAATGTGATTAAGTTTCGAATTCGATCAGAGTGGGGTTGCTGCAGGCGCGTTTGTCGTTTTAAGGGAGTTTTGCTTCCGACTAATTCGATAATTCAATTCCAGTGTGGAAATTAGCGGTTTCATTACATCATGAAATGCCAAATTAAATAACTCAACTTAATATACTGGTAAAGTTACTAACGAAATTATAGCCCTCTAATTGCGCGCAATTGTTTGCTTACTAGGGAAGATATGTTTATTCAGTAATATTGGAGCTAATGTTAATATTTTAAAGATTTGTCTTTGAGATGACCAATTGACAATTGAATATAGAAATTCCAAGAATAAGATTGTGAATGAAGGAGTTGGAATTTCAAATAAATAATTGGTTCGTGAAATGAGGAAAATATTATGCATTTTCAGAGTTTTGTGAAATTTTGTTTGTTTTTGGCAAATCTTGTATGGAGTATCGTTACGTTTTTATCAGAAGATATTAGAGCAACCGACAGATTCAAGATCTTTATTTGGTGGTTTTTAATTTTTTTTTACGTATATACAATTCATTAATAGAGTTCAATAACAATTTACTTTAATTACATTACAATATTAATTTTTCAGTAAAACAAAACTGTAAAATGTTGACACCTACAACATTATCAGACATTAATAGATTATAAAGAGAAGTTTGTAAAAATCGATTAATCTAACAACTACACTTTTAAAAATTGATTTCTTAAAATTAAGTAAATTTTTCCTCAAGACTTCCTTAAAACTACTCATTCGCTGCGTCCATTGAGCGGTTGTCCGTCGCTCTCCTGGCTACTCCCGCCTTGTGTTCCTTGGCTCTCCTGATTCTCGCTTCTCCCAGCTTTTCTGCATACGTTTTTATTGGCTCTATTCCTGTCTGATGGTACAGCACCTCGGTGGGGTGAGATCGCCGGTCTTCCCGTCTGTATAGGCCTGTTCAAGCCCATTTATCGCTCAACTGATCCGATCTTGCCCCATTTTGTTTTCGGAGCTCCAATCCATATCATCACCGCATATGTGATGATCCAATCCATATCATCACCGCATATGTGATGATCGGACGTCGAATGTTTCCTGAAAAGACGTATTCGAAGGTGGTACGTATAAGTCATTTTTATTAAAATATTATCAACGTGAGCACTGAAAGTAGCCTTCCTGTCGATAACTACCCCCAAGTACTTCGTTTGCCTAGAGCAGTGCACCATCTGCCCATTTAACTTAATCCTGGAGTCAGATACGCCTCTTGCACGATGACCAACTTTTTTGCGGGGGCCCTTGAACACAATTAATTTACTTTTCTTTGCATTCACCTTGATTTCCCATTTCCAGTAACATGCAGTAAGAGATTCCAAATATTTTTGGAGCCGCATCCTGGCAAAGCGCAAATTGTGCTCAGATGACCACACTAAAAAGTCGACAGTAAAGATGTTCACCTGGATTCCGGGCCTATATTATATATATGTTGAAAAAAATGGGCCTAATATCGACCCCTGTGAGACCCCCGAGTCAATACTAAATGGGTCTGACCTAGCTGCACCAGCCAGCGCAAAGGCAGTTCGTCCCCTCATGAAGCTGCCTTTAATTTTTACAATATGGGCCGGAAAGCTAAGCCCATTGATGCATACAGAGTCGAAGGCCTTCTCCACATCAACCAGGCAAAGTACAACAAGCTTATTGTTGCGCCAACTTCTCGTTCTTTCGGCTTGGAACACGGTCATAGCATCCACCGTGGAGTGAGCTTTTTTGAAGCCAAATTGTCTTTCCGGCCTAATTCCTACCCTGCAGAAAATTGTATGATGCCTTCAAATATTACCTTTTCAGGAAGCTTACCAATATTTGAAAGCAACGAAATCGGACGAGTGTCGACTACGTCAGTACTGCTCGACTTTTTGGGTATTGCGAATATTTTTGCACAGCTCCATTGCTGAGGGAAGTAGCAAACGTTGATGCAGTTATTCAAAATGATCGCGAGGAGAACAAAGAAAACATGGGAAGCCTTTTAAGCATATAATTGGTAATTCCATCAGCCACTACTGATTTTTTGGAACTTTGCTCCAGTGCCAACAAAGTGAATCGCTAAGGACTGACAAACAGACCATTGCCAGTAGGCGCTTCAGAGGGATTTAAAACAGAAAACCGGGCCAAGCACAATTGATCATTGTTCCTGTGAAATTCGTTGTGGTGCTGCTAACTAGCGAAGTAACGGAAGAGTCCTCACTTGCTTTCTCTCCTTGAAGAGCCTTCGCAAAATGTTTTGCGATTGTGTCAGCGATGGCTTTGTCATCTATGAACATGGATCCATCATAAGTGAGGGCCCCGGGCAGCCTTTTTCTGCCCGTCATCCTATTGATATGAGAAAATATACAGGGACCTGGTTTGATACTTTCCAGGGCCTGTTCAAATCGTTCATTAGCAAAAACCTCCTCTCCTCGAGATCATTTGGCTTAGAGACGTAATACCTAGATGAATACGTTCATACTCCCAGTTGACCATATTTAAATTGCGGTGGTGGATTCTTGCGAGTAGCTTTCTAAGCTGACTTTGTCTACGACGAAGCTTCAAAATGTCTTCTGGCAAATCTCAATAATGGAAATTTGTCAAGAATTTCTTAATAGAAATCTTTGAAATGACCGTATCTTGGGTTGAATTTATGCAAGCAGCCCCTCATCGATTTCAGGAGAAGAAAATTTTTTCGATCTATTGATCAGAATTCCCTTCAATTTTCCGTCAAGGTAAGCACTTACTGCTGCCCATATCCATATTTTATTGAACCCAGTTAGAGATCCCCGTTCCATAGCCATTAGATGCGATATTTTCCCATGAGGGATACTTCGCAATAAAATCACCTCCCATGGCATTGGAATCTAGTTTTTTGCACAGAGTAAGCACTGTTTCCAAATCGTCAATGAGTTCCCTTACCGAGTATCCATGTTGAACATAGATCGCCACGAACGCAAAGGTGCACCCTACCAGCATGGAGCTTATTATCTCTGCTTCAATACATTTCAGACTTGGAAGGCAGTGCCTTTGGACTTTCAGGTGGCCTTTGTGAGCCATAGCAAGTCCAAGATTTCCCTCTGGATCAGCATGCCTGATGATCTTGTATTTTCCTAATGCACTCTGTATCTTTCTTTGAATTTTGTTTCCGATATAAACAAAAAGCCTGGTCTATGGGCGTTCAAGTATTCTTGAACGAAATTCCTTTTATAGCGTGGAGCTAGTGAACATTTTCTCACTAGTGTTAGTGAGTTTTTTACAGTGGGGGATAAAAGAGCCCACTTTTCGAATGAGTGTGAATAAGTCACACCCGAAAAATTGTTGGCAGAATGACCATGTTCCGGTCACTCTGCGACTGCTGGGGTTGTTGCGTTGGTTGCCGTATAAGCTGCGGTGCCGGCGGCTTCTTTGCATCTTGCGAAAGGCTAGAGTACGAAACCCCTTCACGTACAGTATTTTTTATAGAGGCGGTGATTAAATCTCTCCTGTCCTTTTTTTATTTTGGGGATTCTTCCTCCTCTCTTCAACTTTTTTTGCTTAAGGACAGCCTCTGAAACTCACAGAGTGCCCCTTAGCATTGCAGTTGACACAGAAGATCTCGTCTTTTTTTCATCCTTCAAGATTGGACATTCAATGGATTTATACTGCTTGTCACATTTTACGCATCTAACTTCAAGTCCGCAGTTAGAAGCGACGTGGACATATCTTTGGCAGTTGAAGCAGTGGGAAGTGCAATTTTTTAGGCTCAGGCGCTTTTAATCCTATTCTTTTTCCACAATTTCCAAAAAAAATTCTCCCCGAAATTCCGCAATTCCTGAAAATTCCAATTTCTTCGAAATTTCAATACTCGTTAAAATTCTTCGAAAAATCCTCCGAAAATTTTTTGCTGCTCGATCCGTGCTGCTTCGATGACTATAGAGCAGCCAACAGCTAAAGAAGGCTGGCATTTATAACTATAGGATCAAATATCATTTACATCTATATATGTATCTACATATATGGATTATTCCAATCCAGTCAATTTTTATTGCCATCAAAATAAGCAGTGTGGGGTATGGATTTGTTATGACAATGGACTTCAATGCTGCATTGTTGATACTGTTTGTCCGCTTCGGTCCTGCATATAGCAAAGCCTGCGTATTGTACGAGTACAAGTTACAATTTTTATTTTCTCAATAAAACGTGTTGTCAAAATGCGTGATAATCCCGTGAATTACTTCCCAATTCTGCAAAAATCTTCGAGCTTGGTCCTTTTTTTTTTGAGACTTAAATAACTATACCAGGCTATCTTTATTGAAACCAGTTTAGTAGTTTCTCCGTCATACTTTATGCCTCTGCTTATTGTTTGGCAGAATGTGGGGGGTATGGAGTGTGGAGTTGGTGCGATTTAGCACCTTAACTCCCTCATATCTGTGAGTACTTCAGTACCCATCTACCTTCCTGAGCCAGTTTCAGTCATTTTATAATTTTAAGCAATACATTTTTACAGAGTTATTTGGCGGATAGTTGGGAGCCTTAATGCATCCCCGTTAAGTACAATTCGAAGGAATGCCAGAGTACTATTAGTAGGGTTGTTAATTGTGTCAAAAAGTTTCAGTGCCTTGTCGCGTACGTATATTTCAACTGTCTCAAGTCTTAGGTCCTTTTATATGCCAGCTTATCTAATGTACCATGGAATTCTTAAGCTCTTTCTAATAATTCTATCTTAGAAGGACTGGAGTGTTTTTTTCTAGTCTTTGTCGTCTGGAGAAAGCAAAACTACTGTATAGTAACGTCGGTCGTTTAATTTGTTTATATATGAGCAATCGATTTTTAAGGCAAAGGGTTTAATGAGTGGGTACAGAGAGGAGAGAAGTATAGAGAGAAAAGAAGTCCAATACAGTGTCCCTGTTTATTTTGTTTGTGTTGTTTCCATGTGAGGCTTTTGTCGAATGTAAGTCCAAGATATTTAGCCATTGGTGCCTAGTCTATTGTTTCATTGTCAACGATAAGTCACAATGGAGTTTGTAGTATTTTTCTTTTGATGAATAGGGCCTGTATTTTTTTTAATCGTCGCACAATGCTCGTGTGGTCTGCACTTCACACGTCGTCGGTTTCTACGTCTGCCTCCAGGCAATGCTAAAACATCGGTATAAAGGGCACACAAAATGCTGCGAAGTAAGAAAGTATTATCAGAATTAATCTTCATTTTCCATTTAAGAAAATATTCTATTAAAATATTTATTGATCGTTGCAAGTTTGAAGTGATGACTCTTGGTTGTCGTGCTGTGATAAATATACAGGTATCATCAGAGAGAGTGATAGTTTTACTTTTGGAGGCAGAGTGGGAAAGTCTGCAGTAAATATTTTGTATAAGGCCGGTGAGTTGGGCGAGCCCTGAGGAGCTCCAGCATCAATTGATCTCAGGCTTGATATTTGTTTGTCAAGTCTGACTTCAAAATATTCTGCCTTCCAAGAAGGAGCCAATAATTTCAGTAAGCTGCAGTGGCATATTGAGTTGATGCATTTTGAGGATAAGTCCTGCATTCCAGACTTTATCAAAGGCCTTAGCTATGTCAAACATAACTAGACCTGTTAAATTCCTGCGATTTAAGCTTGCTTTGATGTTTTGGACCACTCTAACAAACTGGAGTTCAGTAGAGTGCTTTGTAGTGATTTGTAGATAAAGATGTCCGTGAAGGACTGCAACGATGGTCCGTTGCCTCGAGGAAAGAGGATGGTAGGGTCCGCCGAGACTTTGCCTTGTCTAGGAACATGTGAATGCGCTGGCTGGCGAGCGTTGCGATGTCGTGAGGCGGGTTCTTTCTCCTCAGCACAAGACCCACTACAAAAATATTTTTCGCATCCACGAATTTGGAAACAGCTCTTTCATTATAGACCGGAGTCGAGAAAGGAGGAAACCGGCTAAGGACTATGAACTTGCTGGTTCAGAGGACAAATAAAGCCTTGCGAAAACGGATGGAATTGAGGAGACTTCGTCGTCACCGACGATACTTATAGCCCCCAAATAAGAGTAGGGCATCCAGGTGGAAGCGGTGCTCCTCGCATCGTCCCAACCGGATCAAGATCCAAACGTAGACGTGGCCATGTATATTCCATTTGAGCGAAAAACTCATACAAACATAATTTGCATGAATTTTTCTATCAAATGAGAAATACAAACGGGACAATTTATGTTATAGCATTATGCGATGGAATCACATAACTCTATACCATAAAAGGGGTACGTGAGCGGAAGGCCACTCTGCCCAGGCAAGAGCGCTTGAAACGCAATATAAGGGGAGAGCTCACCCGATGGCTAGCTAGTTTTAGTGGAGTGGCCTGCCATTGTTGCGGGTCCCATACCCGGTCAGGTTCCCACCAAAAGGAAAGACCGAATTTTCATGTTTTAACCATTCATTTTAACGTTGTTTTTACGGTCGTGTACGGAAACTCGTAGATACAATTTTCTTTTTATTATATTTTTAAAATATTTATTTTCCCCATAGAGAAAAAGAAAACGAACAAATTCTAGGCGCATATTAATCATTGATATCCATAATATTCGCGAATTGATCAATCATTGGAATAAATATATTCAAGTTAGATACACATATATGAATGTATCTGTTCAAAACAAAGTATTTGTCGTATAATCTAAATTTATACATAAAGTCTAGTTATAATAGGATTTGTAGGATAATACGTTAAATAAAAAATGTGTTGGAAAAGTTCAATTCAGCAGTTTAGGATTAAGTGCAATGCTCATCACATTATTGTCTTTAACTCCAAAACGATACCAAATCAATGGAAAATAGAGTACATTTGAGGCGTTCAAGCAAAAATGAATTGAAAGAATTAATAAATTTAATTTGATCTATCAAAGATGAATGATTTAATCCCCGTTCAATCACGTTATTCACAAACATCTATCAAACATTCTTAAAATATCTCATGACATCAATAATTTATTTACTTTGACTACTTTTTATTATTAACCAAAAGAGTCCTTACTCACATCCTCACCAAGCACACGCTGCTGATGTGATTGTCGCCTGAAATCTTTACAATCAACGAAAATGGTGCGCTAAATTCCAAATGAGACTCTTGCACTAAACATAAGACAACTTCCTTAATAAGATATGATGTCGACAAGCTGGTATGAGTCAACTACATCCGCAATTGGTTTCGTTGTAGCTACTTTTCGAATACAAATCAGCTGATTAAAATTTTTTCCGTTTAACTCCTTTAGCCTTTGGTCCCTTCGGGTTTGTATATCGCCGATGTTTAAATTGTCCTTTTTTTCAATCTCTTCGTCCAATCGTTCTTTTTTTCACATGCGAAGCGACTGTCATCCAACTTTTTTGGAATATCTGTGCCTTTTTATGAACAAAAATCACACCTGGTCGTCGGAAAGTGTTCTATTTAGCAAGGTTAGACGTTCTTTACGTTTGACGGTATCGCCCATTCTTGTTACCTCCCGTTTGTTGCGTCTAACCCGTAATCTACGAAAGTTGCTGGCTCAGGTGAAAGAGCAAAGAAAAGAAACCAGCAGAATTCGTTGGGCTCGCGCTCAATGTACACTCGACGTTAGACCGGAAAACGAAAAACAGCGCGGTGGCATTTTATTTTCATACACCCCAACTGATTATTTAATAAAATTTTCAAAATCAATTACGAACAAAGTTTCACTATCTGGAAACATCATCCTTTTTCTTGTTTTGCCACTTATTTCTTGCGAACACCCCGTAAATAAACAGTGTCCCATTCGTTCAGATATTATATCACTTTCTCAATACGATCCGGCATTTCCACGTCCTCGACTATTCCTCTTAAAGCAACGTAGGCAAAATATTGCGATCCTGGCAACTCCTACTTGAGCCCATCAGATAACCAAGAAGCTTTAACTTTGGAATGTCGTTAATGTTGTTTCTGTATTTCTCGTTCTTCTTTGGGGACCTGATTATTTCTGGGAGCTAAAGACTAACTGTTTCACAGATCGTTTAAGGGAGGGAGAAACTTTTGTACGCCCAAGCAAAAACACTTCCACTACACATGTTGATGAGCACTTTCCTAGCCATTCACTCCTCTCACGATAAAGATAATATTTGCATCATTCATGAAATGTTTCAATGATGATATTGCAAATCTTTTCACTTCACTTCATCGCTTCTAATCAGCCATTTACGGAAATTAGTGGTCAAGGGTGAAACTTCGCACTACCCAAGGATCGAGACACAATTGCTTGCCTTTCTAACAGCATACATTTCCCGTTGTGTCATTATACTCGTATTGTGATTTAGCCAACATATCTAGCGATTAAAAATTACACTTCGTGGTCTTAATATATTGAAAACATATTTTGCTTTGTATTCGGAACAGATAGACACGATACGATATGCCAGCAAGCACAAGCAAATAGCCGAAGCTTTACTTTTGCTGGCTACTAGCTCGTGGGCAAACTCCCCGGCGTGTTTGTGGTTTCACGATCTCAAGTGGACTCCTCGATCCGTCCAATTCTTTCACAATTCCCCTGTGTCGCAACTGTACACCGAATCCAGCTGCTCGCTCAACCGAGTTAGATTGCATTCGGCAATGCAATGGGATGCACTAAACATTTTACATTTTAATTTACAGATTTGAATTTTTGAAAACTAACAGAAGCAAAGAAAAATGAAAAAGATTTTAGTTAATAATAAAAACAATATAATTAAAAGGAAACGTTTAGATTTAATATAGAAGAAAATGATATAAAATTTAAAACTATGAATGAAAGGGATGGAATTTCTCCCAAATCTGCAATTAAAATTTCGGATAAGTGTTAGGAAGGTTTTCGAGCAGTTTGCTTGTGTAACTGCTCGATTACTACAGTTTAGCTTTGAAGCCATATTGTTCTTCTGGTATAATGTCTTTTACGGATACAAGCTCGTTAAGTCGATGCAGAATCACTCTTTCCGTAATTTTTGGCGGTGATGAGAGGAGACTGATAGGTCTCCAGTTTTATGGAAATTGTGGGTCCTTTTGATGTTTCGGAAAAACAATAATAGCCACTGATTTCCATACTTTGGCATATAAGTTGTAACTTATGAATTAAGATTTTTTTTCTTTTGGTAGTGAGGGTTCCCGTTCATATATCAAAAATTAGTACACGAGTATTAAGCCATAAAATATATCCTAAGGGGGCATAAAATCATATAAAAGTTCAGCTATGAAAGTGCAAATACATGTAAACTTCTTTGAATATCACAACCATATGGTCTTCAAACGTGGTAACGCTCGCTGCTACTTATTCAACTGTTTCATATTCCATCGATGAATGGCTTAATTCATTTTGGTATTTAATATGATTCAGTGGTCAGCACTAGACATGGGAATCTCAGGAACACTTCACTCGGAATTCCTCCACATGTACGCACTCATCTCGTCCACATTAATATAGTTTAACATCTACAGTGACGTGACGCCAAACCTTTCGAAACGACGAATCGATATTGCGAGCAGATCGAAGTATTTCAGTTTTGCCTGGAATCGTACAGGTTATCCCTTTGATTACGTTGAAAATTATTGCCTCTTGTTAACGGAAATTCAATTGGCTAATGATTGGACTCAATTCTTGCTTTAAAAATTAACACACGAAACGCGTAGCCTCCAAAGATTAATTTATATATATTTTGGTCTCTTTTTCTCAAATATCTTTTAACTTCCCGTCTTATTTTATCTCTATCTGAGTTGATAGTCATTGGGCTTTTTCACAAGGGAATGGTAGTCACCCATAGTCAAACAGGTTTCGCGCTTACGCCCTTATGTTTACACGTTGCATAGTTCACCCAAGCTATGTGTTCAAAGGATTATTTGATCGTTAAACATAGTGCGGACAACATGACAGCGAAAACAGAGAGATAAGCGATTGAAAATTGATGTTTTAGCCTTGAATTGTGCACGAGATAATAAAAACTGAAATTAAAAATATATTTTATGATTCTTATTAGATTTATTTGAATCCTCCGTGTTTTTCCGCTCTCTGAAAAATTATTCCAAATTTGAATATCTATTTTAGTCGCATATTTTTTTGATGTGTTGTAAACTTGTTTATTATAATGTGATTCTATGAAGATGATGTGTACTGTTAATTTTCTATGGACTCACAATAGGCAATTTAACTTTATTGAAATCGTGATATCGTCGTGTTGTTTCCTGAAATGGAACATGGCCTCCGCTTTTATAAATTTATTAAATGACGAGTAGCTTCTCGCTTTCACGCATCCGTTTTTGCAAGCAAATTAAAGAAAGGCAATCGTTTCATGACGACTACCTTCTTCACCGAATGTTCAATTCGGAATGATTACCGGCGCTTGTATAAAATTTCCTCCACCAAATGATCAACAAAATGCGTTTGTGTATGTGCATTACGCTCGATCACCCTAGAAATCAATGCCTTTCACTCTTCTTGCCCATATAACCTGTTTAACGCTCACTTTTCACGCTGCGTCTGAAAAAGCCCATTCATATCTTCTATTAAATTAATCTAAAAGGGATTTTAACTGGTATGCGATACAAAAAAGAAAACGACAGCGACTTTTCTACGTTCTTTGAATAATTATTTACATTTCCTTTTGGTGGGTTCTTTTTTGCTTTGGGCACTTGTGATGCATTACAAAATTCAGCCTTACCACCTTTCAAATTAAAAGTGCCAGTCCGAATCTGAGAAGTTTTAAACTTTTCATGATCACTTTAATAATAACTTCATGCATTTTTCAATCTTGGGACAGTGATGGAAAGGAAATTTCACTTTTCACTTAAAATTTCACTTATTTGGGAGGGGTGAAATATTATTCTTTGAGGTTAAATTTAATACAATTAAATCTCTTGTGTCCTTTGGCAACTTTGTTTGTTTCACGGAAACTTGGCTTACTGAAGATATTCATGATAATGAAATTTTGCGTTCTTATAATGTTTTTCGTAATGATCAAAATCGCTTGAGCGTTGGTAAGACTGATGGTGGTGGTGTTCTAATTGGCGTTCATAGATCGGTTCTAGCTGCCTACTCTTGCGACTTTCTACCCCCTTCTCCTGTTGAGTGCATAAGTGTTCCAGTTCCCCGATCGTCTGGTTGCTCTTTACATATCTGTAAAACATTCTGTTCGGAGCTCTCGTCGTTTATTTTCAACCGCTTTCCTTCTTCTTCGCTTGTTATTTGTGGTGACTTTAACCTTCAAAATATTTTGTGCCATTACTAGACGCAGAGCCATTACTGAAAGGTCTAGACAATAACATTAGCTGTCGTTCGGCTGGAATTCTTAATATTTTTACTAAATCTTTGTCATCTTCTTTGTGTGTTCCCTTGTCCATTCTTTTCAATCGTAGTCTTTCTGACAATGAATTTCCTGTTCTTTGGAAAACAGCTAATGCATTTCCGGCTTACAAATCGGTTGATAAGTCTAATTTATCGAATTATCGTCCGATCTCCCTACTTTGGTGTTTAAGTAAGCTTTTTGAAAGAATGCATGATAAGGTCTATCCCTTCTTATCACCTTTGCTAGTGAACAGCATGGCTTTATCAAAGGTAGGTCTACTCTTACGAACTTGCTTTCATTTTCAAATACTATTGCGTCAGCTTTCGACAAATCAAAGCAAGTAGACGATATTTATACAGATTTTTCTAAGGCTTTTGATTCAGAGGATCATCTAATACTTATCAAACAAGTTGGGTAAACAGACCTACGCTCATGTCAGAAGGGTTTTGTATCCAATTTACAAAATGCAGTCACCAGATCGAATCAAATCAAGAAACATGGCAAAGACGATTTTATTGGAGAAAGTATGAAAAACGAGGATCATACTATTTTTGTTATTGTTACGCTCATAAATATCTCCCTTGATAATTATTTCAGATGTCCATTCGCGAGAGAGGAAACACATTTTTCATGTATTGCCCCCCTGTGCCCCCACTGAAGCAAAAACTGACAGTTTGAGAACTGTTTTGAAAAGCTCCCATGAAAACTTTCATTTCTTACTCATATCGGCTACGTTTGATGATTTTTTTTTCAGGGCCACTCTCCCGTACTGTTAATTGCCAATTTTTTCGAATCCTAGAATGGTTAAAAAACCCTTTTGCTAGGAGCTCTCTCCCGCCTTCTTGACTTGTTTCACTTTGAGGATTAATTGTTGGTACTCATCTACAGTCATTCATTAAATTGAATCAAGTGTTCAAAGCATGCACCTTAAACGCTGAAGTTGGGAAAAAATGACTCAAAATAATTCAATCATCGGATTTAAAACAGCCACTATTTTGTTTTACAATTACTGATACCACTAGCTGAACCGATTCTCAAAGGTATACATGACACTTATCGTTCCTGAAGTTTTCATGCAAATCCTAGCAAAACTGTAGTGTCTGAGTCGGTAAAAAGCGCATGTTGTTCCATAGCCATATGTTGCCATAGTAATAAATGCAGCGCATATTGTTCCATAGTAATATAGGAAAATTCAAACCGCTATAACTTCGCTAAATATGATTCAATCTTTATGAAACTTTCAGAATAGATCAATTTTATAAATAATCAATATTGTACTGAATTTCATTGAATTTAAGGGTACTGTTAAGATTTTATTCAAGAAATCATAAAATCGATAAATCATACTATTACTAACAAAGTTGAGTGAATTACGACTTCTCACGTATTTGTTGGTGTTGTACTCACCAAGGCCTACATTCCTGATTTTTTTCAGATTTTTCGGATCACAGTTGTCCAATCGCGAGGGGGGGGACACAAATTTTTCGTGTATTTCCCCTCCCTGTGCGCCCCTCGAAGCGAACTTTGCCAAACTAAGACTTGTTTTGAAAAGTTCTCATCAATACCTTTCATTTCATACCCATATGGGCTACCTTCAATGAAATTTTTTTTTCGGGGGGTCACTCCCCTATATGGGGAGACCCCCCTTAAATACCTCATTTTTTTGTAGTTGAACTTTGAAGAGATCACCACTTTACACCTACATACAAAATTTGATGCTTCTAGCTTAAGTAGTTTCCGAGGAAAACTGCTGTGACACACGGACGGACGGACGGACGGACGGACAGACAGACGGACAGACGGACAGACAGGACGCGATTTTAGAAAAACTAGGTGATCTTGGTGTGGGCTCATCTACTTTTCAATGGATCCACTCGTACATTGTCAACTGTAATTGTGTAGTCACTGTGAATTCCCAGAGCTCTTCTCCTTTCTCGCCGGATTTTGGAGGTCCATTCTTGGCCCATTACTATTCTTTGTTTTTATCAATGAACTTCCATCGTTATTCAAATCCTCTTTGTTTATATATGCTGACGATTTGAAAATTTTTATTGTGATTGAGCCCTTGGAAGACTGTGTCTGTTTACAACTAGATTTACAATTTCTATTAGATTGGTGTACGACTAATCGTCTGAAACTAAATATAAGCAAATGTCATCACTGAGAAAGTTTACCATTCCTTTCGATTATTCCATATCTGGTACTTCCTTGGAATCAGTCGACCCCCGTAAAGATCTTGGAGTACTCTTTGACACTAAGCTGCATTATGGGCAACATATGGCCCAGGCTTGCAAAGCGTCTCGATTGTCAGGTTTTGTATTAAGATCCGCCAAAGGCTTCAAAAATATTTCTTCCTGCATTTGTTTATTTTTCTCATTGGTTAGACGTTTATTGGAATATTGCTCGGAAATTTGGAGTCCTCATCAACACATTTTATGCAATCCCAGATAACATTTTAGTATCGATCCTAGTGTATCAGTAAGTCTTCAGTAACAACATTTCTTTGGGATAGATGCAACATTGAATATTTATTGATACCAACCACCGATGATATCATTATTGTACAATGATCGATGCAACATTGAAATGTTATTGATACCTACCATCAATAATATCGTCGATGATATTATCGATGGTAGGCATCAATAAATTTTCAATGTTGGATCAATCCCAAAGAAAAGTTGTTATCTCGATTCCAAAGAAAAGTTGTTATTGGAGACACATGTGAAATTGCGTGTAAATATCGCTTTGTCTCGCTGCCGTTGCTCGAGTATGTTTTTTACCAAGGATCTTGTTTTATGTTAACGCCCTGCGTATTTTAAATCGTGCAAATTAGGGGTATCGTTGCATGTGTGTTAAGTGCGTATTTTGGAAATCGTGCGAATTAAGGAATACCATTGCTCGTGTTTGTTAATGTAACTACGTATTTTGGAAATTTTAGAGGAGTTTGCATGTCAACGATCCGTGTGTCAATTACAATCTCTTAAATTGTGGGATCCATGTGGTAATTTTAAAGAAAAAGGTTTAAAATTAGTGTTAAAATTTTTAACTAGAAGTAATATCTTGGAATAGGGGCAGTCCACATGAAGCGGACAACGAAAAAATGTCACAATGTAAGTAGTGTACCGCGCTGTAACACGAAGTTTTGTAATCCGAAAAGCATTCTAAATGCTAAAACAGCAACAATAGCTTCTAAAATTGATGGAAAAAACATCAACTTACAATTTTCAGCGATATTCGTTTTTGATAGGCCCAGCGAGGAACCCGTTTCATTAACAACAGAAGAACTGATGCCTGTTGCTGAGGCATTAGATCCGGAGCAACAACGGCACTCGAACGAAGCGGACAGCAGCAATGGGAACGACGAAAATGCTGTTCAAGAAATGCTGCATGAAGGTCAGGAATTGCTTTTCGAGTCTGATTGCAATGCTTCAAGTATTCATACGGAGGTGAAGGATGCAAATCGCGGTGACACTTTTTCGAAGGGTTTTAAAAATTATAAGTTTTTTATGTTTTTAAATTTATATGAATGCAGCATTAATATTGAATCTGTTGCTAAGCAAGGAGTGATGATCAATCGCTTGTGCAAGTTCTTTTTGCCAGAAGAGAGGATCAGGAACTTTGGTTACAAACGAAAATCAAGAAAAATTGGTAATTTGAAGGCGGAACCTCGTTAGTCGATGTGCCGATGTGAATTTTATTATTATTTTTTCTCTCCAAAAAACTTATTGGCACTCATTGTACAGGCGTCGCCCTAGATTATATTTTATACATGGTATTTTACAATGTCTATACAATAAAGTCTTTTTGGTAAATTTCAGAAACAGTGGATTCTGCAAACAAAAGGCTCAAGAGAATTGAAATCATTTCTTAAAAACTTCATACATTTCAGTGTTCAGAGCTAAATTAGCGCATCTGCGCTTGTGTTTTTGGTTCGTTGAGATTTAGTACCAGAAACACCTTATGATTTCTAATAAGTTAACTTTTATTTCAGAGTACTTTAAAAAGCATGGCTATGGTTTGCAACAATTTATGGCCAAATTAGAAAAGGCCTTGCGAGATGGCAAGGTTCAATTCAATAAAAGGAAGAAACAAAATAATTGGTATTTAAATTAGTATTTAAGGCTGATATATATAATAAGAAATAATAAATAAGAATTCCCAAAGTTTGTTACGTTTGTCTTGTATGTAAGTTTGTGATTAAAAAATAAAAAATATATTTCTTTTACGTTTGTCTTGTGTGTAAGTTTGTGATTAAGAGTCTAAAAATAAACAAGTTGAAGTAGCACGAGAGAGCTCCTGCCAGAAGGGTATTGTAAAACAATTATTAAATCAAACAATATATTCTGCATATCAAAACTTGACTAGTATACAGATCCCATAAATGAGTTCGAGGAATTATTATGGTTCTTATGATTTTAAGCTCGCCACCATTTGTTTCAAGTGTTTTGACCCCGTTGCTTGATTAGTCATGATAACAAATCAATACTACAAACCATTTCTAAAATCGCGAAGGGGGCGGGGGACATAAAATTTTCGTACATTTCCCCTTCCCCTGCACCCCTCAAAGAAAAACTGGTTGGTTTAAGGCCTGTTCCGAAAAGTTATCATTAAGACCTTTCATTTGATACCCATATTGCCCATATGCGATGAAAACTTTTTTACGGGGGGTAACTCCCCTATATGGGGAGACCCCCCTTAAAGACCTTCTAAATTTGTTTTCGTGGTGAAAGTTTGAAGAGGATGTCACTTTGCACATATTTACAAAATTTTATGTTTCTAGCTTATGTAGTTTGCGAGAAAAAGTGGTGTGACACACGGACAGACGGACAGACAGGACGCGATTTTAGTAGGGAATTGTAAAATGATTTTACAATACCCTACAAATAAATATACATTTCTATTCCCGCGTGTTATATATGAAATATAATAAAGCATTAGCAAAAATTCAAAAATAATAATATAATTAAAGCATTCGCAATGTTTGCTGCAATCGTGTTGTTTGCGTTATACGTATGTACTATTTTCTGGAGCATTCCCTAGAAAAGAGCAGATATGGTACAAATAACACGAGCTTAACAAACAACGCGAATGCTTTTATTATTATTTTTGATTGCATATGTAGTATATGTTTGGCATCAATGATATATCGAAAGAATATCAATCCAACTGAATGAACATAAATGTAACTTATTTATATTTATTTGATATAATGCTGAAGACTTGCATTGATACTGTAAGGCTGAATATTCATCCTTACAATACAGGTCTTCAGTATTATATCCAAGATATATCAATAAAGTTACATTAATTTTCATTCAGTAGGTTTGATATTCTTTCGATATATCATTGATACTAAGCATCAATGCTCATTTCCCCTTTCGATAATAGTGGTATACTAAAGGTATCGATACTATGATACTGAAGTTTCAAAAAAAAATCAATATTATATCACTATTGTGTTATCTGGGGTACTGTGGAGACTATTCAACGTAGGTTTACCTGCTCTCTTCTCTTTAAATTTCACATCCCGTATTCCCCTTACAATGACCGTCTATTCTCTTGCGCATGCCTGCTTTAGTCTTGCGTCGTGTTTTTCTTGATGAATGTTTGCTTGTTAAACTTACATCAACTCTTGCCTGTGAATCTCTGTAATCAGATATCCACCTATATTGCACAGTGCTCAAGTAGATCGTCAATGATTTTTAATGTTCCCTTTGCCCGAACCAATGCGGTATATTTTTCGCCATTGTTTTCGTTCGCCGCGTAAACACAACTCTCTTGATCTTGGACCGATACCTCAATTTTTTGCGCAATATTAAAAATAAACTTAGACGATATGTTTTTCTTTTTAGTTTTGTAGATTAACTTGAGCGTACTTTCTAGTTTTAAATTCCTTGTTATGTAACCTAATTGTTTCTGTTTTGTTTTTATATGTGTTTTCTCATAACTTCTTCTTTTTCTATATTATAATTTTCTAATCTGTATATAGAATTCTGTAAATAAATAAATAAATAAACGACACTGGACTTAATTATACTAGAACTAATAGGGTTCTCAATATTTTATTAATTTTCCGAAAAATAATAAAGTAATTCAATAAAGTGCACAATTTAGATTTAACGTGAGATCGCTCCCGGCACGTTCTGACTATCAACTCAACTTTCATCAATTCAGATTCTACTAGATGCGCAAGATGAAGCGATTCTAAAACGTAGAATATTTCTACCCCGATCATAGCTTTTGCCTACAACTCGACATTTTATTTTTCATGTTTCTCTTTTTCTTTCTTGTTCAATTCAATGATCTGTTATATAAACCGCCTCGCAACTCGTTGTCAACGGTAATCCCTTTCCCGTCGGTCGCCGGAACGGGTTATTTCTAATTTTAATGGATTTTTTTCCATTTCGCTTCATCAAAAAATTTAAAAAAGTTTTTTGGAAAAACTTTCCTAGAACAAAATGTGTAATTTGCACGCACTGAAGAAACATCATGCATGCACATTGATTTGTATCAAATTTCCACATTTTTTTCTAGAAAATTTTTTGCAAAAAACTTTTTTAAATTTTTGATGAGGTAATTCAATGTAAATAATTTAGATCTAACAACTGTAGCTTAAATCAACTCGGTACGTTAAGTAGTTTGCGAGATCTACTACATTTTTTAACGAAAACATGCTTTTTTGTGTGAATTTAATAACTTTTGCCATAAATTTTTTGCAAAATGTAATGAGTTGATTCGATAGCCAAAGGTTCATTTTGACTTCTTGCTAAAAAAATTTTTGCAAATATTCGTATCGTTTCTGAGGTGAACGGCTGTAAAATTTACCCAAATTTTCGGTTTCACTGGGGGCTGCGCCTTAACATAATACGCAACAGGAAATTGTTTACCGTTGTCTGCAACTTGGTAGAAAAGATCTACAATTATCTTGAAATTTACGTTAAATTGAACATAGAACGGCGTCCATTAACCAATCTATGGATAACTTGGTCACTAGTTAAATTTGTTTTAACATGAGCGAAGACTTCACGGGTTTTTTTCTAGTTTTACTCAAAAGGCTAAGTGGGGTGACCATTCTCTCATAATTAGGAATAAGATTTCGTAACCAGTCGGTAATTTGCAGGACCATTTTCAGGTGTTGCTTTGTTTCGGTAGGGGGAATGATTGAAATGGGTCTCCAAGTATCTGGATCACTTATTAAAGAGTTCTTCTGAACAATATATCCAAAACATTTCAGCGATTTTATACAAAACTTGCTTTTTTCTATACTTACTCGTATACTTAGTTCCGTTGCAGACAATTTTTCTGCTATCTCCTCAAGATGCGGCGTAAAATCATTCGAAAAAGTTAACAGCGATTCAGAAGTCACCAAACATATCCTCCGAAATTCCATCGAGAATAAATTTATGGTGAACATTTTTTAAGGCAGAAGGAATACGCTTGAAGTGGTAGCGTTTCGTTTAATCTATGATTTTGAAAGCAGTGAATTTCGGGAACTGTGGGTCAAGAGCTATTTGCCAGATCACATTGCTTATTTCCAAAGCAGACATAAACTCAGCAGTCTTAATTTGATTCAAAATTTCATTTTTGTTGGGTAACGGATAGTTATCAGCTTCTATTAAGGCGTTTAATATCCTTAATTAATGGTAACTTCGAAGTGGAAAATGATGGTTCTATAATATCGGATGCAAGCATTTTGTTAAGCAGCTTTGTACCGATTGGGTCCGCTCAACAAAGATTTACTGGACTTTTAATAGGAACCGGTTCATCGATATCGCTAAACTTAATTATGTGAGAGGCCAAATCAGTCAAGTCCATTATCTTCTATGAATGAAAATGTATCTACCATTTTTAGTTACTTTTCCTATCGGAGAAAATGATGGAAGAAGGGCTTAATGGGTAAAACAGCAACAAATATGTAAGAAGTTGAAACTAACTCAATTTTGTTAGTAATAGTATGAATTATCATTTTGACATTGCGCAGGCTAAGTATTGCATTTAATAGCAATCATTACCATTCAACAAATAGTGGTGGCATATCAGGATTTACAACGAGATCATCCTCTTCATTGACATCGTTTTCATCTTCGTCCTCGACGACAACCACAACGGTGTGTCTGCTATTGCTCAATGTTTAAATTTAATCCAGAGCGGTTGTGAAGTGTTCACGTGACAAAATTGTCAAAGTCAAAGACAAAAGTCCTTTATTCCATACTAAACGTTATAAATTTTAAAAGAATATAAAGCAAATTCCAAACAATGAAAATACTAAAACTTAATGGCTCTCTAAATTCATACGTTATCAATCAGAACATTTAATCAAAAAACATTATGAAGGTCAAATTAATTAAAATTACTACATATTTTATGATTCAACCGGAAAATGGAGAAAAAACCAACCAACACTATTCAAATATTATTTCTAGTTTCAATACAATAGTGAACTTTTATCCTACACCTCATATGTTATAACCCAATTCTAATCAAATTCAATCAAAAAACTTTATCTTATACTAAAACAATGCTAACATAAGACCTAAGCGCTAAGCCTTATCTCTAAACCTTATATAATAAACATCACGTATACCTACCCTAAAATTGAAACCTATCCTTGGTTTTTAACACAAATAAAAAACACCACTGAATGTAAAAACAAGTTGGGTAGACAGACCTATGCTCATGTCAGAAGGGTTTTGTACTCAACTTACAAAATGCAGTAGCCAGCAACGAATAAAATCAAGAAACACGTCATGTTCGAGCATCATACTATTATTAACAAAGTTGAACGAATTTTGACTTCTGAGGCATTTGTTATAGTTATACCCATAAGCATCTCCCTTGTTAATTTTTTCAGATATTTTAGATCCCCATTCGCGAGGTCGGAAACACATTTTTCATGTATTTCCCCCCCTGTGCCCCCACTGAAGCAAAAACTGTCAGTTTAAGAACTGTTTTGAAAAGCTCTCATGGAGAACTTTCAGTTGATACCCATATCGGCTACCTCCTAGCAAAGATGTAGTGTCTAAGTTGGTAAAAAGCGCATACGGCTCCATAGCCATATGTTTCCATAGTAATACAGGGCATATTGTTCCATAGTAATAGAGGAAAATTCAAATCGCTATAACTTCGTTAAATACTATTCGATCTTTATGAAAATTGCAGAAAAGATCAATCTTATAAATAATCAACTTTATGCTAAATTTTATTGAATTTGAAGGTACCGTTTAGATTTTATTAAAGAAAACATAAAATCGATAAATCATACTATTACTAACAAAGTTGAGCGAATTTCGACTTCTCATGTATTTGTTGTTGTTATACTCATTAAGGCCTACATTCATGATTTTTTTCAGATTTGTCGGACGGAAGGTGTCCAATCGCGAGGGGGGTACGCAAAAAGTTCGTACATTTTCCCTTCCCCTGCCCCCCTCGGTGCTCATAAGGCAATTTTAAGACTTGTTTTGAAAAGATCTCATTCAGACCTTTCCAATGACACGACTACCAATGGTGAAAAAAAATTTTTGTATGGGGAGACCCCCCTTAAACCCCTTTGAAAAATTTTTCCACCCTTGAACTTTCAAGAAGTCACCACTCATGAAATCAAATTCGGAGGATATTTTATCTTCTTGTTGGTGGCGATATATGACTGGGCCACCGTCAGAATCAAGATCCTTTTGATTCAAGTCCAAATACACGAATGCTTCTGGAGGAATGAAGCCAGTACTGAGACAGGTCTCAATATACTCGTCTGTAGGGTGGAATGGTTGTGAAATCCAAGAGTTTTCACTCACTCTTACAGATCTTGCGATATGACTCCGAAGCAGTCTCAATATGAAGATATCGACTCTTGTCACTTTAGCAGTTTGATAAATTCTTCTATTCGACATATAGCGCTTCCAATCCGTCTCAGGCTTTCTGTACATGCCAATACATGCATGAAGATAATTCCTTTCGAAAACTCTTAATCTTCACATAGTAATTGCACTCTGGTTGTACAAGACCTGACATCCATATGTAAAACTAGTCGAATATGGGGATAAATTTGACCTTTCGATCAATGTATCTGGAATGAAAGAGTCTTCGAAGGGCCATGACTACTTTTTGTGCATGGTTTTGACATGTTCAGTATAGTACAGATACTGATCGGGATGAACACTGAGGTATCGAACACAGGATTTGTGTGGAAACCGTTCTGAACTACATTCACTAGCCATAATGTGGAAATCCATCCAATTACGTTTCAGGTGTTAACTTACCCACTGTAGCATTGTCCGAAATAAGGTGTAGAGCTGCACATCATCGAACATTTTTTGAAGATTTCTCTGAACTATTGTAGCTTTTCGGTCTGCCGTATATATGATCAGATCATCAACAAACGCTACCAATGATCTCGTTGGCAAGATATTAAAATGTTGAGAAAAGCAGAGGCGTACTAACTGTTCCCTGCAGTAGACCATTCAATATCTTGAAGTCATGTACTCGTATTCTCGTCAGATTTCCTTCAGTTACAACAAATGGTTTCCCGTATAACATATTGCACATCATGGCAACAAGATGTCTGGGGAACCTGTCCTGTAGGAGTTTAAAAATGAGTCCAGTAGCCACACCGTATCGAAGGCTTTCTCCATGTCAACACATTCTCTGTTGTTTAGTTTCCAACAGATGTCTGAGATAACTTTCGTTATCGTATATATGGTCAAATGGCTGGCATGAAAACCAAATTGTCAATCTGGCATCAACTCATATTACCCAATGTGGGCTTTTAATGCTTTGTTCAGTATCACTTACTAATGTTAGGCAGCAAGCTGATTGACCTATAGCTTTTAGGACTCGAAGATTCTTTTCCTTTCTTTAAGATTGAAAATACCCAAGCCTTTTGCCACTTATTTGGGAAATATGAATTGCTCAACATGTTGTTGAGCAATATGCAATAATACCTAATAGCAACCTAAGGCAAATTTCGAAGAAGTATATTTGGAGCACCGTCGATGCCATATGATTTTTTGTTGGTTATCCTGCTAAATATGAAACACAAGACTTCATGCTTGACAAAATAATCAACAATATTCAAGGTCAGATGTTAATGTTTCATTGATATGGAGAAGAGATTCGCCGTTCAGGCTTGATTTGAAGTCGGAAACTTTTCCTCCAACAACCTCTGAAAACATTTGATTCCCTCTCTCAGGGTTTGATAGATGAACCGATTCAAAATGTGTTCCAATCAGGGCAAGTTTCTGCAAACTATCAGATATAATCCTGTTTCCATTTCTATCTCGAGCCGTACTATTAATTTTGATACCAGCCCTATCGAGAAGATTAATCTCATTACTAGCGACTTCAAGATTCGATACCTTCACTCGAGACTTCTTACATAATAAGCTATAATCTTTTATGGAAACGCCGCAGTTTTTCCGCCTAATGATTGCTAACCTCACTCCTGAAATATGAACGGATTAAGTTCCGGACATTCTTCAGGTGTAATTTCAACAAAGCCAACGAGGGATGGTTGTAGTCGAAAAATCGCCGATAAATATTGTTGACACGTGTGAGAAAAAGGCTTTTCAATGTTTTAACCTTGCGATGGTTGGTGTTTCATATCCTTCCATGTTGTTTCGATGTTTAATCTTGAGAAATACTTTCTCAATCGTTTCAAATGTCAGCTTCTCTAACTTCGACAAATAGAGATTTAGTTTTTCATTAGTTATATTCCTGTCATTAGGAACCGTTGAGCAAGCAAAGGGGACAATGCTTCTGGTACTCTCGATTAAGCTTATTGTGAAACTTTCCTAAATCTGCTTTTAGGGTTTTGTAAAATAATTTTATAAAATCCTATTAAAATCGCGTCCTGTCCGTCCATCCGTCCCTGTGTTGCAGCAATTTTTCTTGCAAACTACTATGTGCGTAGGTATAAAGTGGTGCTCTCTTCAAAGTTCAACTGCAAAAAAATTTTAGAAGGCCCCCGAAAAAAAACTTTCTTCAAAGGTAGCCGATATGGACATCAAATGAAATGTCTTGATGAGATCTTTTCGAAACAAGTCTTAAACTGACATTTTTTGCGCACAGGGGAGGGGAAATCCACGAGAAATTTTCGTTGATGACCATTAAAGCTTAATTCAAGTCTTGCGTTAGCAACGCAGAAGTCCAAAAATGAATTTGTCCTAGAGTATGTTGGGAACTCCGACCTATAGATTGCACCTGTATTCAATTTGGTTCTCAGTTATCCATGGTTTCAGAAATACACCTCTGGGATTATTGTTGGCGTTCAGCCATAATGTATGCTTGGCATTCAGGTCACCGGCAAGAATATAATAACCATGCAGCCTGTTCAATCCTTGAACTTGAGAATCCTTCGACCAGTTGCATAGGCAGAGATAACGCCGAGGCTATCCCCCGAGCCATATCCAAAGACATTAATCGGAGGAAAGCAGACACCGGTGGGCTTCTACTCCTTATTTTTTGATTTTAAGTATTCAATAAAATTATCACTAGAAGCATTATTATTACCTATGTTTTCTTGGAACTCCATCTCGATGTTCATATTGTCATTCATCGCACCAAGTTCCGCATAGTAACTTGCGCTGTTGTTTGCTCCTCCCGCGCTTCGTATGATATCAGCATCATGGATTGTTGCTTAATTTGTTTGTTGAGCCTTTTGCGTAGCTACTTTTTTTCGTCATAAGTGATAAGACCTGTGTTATGTTATGGGTGTGAAACATGGACCCTAACCTAAGCATCGGCAAATATATTGAACGACTTTTAGCGACGGATCCCGAAGTGAATTATAGGAGCGAAGCTAGACGGGGACCAATGGCGGATTCGATATAACCATTAGCTGTATGAAATTTTTGACGAGCCGGAGGTCTCAATGATTGTAAGACCGTGGAAGCTGTAATGGACTAGCCGCATAAATCGTATGGACAAACAACGGATACCCAAAAAGGTACTCGTTGGGAGAACTGAAGTGCGGAGGACAGCGGGGAAACTGAGGACTCGCTGATCTGACTCGGTCGAAGAAGACTGTTCATCGTTGCTCAGATTTTGGAATCGGAGGACGCGGTCAATGGAGGCACTATTTGCAACCAGCGAAGGCCAGAGAGGAGCTGTAGTGCTACGAAAAAAAGTTTCGGCAATTACTCGTTGATGGAGTTAAGTCGGAAGTTCGGTGAAGATAATTTATGCGAATACACATCTTTGCTGTAGGATTTCCAATCATATTTCCTAACTAACAACTCAGTCCTCTCCAAGAAAGTTTAAGGATGGCGTTGAATATTTTCATATATGCAATAACGCTTACACTTAAAGTAGATAAGTGCTAACAGATGTCTTTTATATGGAAACGTGAATGTTATTTTCTTGAGAGTTGTAAATAGTTTATAACAGAAACTTCTTCTTACTTTTCGGTTTTGTTCACTAAATGTAATTGAGTTATGAAATTAAGGATAAATTTCGACTAATTTCAGTATGCTGTTAAATTATTCAAGAAAAGCCCTGTTAATTATTATTGCTCTGTTAATTATTATTGCAAGGTTTCCTACCCCCAACAACGAGCTCTCATCGAAGGAGTGGGTGAGTACCCTTTTGTTTCTTCTTTTGTATTAATTTATATGTTAAGATTACTTCATAAAAATTTAAATTTTATTTCAAAACACTTCATTTATATATGAGAGCAGTGAAAAGCAATAGTGAAATTTTAGTTTATATGATATTTGAAGTACATCAAAAACTTAACGTAAAATAAACCAACAAAAGCAGCATGCCTCATGTTTGAAACCTGCGCAATTGGAATATTGGACAAAATTGTAAACTTCTAAGTACAAATAGATCCAAACTAGAATTAGAGAATATAAATTGTAAGAAGCAAATTATTCAATGCGTGAAATTGTAATTTATTCTTTCTATTATTAAGTAATAAAAAGAAAAATATGGAAAGACAAACGTGAAAATTCAGTCGTTCCAAACTTGAAAGATAAACGTGAAAATTCAGTCGTTCTGATCTTGAAAGATAAACGTGAAAATTCAGTCGTTCCGAACTTGAAAGATAAACGTAAAAATTCAGTCTTTTCATTCGGAACCCCGACTGGGTATGGGAACCGCCACGTTGGCTGGCTCCTCCGCCTATGAGCACGCCATTAAGTGAGCTCTCCTCCTTCTTCTGCTGTTACTGGTGCTTTCGCAACGTACTAGGCCTTCCACACCCAATATGGGTCAAGGCATCCGTTTTTAGATTTCAAATCAGGTGGGAGAGGTGCGTGGACGAATACCCTACTCTTACTTGTGGCCCATGACCATCCTCAGCAAGGACGAAATTGCCTTACGTATCGCACGTTGTTAACCGATTATTTGTTGTCACTTTTTTCCTTGCTATCTCCTTCGGTAGGTTACTTCGGGCATTGGCACCTTTTTCATCAGCCAATTGCCAACAAGAAAATATTTTGTAGTGGACCCTTGTTCTATGGGAAAAGAACTCGCCCCATATAGTGAAATAGTTAGATAGAAATGCTGTAAAGGACTGCAGCGATGGTCTGCTGCCTCAGCGGAAGAGGATGGTGAGATCCGCCGAGATCAGCTTTTCACGTCGGAAAATGAATGGTACACAGCAAAACACGAAATAGCTCTCAACCTAAATTCGCGTGGTGTTTCTGCAACCGGAAACTTAGTTTCTTCTTCCTTCTGCTTGATTCACTGGATATATTAGTTAATAATTTCACATCTCCTTTGACTATCACTATTAAGTTTGAAGCTTTCATTTCCTGGGTTTTCCCTCCTAAGTTGAATGCCCATCGAAACTACAATCATTTTCCCCATCTCAACACGGCCCCAAGACTATTATTTTCACATACTATTACGGGTTCAAGCCTTTTTCCTTTTCAAATTCACTGCGAATTGCACCACACGTCACTTGGCAAAACACCCGCTTCAGACATTATACTGTACCCGTACGTATTCCCTCACGTACTGTTTTAAAGCGACCGTCGAGCAACCTTTTAATATTGCTTTACAAATTCAAGTGCAGCCTGAAATTTTACTTTTTCATTTGCCGTAGTAGGTAAATTTTTCGGTTGCCACCGCGGTTCTTGCCTCGAATCACAATGAATCCACTTCATACTGGAGAGCGATGACTTACACATTCCAACAGCAAATCAAATCGATATTCCGATAAAGGAATACAACACAATGCGTAATTGTTATTTAGGAGCAAACAAAATTACTGTTGATTTCTTTTATATCCGTTGGTAGGACGTTCGTAGGAATTAGATTAACAAAGCAGGGCTTTTTCTATTTAGCACAGTCATGCTTTTCGTACATTTTCTCTTTAACACTCCTTCATTTAATTTTCGATTGCGGTCAACAATCATTCAAACGGACGCTGAGACATTCTCAATGATCCATCGCACTGTAGTCGTCATTCTAACGCAACACAAATCCACGAAAGATGACTGCAAAAACAAAACTCAACTACTCGATCAATTTATGTCATGATTTCCACTGCAGAAATAATTGGTGGCTAAAATTGACTTTTCCATTGCAGTCAGTGGATCGCCGTAGGCTCCTCGCATTTTCATTCGCCTCAATTTTCAATTAAATCACGCTTTTTTAAGAATCGCCCGCGGATGACTAACCGTCGCGACCAATTTCAATTTACGACTCCCCGTTTGTTGCTCGTCGTCGCCTTACGGGACCGCTCCAAACCCGTCGCCGAGCCTTCCAGCCACTTTCCATGTCATTGCGAAAGTTCAATCGTGGAAGAGTTTTGTTGGGAAGGGGGTTGTCGTATACAGATTTCAATTGCAAATTAAAATGATGAGTATTATTTGAAATTTTCAACTGAAATTTGGATCGGCAATATGTTGGTTTTCGAGCAGTTAGCTTAGGCGACTGCTCGATCATTACACCCACGATACCGCAAAGCTCGCTCGCCAGCGCTCTTATGTGTCCCCAGAAAAGGCAATTTCCAGCGTAGTCGTAATTCCGCTCACTGAGGCACCAGATTACCACAGCATTCCTTAACGAACTGTTGTTTTTCTGGATACATTTAGGTAGTTTTGAAGGTTATGTTTGGTGAGCTCTCCAGGTCCTGATTTGGTAAATCGTAATCTTTCTCGACGGCTCCAGTGGGGTGGCAAATACGCCAGCGGGTGGCGCTCATGGCTTCGGTGGGCGAACAGGGGCTCAAAGGCCCCACCCAAATCGACCCGTGTGAGCAGTAACATTATATATGGGGAGACTCACCTTATAAACCATCGAAAATTTTTTTTGATATCCAAATATTCAAAAGACAACCACTTTACATCGACCTGTAAAGTTTGGTTCTTGTTGCTATTAAAGTTCCGGAGAAAAACTGCTTTGACAGACGAACAGACAAGTGGCGATTTCAAAAGGGTTTGGTAATTTAGTACAAAACACACAGCTTCCAGCAATTACTACGATACGGCGATCAAATTTAATTATCAATCCAACAGTCAAACTGTAAAACATAAAATAATCAACACAGATATTTGTTGAGAAAATTCGATTGTACTCCTGCAAACTAATTGCTGTGAAAATGAAAGCAGATGCTTCATGCCCATTTCTAATTGAGAATGTATAAAATAGTGATCGTAAAAGGGACAATTTGACAGATTTTATTTTAGGTGTTGTGTTACAACCGCGGAAGTCACAGCAGTTGCAGGCATTAAGTTTTAGCAGAGGGGTGTGTAGCCCGGGGTGGCATACTGAGGCCGGCTAGCTCTCAGTCGCGTCGTGGGACTTCCGGGACACCCTCCGCTCGTACTGAGTCACCTTACATAAAAACACTAACACGGAGGGATAAAGACGGGAAAGGGGGGGTAATATTGAGAAATGAAAAATTAATAGCTTAGAAAATCATCGCCGTAATAATTTATCAAGAAAGATATCAGTCAAAAACAAACAAACCCCTCAATAATTTTTTTATGCAAATAAATTAAATAAGATATTAATACAAAAAACGAAATTACAATAAACGGGAAAAAATATGTAATAGATAAAAAAAATGTCAAAAAATAAGGAAAAATATTAATTATTACTTACTCTCTTCTTTTTCCGTGGATCTCAGAGTGCTCGGCGAAGGACACAAAAAAAAGAGGTGGGGTCACTGAAAAATTTAATTGATTTTAACTTAAAACTCATTAATTACTGATAAGCGGCCACTTCGTCGTAATATTTAATCCACCAGTGTATTTCCGTTAAATACCGTCTAAGTTTATTTCGATAACTTCATCTAGAAATTCTTCCACCTAGATTATTCAATATTTCCGTTTGTTGTGAAATTTAACCACACTAAGTAATTCTCACTTATTTAAAAAAAAAACTTTTTTTGATACGAACTTTTGATTCTCCACATGCAAATTAAAATTCCTATCTTCACTGTAGAATCAGAAGGTGATCAACTCAACCATTTGGCACAATTCTCACGATTCAATGCTCGTTTTGTTTTTTGGTTTTTTCTTTCCACTTCTCGTACCCACTTATTAATTTTTCTTTTTAAAACGAAACTTTCTCCGAAACCGCCCAAGAATTTCATTCTACTTCACAAGCCAAATACTGACTGCCCAAACCCAAGAACTTAATTCCCAATCCCACAATCCTTTCATTTTTCATTACCGCTGCCGCATCTGTGTAACGTTATCGAAGTTCATTGAACCTCGATTCCACTACCCACACATCTTTTTTGTACCGACCAATGCAACAATTTCCATTTTGCATATATGGCAATTTCCTTTGTGTAATGATCCAGGACCACGAACAATTGGGTATTCGCTGATCTTGCACAAGGGTATGGGCCCATGAAGTCCTCAAACAGGCGCTGCATAGATCGTACAGCGTCTCGTGATACCCCCATAGGGGGCCTCACTGTGAAATTAAACGGCTTGACCTGTTTGCATATCAAGCAATTCTTGATGGGCTGAATCACATCTTGACGCAAACGAGGCCAATAATAATACCTTTGCAAAACTTTAGTTGTTTTGCGAATTCCACAATGAGAGCCCCGGGGATCATCATGAGCTCCTACTATGAGAGCCCGTTGGTGACCCTCAGGAACTCATAGTTTTGTTCTGGGAACATCAGTTGTCGACGTTGCAGGAGAACCAGTACTAATATATATTCGACCACCTGCGAGGTTCGAGTTCTGGAACTGATCAAGTTGTTTCAAGATTGCTCCTTGAGATGCTCATACTCGGGCTCCTGTAACGCAGACTCCTGGATTGAACCACCAATGTGCCCGTGCTCCGGGAGACAGGGAATGATTGTGTGCACCTGCTCATTTTTTGAGCAGGTTCTCGTCAACGCATCGAAAATTGAACCCTTGCAATTTTAAACTCCAGCGAGCCAATCGACCAAAAAGGTCTGACTATTGCATCAGCCATTTTAGACAGGCATGGTCGGTTATGATGGTGAAAGGCAACCCTTCGATATATGCCCTGAATCTCTTTACGCTCTGCACCGCAGCTAAGCATTCCAATTCGGTAATGCTTTAGTTACGTTGCGCAGCGTTGTGCTTTATAGACATATATGCGATTGGATGCTCTAGACCCTCATCGTCCTTCTGGAACAAAATACTTCCAATATCCACTGTACTTGCGTCATACTGGATATAGAAGTGCTTCGTAAAGTCGGAGTTGGGAAGCACTGGAGCGGAAATCAACAAGTGCTTCACTTTGTTGAAGGCACTATTGGCAGATGCAGACCACTTGAAGGCACGTTTGCCCTTAGCAAATCCGTTAGAGGGGCCGTAACCGAGGCAAAGTTTGGAATAAAATGCCTGTACCATCCTGCCATGCCCATGAACCGTCTCATGTCTTTGACCGTTAGGGGTTCAGGATAGGAGACCGAACGGCATGACCTTGAAATGGTAGAAGGGCCTGCCAGGGACAGTAAAGGCCGTTTTCTCCCTACTTGCCTCATCCAACGGTATTTGCCAAAAGGCATCCTTCAGGTCTAAGCTGGTAATGAACCTGGTGCTCTGCAAGCATGCATACAGATCTTCGATTAGTGGCGATGGATAGGCGTCCTTAATGGTCACCTCATTGAGGCGTCTAGCGTCAAGGCATAAACGCACCTTGCCGGATTTCCGGACAAGGGTCACAGGAGAACTCCACGAACACTGACTTTCCTCTATTACCCCCAAAGACAACATACAAACGAGTTCGTCATACAACTGTTTCTGTATAACAGCATAATGCCGCTGCTGAATGGGTCGAGCAGAAGCAGTGTCAATGTGATGAGACACGAGACTGGTCCTACCCAAGCATTTCGCATTATACGACGGAAACTATTGTTTGACGAAGTCCAGTCGTTGCTGATCTTTTGGGGACAGCAGACAGAATCCAGGACTCGGAGGCTCTGCGGCTGCTTTGATAGCATTGACCTGGATTAGTACTATTTTGAAGAGATCCCAGAAGTCAATTTCAAGATACACCACGTGCGTCAGGGATGGAACAACCAGGAATCTCATTAATTTGGGGGTGTTGTTAAATTGTACCAATGTGGTGACGTCAAGAAAAGTGAAGAAAGTTGTGGATGGGCATTGGTCTGGTATCTGGTTATTCATTGTGTTATGTGTTCCTGGAAGGACGAAGGGATCCTACTTGGAGGCCGACTCTGAAAGTGTGCATGAGATCCTGCAGCAGATCTCGTTTGAGGATCACACCAGGCATTCTCCAACGTATCAACAGCGTCAATATTGGGAGGATGCCTATTGCGTTGGTCAACCACAGGCCTACTGAAAGGATACCACACAGCTTCAACTCTAGTGCAGTGACGAACTAACTCTGTTACCGATGTGAATTCCAAGCCTGCCACATGATTCCTCATTCATTCGTCCATGTTCCACAATAGGATGGCCTGCATGTCAAAATCGGATAACCGATTTTTAAGACGCAAAGTCATCTCCATTATGGAGCCATGAAACTCACGCAAAGATTCATCTGGCCTTTGGCAACGCGCACCGATTGCTCGCCGCACATCTACGTCGGTCCAAGAAGATCCATAAAGCTGCTTCCAAATCCAACCATGTAAAGTTGGGGTTGAGCTGCCGAAATAACCAGTACCATTCTTCTGCTGCTCCTTTCAGAAGAATAGGTAGACTAGATGCCAGTTCCTCCAGCTGAATGTTGTAATTTCTTGCTAAGGTGGTAGCTCAAAACAAGAACTGCTCAACATCAAAACCAGCAGAAGAACCATCAAAAATGACCCTTCACTTATGCATTAGTGGGAAGGAATCAAATTCGTCGTCAGAGCTAGAATAGGTGGAGTAAGAAGCATTATGCGATGCCATGATTTAAAATAAATATAATAAATGCTGGACAATGAAATAGAAAAATCGATAAATTAAATACGAATTAAAGGACGGACACACCGACAAAATCAGAGAAATCAATAAATAGCAGACCGACTACACCAACAACTTGAATAAAATATATAATTTAAGAAACCACAGACGGACAAACAAACAATTCAATAAAAAATAAATTAGAAATTGGATGTCAGACAGACAAGTAAATATATATATATATATATAAAATTTTACTATCTAACCTAAGCTAAAATAAAAATTAATTAGAACTTCCTAATCTAAATCTCTATCTTTAAAACTATCCTATAATGAAATCCTACTCAAACTAATAACTAACTATACAAAACTCAATTACCAAACTCCATACGAAAAATTAAATAGCCTAAACATCAAACAACTAGTCAAAACAAAACTACAATTTAACTAACTAAAACTAATCGAAATCAAAACCCAAATTAAAACTTCCAAATCAACAATAAATGTACTAAATGGATAAATTATCTACAAATTAATCCAATAATTATAGACAAGGCTTTATTACCACAATCTAAGCTACCTAAATTTTACTTAAAACTAACCCTAACTTCGAAATGAGAATCTAATAAACTGAACCTAAATTAAACTCCAAAAGATAAAACAATAAAATAATCACTACCGTTAATTGAACTAATGATAAGAATTGAATACTTTAGTGCAGCGGCTTATGTGTAGTGAATGCAAAAAGAAAGAAACTACTAAAAATCTATCACTAATCATTTCTCAAGATGATCTCCCTTAGAAGGAAAGGGAAAAGAAAAGGTAATTGACTGGGATGAGGGTTAAAAGTTTAACAAGACACAAAACAGACAAACCGCAACAGTGCCTGGCATAGCCATGGACTTTGGAGGCGGACTCTGCTTTGAATGGTTACCATAAAGGCCGACTACGAGGCCTTTATGAAACACTACGGACTTCAGAAATGCTCGGACATGAGCCGCGCAAATCCCAAAGCTAAAACCAGAAAGATGAGAGAGCATTGGCTAATTCAAAATGTTGGATCCAAGTCCAACTATCCCATGCAGGGAGATATAACCAACGACTCCAAATTCGGTGAACCCCAACTAACATCGACACTGCTACAGCAGACTGCTATCGTAGCCGGTGAAGACTGGTAAACACAAAATTCAGCACGGTGGGCGCCACTGCATCTGTGGTGAGCCCCGTGATCAAATATCTATACATAAATATAAAAACTCAAAACTAAACTGGAAACCGTCAATAAAATCATGCAAGAATTATATCCAAGCTCATAAATCGTCAGTAAAAAGCTAATAAAACTATAAATCCATTATTTGACACATATTAATATTACAAAACAAAAAAAAATATTTTCCTGAAATGCACAGACCACTATTCAAGTCAGGCACTCCAGGCACTCATGCCCAATAAATTTAAAAATTTGAAACTTTAATAAAACAACAATCACAATCAGCTAAGACCACAGAAAACCTCATTTGGGCGCCATCTGTTACAACCCCGGAAGTCACCGCAGTTGCAGACATTAAGTTTTAGCAGAGGGGTGGCATACTGAGGCCGGCTAGCGCTCAGTCGCGTCGTGGGACTTCCGGGACACCCTCTGCTCATGCTGAGCCACCTTACTTAAAAACACTAACACAGGGCGGTAAAGACTGTAGTGAATTTATGTGTTCAATAAAGTCCGTGAAGGACTGCAGCGATGGTCTGCTGCCCCGGCAGAAGAAGATGGAGGTATCTGCCGAGAATGCCCTCGTCTGGAGACGCGTGAATGCGCTGGTAGGTTAGCATTGCGGTGTCGTGGGGCGGGTTCGTTTCCCCAGCACGAGGACTCACTACAAAAAAATTTCGCATTCACGAATTGGTCGATAGCTCAAAAGGCGACCGAAGTCGCAAGAATTGTAGATAACCTCACCGAGGGAGATGTAACTTGTTACGAGAACAAGTGGAACCTGAAAAGAAAGGCGAACTTGGGGTGACCTCGTCGTTACCCAAATAAATTCATGGCCCACAAAACGAAAGAGGGGCAACCGGGTGGTGATGGAGCCCCTTCATACCCACCCAACCGGAATAAATCCATAGATAGCTTGTTGAAGTGGCCAGGTATTCCTCTTCTGAGTGGAAAACTCATACAACTTGAATTGTATGAACCTTCCCATCAGAAGGGGAGTACCCCTGTGACCAATTTATGTCATAGAATTATACAATTGGATTGCATAAATCTATGCCATAAAAAGGCACTCTGCTTGGGCCACTCAACCCAAAACGTCACCTGAAACAGAAAAAGGAATTAGTAAGTACCCGGTGGCTGGCTCATGGTTTTGGGGGCAGCCTGCCACCGTACCGAGTCCTATACCTGGTCAGAGTCGGAAGAAAGGAAAGACCAGTTTACAATCTAACAATTCATTTTTTATTTCTTTTCGAATTACTTTTATAAGTTCTTTTACCTGGTTATCTCTTGATTTTTATGGAAATTTCTCTAAATACTATACACACTTACACCAAAAAAGTGTGTAAGTTGCAAAGAGATTCAAACATATTTCATTTGTACGTTTCTTAATACTGTGATAATGAAAGGATTGTGAAAAAAATAACATTAGTACTACACATAATAAAATCGTTTGATAAAAAGAGAGAAATCAAATAGCCGAAAATATCAGAAAACAATCATTTCAAAAGATAAACAAAATTTACCATTTTAGCGTTTTAGCCTACAAATGTTTCTCTATAAAGAACGTGTCGAAAAAAATTTTTTTTTTTTTGACCTCACTATTTTGATTCTAAGATTATGTTTATTTATCATTATTGTATGCACGATTTCGGGGCAAAATTTAACTTTGGGTTATGTCAGTTGCTTTGGGTAATAAATATTTCACAAGTTAATAATTATTTTGCAACTTGTACTAAATTAATCGAGAGGTTCAATTACAAGTACATTCATCATGTGAGTTATACTCGATGACTCGTGTTAGGAATACAGTAGAAAAAAATACTAGAGAGTAAGTGTGCGGTTTTGTGATCAACCACGATTTCTGGCTTTAAATAAAATTTCTCATATTCTATTAAATTTACCAATGATAATTTTGAATAAAATTAAAAAGAAATTAACGCATATACCTATTTTTATGTTTTCATTCATCGAGAAGTTTATATCATATCAACAAAAATATGTTACCATATTAAGTCTATGTCGTTGAAAAGCGCACCAAATAATGTTCAAAATTGTATATTTCACCCATCGATTTTATCGTTACTAGAGTAGGAACGATCGGCAGCATTTACTCTAAATTTTATTTTTTTTATACTTTTAAATTTTTTTGATTGTTCCAAAAAAAAGGAAATCATTAGTCTTTGGACTTCGCTGACTATCACCCGAAAGACCAAATTTCACCTTAATGCACATTTTATACATTATTTAGTGATTTCCCTACATCCCTATACGTAAAACTAACACTACCACCAGCGAAAAGATAAGTAATAGAATGTTGTATTATACGCGTTCTAATTTAAAAGGATCTATCGCGAAAAAAATTGACATTCATCAATGACAGGGGTTAATGTATATTCTATTGTTTGCCGGAGATTTCTGAGTTAAACCCCGAAATCATCAAAAAGAATTTACCACAGTAGTCATTAGCAAATCGAAATACGGGAAAGGAGTTATTAGGAAATAATATTGGTTTCTCATAAAAAGGGTCTCGTACGTATTCCACAATTTAGTTCAAGTTCAGAAAGGAGGCTCTTGCAAATAATCTTTTCTTGAAATTTTAACTTTTAATGTCACTGGGCGCTTTTGGGTGCGATACACATTTCAAGACGAGACGGGACACCGTTTTCTTGTGGATGCGTGGGGAAATATTTTCCACCATTAAATTCACAAAACTTCGATTAAATCACGGCCTGGGGTTCGAGCACTAACCAGGAGGTCCGGCACTTGTGAAATATGTATTGGAAATAATGGCTGGCGAAAAACTTCCGCGGAACTAAACTCTAAGTACGTTTTTTTTTGTGGTGGAAATTCTCTGGCTTGTAATTTGTGTCGAGCAAAAGAAAACCAGTCGCGCAAATTCGTCAAAGGTCCTCGGTTCACTTCAAATTGCTACGGAAAATCGAAATCGACTGACTTCTACAAGACGCAAAAAAAATGAAAATTTATTTGACTGTTCTTTGTCGCTAGTTCAAATAGATTCGCAAAGGTATCAACTGTACTCAGTAAGCGGAAGGTAATCCAATCACGAATACAAAACAAAGTCTGAGGAGCACTGATAGAGACATGCAATTAAGATTCTACAAGTAATAGTAACTTAACCACTTTCCAAGGATATCCTATGGCACAGCAAAATCGAATTAACAGCGATCACACACCACTCACGTTGAAAGCGCGACTGTGACTACGATGCATTCCTTCGTGTCTCCATTTACGTCAAGGCATCCCAAATTTGAAGAGCTTGAAGTGACGCCTACTCGATCGCTTCAACTTCGATATTCCTGTCTTAATCGCAGCAACCACAGTACAGCACTTCTAATGAGCAGAGTCGATCCTCATCTTACGTCCAGAACAATCCTTTAGTTCACAGCACCATTTCTCCGTCAAAAGCACATTCTCATAGTACGAGCTCCTGTTTCCGCCTATATTGACTACGAACTCACCAATGTACTTATGATCATTGTCAAATTCCCCCAAATTGTTTTCCTGTTCGATTTTGGCTGGTGAGTATGCAATTTTTCATTCACCAATGAGCCAGATCGGCCTCAGTTACTTTGTTTCCCGCCAAACATAGTTGCATCGCTAATTGACGTCGCGAACTCGCGTACAAGACAATCAACAAAGTGCATGATAGACGATCAGGTCTAGTGGAGTGCATACGAGCCAAATAATTTGCAATGGAGGGTATTGAATGAATGTAAATAGTGACACACATTTGCAACGACATGAGACAATCTGAGCAGTTTAAATTGGGGTTTCAGTTTTGCGGTTGAGCTATGATTATTATCAGGATTGTTGGTTAGATCACTTTGTTTCTACTTTATGGAACGTATAATTACTTGTAGGTAGAAAGAGCCGAAATTTGAGTAGCGGGAAATCAAAACGGTTTTTCAATAAGTTTTTACTGCAACCGCCTCATTCTACCTAACTCTTTGCCCGTTATTTGCACAATTTGCATCGATCACTTTTATCACTGATGTCCACGATCGTTCACTTCCCGACTGACCAACTGAGACCACCTCCGAGGTGATCTTAATGAGCACAACCAAGTCTTGGCGCTATATTTAATGTCTTCACTATTTTAACCCATCACTCAACCGATGATCGATTACCCGGCCCAGCAAACGCTGGGCCGGGTAATCGATCCCCCACTCGAGTAGCGAAATCGCTCGCAAACTCGGCGCTTCGTCATCGGTTGGCTCCAATCACAGTACTTTTTCTTGAACTAGATCCATACACGAAATGTAATAGATCTGAACTAGACTATGCACTTCGACGATTTTCGATCGATGATGCGTACTAGGGTGGATCCGCGATGATGATAATGCACACTCGTTTCGGTTGTTTTTTAAAATTTGCGTCGTCTTTTGTAGATTCGATTAAGTTATCAATTGAAAGCAATTTTCGTTTATAATAATTAAGCGTAATTAAGTGGGAAAAAAAATCGGAAGAATTAGACAGGCACACGTTAATTACCGACAAACAAAACAATTTTTAATTAATATTATGGTTGGAATCAGTAAAATTTGACAAATTTTAAGGGGTTTAAATGATACAATGATTTTATCGTTCATATAATTTAAGGGGTTAACCGTTTCGTTCTAAGCATTTGTATACCGCGTTACACCGCAATTCGTTAAATTATATTCAAAAGATATTGTAATAAAATCACTACACATTAAAATTATTAAACAGTTTTAGAATTTTGTTTCCCGGGAGTTAAGTACAAAAGACATTTTCTTGCCTTATTTTCATGCGAAAAAAGAGCGAGTGCTGCGATGGGGAAGGTGACTGAACTCATTGTTAAATTGAGTTTGTGCTGTGTGCCTGTGGCAGCGCTGGCTTTTAGAGCCCTACTCCTCGATTACTACAAGACGGGAAAGGGGGCGGTGTTATTTTGAGAAATGAAAAATTAATAGCTTAGCAAATCATGGCCGTTATATTTTATCAAGAAAGTAATTTACACAGCAAATTCAAACAGAAACAGACCCCTCAATAATTTTTGTAAGCAAATAAATTAAATAAGATATTAATAAAAAACTTATTGCAAATTACAAAAAACTGGGAAAAATATGTAATAGATAAAAGAATGTCAAAAACAAGGAAAAATATTAATTATTACTTACTCTCTTCTTTTTCCGTGGATTTCCAAGCGCTCGGCAAAGGACACAAACAAATTTAATTCATTTTAACTTAAAACTCATTAATTACTGATAAGCGGACACTTCACCATAATATTTAATCCGCCCGTGTATTTCCGTTAAATACCGTCTAAGTTTATTTCAATAACTTCATCTAGTAATTCTTCCACCTAGGTTATTCAATATTTCCGTTTGTTGTGAAATTTAACCACACTAAGTAATTCTCACTTATTGCAAAAAGAAACCTTTTTTAATACAAAATGTTGATTCCCCACATGAAACTTACAATTCCAATCTTCACTGTAGGATCAGAAGGTGATCAACTCAATCACTTGGCACAATTCTCACAATTTAATGCTAGTTTTGTTTTTTGGTTTTTTCTTTCCGCTTCTCGTACCCACTAATTAATTTTTCTTTTTAAAACGAAACCGCCAAAGAATTTCACTGTCCTTCACAAGTCAAATACTGACTGCCCAAACCCAAGAACCTAATTCCCAATCCCACAATTCTTTCATTTTTCATTACCGCTGCGTATCTGGGTAACGTAATCGACCAACGCAACAATTTCCATTTTGCATATATGGCAATTTGCATAACCAAGGAAGTGTTTGATTAGATGCAAAGTGTCATATATTTACGGAAACTGTTGATTTTGCCGATACTCCAAAAAGAGTGCTTTCCTGCGCTCGGGGAACTTGAACCCAGGGTCCCAGCAGACTCCCGGTCGAGAATCCACGATGCTACCAACGGAGCCACCTTCTGTTGATTTCCCATTCATCGAATTAGCAACTTCAACTCTTTCTTGATGGGCGTGGGAATGAAATTTATTAGTAGAGAAACGTGAATGAATTTTCGTTAGTATAAAAAAATTAAAATTTGTTAGTATGAAGGATAGAATTAGGTTTTGTTAGGGAAAATGTATCGGATGAAGTTTTGTTAGTGGGAATTAATAAATAGAATGTTATTACTGGGAGAATTAAAATTATTGTTATATACTATTTTTTGTAATTGAAAATAATGGAAAGGGTAGGATTGTGATGTTGGGGAAATAAAAATTATAGGGAAATTGGGAAATGTTAATAAAAATAAATAAATACACAGAGGAAAAGATAGGAGTGCCCAAAGGAAAGTGAAGGTGTTACGGCGGCAAACAACTGGATTGTTTGAAGTAGTGTGAACTTATTTATTTGCAATTAAAATTTACAAGTAAATCCTTCAAATTTAAAGCTGATCATGGGCATAAAGGCGATTTGTATGTAGTCTGGCCTTTTAAAATATTCCGACTTTTAAGGAGGATTTCCCTTCATAATCAAATAATGTATCCTTGCCCTTATTCTACTTTCGTTTCACCAATATATGCCAAACTGAATCCTTGCATTCCAGTCACGTTGTCTATCAACTTAAAATCAATACGAAAAGCTCATCAACACGTTCTTAAAGAAAAACTTTTGCCTGGGATCCCTGTCCATTACATTGAATCGAACAAACGCGAAGACCTGAGCGAATGACAACAAAAGGTTATGCAGACAGAATGGGATTAGGTTCAAGCATCAACGATGATGTCTGCAATGGCAACAAGGTATCAAACTAACATACCATCAAACTCTGATGCATCCCATTACCCGCGAGGGAGTTGGAGTTTGTGGAGGAGCAAGCACACGAGCTCGCCTGACAGGGAAGTAGCGAACAGAACTACCGAACTGTGTTTGATTGCATCCGCTCCACGGAACTAGAGTCCGTCGATTGTGCTGAGGTAAATGATGAAATTGAAAACAGTATTTTCCCATACGATAATTCGTGATTATGTGACCCAACAGAAAATCTCGAATATTGTTCCTTGTTTGCGGGTGATGCCAATTTTGAATCTTATTTAAAGTATCTGGATGATATCTTTTAAAAATGCTTTTGCCGGAATTGTACCAATTCAGCTTTTCTTCTTGCTAGGACTCGTCAGTTGCTGATGTGGTAAGAAGAACAGACTTCCTCAGGCTAATGTTTATGAGGAAAGCAGAAATTGAATCTGGAATCGAGTGAGTTAATTCGCGTCACTTTCACTTCCTTTCAATGCAATTGTCCCCCAATCAATCATCGCCAGAGTAAATTATTCTATTGACCAGTCATGCGATATCTTTAATTCAGCAGATGAATAGTTCGCGATGCTCAACTGGCATCACCGTCGCTGGACCAGAATTGGGGTTCGACGTCTGCAAGCGCCTTCAATTGCATCGAAAGCATCTTTCAGACTTCGGAGCGACTCATGTTCTGTTAAGATGACAAATGCCAGTTACAACGTGACTCCTCTGAGGAACGGAGCCTGCGAGATCGATTTTGCCCTTTTGCAGTTCGCAGGTCGTGTTTGTCAACTGGCTCGGCATCGAATTGTATCTGGGAGCAATAATATGTTCCGATTCACAATAAATCTTCAACTTATGACTCTATTAAGCATCCACCATTCTACGAGTTCGACTTCTGATTTATGTGCTTCGATCTCAAGAGGCGGCAGAGTCGGTAAAATGTGAGAGGAGTCGATACGTTTTTTTCTTCCAAGCTCGGATGCAATGGTTACAGATAGTTTACAACGGTTAGTTGTATTAAAAAAAGGTTATAAAAGGAGGAAGATCATGACTTATCCAAAAGCAAAAGTTCATGTTTGTAAATAAAATTAAATTTCTTGAAAACATTCCAACATCCGTCGAGATGGATTGGAAAATTTTAGGAATTTTGCAATGAATGCACTAAACGATGAATTACTCAGGAACATAATATCTGGATTTAAAAAGCGTACTCAACATTTATTTGTTTAAGCTCGAACATACTTCACTTACCCAGTGATTCCTGAAATTCACACCCAGATAAAGTCAAAGAGTCGCAGCCCGAACAAAAGACCAAATTAAGAAACGCCAATCTGAGCGTGTACTTTACAACCTCTCCGACATAACCATAAGAAAGTAATCGATATTCGATAAGTTAACCGTAGGCAATCAAAAGTTGGCTTGTGAAGGGAAAAGTTGGCAGTTTGTTTTCAACAGCTCCGATGACGCTGGTCTCGCAATCCAATTACAAGGAACGAGGGGGCGAGAGCTTAGAGTGGTGGAGTATGTTAAGGAGACGCTCCTTGGGCCGATGTCGTCGGTTGGCCGCTCGACAAGGCCGAAGTAAGTTTGTGTGTAAATGTTGCGGCATCGAATTGCTGGCAATATTGTTTACAAGCTTACAAGAATCGTACATTAAAAATGCTAATTAGACTCGGGCCACGGATTTTCGCCCTGCGAACCGCGGCCAAAACCGTGCAAATCCGCGAGCATAGAACTTCATTTGCATACGAAATGGAGGATAACATTAACCGCCAATTAGGGAAACTGTATCACTTGAACGCGGCACCTTCTTTGCCACCGGCGGGGTCTTAGGTCCTCGCGAGTACTTAAAGCTGCTGGTTGTTGTGTAACGGGCGAAGTACTCTGGCACTGTGTTGTTTTCGTGTTAAGGCGACAGAAGAGGATTACAAGAATTTATTAATTTCCTAATTATTGAGGTACGGTGTTTCATGTCCGATTCAGATTGTTCTCTTTTTCACTGGTTGATGTGTTGAAAGGAATGCTGTTGGAAAGGAGTGGTGTTCGGGAGTATTTCGATTTGGTGGATTTAATAAAGTGGATTAGCATAAGGTGAGTGCGATTTTAATTTCATTAATCCTCTTGAAGGCATTTGCATTTGAGAGATTTTGATTTGACTTCCTGTGAAATATCTATTCAGGAAAAAAATTGGGGTATCAGGTACATTTCAAGAAATTAGTTTATTTGTCGATATATTTTTAGAGTTTTATGCATGAAATGGGATACTAAGTGAAATATTAAGAAGATTTTGTGTAAGCCAACGATCTGTTATACTCGTACATACAGCGTAGCTTCGAAATTTGGCCAAATCTTATTGCATTTCACTTAAACTTTTCCAAAATTTTACCGATTTTGTTTTACGTTTGTGAAACTTATGATCATTATCCAAGCAACAGGAGGAACTCTAATATTTTATAAATTAGCCAGTTAAGTGCGTAGCATTTTTCAAGAGTCTCCGCGGTATTGGCTAATTAAAATCATATGATGCCGTGTATACACGTCGAATGCAGCACAAATCGTAGTACGATAATTTTGCAGGAAACTGAAATATTGCGAATACAAATTCAGATAGAAATTAAATGTTCGAATTTATTTAATAAAATACTGAAAATTCATTGTTTTAAGCGAAAACGCACAGAAAAGACACGTGTAAAAATTTGAAGAGCTTTCAAATCTAGTGTGACGCAGTTTGTTTGCATCAATGTTATTGGCAAAATGCGAGTGTATTTATTAAGAACCAGTAGCTGCCAGGTGTAGTACTCGAGCAGTCACACAAGCAAGCTGCTCGAAAACTTTCCTACCACCTATCCAAAATTTTAATGGCAGATTTAGAAAAAAAATTAATTACTTCCATTCATAATCGTAATTTGTAAAATAGTTTTCTTTCTTATTATTGTTATTCTTGTTAAATGTAATTCCATATCAATTTTCCTTTAGATTAAATTTAAACGTTTCCCTTTAATTATTCTTCATGAGATTTAACTTTAATTGCTAATTAGAATATTTTTCATGTTTCTTTACTTTTTTCTTGAAAAATTTTAAACCGGCCAATTAAAATTTTGAACATGGGAGCACTGATTTAGTGCACCCAAACGGTGTATTACATTACCGAAAGCAATCGAACTCAGCTGAGGTGAATTACCGTGTACACGGGCAGAGAAAGAAAAATTTGGCACGGATCTGCGAGTCTACTTACGACCTTCACCCGGCAAGCACACGAAGAACGGCCGGTTGGAAGAGTGCTCGCGCCTGATCGGGAAGACATTGAAAAACTCCGCTGTGTCATGTGTGAGGCACGTTGTTAATTTGTAAATAATATTTTGCCTGAAGAATCTTTAACAAATGCCGTGTAGTAACAAATTACAGAAAGTACTGAGGAACGCTGCTACGAGTTGACGAACTCGATCGTTTATATTTTTTAACCCCCCTGGGCAACTCAACAAAACCACTAGACTACGATCCTGACTATTGGTGGTAACCAATCAGACGCCAGCAAAGGGCGACAAGGTTACCATTCATCATCACGGCCCTGGCGACGCCAGTAAGCGTGTTCACCACACGGCAAACCGCCAGTATACTCCAGACAACTCTACGAATAGTCACGCAGACGAATCGTTTCCAGTTCTCTCACGTATTTTTATGCAGTCATCTCACTGTTTTTCCTACAGTGAATCAGTCAAACTCATCAACAACCGTTCAGACGACAAAATCATCTACAAAGCAGTGGTGCTGAGCCTTCAAATGAGGTGAAAAATCCTTCATTGAAGCAACAGGCAAGGACGGAATACCGCCACAGCGTCACTCACAAGATACAGTATCCAGTCAACATACTTGCGAATGGCTTAGTGACCATCATTGAGCTACCTTTTTCATCCTTTTTCATCACAGCCAACTCAAGTGAACACTTTGTAGTGAAACATTTTCGTACAGACAAATCTACCAGTGTAATTAGTGAAGAAGTGTTTTGTTATAAATAAAGGTCAGAAGACTCAATTTATTGTTCTGTTAAAAAATCATTTATAGACTAATAGCCTCAATCGAGTACATCACCCAACCTCTAGATTTGCTCATCAGTCAACTCACTTAACATACAGTCCACTACAAATATAGTCAGAGTTTTTCTGGTTTAATTGATCACAGAAAATCTAATTTTCTATTTTTTTCTTCTTCTCAAAACATTTCCTGGTCCTTCGAGCCGGATTTTTTAGTGCCAGTTTGAGTGTATAGTGAAAAGCTCAGGACGATTGAAGAATTTTGTGACACAGACAATTCACATCAGTAAGAAAAGGACAGACTAATCAAGTTATTTGTGTCTCTTTTCAACTCACAGAAAATCTTTTTTAGCTCATTTGTAATTTATCGTGAGTTGAACTCAGTTTTGATCTTTTGTGTAGTGGTACATGTGAAGTAAACACGCGGCAAAAACTTGTTTGTCGCATTCCAGAGCACAGTTGTGATCAGTTTTGTTGTGGAGCAGTGACGGTGTTCGAACAAGACAACTTGGCGGCTTTGTGTACCAAAAGCGCGTGAGTCTAAGAATCGTTTGAATTGCTCGAATGACCTCGACCCAGTCCAAACAGCGGATCAGTGAATAACTTTGACCTTTAAGTGTTCAGTTGTGCAGTGCACTAGTTTTATTGTTCAAGTGAGCTCGTAGACTCGATTCATTAATTAATTAATTTTTTTTCATTTTATTTGCTTTTGTGCATCTTTGGACAAATCTGAGTGTTTTGACTTTTTATGAGCCCACTTAGTGCATCGTGCACATCAACTGACAACTCATCAGACATTATACAAATCGACTATCGTGGTGATAGAAAATTATCAGTGACTTTGGTACATTAGTGAAGGTACAATGGCAGACCAGGGTAAAAAATTATCACCAGCAAAGTCGGACTACCAAGAGGTAGAGGATGGCGAGTCGTCAGCAGAGGAAGAGCTTTCAGAAGCTCTCAAAATCGCAGCTCAAATCCAAGCTGGACATCTGCTCGCAATCCCAGCTACTGAAGAGAACAAAAGGAAGACTAGAGCATCATCTCCAGCTAGCCTCTCAAACACCACATTATTCAAATTGACCAATCAGATGTCACGTTTTGAGCAACTGACGAAGGTGAAAGACGAGGTCAGAGTAATGTCCAGAGACAACGCGCAACTGGAAGTGGTGGAAGGCAAACTAGCCTATTTATCAGAGCTGTGGAGCAAGTTTCAAGTAGAGCATGACATTGTTGGGCAAAGCTTTCGTCTGACGTTGTTCCAGCACGAGTATATGACGAAGAGAGTATATGAAGATGCGTTGGATGTTCATTACTCAGCTCGTTCAGCGCTTGAAACCCGCAAATCTCACATCCACACTGTTGAGATTCAAAAATCCATAGATGCAACTCGAGCTTCTCCAACTCTTAATCCTCACATTGTTGTGTCGCAGCCACTCTTTGCTCCAATCGACATTCCTAAGTTCTCAGGCAACTCATCAGAATGGCCATCATTCAGGGACCTATTGAAATCAATGGTGGACAACCGAGCAGACTTATCACCGGTTCAAAAGCTCTGGTACCTAAAAAGCAGCTTGTCAGGACCTCCAGCTCAACTCCTGATGAACGTGGCGATGGTCGACGCCTCATATGAGCCTTCCTGGAACCTGTTGACCGAACGGTACGACGACTCAGAGCAGCTCATCTTTGCTCATATCTACAACTTGTTCGCTGCATGTCCAGCCGCTGCCAAATCACCAGAACAACTGGATGACCTCTTTGTGACGGTGAAACAGAATCTTGACGCTCTACGCAGTCTACAGGTGCCAGTTGATGAAGCAGGCTACTTCTTAGTGTATCTAGTCTCCAACAAACTAGATGCATCGTTGAGAGAAGCATGGGAGCTGAGAAGAAGAACTTCAACAGGGCCAACCACCCTTGGCATGTTACTTAGTTTCATCTCCACCCAAGCTAGAGCAATTGAATCTGCTCAGATTGCAGGAAAGAACAACGCCAGGTGGCCAACTCCATCTTCACCACCAAAACCGCAGACAACTCACCCAACACACAGGCAGACGAATCACCCAACATCGGCCAAGCAGACAACTCGCACAGCTCGACATGGAGTTCAGGCAAAGCAGAAACGACCTGCAGCCTATCCATGCGACCAGTGCAAATCGCTGGAGCACTATTTGGTTGAGTGTCCAGAATTTGGGAGACTTTCAGAGAATGCAAGGTATGAACTAGTCTTGTCAGGTAGATTATGCTTTAATTGTTTTGGTAGGCACTCCATACAAGTGTGCAAGTCCACGCGTAATTGTGCAGTGTGTAACCTCCGACATCATACCATGATACACAAGCCTCGAACAGCATCTCTTCAAAGTCGAGGTTATGGACCTGGGGAAGAACCAGGCCAGCAACATCAGACTCAGTCAACTCCATCAACTTCTCAGCAGGCAACTCAATAAAACAACGCAGTGCCATCTCACCAGCCAACTCATGATCACCAAAATGCAGTGCAGCCCCTATCAAACAGTTCCAGTCAAATCACAGACAGACCAGACAACTCTAGCACAACTCACAACGTCCTGAACACATCAGACAACTCCACTTCTCGTGCAAAACAACGAAAAAAGAAAGCCAGAACAACTCAAGCACGGGTAAGCAACACATCAACTAGTCTGGCATCAGAAAAGGCAATACTTCTTGCCACAGCCAACTCACTACTTGTAGCAGACAACTCAACAATTCCAGTCAGACTACTCATTGATCCAGCATCTGAACTAACGTTCATTTCAAACTCAATTGTGAAGACATGTCACTTGTCCCGACGTCCAACTTCAACATCAATTCTTGGGATTGGAAATTCTCCAGCTATGTCGACTAAAGGAGTGACAATAATATCACTTAGATCAATCTACACATTAGAGCAAGTTACTCTAGATGCGCGCATCTTACAAACAGTAACAGGCAAATTACCAACGTTTTCAACTCAGCCATTGACATGGACAACTCTAAAACGTCTTCATCTTGCTGATCCAGACTACTCACTGTCAAGACCTATTGACATATTAATTGGAGCAGATAATTATGGTAAAATCATCAAACAAGGCTTGAAAAAATCCTCTGTCATCATTAATTGCTCAGAATTCAATTTTTGGATGGATGATCACAAGTCCAGTAGCAGAAGAAACTAGAAAAATTCATCAGGCATTTCATTGTGCAACAGACACATCATATGAAGTACTCAAAGATCTCTTGGTAAAGTTTTGGGTGCAAGAAGAAATCCCAAACTCTGCAGACGGTAAACTCTCGTCAGATGAGCAGGCATGTGAAGATCATTATGTAGCAACTCATTCAAGAGATCATGACGGAAGGTATATCGATAGAATACCATTAACATCATCACCAAAGCTACTGGGTGATTCATCAATCAAGGCTCAACACTGTCTGAAGAGCATGCTTCGAAGACTTACACTAGACAAATCATACTCTGAATTGTACCACACCTTCACGAGTGAATATGAACAACTCAACCACATGACTCGAGCACCAGCAGCTACAGCCAACTCACCAGTCTATTATCTTCCTCATCATGGTGTTTTAAGGGAAGATAGTGTCACGACAAAGCTCAGAGTCGTTTTCAATGGGTCCAGTCCATCAACAAGTGGTATTTCGGTAAATGATATCCAACATGTAGGTGCTAACTTGCAGAGGGACATTGCAGACGTCCTGCTGTGGATCCGAAAACACAAATTTGTTTTCACAACAGACATCACCAAGATGTACATGATTCAATTAGTCAAAGATGAGGGTCATAAGTTTCCTCCTGCTGTGGAACCAGTGATGAAAGGAAGATATGTGGATGATATTTTTGGTGGCGCGGACACCGTAGAACAATTGTCAGTAATCTCACAACAAATCAAACAACTCTGTATGGCAGGCGGATTTCCGTTGGCGAAAGGCACAGTAACTCGTTACAATTCTTGACAACTCTCACAGACAACTCAATTCAAGATAAAATCCATGAATTTGAAAGCACCAGTACGAAGCTATTGGGATTGTCATGGATACCAAGAACAGACTCGTTCAAGTTCACATCAAAATAAACAATCCTATCACAGACAGCTCAACTGTATGATCCACTTGGGTTCTTTGCACCGTTCATCATCAGAGCAAAGTCATTACTTCAAGAACTCTGGGTAGACCAACTCACATGGGACGAGCCAGTGCCCGCTCACATTGAAACCAAGTGGAGATAAATCAGAAATGAACTTAAACAACTCTCAGACATCTCGATTCCTCGGTGGTTGACTCTGACAGATAAGTCCATCGCGGAACTCCATGATTTTTCATACGCATCAAAAACTGCAATGGCAGCTGTGGTATATTTACAGTCAAATCTTCCAGGTCATACTCCTACGACAACAATTATATGCTCCAAGACAAAGGTTGCACCAACCAAAAAATTGTCAATACCAAGACTTGAGCTTACAGCATCTCTGATGCTTACTAAGCTAGTGCTTGAAACCCGCAAATCTCACATCCAAACTGTTGAGATTCAAAAATCCATAGATGCAACTCGAGCTTCTCCAACTCTTAATCCTCACATTGTTGTGTCACAGCCACTCTTTGCTCTAATCGACATTCCTAAGTTCTCAGGCAACTCATCAGAATGGCCATCATTCAGGGACCTATTGAAATCAATGGTGGACAACCGAGCAGACTTATCACCGGTTCAAAAGCTCTGGTACCTAAAAAGCAGCTTGTCAGGACCTCCAGCTCAACTCCTGATGAACGTGGCGATGGTCTACGCCTCATATGAGCCTTCCTGGAACCTGTTGACCGAACGGTACGACGACTCAGAGCAGCTCATCTTTGCTCATATCTACAACTTGTTCGCTGCATGTCCAGCCGCTGCCAAATCACCAGAACAACTGGATGACCTCTTTGTGACAGTGAAACAGAATCTTGACGCTCTACGCAGTCTACAGGTGCCAGTTGATGAAGCAGGCTACTTCTTAGTGTATCTAGTCTCCAACAAACTAGATGCATCGTTGAGAGAAGCATGGGAGCTGAGAAGAAGAACTTCAACAGGGCCAACCACCCTTGGCATGTTACTTAGCTTCATCTCCACCCGAGCTAGAGCAATTGAATCCGCTCAGATTGCAGCAAAGAACAACGCCAGGTGGCCAACTCCATCTTCACCACCAAAACCGCAGACAACTCACCCAACACACAGGCAGACGAATCACCCAACATCGACCAAGCAGACAACTCGCACAGCTCAACATGGAGTTCAGGCAAAGCAGAAACGACCTGCAGCCTATCCATGCGACCAGTGCAAATCGCTGGAGCACTATTTGGTTGAGTGTCCAGAATTTGGGAGACTTTCAGAGAATGCAAGGTATGAACTAGTCTTGTCAGCTAGATTATGCTTTAATTGTTTTGGTAGGCACCCCATACAAGTGTGCAAGTCCACGCGTAATTGTGCAGTGTGTAACCTCCGACATCATACCATGATACACAAGCCTCGAACAGCATCTCTTCAAAGTCGAGGTTATGGACCTGGGGAAGAACCAGGCCAGCAATATCAGACTCAGTCAACTCCATCAACTTCTCAGCAGGCAACTCAATAAAACAACGCAGTGCCATCTCACCAGCCAACTCATGATCACCAAAATGCAGTGCAGCCCCTATCAAACAGTTCCAGTCAAATCACCAGGGGTTGCAGTCAAATCACAGACAGACCAGACAACTCTAGCACAACTCACAAAGTCCTGAACACATCAGACAACTCCACTTCTCGTGCAAAACAACGAAAAAAGAAAGCCAGAACAACTCAAGCACGGGTAAGCAACACATCAACTAGTCTGGCATCAGAAAAGGCAATACTTCTTGCCACAGCCAACTCACTACTTGTAGCAGACAACTCAACAATTCCAGTCAGACTACTCATTGATCCAGCATCTGAACAAACGTTCATTTCAAACTCAATTGTGAAGACATGTCACTTGTCTCGACGTCCAACTTCAACATCAATTCTTGGGATTGGAAATTCTCCAGCTATGTCGACTAAAGGAGTGACAATAATATCACTTAGATCAATCTACACATTAGAGCAAGTTACTCTAGATGCGCGCATCTTACAAACAGTAACAGGCAAATTACCAACGTTTTCAACTCAGCCATTGACATGGACAACTCTAAAACGTCTTCATCTTGCTGATCCAGACTACTCACTGTCAAGACCTATTGACATATTAATTGGAGCAGATAATTATGGTAAAATCATCAAACAAGGCTTGAAAAAATCCTCTGTCATCATTAATTGCTCAGAATTCAATTTTTGGATGGATGATCACAAGTCCAGTAGCAGAAGAAACTAGAAAAATTCATCAGGCATTTCATTGTGCAACAGACACATCATATGAAGTACTCAAAGATCTCTTGGTAAAGTTTTGGGTGCAAGAAGAAATCCCAAACTCTGCAGACGGTAAACTCTCGTCAGATGAGCAGGCATGTGAAGATCATTATGTAGCAACTCATTCAAGAGATCATGACGGAAGGTATATCGTTAGAATACCATTAACATCATCACCAAAGCTACTGGGTGATTCATCAATCAAGGCTCAACACTGTCTGAAGAGCATGCTTCGAAGACTTACACTAGACAAATCATACTCTGAATTGTACCACACCTTCACGAGTGAATATGAACAACTCAACCACATGACATGAGCACCAACAGCTACAGCCAACTCACCAGTCTATTATCTTCCTCATCATGGTGTTTTAAGGGAAGATAGTGTCACGACAAAGCTCAGAGTCGTTTTCAATGGGTCCAGTCCATCAACAAGTGGTATTTCGGTAAATGATATCCAACATGTAGGTGCTAACTTGCAGAGGGACATTGCAGACGTCCTGCTGTGGATCCGAAAACACAAATTTGTTTTCACAACAGACATCACCAAGATGTACATGATTCAATTAGTCAAAGATGAGGGTCATAAGTTTCCTCCTGCTGTGGAACCAGTGATGAAAGGAAGATATGTGGATGATATTTTTGGTGGCGCGGACACCGTAGAACAATTGTCAGTAATCTCACAACAAGTCAGACAACTCTGTATGGCAGGCGGATTTCCGTTGGCGAAATGGCACAGTAACTCGTTACAATTCTTGACAACTCTCACAGACAACTCAACTCAAGATAAAATCCATGAATTTGAAAGCACCAGTACGAAGCTATTGGGATTGTCATGGATACCAAGAACAGACTCGTTCAAGTTCACATCAAAATTAAACAATGATGACAGCCAAATCACCAAATGACGAATCCTATCACAGACAGCTCAACTGTATGATCCACTTGGGTTCCTTGCACCGTTCATCATCAGAGCAAAGTCATTACTTCAAGAACTCTGGGTAGACCAACTCACATGGAACGAGCCAGTGCCCGCTCACATTGAAACCAAGTGGAGAGAAATCAGAAATGAACTTAAACAACTCTCAGACATCTCGATTCCTCGGTGGTTGACTCTGACAGATAAGTCCATCGTGGAACTCCATGGTTTTTCATACGCATCAAAAACTGCAATGGCAGCTATGGTATATTTACAGTCAAATCTTCCAGGTCATACTCCTACGACAATAATTATATGCTCCAAGACAAAGGTTGCACCAACCAAAAAATTGTCAATACCAAGACTTGAGCTTACAGCATCTCTGATGCTTGATAAGCTAGTCAATCACGTCAAAGAAAAAATAACTAGAGATTCAGCCAACTCGCATCAATTGTTGGACAGACTCCTCAGTGACCTTGACCTGGATTCAGTCAATTCCGTCTCGCTGGAAAGAGTTTGTGAGCAACAGAGTGTCAGCAATTCAATATCTGACATCAATTAGCGTGTGGAGACACATACCAGGCAAACAAAATCCAGCAGACTGTGCTTCTCGAGGAATAACTATCTCCTAGCTCCAGAAGCATCCCCTGTGGTGGACAGGTCCACAGTGGTTATCAGCAGACGACTCAAAGTGGCCAAATCAACCTATAGTGTATGATTCCTCTGCTCAGCAGGAAGAGCAACCCGGGAAAACCTTTTGTATACGGAAAACTCAACTCAGACATCATTGGGAGATGATATACAGAGTCAGTCAAATCATCAAATGAGTACCACAGTCGACTCTACAGTATCCTCTCACGCCACAAGAAATAGAGAGAGCAAAAATCTTTTGGATACAGGCGACTCAGGAATTATACTTCTCACATGAGTTGAAGATGATCAACTCGAACTCACTTCCCATTTCACACTCCTTCGCACGATTGACACCAATAATTGACACTCAGGGGATACTTCGTGTTGGAGGGAGACTATCAAACGCAAATTTATCAGACGAATCAAAGCATCCAGCGATTTTGCCTCAAAGGGCATACCTGTCAAGACTAACCATCGCTGATGCTCATGAAAAAACACTCCATGGTGGAACGCAGGCAACTCTGAACCTCATACGGAGCTCTTACTGGATCATTGGAGGAAGATTACTAGCAAGATCACACATTTTCCACTGTATGAAATGTGCTCGTTTAAGTGGCAAACGTGCACAGCAACTTATGGGTCAATTGCCGGTATCGAGAGTCAAACCAGCCCGACCATTTGCCGTCTGTGGTGTCGATTACGCTGGTCCCATCACACTAAGGACTTGGAGAGGCAGAGGCGCCAGGAAGACCAAGGGCTGGATTTGTATTTTCGTGTGCTTTGTCACCTCAGCAGTCCACATAGAAGTGGTAGGTGATTATACATCAGAATCATTTGTTGCAGGTTCCGCAGGTTCACGGGACGACGTGGTGTATGCAGACAGCTCCACAATGATTGTGGCAGCACATTCAAAGGAGCGGAAACAGAAATCAGACAACTCTTTCAACAGGGCACACAGCAGTTCAATCATCTAGCAGCAACATTGGCTAACGATGGAGTTGAATGAAGATTCAATCCACCAGCTGCCCCACACATGGGTGGAAAGTGGGAAGCTGCAGTTAAGTCAGTGAAGCATCACCTCAACAGAACATTGGGTGACATGCTAGTCACTTATGAAGAACTTACAACATTGTTAGTTCAAATTGAAGCAGTCTTAAACTCCAGACCACTCTTACCGCTCTCAGACAACTCAACAGACACATTAGCACTCACTCCTGGTCATTTTTTGACAGGAGAACCTTTAGTTACTCTTCCAGAACTACCTCTTCAAGATCTTCCAGCAAACAGGCTTGATAGGTGGCAATTCATTCAGCAGCGACTCCAGCATTTCTGGTCAACCTGGTCAAAAGACTATCTCCAGCAGCAGCTAGCTATATCAAAATGGAAAAAACCATCATATGAAATCCAAGAAGGATCTCTAGTGCTAATTTGTGATGAACATATGCCGCCTAGCAAATGGCCTTTAGCTAGAGTCATTAAACTCCATCCAGGGAAGGATAATCTCACCAGGGTAGTCGATCTTAGAACAGCGACTACTGAACTCACCAGACCAATCACCAAGCTAGCCATTCTCCCTTGTAAATCAACAGACGAATCAACTGACCAGCAACCAGAATCACCAGACGAATCAACTCTCCAGCAACCAGACTCAACAGACAACTCATCCACCCAGCAGCCTGAATCAGCAGACAACTCAACCAATCAGCAACACCAGGTTGCTGATGGCGGGGAGAATGTTACGAGTTGACGAACTCGATCTTTTATATTTTTTAACCCCCCTGGTCAACTCAACAAAACCACTAGACTACGATCCTGACTATTGGTGGTAACCAATCAGACGCCAGCAAAGGGCGACAAGGTTACCATTCATCATCACGGCCCTGGCGACGCCGGTAAGCGTGTTCACCACACGGCAAACCGCCAGTATACTCCAGACAACTCTACGAATAGTCACGCAGACGAATCGTTTCCAGTTCTCTCATGTATTTTTGTGCAGTCATCTCACAGTTTTTCCTACAGTGAATCAGTCAAACTCATCAACAACCGTTCAAACGACAAAATCATATACAAAGCAGTGGTGCTGAGCCTTCAAATGAGGTGAAAAATCCTTCATTGAAGCAACAGGCAAGGACGGAATACCGCCACAGCGTCACTCACACTCACAAGATACAGTATCCAGTCAACTCACTTGTGTGTGGCTTAGTGACCATCATTGAGCTACCTTTTTCATCCTTTTTCATCACAGCCAACTCAAGTGAACACTTTATAGTGAAACATTTTCGTACAGACAAATCTACCAGTGTAATTAGTGAACAAGTGTTTTGTTATAAATAAAGGTCAGAAGACTCAATTTATTGTTCTGTTAAAAAATCATTTATAGACTAATAGCCTCAATCGAGTCCATCACCCAACCTCTAGATTTGCTCATCAGTCAACTCACTTAACATACAGTCCACTACAAATATAGTCAGAGTTTTTCTGGTTTAATTGATCACAGAAAATCTAATTTTCTATTTTTTTCTTCTTCTCAAAACAAACGCCTTGTCAAAATTGTTTTAGTGAATTACCCTTTCGTTTTGTATTTTCTTTTGCTATAATTGTACGCGTTATTTCGAACTTAAAATAAATTTTCTTTGCACGATGATTGTCCGAAATGTGAGTAGCCTTCGGACTAGAAGAGTGGAAGGCGCATTATAAGCAAACAGCACTTTGTGGAATCATTTATCAGATTGATTTATTAATTACTAATTTGAGAGGAATCCTGAATCATCTCCCAATGAAAATTATGGGCTAAATAAAGTGCAAACGAAGTAAACAGTTTAATAGCATCGTTTTGCTTATAAATATTAGGTTTTGAGCTATTCCGAGGTCAGTTTTGATAGGTAACTTTATTGACGTCAACTTTTGATTTATGTGATAAGTATTTCGAAGTAATTTGAACATTTGCTTTTATAAACGTTTGCGGTGACTGGTCATATAACCGATTAATTGGATATTGAAATCAGTAATAACTGCAACAACTTTCAAGCATGTCTCTATAAAGAAGTTATTCATAATAAGGAGTATTTATAAAATCAATATTGAGACTGAAATTCGCCATAATGAAATTTTCTGTGCTCATCGAAATTTTAAGTTTGGAAGTAGTGTTTGGATGTCCACGTGCCCTGAGTGATGTGCCTCATGGTCAAAGAAGGCGTGGTGATAGCAGATATATGCTATCGATAGGCGATAGCCCGTTGCTTGCTGGGAAAGATTTATAACTGCAAGTAGATTACTATAAAGTAGAGTATTAATCTCGAAAATTTTGCGAATTTTGTTCACACAAAAAGTAATTTTAGCTTAATTAGTGGGATATTGAAATATTATGTGATTGACTAAAATGTTTCAAAGAAAGCATATTTAACAATTTCACTTCAAAACTATTGCATGCATTAGAAAGATAAAGCAAGCAAAAATAGGGTATACGAGTATATTTGCTTATGTTCTCAAGCTTACGTAAATTAACGTTCCCTGTTTTGTTTGATCAGGTTATAAAATATTTTGGCCGTTCTTTTCAGTTTGAACTTATAGTTTTCTTCATTTGCCTTTGGAAGTAATTTAATTTATCATAAGGTTGAAAGCAATTAATCAAATCATAAGTTTCCTTTCCTCTTAGTTTCCCTTGTATATTACTAAGAACGTAAGCTTTTACTATACGTTGCTTAAATGCTTAAAAGTTCGTTATGTTGGCATTAAAATTTAAGCAATCTAAGCGATAGGTATAATTTGACCAATTTATTATTTCATCCAAATTTTCGTAACTTTCTAGCTTAGCTACTTCTTTTTCAATGTACTATTCTAATTATCTTGCTTGCAAGACATTGAGTCCTGTTTAAAGTTTTGTAGCAAATGAAATAATTATTGAAAACTCAACTGTGTCCATCAGGTCAGATGTCCCGTTTTTTAACACGGTGCGTACGGTATATGAGGACATGCATAAATGTGACTATAACTTCACGAATTTTTTTTTATATATTTTTTTCCTTTTCAGATAAGAAATGGCGGACTACAACATCACTCAAAAAATGAAGAGACATGCAGTCATGTCGCTATATGTGCGAACCATACAGATTTAGAGATATCTAATTTTCGTAATTGCACCCGTTCATTCGTGCATAAGGTTCGCCGTGAATTGGAAGCATCAGGAGGCGATACAGAATCGGCAGCAAAACGCAAAAAGCACGAACAACGTTTTGACACTGTCCGATCTGCAGAATTTTTAGAGCAAGTGCAAGCGATCATAGACGAGGACCCTTCAAAATCAATGAGGGTCTTTGCGAGTGAGCAACATGTTTGTGAGCGCCTTATGCGTAGAGTTATCCACGAAGACCTTCGGTATAAGTCTAACGCGACGCGCAGAGGACAGCTCATGACGGAACAAACACGGGAACAGAGAGTTATCTGATCGAAACGTCTTTTAAACAAAATCAAACACCCTGAGGCACCCAAAATGTTATGGTTTTTTTCCGACGAAAATAATTTTGACCAAGATTAAAAGACCAACCGCAGAAATGACAGATGGGTATGTTCAAATCTTACAGAGATTCCTGTTATTATGCACACAAAATTTCCAGCCAATGTTACGGTTTTAGGTGTTGTCAGCAACGAACGACATGTTATGCCACCACACTTTCTTACTCAAGGACTTCGAGTGAACTCTGCTGCATATATCGAGGTTTTGGAGAAGGTAGTGAAACCCTGGATAGACAATGTAAGCGGAGGCAGACCATAAATTTTCAACAAGACTCTACTCCTCCACATAAAACGATGGCGACAGAAGATTGGATGGCTGAAAATTTTCATGACCACATAACACCGAACCTATGGCCAATCCTTTGGATTATTACGTATGGGTCGTAGTTGAGCGTAAACCCAATAAGCGTCCTCATAATACTACTTGTTCGCTGCAGACTGCTATTAATTCCGTTTTGGTCAATATGAACAAAGAGCATTTGATTCGGGCATGTAATCGTTTCCGGACCCGGATCGAAGAAGTTATTGCTGCTTATGATGATTTTATTGAATAACTTTATCTTCTTCTTCTTCTTAGCACTGCAGCCTCTTTTGGGCCTACACTTTCTGCAGACAGCGCCTCCAACTGTCTTGGTCCATTGACCGCGTCCTCCGAGTCGGACCAGCGTTTCCTCAGTTTCCCCACTGGTCTCCGGCCTTCAGTTCTCCCACCGAATACCTTTTTGGGTATCCGTTGTTCATATATACGATTCATGTGGCCATCCCATTGCAGCTTCCGCAGTCTTACAATCCTTGAGACCTCCGGGTCGTTAAACATTTCATCTAGCTCATGGTTGTATCGAATTCACCATTGGCCCCGTCTAGCTTCGCTCCGATTATTCGCCTCACGACCCGTCGCTCAAAGGCAATTAATGTATTTGCGAATGCTTGGGTTAGGGTCCATGTTTCACACCCATAGTATGACACAGGTAATATCACAGATTTTTATACTTGGAGCTTTATTTTCCAGTGTATGCAGCTGGTCCTCAACATCGTCAAAGCTAAATAAAATATTTTATTTGCAAGCTGTATTCTTTGGCGTATTTCGTTCCTTTCATTGTCCGTTTTCGTTATTTTGGCGCCTAAATACACAAAGGCACCAAGTTTTTTGATACTTTACTCGCCAAGTGTGATGTTTTGTGTACTTGAGGTATTTTTCCTCGACTGAGTTATGAGCTTTGTTTTATTCTCATTAATTTCTAGCCCTACTAATCTTACTTCGTCGTTGAGTTTAAGGAAGTGTTCTTTGACAGTTGTTATTGACCGTGACAAAATGTTTATGTCGTCCGCATAGGCTACTACTTGGCTCGACTTGAATAGTAATGTACCTCGCGTATTGACAGGTAGCTTCCTTATGACGTACTCTAGAGCAAAATTGACTAGCAATGGGGCTGGCCCATCTCCCTGCTTCAGTCAGATATTTGTGTCAAAGGCATCGGTGAGTTGGTTATTGATGCGGACCTGGGAGGTCGTCGACATCATTGTCATTTTGGTAAGACGCACTCATTTGGCTGGGATAACATTATTTGATACAGTACGTTACGATCAATACTGCTTTATAGTCATATATTAATTTAACGTTGTATAAAAAATTCCTGAAATTTCATTAAATTTTGTTAAAAATACAAGCCAATTAATTTTACTCTCAAGTTGTCCTCAAATACCGTACGCACTCTGTATTATAGCAGTTTTCTCTTTTCGGCGTTATAAAATTAAGTGTCAGATATGGTGAAGTCTCGAAAGATTCTTTTCATCAATTCCTCAATAGTAGTCAATTGTTGTCACAGATGAAGGGCCTTCATGAGAATTTTCGAAATAGAGACTAGAATTGTACAATATTTTTTTTTCTTTTTTTCGGATCATTCATGATTGACGCGAAAATCTGAAAAGAGAATGACTTTGTGAGTATAAAAGCAACAATAACCACCGAAATCTGAATTTGGTAATAAGTTTTGATGGTGCGGTTACCGGCGAAGTGTGTAGTAGTGGTTTCGAATACATTAAGCTTTCGGGCTTGTCGTTAAATAATAAAATTTGCTTGAACCTTTATATTGATTTAGTTATGATAAAATACTTACATATGCCTCGTTGGTTGTAAAAAGAAGTAAAGGAACTAATACTGAAACAGAATGAATAAAATGAATTGCTAAACTTTATACCGTTGGCCTTTACATTTCTCTCGGTCTGACCAGGTATAGGACCCACATCGATGGCAAGCTCCTCCAGCAGCATGGGCCAGCCATCGGATGCGCTCCTCCGTTTAAAAGGGTCTCTTACCGAATAAAGTGGCCTTCCGCTCGCTTGCTGTTTTATGATATAGGGTTATGTGATTTCATTAGATAACGCTATAGCATAAATTGGTTACGTTTGTATTACTCATTTGAGGGAATGAGTCACACAAAGTACTTTTGTATGAGTTTTTCACTCAAATAGGAGATGCATGGCCACGTCTACGGATCTTGATCTGGTTAGGAGGGTGCGATGGGGTACCGCTACCATCTGGATGTCCGACTCTTATTTGTGGGCCATAAGAATCGTTGGGTAACGACGGAGTCCCCCTAAGTCCATCTGTCTTCTCCAGGTCCAGTTTTTCCTTTCTCGTCAGCGATTTCTAACCCTTAGTAGGTAACCTCCTTTTTTAGACTTCGGTCGACTTTTATTTGACCCAGGAATTCGTGAATGCGAAATGCTTTTTGTAGTGGGTCCTTGTATTGGAGGAAAGAACCCGCTTCACGACACCGCAACGCTAGCCTACTAGTGCATTCGCTCGTCCCCAGACAAGGCCAATCTCGGCAGATCTTACCATCCTCTTTCGCCGAGGCAGCAGACCATCGTTGCAGTCCTACACGGGCTTTTATATACCCAATTCACCATACAGGCTTGCGTTAAAGTATAAAAACTGAATTTTTTTGAGTGTATTTTCACTACTATGGATAAAAACGCTCGGGTGTCATAAACCTTGGCGGAACTCATGTAACAACAACCCAAAGCACGCTGAATGTCACTTGAGCTCGGGAAATGAAAGGATTTTAATGTTGAGCTATGATAAAAAGTTCAATCGGTAACATTTTTTTTTGGGGTATGAAGGTGAATACCATTTACGCACTGAGTTTGGGACTCCTACGCTCTCGAATAACTGGACTACTCACTAAACACATCTCCTGTCAACCTGAAAACCTACCCTTGATCCATTCGGAACATTATTTCGGGCTAGGTCTCACTTTGCTACGCCTTGAGGTGCCGTTATGATGGGCGATCCTTCCTCCAGCGGGAGGAAGGAAACGTACTCCAGAGCCAAACTGAATAGCAATGGGGCCAGCCCATCTCCCAATTTAAATCCGATATTTGTGTCAAAGGCATCGGTGAGTTGGTTATTGATGCGGACGTGGGAGGTCGTCGACGTCATTGTTATTTCGCTGGGATGCCAAGGCAAAGCATTATTTGGTACAGTACAGTAATGCATACTGTCGTATGCTTGCTTAAAGTCAACAAAAATTTGGTGTACGTTTATGTTGAACTCCCAGCATTTTTCAAGTACCTTTTTGACTGTGAACAATTGGTCTATTTTCGATCCACCTGCTCTAAAACCACCTTGATACTCCCGAATAATACTGTATGTGTATGATCCGATTTTATTTTCTAAGATTTTAGAAAATATTTTGAACGCCATACAGAGTGGTGATATGCCTCTATAATTTTCGCCCTGTAACTTGTCACCTATTTTGTGGATAGGGAATATAATTGATTGGCTCCACTCTTTCGGCATATATTCTTGTTGCCAAATGCAGGATGACTTTGTGAATAGCTTTATGAATACTGCTGCCAGCATATTTGATAAGCTCCACTGGAATCTCAGCGATGCACGGCGCTTTATTATTATTTTGGGCTTTGATGATGGAACAAACTTCATCCAGAGTTGGTGGGGCCAATGGCGGCACTCCGCAAATATCTATAAACTCCGATGTTCTGGAGCTGGGTGGAGGATTAAAGAGGTTCTTGAAATATTATGCTCGTCTTTCGTTAATCTTCGTTTCATCAGCGATCATATTACCGATGTCATCACGATAACCACGTTTAGGCTTTTCACTACATTATAGCTTGCCTTGTCTTGTTGCTCGCTAAACATACATCTATACTTCTCAATTGGTCGTCATAGTATTTTTTTTTCTTAATTCTCATTATCTTACTCGCTATTTTTCTGAGATTTTCATAGTGTTCTCTCTTCGCCCTGGTTTTCCTACCTACGTAATCTTTGCACCCTTGATTCTCTTTGTCTCACGCATTCTGGCACTCATCATCGAACCAATCTTTTCTCTTGCACCGGGCTTGATGTCCGATCGTCTGTTCTGCCACGTTCTTAATAACCGCTTTCACTTTCATCCAGGGCTGGTGGCTTGTCGTTAACGATGAGTCTAATAAGATGGGAGCCAGCTGGTTGTCGAGAGTCAGCGTGAAATTTTTGGCCACAGATGCCGTTTTGAGTGTTTTGATGTGAAATTTTTATAGCGGACTGGCCTTCGCCGAATATGCCTTTGACATACGACATCAAATGGCTCCTCGGTATGTACGGAGGTCAAGTATGCTTGAGGCATACATGATCGATCTGGTTTTGTGTGTTGCTATCTGGTGATACCCAGGTGATTTTATGAATGCGTCGATGTGAAAAGCAAGTCGAATGTATGACTAGATTTCTGGTACATGCAAAGTCGAACAGGTGCTGGCCGTTGTCATTTGTTTCATCGTGGAGGCTATTTCCTCCAGTAATTCCCCGATGAAATATCTCATTGCCAACCTTAGCGTTGAAATCACCCAGAATTATTTTTGTGTCATTTGTAGGCAATGAGTCCACTAGTCTTTCCAGGTGATTGTTGAACGTTTCCTTCGTTTCTTCGTCTTCTTCTTCGGTCTGGGCGTGAAGATTTATCAGCCAGTTTTTGCAAAAATTTTGCTTTTGTTCGGATCGCACACAACGGTTCCTTTGTTGCCTTGAAATCAATAACGTGCGATTTGAACTCCCTATCCACAATGAAGGCCACTCCGAATTCTCGTTTTCCAGTAGGTTTCCCACTTTTGAATATTGTGCGCAATCTCATGTCTTGAATATAATTTCCAGTCTAGTTTGTTTACTGGATTGCCAGTATTTTTAATTTATATTGACTAGCTTGTACTTATGTGTTCATTTTTCCATCTTGTTCCTAATTTCAGGCGCAGCAACTTCAATATTTAAGACGTTATATAAAATCTCTTAAATACCTATTCACTTCGAGATTCTCCATAAGTTCACCATTATCTAGGGGATTTCTCATAACGTCTTAAATCTTCGGCTTCCTCGCGCAGAAAATAAAAGGAAATATTCTAGCATACAGCAAAAATTTCGTTTATTACTTAGGTGCATTTTCAAACTCCCTCCTTAAAATTACTATAAGCCCACTCTGTGAATACATTGACGTTCAAATTAAAAATCAATGAGTCGAATTAGTCGACTAATGGCACCCAAATGAGAAGTCGATCGTAAAAGTCGAAAATCGAATATTTTGATCGAGTTTCACTCACTATCAATGTGTATTCACCCGTGCAAATCCAGCAGCACTAAGTGGGTGTGAGAACAAGAAGTAGGGTTCTTAGCTAAAGCTATTGATCAGAAAGATAACGTCACATAATTATTATTGGAAATATTTGCAATTAAAAATATCGTGGGTCCCATAAACCCAATTGTGCGCCCGCCAGGTTAAGCAATCAGACCTTAGGCAATCAGAATTTGGTTTGTCTTAGTATAAATATCCCCGAAAAGAGCTTGTAACGTCAGATAATAATTGACACTGAAGAAAGGAGCAGCTTACTCCTGAAATATAAATACATAAAACAAATAGTGTTTTTATAGAAATAATACAAATTAAGGATAGTTCGGAAGCGCTTAACATGGCAAAATACACAGTAAACTCTTTTCTTTTCAGTAAATAGTCGTTCTTTTTCAAAAGGAAAAGAAGACGGGAGGTGAGTATGCCATCGAAGGGTTGGCTTTTAAAAATACCGCGTACCGATCGAGTAGATTGATTCGGTTTTGGATTCGAGTAGTTTGTCTTTAGGACCGCGTCGGTGAATAACCGGGAACACGTGGTTTTGGATTGCTGTTGTCTCTTTTTGTTTTATGTTTTTTGGATTGGACGGACAGCCTGAAAGAGATGAAAATGAATTTGTAAAGCAAATTAGGACCGGCCTGGTGGAAGTTATGTTGACGCGCTTTACATCGGGCATTTAAATCTGTGGCTGATCAATTGTATGCGGATTTAATTTAATCGCGTAAAACATTCGACCGAAAGTCCTCTCCGAACTAGCTAGCCTGCAAGCAGCCAATTCGGAGTAGACTAAGGGCGCCCGAACTAGTTGAACTGTTGGGTACCGTCCGTTGGCATGTACCGAGACTTCATGTCTTTAACCGACTTCTCGTTTCCCTTGCGGTTCAGATGATATGGTTGGAGGTGTGTTCCCTTCGACATTCAACATATCCCGGAATATAATTTTAACATAAAAATATTCGTTTTTATGTAGTTCCACTATTTATAATGTATATTTTAAATTTTTTAATTAAAGATGTATAAATTAAGAGTGTTCTGGTGCCCATAGCCGTAAAAATCATTTTTACTGTTTTTAATTCGCTTTAGGCTTGTTAAATGTTAAGGATAGTTCAAATAAAGCATATTTTCATCTATCCCAGACAATCCTGGATTTTGTATATGGATCGATTGGAAATTCATTGAGCCTCTGAATTAATTAAAAGGTCTCGCCAAGAGGAAAAATGATCTTTTTATAAACATTTATGACTTCATGAACTAGAGTAAAATAAGTTTCTTAGAATGATCCTGGTTCCGCTAATTTTCTCTAAGTTTCTTAAAATAAAAATCACGCACAAATTATAAAATTAAGATTACGATTTGCATAAATTTAAAGCGAATTAAACCAAAAGTACAGAATGTTCATTTTCAAAACGTTCAAAGACGACTATAATATAAATCCTGATCTTAAAAATAACGCCCTATCACTTCTACTTTCACATTCTATAATTTTACTAAAATTCCACTAATTACCTAATCAACCATCAACCAACAAATCTTCTAAGCCTTTCTCTTCCGGCAGAGTTCTGCAACAGAAGTACATATAAAATCCCAAAGCCCTCCCACTTCTACTACGATTCCGACCAACGAACGCAAACACCAGGCCATGTCGTACATATTGTACACCTATGTAAAATATGAACGCGGTACGTAATTAGAGTGGCAAATGGCAATAAGCGCAAAAAGCTCCACTGCAACATTCGCCAGGCCAACAGCCTCCATTCACAACACCACCAAGTCGCCGTGTAATAAAGGCCAGTGAAAGAAGCCCCCAACAGTTGAAGTTAAGGCTTCGCCCTAAGCCCCACAATCTCCACTCAGTTGTGGCTCCCAGCGCAGCGATGGAGAGGATGCTGGAGCGGATGCGATGAGCTCCGAGTCGAGGAGATGGATTATCGCCAGGATAGCGATCCGTGGACTTTATGGGCTCCGCATTGGGTTGGTTGGGAACGTGTGTCTTCGCATCTCTTCCATCACAAATCAGTTCAGCTCCAACGGAGCCCCATCGCCACACTGAACACGTATAAAACTTTTCTCAGTCCTGCCCCATCATCCAACTCTTGTCGCTCGGATGTTGCATGCTAGATGCTGGATGTTGAGGTCGTGGCAAATCACCTTGGCTGCGGCTGTGGCTATGGGCGATGACGAGCTCCAGGCTGGGGATCAAGGCTTGGAAGCTGGAGTTGCCTTCTTGCACCCCATCTCCAGCTCTTATCGCAATCGCGGCACTGTCTCTTGTTCTTGTGATTTGCGAAAGCCTCGTTCCGTGGACCCACGCTCGAGTCCCGACTGATAGTTTATCGCAAATTGCCAAGCTGTGAGGATTGAGGAAGGCGCGAGACAAGACAACGCGTGTGCAGAACTCTTGCAGATCGAGTCCACCTCACTCTCAAGGAGCCGCGGTCGTACCGTAGCTTCGGCACAAACACAAGCGCCGGTAAATTCGATTTGAACTGAATCCCAACAGCGACGAGTTGAATTCGAGTCGCGTATCGGTAGCTTTTCCCGTGAATCGCAACTCCACGCTCGCATGCGATGTTATTGGTCCGCGTGTGATAACGAAGCACATACACGTGTGTTACAGGTGTTTAGTATGATTACCCGTAATCGCGATTAAGTCAATTTATGCAAATTACTCGATAAGTACGGGAATTCGATAAGATCCTGCTCAATTAGTCAGAGCGTGTCCTTTGCCGTTTCTTATTGTTCAGTTCAAAGTGTTTCGTTTTCTGTGAGAATGTGTCCTGAATTGTGCTAGACATTGAAATTTTGAAGATAATAAATAATGTGTTGTGAAAACAAAGCAAATTGTACATCGTAGAAGATACGAGGCTTGGTGAAATTATATTGTTTTCGTAGTCCTGGATGAACACAAGTCCTGTTGGCAATGGATCATCATGGGAGTGGATTTGCCACCTCGCCGTGGGCCGCCGCTGTCCTCGGCCATCATGCAATGACTTCGGGGGCTGAGCATCCTGGATTCGCGGCTGCCGCTGCAGCGCATGCTCACAGCACGGCTGCTGCCCATCATCACTCACATCATCACCACCATCATCATCATGGTATGCCGATGGATTTACACGTTCCCCAAGGATTACAAGGATTCCCATACTACAGGTAAATAAATGTGAAGGGAGTAAATGGATAATAGTGGCTCCGACGGGCTTTAATGTTTGCATTCTGCGAGTTAGAGTCTCCATGTGTAGAATTCATTTTCTCTGGTGAATTTTCCAATAAAATCGTTAGGAAACTCATCAACACAACAAAAACGCACTGTTTACATTGGAGAAAAATTCTAAAGAGATGTTGTATCATATCTCATCATATTTCTTGCGCTGTTGACCTTAGATTTGATGTATTCTTATTATAGATCCTGCAGTGTATGGGATAGACTTTGGGGATTTGAGATATTATATGTAATATCATCGGCAGATAATGCAAGGAAATCTCTCAATTTGTCATTTTATTCGTGGTGGTTGGATTGAGGCGTGTTAAAATTTGGCGAGCATAGTTTTATTGCAAGAAATAACAACATTTAAAAGGCTTTGCCTCCGCAAAGAATGTTTCCATGTGAAGAATATATTTCATTATAAAAGAAATGAATGTAAAGTAATATGAAGTTACCATAGATACAAAAACAAGAACAATGGTTTTGCGAGTGCCTACTCTATAGGCGTACGAATCATTATTTTTGAGTCTAGTAAACTTCTCAAATACGCGATTAAAGTCAAGCAGGCTAGATTCGAAAGAAACAGAGTGCATTTCTTTGCAAGAAATTCTGCAATATTTAATAAAATTACAATAGGACTGTTTAGCTTTGAGGTGTGGGGTTATGTGGAGCTAGTGCGGTTTAGCAGTTTTGCTCCAGTTCTATCTGTGGGTTTCTTTGCACCCAAATGGCCTATAGCAGACAATACAACTAGATTCTGTCAGTCCTATATCACAATGTTATTGACCTGAGACTTGGATAGGTGAGCCACTGTTCGTTATTGGTTGGTCTTAGGGGATTCAGGGTACTGTTAGGGTGTTCATCTATCCTGTCGAACAGTTTTAGTGCGCGGTCTAGTATATATTTGTCAATAGTGTCTAGTTTGAGGTCTTTATGAATGTCAATGTTCATAGTGTACCAGGGGATTCTAAAGATTCTTCTAAGGGCCTTGTTTTGCAGGGATTGAAGCAGTTTTTAGCTGGATTTTGAGGTCTGACAGAAGGCCATGCAGCCATAGAGAAGAGAGGGTCTTATGACTTGTTTGTAGATGAGGAGTTTGTTTTTCACGTTCAATTTTCCTGATCTTAAAATGGAGTGCTAGGAGGTTAAGATAGCTAAACAGTGTTGTCTCTTGTCATGCATGTGGTCAGTCCATGTAAGTCTATTTTCAAATTTTAGTCCTAGGTATTTTGCTGTTCTTTTCCAAGGTACTGAGTTTGAGTCGATTCGTAATTCAGGAGGTTGTTGTCGTCGTCTTTTTGTGATGAAAATGGCTTGTGTCTTGACAGTGATAATTTTTATCTTCCACCTTTGAAATCATCCCATAAGAATTTCAGTGATTCACTGCAGACTTAAAGATATGGCTTCTGCTTTTCGCAAGGTTTGATATATCCAAGTGACATTGGCATATAGGGAAATTTGAACGCTGTTAGGCAGACGTGAGAGGTCTGCAGTGCATAGGGTGTACAATAATAGGGAGAGTGATGAACCTTTTGGAACTCCAGCTTGAATCGGTCGCATGTTGGATAATATGTTATCAATTTTTACACGAAAAGATCTGCCCTGCAGGAAAGAGTTGATAATTTTTATCAAAGTTAGTGGAATGGAATATCCATGGATTTTAAAGATTAGCGCTGCATGCCAGACTTTGTCAAAAGCTTTTGCTATCTCGAACATAAGTAGACCTGTTGACTTTCTGCGGTTCAACCCATTTCTAATATGTAGAACCGCCGTTGTTAGTTGGAGGTCGGTGGAGTGTCCAACTCGCAAGTCATATTCTTCATCTGGTATAATGTCATTGTTCTCAATATAATCGGACAACCGTGTCAAAAGTGTCTTTTCTGTGACTTTAGATAGAGAAGGCAGTAGACTTATTGCCCGCCAATTTTTCGGGAAAGTAAGATCCTTATCTGGTTTCGGGATGAGGATTATACGAGTAATTCGCGTAGGCGAAAGATGGTGCTGATGTGGGTATTTAGTTTGTTTCTCAACATAAAATATTTTGAGAGGCGCCAGAAGTTATTGTCGCCAGGTTCGAGGCTTTGCAAAAATCCATCCCAAATGGTGTTTCGAAATTCGTGAATCTGATCACGTATTTTGCTGGTTAACCGGCCATTGACCGGAATGTCCTTCAGGATATCGGTACAAACCTTTTGGATGTCCTCTACGGACGCAAACTGTTTTCCTTTCATGATGAAATGCAAATTCCCGAATAGGTAGAAGTCACAGGGAGCCATATCAGGCAAATACGGTGAGTGATTGATGGTTAAAATGCGATTTCTAGTCAAAAAATCAGTCACAAGAGTGGATCGATGAGATGGTGCAGTATCATGCAATAAGCGCCAGCTTCCTACTGCGCGTTATTCAGACCGAATTCGATGAAAGCGATGCAACAAACGCTTCAAAACTCCAAGATAGAAAAGTGCATTGACGGTTTGGCCCGTTGGCACGAATTCCTTGTGGACAATTCCCTTGGAATCGTAAAAACATATGAGCATCGACTTGATTTTTGATTTCCGCAAACGCGATTTTTTGGGTGGTGGTTTGTCTGGGGCCTTCCAGTCGGCACTTTGACGCTTGATTTCGGGTTCATATTGGAAACACAGTTAAAATGTTGTAAAGGAAGCTCTCATCTTTTCTCGCCTCTTTAATGATGTCTTTCGAATGTTGAATTCTGAGCAATTTTTGGTCATCAGTTAACTTGTGCGGAACAAAACGTGCACAGACCTTTCGTTAGCCCAAATGATCGGTTGAAATGCGATAAATCGATGTTTTGGAGATATTCGACTCCGATCCCATGAATTTCAACGATGATTTCGGCACGTTTTTGATAAATTCACGCACAATTTCGATGGAGTTTTCGGTGATCACTGATTTCGCGCGGCCCGTATGTTCATCGTCATTTATGTCCTCACAACCATCTCTGAAACGTGTAAATCACTCATGAACTCTAGCACGAGATAGGCAATCATCACCATACATTTTTTCATCAATTCAAATGTTTCGGTAAACGGTTTACCGATTTTAAAAGAAAATTTGATATAAGCTCTTTGTTCGAAACTAATTTTTTTTTGCCGATAATACAAACATACTGTCACTTAAGACGCGATTACTTCGTTTCCACTGAACCGAATGTCTCCCAACTTTCGCTGAAAGTCAGAGAGGGATGTAACTTTTCAACGCCCTATCTCATTCACAGATGACGCAACAGCAAAATTCTTATGATAAAAGTCTCGTTTATTTTGGAACGCGCCTTGTAGTTAGGGAAGCGGAGACAGATTCCCGGCTTCAAAAAGGTTTCCTGGATGAGAATAATATCAAATTTATGGTCAACCATAAACTGCCTAAACTCACCAGTCCTTTGTTGCAGGGAGTTTGTATTCCACGTGAGTATGGAAATGTGACTCAAGGGGAAGTCATTGGGTGTTTTTACTATAGTTTAGTAGCGCAAAGAAACCCTGCACCATTGGGGCGATCATTTTTTGCACCATCAGTTGCATCTGTGACTAAATTTTAATGAATAATTGCTCTATATTTGGTGGAGTGAATGTGGTTTGTGGGTGGGAAGGAGTTGTAGGGGTTCTGTTGATGTTTGGTTTTGGGGAGTTCACTTTGGGTTGTTGCGTTGCCTGTTTACATCAACCAAATTTTTTAAAGATTTTTGACTGTACATATGACTGTAATTTGAAATTTTATTAGTACTATGTCAACGATTTATTTTAAATATGAGACGTCGAAGACATTAGCGCGCAAATATATGTATTTCGATCACGATTGTATCATTTCGGCTAAATTTCATCTGAGAAATGTCATATTTGACAATCTCAAATGTAGCTGCTTATCGAAATTTAGAGCAACTGATCAGCTCCTTCCGGTACGGGAAGTGACGTCAGGTACGTTAATGGATTTCCTTATGGGCCTGAGTAAGATGGCAACGGTTGTTGCTTGTTTTTGGCGGCGATTTGCGCGAACGTTTTACTGACATTTTTCGTGTATTTGGGACATCTTCCGTAGTTAGCGGGGGGTTCTCCTGCACAATTGATGCATTTGGATTTTTCGGTAATTTGCTTTTTGCAGTGTGTAAAGTGATGAAATCCATCGCACTTTTTTTTGTGGTAGGGAGGTGAAGGCATTTACGCCCGCCGAGTCTGGCAGTGTGGGACTCCCATGGAGGATACCCTTGGACTACCCACTAAACACCTCCCCTGTCAATCTGAGAACCTAGCCTGGAACCGTTTGACACATTACTTCGGGCCAGGTCTCGTTTTGTTACGCCGTGGGGCGCCTTCAAGCTGGGGAGTCCCTTTCCTAGCGGGAGGGGAGAGGGGAAGAGGGAATGCCAGAAGAGCGATCCCCCAGCCCCAGCACCTCCGGCTGCTGTGAGTCCCTTTTATCTTTTAGGACAGCCCGAGCATAATGTGCCACCTGGTTCCATTTGTCAACCGATTCGAGCATCACCGCAACTATATTATCCGGGGTGAGCTCTCCCGTCTCCCTGTGGAGTTCCCTTCGCAGCCTGGCCCATTTGGTACACACAAAAAATGTGTGACAGGCATTGTCCTCCTCTCCTGGGCAAAACCGACAATCGGGAGACCGTGACTTACCGATCTTGTCTAGGTAAGACTGAAAACACCCGTGCCCGCTCAAAAGCTGGGTCAGATAGAAGTCAGTCTCACCATGCCTTCGATTTAGCCACTGTCTCACATCCGGGATGAGGCGCACAGTCCACCTTCCCTTCGTGCAATTCCTCCAAGACTGCTGCCAATCGTTGAGTGAGCGTTGTCTCTCCTCGCGGACAACCATCTCCCTCGCATCCTCGTTTCGGCGCAGGTAAATAGCGCGGCGCTCTCTAGCAAGGAGGGCGACAGGTATCACGCCTGCAATCACTCTCACCGCCGAGTCGGAGACTGTTGGATACGAAGATGCAATTCTCAGTGCTCCTCTTCTCTGTACCTGTGCCAATCGTTTTCGGTATACCTCCTTGCTGAGAGCGTCGCCCCATACCTCTGCTCCGTACAGTAGCACTGACCCTACAGCACTCATCAAGAGGCATCTTCTTGATGGGCTGGGTCCCCCTACGTTGGCCATAAGTCGACTCAGGGCCGATATTCCCGAAGCAGCCTTCTCAGCCGTTGCCCTGATCTGCTCAGAGAAACTCATCTTCGAGTCGATCAGTAGCCCCAGGTACTTCACCGCTGGCTTCGATTCGACCTGTATATCTCCAATACTGATCATCCTTACTCTAGGGATTCTCTTTTTTGTCAAGATGACCACTTCGGTTTTCTCCAGTGCTAAACTGAGCCCGCGAGCAGTCATCCAGTCCCTCACTCGGCGCATTAGCATACCTAGCCTAAGTTGCGCTTGTTCAACGGTGCGTCCGGCGACCAGTGCCGCAACATCATCCGCATAGCCGGCCAAGCGCGACTCATCTGGCATCTCAAGTCTCAGTAGCCCGTCGAAGACACGTTCCACAGGTCCGGACCAAGGATAGATCCCTGGGCAACACCCGATGTAATTTCCATCCTTCGTTGGCCCTGTGTCGTGTCGTAGAGCAGGCTTCGGTCTTTTAGGTAGTTCCTCAAAAGCCGCATTAGATATTCTGGAACTTGAAAAGAGTTTTCCAGCGTGTCCAGAATATCCACCCATCTAGCGGAGTTGAAGGCATTCCTGACGTCTTTACACAGCCAGCTTGAGCGTGGCAGTTGCTCGATGAGTGGCCAAATTGTTGGTAGTTATGACACATAGCCTGCCCGCTACGTGGTTTCATTGATTTGAATTGGCAGCTGAGATAGCAGATAGATCTAGCGTTGTAGATTTCAGTTTCCGCTTTCAGCAGAAGAACTTTTACCAGTTTAGAGGGGCCTTGCTGCTGGAGGTCTTCTTTAATTTCCCTACCCGATAGTCCGTGAAGACCGCGAATTATCACGTTTAATTTGTTATCCTCAGGAAGGAAGTATGTGTGACACTGCGATTTTTGGTTAGTTACCAACTTGGTTATTTTTCTATGATCCGTGAGGCAGAGTCGCCCTTTATACTTAACTGCTTCATAAGTGCAGCTAGCTTTATCCATTTCGAAAATCTTGCGAATTTTCGTTTGAGTCCACCATATCCTTCCGAAGACGATTCAGTTCTGAGGGATGGTGAGCCTACGGCTTCCCTCTTTCTTGAAGATTTTGATCTTGGTGAATCTAAACTATTCACCAAGAGCTTAGCCATGAGCTCGTCATACTTCTGACGCTGCTATTTCAACTCGTTTCGGGTCTCTCTAAGCTGTTGATGTGTTTGTCGCAGCTCAGTGAGGACTTCCTCCAATTGGGGTTTTAAATATATAGAAATAATAATATATTGAAATAACAAGGAATAATAAGTCAACGTCGTTCAGCTCTAGTTGTACTGTTTTGAAAATTGAAACATGCCAGTTGACCAGAAAAACAGATCGAGATATATAGTTGTAGCGCATCCGATCTTCTAGGTTCTCACACTTTCCACTTATGTCTTCTGAGGTCCCTTCTTCCTTTTTTTTATGTCCGCACTGATGCACGGCATTCACTTTCTCTTTCTTTGTCTTCCATCACCACTATCACTCTATCCTCTGCTTCGTTGATCTCCTGTTATCGTCTTCGTCACCGCCGACGCCGCTTTAATCTAATCTATAGTATAAGGCTTAAAACGCCGATATTTATCGTAGCGAAGCAATGTCTTTCATTTGTGTGCAAGCACTCGTTTTAGGACTGTCAAGCAACATATTTTCACTTAAAAAAGATACCGAAAAAATTTCCAAGAATTACAATCGCATCAAAACAATTTCAGCACGTTTTTTAGAAGTATGTGTTTACATTCACCACTTAAAATTTTACTTCGAATAAAAGGTTTTGTAGAACAGTGAATAAATCCGTCTATTGGCTGTGTATAGACTTCAACTAACTTTATAAAGCCAAAAAGTTGACGAAGCGATTTTTCATTGGTTACTTTTGTTTCTATTTGTTGCATAGGAGGTGACATTTTGTCCGCGTATATGCATAGTTCAAAGTAGATTTCCAGGAGGTTGATTTTGACCTTCTCTTCTATTATTCGTCCGTACATCTCTGACATACTCCCCGCTTTGGCTTTCATGAAGGAAGGTCACAAAATATTACGTAATCTTTGCATTAAGTGTTGTCTTTAACGAGTTGAGTGAGTGAAGTCCTCCCAGCTATGCTGGGAGTTCACTTCGCTTATCTCCATTGACATGTTTTGTTGTGAACTTTTTAGGTTTCATCAATATAAGCTTAGTTGCTAAGTACGAGTATCCTAACTTTTGTGTGAGACATTTTTTTAGGGTTTTGCAAAATAGTTAAATTATGAACCCCTATTAAAATCGCGACCTGTCTCTGTCCGTCCATCAGTTCGTGTGTCACAGCACTTTTTCTCGCAAACTACTTAAGCTGGAAACATCAAATTTCGCAGGTAGGTGTAAAGTGATGCTCTCATCAAAGTTCAATTACAAAAAAAAATTTTATGAGGTATTTAAGTGGGGTCTGCCCTTATATGGGAGTGGCCGCCGAAAAAATGTCATCAAAGGTAGCCGATATGGGTATCAAATGAAAGCTCTTAATGAGAACTAGTCAAAACAAGTCTTAAACCGACAGTTTTTGCTTCGCGGGGCGTACAGGGAGGGGAAACACGCAAAAATTAATGTCCCCTCCTCGCGATAGGACACCTGTGATCAGAAAAATCTGAAAAAAATTATGGAGGTGGGCGTTTATGAGCACTACAGCAGAAAATACCTTAAAAGTCAAAATTCACTCAACTTTGTTAATAGAATGATCTACGCATTTTGCGTTTTTCCAATAAAATCGTATAGGTACCCTTAAACGCAACAGTCTTACACAAGGTCCTTATAGTTTGTAAGTTTGATGAAAATCTGGTGATATACACGGAAGTTATAGCCATTTGCAATTTCTCCAATTACAGCAACAATAACACATGATTTTGGTACTTTATGGACTTTCCATCGAGCTAGACACTGCAGTTTTGTATTGATTTTCTTATAATTTTCAAATAAGATCAATAACATAAATATTTTTGGGAATTCATGATTTGAGCGGCTTTTGTAATTTCGCGACAAAATGGCGACCGTTTCAAATAGAGAAACAATGGATTTTCTCTTAAACGTGCGCATCTCTTTGATATATTTCTTGACTATATTCGTTGCTGGTGACTGCATTTCAGAGAAGCTGGGTACAAAACCCTTCTAACATGAGCGTAGTTCTGTCTACCAAACTTGTTTGATGCGAGTTTATTGTTTCTTCGTGACAGGGTTAAAAAGTAATAGCGCTATTTTTGATATGGGTCCCTGATATTCTGTTTCTTTGGTATGCACGCCGATTACACGCATCGGCTTTATCAGGGTGAAGTTTAGTAATACGACCTCATTGCCATTTGTACGGTGGAAGATTGTCATCTTTGACAATACATGAATCGCCTATTTTTACGTTTGGGCGTTGTGACGTATTCTTTGAGCCAGCAGCGCCAGAAATTCTGACTTAATCTTTGAACGTACGAGTATTGCCATTGATCCAGATAATTGATGTTTATATCTATTAGGTTCTGTTCATACGAAGCTATCAGGGCTTTTTCGCTCAAGAAGTGTGCTGAAGTCAAAGGATCCAGGTCTGAGGGATCATCCGTTAAAGGACATAATGGGCGCGAATTGAGGCATGCTTCGATTCGGACAATAACATTCGCAAATTCTTCAAATGTGAGCATTGCGTTGCCTGCTACTTTTTGGTGTTGAAATGCCATATAATTCTTTGATTTGCAATTGAATCTGCTACACTTTTTTTTCTTTTCCCACACTATTCGTAACTCTTTGTCCACGCATATGAAGTTCGATTCACAGTCAGAGTAGATGTGCTGGCAAAGACTTCATCTCCGTGTGAAGCGTTTGAAGGCGGCCATGAAAGGTGCTGTTGTTAAATGACTAACTATTTCTAGATGTATAGCTTTGCCTACCATGCAAAAAAATATTGCAATATATCCTTTGATGGTTAATACCATTTCTTGCTTTCTTGTCCTTTTTGTAGAAGGGACCACAGTAGTCGATTCCTGGCTGCGTGAAAGGGCTAATGGCCGTCATTTGCAGCGTTAGTCATTCCCTCATTATTTGAGTGACAATTTTGGCTTTACTTTTAAAACATGTTATGCATTTATTTATGCATTTTTTGACTGTGTGTCTTCCGTCTATTAACCAGTATCATTTGCCCATGAGCTGCGTTTCTTCATCCAGTGTTGAGCGATGTGTCTGGTCCAACAACAGCTGGAATAATTTTCCCTATTTTGGCTTGAAGATGTGGTGCTTTTCATCATATGACAAATGTGAGCATGCAAGATGTCCTCCTATATTAAGTATGTTTTGGCTATCTAAAAAGCGGTTGAGACTTAATAGTTTGCTTCCTTTCAGAATTGATTTTTGTGTACGTAGCTTCTCAATTTCCTTACTAAATTCACTTGTTTGAGCGTGCTTGATCCAAACGGCCAAAACCAGTTCCGATTCGTTAGTGTTTAGATAGCCGGAAGAAGATTCTAGTGGGCTCGTACATTGAATAACCCGAATGCAATATGTCGCTATGCATATCAAGCATGTCAGAGTGGAACATATATTTATTTAGTATCTCATTTGAAGCTGTATATTGCCCTACATTTCTAAGTTTGTATTGATAATTTCTGCAGTTTTAGGCTCCCCCGGTATGCTGGAGAGCCAGATAGGATTAGCCCACCAAAGCAAGGCATTGATGAGGTCCATTTGGAGTACACCACGGGGAGGTCAGCTGAGTTATCTTTTGTGGAGACATGCCTTCAGGTTGCATTGTCGACAAGCTCTAAGATATGAGCAATTCCGTTGGCAAACAAAACTGTCCAACGACTTGGGTGGCCTTGCAGCCATGCCAGTACGAACTTTGAACCGGTCCAAAGCTGCGTTTCAAAATAAGTCTAAGATGTGTCTTTTTTTATGTGATTAATCAGTTTTGGTAATAATACTGCTTCGCAGAGCTCTAATCGCGGTATAGTGTATGGATGTGTGGAAGCAACTTTAGACGCAATTAAAAGTCTCGTATGGACTTCCTCTGAAGAAAGGCTCGTTACATACTCGTACATTGCGACTGCGTATGCACTTTGCGAAGCATCACATAAGCCATGAAGTTCTAATTTCCGGCTGTTGGTCGGGGGATCCAACGTGGTAATTTGATATGGGCCAATTGATGTATTTGGTACTTTAATCATTGAAGTTAAATATCCTGTAGAGCTGGGTCATCCCACTTTGGGCTACGGCGCCAAGGAGCTTGTAGCAGTATATTGGCCGTGATAATGGAGGGTGCCAGGCATCTCATGGGGCCGTAGTGCTTAACGATGTTAGAAAGGATTGACCTTTTGGATATAGACCATTGTAGATGAATTGAATTCCGTTTGACTGAAAAGTAATCTGCATTCGGATACTGTAAGATGCAAAGAGGTTTGATTTTTGATGCTTTGCACGTTGGAAATCTCTAAATGGGATTGGTCTATTCGTCTAGTAGACGGTCGTCATTTGCTATCCATTTTCGCAGCGAAATGCCGGCGGATCCCAGAACTGCTTGTATTGCCCGCCGTTTTTTGCACAGTTTTATATAGCTCATAGTCTACTGAAATAAGGTCGTCGACATAGAATTCGTTGCAGGTTGCTTTATCTTTTCATCGTTAGCTAATTGGTGCAGAGTCCGGATGGCTAAGAACGGTGTGATTCCAAAGTTGACGGCCGACAAGGCGTATTTATTTATGTCATTAGTAATTTGGGGCCTCCATAAATTTTTTTTTGAAGTTTACTACCGGACGGATAAATATTGATTTGACAATACATCTGAAATTCGTGATTATGTGCGTTATGTCTCACTGGAGTTTCTGTCCAGTGACAAATAACTCTGTTAAGAAGTTTCCTGTGGAAGTTTTCCACGATGCATCGAAAACAACTCGAAGTTTGGCGGAACTGCTTTCTTTTCCTACTCAAAAGTGTGATGAATAGCAACTATCGTTGGACATTGGAGTCGCATCGTATAACGATCATCTGCCCTGCGTTGGGTATTTTGCTGGTAATGTGTCACTGCATGTTCGTCATCGTCGGATAGTACGTAAGCAAGTAAACTTTATTGAGACATTTTATGACGACATTACAGAGTATGGTTAATGACTATGTGACATATGAATGCCAAATAAACTTTAGCGGTTAGAATAGATGTACACTTATACTACGTTAGTGTTTTTGGATATAAAGGGTTCGCCATTTGCTCTTATGGCTTAAATCTTGAACAGTTTGACAAATAAATACGTTAACACTTAAACTAAATCTAATCTTAATATAAATTAAATCTATTCCCACATCCAACCTAAAACTTTTAGCTGTTTAGTACAGCATTCGATCTTGTATTCTTGGGTATATTTTTGCTCTGACACTTATGAACTAAACAAAATTACATGTTTTGTTTAGCCCCGGAATGTCATTGGTTCACATGAAACGTAAAACGCCGGTTTATTGTTAGTTACGGAATTATTGGGATCGTGGTTGTATTCTTCAAGGATGTTAAAGGAACATAAGTAGTAGGAAATTTGTAGTGATAGGTTCGAAAAGTGCGCGAATACATCGAAGAGGATGCGACTGTATGTCACTGCCGTTTTTCTCCGAAACTATAGAAGCTATAGCCATGAAACTTTTTGAAAAGGTCGGAAGTTATGACTTCTAGAATGTTTTGGGGTAAAAAAATTTGTCAGGAGTCGAAATTCACTCAACTTTGTTAGTAATCGTATGAATTATCAATTTTACATTTTGTTGAATAAAATCGTAAGGGCGACTAGAAATTCAACGTGTAAATGCCTAGTTACAATTTTAATCATTACTGAAATCTGAACTTCCAATCAACTCAGACACTACGGGTTTGCTAGGATTTGCATGAAAGTTTCAGAAATTATATTCACGATGAATATCTTTGAGAATTTGTACAACGGGTTACATCCGTAATCGGCCGTTGTTAATGAGAATATTTTTCACGAACTTCAACATTTAAGGTGCATGCTATTACCACTTGATTGAATATATTTATGAATAGCTCAAGATAAGTAGCTGAAAATAATCAGTGAAAAAATTATGAAGGGAGATCCAAAAACGTGATGGTGGAAATTCGTTCAACTTTGCTTATAATATTAGAATCTGTGAATTGAATATTTTCGCCAGTAAAACTGTATTAGTATGATACTGAAAAAATAAAAAAATTATAAAATTTCCTTTAAAAGCGCTATTTATTCTTAATGTTTTTAACCAGATACCGGTATTTCGAGGACAAGCTATCCTCTTCATCAGTGGCGGTATTCTGAAGCTCTTCTTATAATCATCCGAATATTTAAACTTTTCACATTTAATGGTAATAAACATAAATATCCTTAAGTACTACTATGAGAAATAACAAACAATTGTAATGCAATTAAGGGTATAAAAATTCAACAAAGGGCTTAAAGGTAAATTTATTACAGGGAATTAAAAAAATTTTAAAGTAATTACGGGTTAACTATGGCAAGTAACATAATTGTGGAGATTTAATTACAAAAAAAAAATTATTAGTTAATTGATGATTTTCATTAGGTCACTGTATCCATTCCCTAGATCCGTATTTAAACGTTGTTCACTGGGGACTCTCGAGATCCATAAGGATTTGCAAGCATCCAACTATTTCCAGTCCCGGACTTCCTGTACTATGTCAAGATTAGCCCATTGAATAGTATGAGATTCCTCAATAATATGTCTGGCTAATGATGATCTTGCTGTATCTATTCCACCTCTTCTAATGATGTGTTCAGCCTCCTTAATATGTTCTTGGAATCTAGTTTTTGCCAAGCGTTTCGTCTGTCCAATATATACTTTATTACATTCTGGGCAACTGATCCTATAGATTCCACTCTTTTCCTCTTTTTTCTTGCCATCCTTAGTTGATCCAAGGATTGTTTCAATGCTGTATTTTCTGCTCGTGCTAGCCGTATTGCATCCTGTCTTTCTCAAAATGCGTTCCAATCTTTTGGTAGAAGATGAATGAGTGATTGGCATCCATTTTCGTACTTGTCGTCGTTCTTGTAGAAATAGTGAAGTGAGCCCATTTCTTCTATGTTGTTTCTCCATTTTTCGAATACGTTGCTCGATCAAACTCCTCCTATACCCATTTTTGCTAGCCGTGTCCGCGATGTACTGTTTTTCTCGTTCCAGACGCTGGTTATTCAATGGTACTATTAACATTCGGTGGATCATACAATTGTATACAGCCATTTTCTGTGCATAAGAATGATTAGAAGGACAGGGGATTGTTCTCTGGGTACTTGTGCTCTTCCTGTAGATATCAAATTCTAATCCACCTTTGGCCTTTATGATCAAAAGATCCAGGAACGGTAATTGGCCCCCACTCTCTTTTTCCATCGTGAATATTATTTTAGGGTGTATCCCATTGAGTACATGTAGTAACTCATCCACCTCATTTGCTTTAACCATCGTGAAAATGTCGTCCACATATCTGGCCCATATCTTAGGCATCATTCCTTTTTTCTCCACCTCGAACTCTAGCCAATCCATGAAAATATCACTCAAAAGAGGTGAAAGAGGGTTAACCATAGCTGCTCCTATCGTCCCTTTGAAGAAGTTGTCCCTGAAAATGAAGTAGTTTTCATTCATACATACAGCTGCTAATTTGCTACGGCATTTAACCCGTCTTCTCCGTTCCATTGAATCACTGTGTTTCAACAGCCAGTCCTGAAATAGTGCCAAGGACTGCTTAACTGGCAAGCCAGGAAACAGTGATTTGACATCATAAGAAATCAATAAATAGCCCTCCTCAACTTTCACATTTCGAAGCTTCTCCACCAGTTCGTCCCTATTCTTCACTGATCGCGTGCTAGGTTTGTAAGGAAGCTGTGCGATATGGGCCAGATATGTGGACGATATTTTCACGATGGTTAAAGCAAATGAGGCGGATGAGTTACTACATGTACTCAATGGGAAACACCCTAAAATAATATTCACGATGGAAAAAGAGAGTGGGGGCCAATTACCGTTCCTGGATCTTTTGATCATAAAGGCCAAAGGTGGATTAGAATTTGATATCTACAGGAAGAGCACAAGTACCCAGAGAACAATCCCCTGTTCTTCTAATCATTCTTATGCACAGAAAATGGCTGCATACAATTGTATGATCCACCGAATGTTAACAGTACCATTGAATAACCAGCGTCTGGAACGAGAAAAACAGTACATCGCGGACACGGCTAGCAAAAATGGGTATAGGAGGAGTTTGATCGAGCAACGTATTCGAAAAATGGAGAAACAACATAGAAGAAATGGGCTCACTTCACTATTTCTACAAGAACGACGACAAGTACGAAAATGGATGCCAATCACTCATTCATCTTCTACCAAAAGATTGGAACGCATTTTGAGAAAGACAGGATGCAATACGGCTAGCACGAGCAGAAAATACAGCATTGAAACAATCCTTGGATCAACTAAGGATGGCAAGAAAAAAGAGGAAAAGAGTGGAATCTATAGGATCAGTTGCCCAGAATGTGATAAAGTATATATTGGACAGACGAAACGCTTGGCAAAAACTAGATTCCAAGAACATATTAAGGAGGCTGAACAGATCATCAGAAGAGGTGGAATAGATACAGCAAGATCATCATTAGCCAGACATATTATTGAGGAATCTCATACTATTCAATGGGCTAATCTTGACATAGTACAGGAAGTCCGGGACTGGAAAAAGTTGGATGCTTGTGAATCCTTATGGATCTCAAGAGTCCCCAGTGAACAACGTTTAAATACGGATCTAGGGAATGGATACAGTGACCTAATGAAAATCATCAATTAACTAATAATTTTTTTTTGTAATTAAATCTCCACAATTATGTTACTTGCCATAGTTAACCCGTAATTACTTTAAAATTTTTTTAATTCCCTGTAATAAATTTACCTTTAAGCCCTTTGTTGAATTTTTATACCCTTAATTGCATTACAATTGTTTGTTATTTCTCGTAGTAGTACTTAAGGATATTTATGTTTATTACCATTAAATGTGAAAGGTGTAAATATTCGGATGATTATAAGAAGAGCTTCAGAATACCGCCACTGATGAAGAGGATAACTTGTCCTCGAAATACCGGTATCTGGTTAAAAACATTAAGAATAAATAGCGCTTTTAAAGGAAATTTTATAATTTTTTTATTTTTTCAGTATCATTACAGGTGCTATTACTGCCGAAATGCAAATCGTGTATTAGTATGATTGAATTGGATGAAAGAAGATTTTTAGGCGTCCTTTAAAATGTTTTGATTTTATTTTCTCTAAATATATAATAGAACAAAAAGAAACTTAAAACTCAGCTCAGTCAATAATTTTAGCAATATTGGAACAAAATATTGGCCAGCTAAAATTGAGTAACCCTGATTTTTCTTTTAAGGCAAAAATATATTTGTTGTACATGTCATTAAAGTTTTTCTTGAATCAAATCGTTTTATATTCGTATGTCTGCATATCGTATGTTAAGTAAAAAACCCTTCTGACATGAGTGAGTTCTGTCTACCCAGCTTGTTTAGTCATTGCTAGCATGTAGTGGAGATTCGGTTCTATCCCCGTATTTTTGTGGAGGATACAGTTCCTGTAGTACTTCTTATTAGGCCGTCTCTATTTGGACAGGGATTTCCTAAGGAACTTCTTCGACAGCAGTAAGCGAGAATGTTAGCCATGCTAGAAACGCGTAGATAATGATCGGTCTAATAAAAGTTTTGCACATTAAGACCTAAACTTTTGGGCAGACTGATTTCGAGGAAAAGAGGGATGAAATAATTGCGGACGCTGCTTTCGCTTTATTGAGGGTTTTCCAGGTGGGTCTATTTATCTTCAGTCGATTATTATTTTTGAGAGGAATGCAAAACGTATTTACACATTCCTACTTTGAGACACAGCAAAGAGGTGCCCTCTCCCACTAGCATTTCTAAAGCAGATCAGCTCCGATTTGCTGGCATTTATGTCGATACCCCAGTGCTGCAGATATTAAGCGATGTTGTGGATAGAGCGGTGAAGCTTTATTTGGGCCATCGCTGGGAGGCTACGGGTGATAGTGAGGAGGATATCGTCTGCATACATTACTATATCGATGGTCGAACAGTTTGGGCGTGGGATATCGTGAAGGAAAAAGTTGAACAGGGCGAGACCGAGGATAGAGCCTTGTGAGACTCCCGAGTTGGTAGGGACAGGATTTGAAGTTAGATTCCCCAGTTTAATTTGTGATGTTCCATTCAAAAGGAGGCTATATAGAATTCTGAGGGTTGCGACCGGATAGGATGACATTTTCAATTTGAACTTGAGACCGTTGATCCAAACAGAGTCGAACGCTTTTTTTCAGGCCTAGAGCATAAGTCACTATGCACTCTTTTCACCGAAGATTGCGGGTAACTCTATTGTGCCATAATATTATTGCTTGCTCCGTAGAACGTTCACATTCAAAAGCAAGCTGAAAATGGAGGATCAGGGGACTAGCAAAATTGATCAAGTTTCGCAAAATAATCTTTTCAAGGGGTTTACCCATGTTAGGTAAAAGGGGAATTGGCTTAAAATTATTTATGTTGCCTTTGCAGCCTGGTTTTGGTATTGGGGTTAGTTTACTAAATTTCCAAGGTATTGGAAAATATCCATTATTAATACAATTATTGTATAGTATCGTCAAAAAAGAGGAGATGGTCTTCCTGCACTTCTTGAGTATTTTGTTCGGGATGCCGTCAAGTCCGTGAGATAACTTGCTATTTAAGGCATTTAGGATATCCTCTACTTCTGTTTTCGATGTGAAAAATCAGGCGAAGACTGGATGTTGTATAGAGGATGCTTTATTATAACTGGAGAATATAGTTAAATAAGATCCTTCGGCTGGCCCAATTGCTATTCAATTTGGCTCTGAAAAACGTCATAAGGAAGGTGCCTGTCGATACACGAGATACATTTCTTTACAAGTCGAGCCAAGTAGTAGCCTATGCTGATGACATCAACATTTTGTCACGCTTATTAACAACTGCCAAAGCACTCTTCCTGAAACTCGACAGCGAAGCAAAAATTGTAGGGCTACACATCAATGAAAATAAAACAAAGATAATGACGCAGTCAAGGAAAAATACCTCAAATATACAAAATATCACACTTGGCAAATACAGTATCGGAAACGTTGGTGAATTCATGTATCTAGGCGACAAAATAACGAAGACGGGTAATGAAAGAGACAGCATGCAAATAAAATATTTTATTTATTTTTGACGATCTCGAAGACCAGCTGCATACACAGGAAAACAAAGTTCCAAGTATACAAATCTGTGATAAGACCTGTGTGATGCTATGGGTGTGAAACATGGACCCTAACCCAAGCATCCGCAAATATATTGAGCGCCTTTCAGTGACGGGTCCTGAAGCGAATAATCGGAGTGAAGATAGACGGGTTCCAATGGCGAATTCGGTACAACCATGAGCTGTATGAAATTTTTGATGAACCAAAGATCTCAACGATTATAAGACTGCGGAAGCTGCAATGGGCTGGACACATGAATCGTATGGACGGACAATGAATATACCTAAAAAGGTATTCATTGGAAGAACTGAAAGCCGGAGATCAGTGGGGAAACCGAAGAAACGCTGGTCTGACTCGGTCGACGAAGGCAGTTCATCACTGCTTGGATTCCGAAATTGGAGGACGCGGTCAATGGACCGAGACAGTTGGAGGCGCTTTTTGCACTATGTGAAGGCCCGAGAGGGGCTGTAGTGCTACGAAGAAAAGAAGAAGAAGATCCCTCATATCCTTCCGCTTTAGCGTTGTTATTCAAAGCTGTATTGGACAACTAACGACGACAATATAGTTGTTTGAAGTATCCCCCACATGCAACGGTCTTATCAGACAGTGCAGTGAAGACTTCCTTCCCTCGCTTTATAGGGTCGTTCTCAAGATTGAATTTGGAAATGTTACGGCCTGTGAGTTGGTCTATAGTTTTAAACACATCTGAAGATGATCGCAGTGATCTCAATCTGCTTTTGTAGAAGTTGTTGACTTCAGATTTGATGCATTTTTATATTTCACGGGAAATGCTTGTTATTTGCATTTTAAGTTCCAAATATTCCTCATTAAATCGTTAAAGCTTCGATGTTAAATACGTTTTCGCCGTTGGAGTATATGCTTCCTAGTTTTTATTAATTGAAGAGTCTCCTGAGTTAGACATCTTTAAAGCAGGCTGCGTGGTTTCTGGAAGGGGGCATGCTGGTATAGACACTCTGTAATAGTATATTTTGATGCCGATATAAGAGAGTCTATTCCTGCGTTTGAGAGAATGATATTTTCCTGTGGGATTTTTGGAAGGAGGTTTTTGAGGTGTTTTCTGAAGTTTGGCCAGCCTATGGAATTAAATGGTCTGTAGTGAGGTGGGCAAGTAGGAACTGATATGTGTGATCTGGTAGTTATGGTGGGATGGAGGCCATGATGGTCCAATAACGAGCTAAATGTGTTGCAAGTAAAAGGAATTGTGGGATCGTTGAGGCCAGATGATATTATGAAACTATCTAAAAATGAATTCCCTCTGGGAAATGTTAGGACCTCAGCATTTGCTATGGATGCTGAGAGGAGAACATCCGCATGGAACCGTTTGAAGAGATAGTTCCCGTTGGCGTTGCTTGTGAAGTCTCCCTAGTGCTCGCGTCTGGCATTAATGTCTCCTCCAAGTATAAATGAGTCGTGAGATGAGGCTGTTGCGAGGATTTGGTTAAGTGTAACTGGTATCAGGGGACTTAGATTCCACGGGAGGTATAGGGAGCCAATAAAAATGTTGGCTGGGTTTCCATTAGGTCGTTTGGTGTTGGGAGTTGTTAGCATACATATGGAATTATTTTGTTCAAAAGCGATTTAATGAATATCTAAATCATCCCGAAACACTATCGTAGTACCTCTGCCACTCTCACTGCGATGCACATGGCGATTCTCCGCACGGACTTTGTGTTGAGGGTTAAAAACTATCTCGTTCAGAGGAAGGGCGTCAGATTGGGAGGATTTGACCAGATCAGCAATGAGCCTCTTGTTATGCGAAATTACGGAGTTGATATTTAGGGAAAGACTGGTAACTCTATTTACAACCAGAAAGATTAAAATAGAAATTGAGGAGAGCAATTGGCTTCTTTTGGTCATACGAGTAAGCGGCATCAAAAGATGGGAGGAAAACCCCGACCTTGGGTAGAAATGCACTGAGAGAGACCCCCAGCCACTCCATGGTTATTTGTTGTAAACGCTCGATGGGGTCAAGAGTCGGTGAAATTAAAATGTGGTGCAGAGTTCCGTTTCTTAGATCTTCTGAATACGAGGTGTGTAATGAGACTGATTCCATGAAAACCGTATATTTAAAAATTCTTCTACAACTTTGCCATCCCCTTGAAAGCAGTCCCTTTGGGCGGCTATACAACAATGCCAGCGCTTTTTCCATGCTTCGTAACATTTCTGAAACGCTTCGACTTGGATTTCTACGATTACCCTTGTCACGGCCGCCTGGATGTCCGTAATCGACTCAAAATGGGTTCCTTCGACCACCGGTTTCGTTCTAGGGAACAAAAATAATAATGACTCAATCAAGCAGCGTGGGATCGTTTTCCACTTGTTCCAAACGGTCATTCGATGCTGCTTTTGCTCCTCAGAAAGGATCTTTGGAGCCATCTTCGCACACAACTTTTTCATCCCAAAATCGTCGGTAAAAATTTGGTCTGACTACTTCACGGTTCAAAACCCAGTTCCGAGGCCAACATTCAAACTGTTAAACGCTGATCTTCATGGATTAGGGGGCGCGCACACGCTGCGCATTCGTGTCAGTCCTTCCCTCGATTGATCTCCCGCTCCGCACCTCGTCTTCCAGGTGTTCACGCCCCTCCTTAAACTCTTTATGCCATCAAAATAACTGGGCACGACTAAGAGCACTATCTTCATGCACTTTTACAATTTTAGCGTACGTTTCCGAAGCTGTCTCGCCCAATCTGGCGCAAATTTTTATCGCTTCGCATAGCTCTTGATTTTGTTTCTCCATTTTCGTGACGAGCACTACCAACACGCGTCTACTCAACACGATACAGCAGGCGAACTAAATAAGCTAGAGCGATGATAAATATATCAATGGAGAGGAGAAGGGAAGAAAAGTTCAAGGTTGCAGGTTTACCACAAACGCGGCAATAAAATTAGTCTCATCACTTAATTGTCACACCTCGTATGAGGTCCGGTTGGTAAGAGGAGAAAATTGGTGTGGGGTTGTAGGAGTTGGTGAACTATTTTGATAGCTGGAGAGTGGTGAGTATAAGATCGGAGGTGGCGTCCGTTTCGCTTTAGCTTCAATCGCTCTGTCGATCAATCTTTTTTTTTTTCGGGCAGCCGGAAAAATTTGCTGGATGTGTCCATGTGTCTTACACATAGTGCAAAATGGAGTGTTTTCCGGCTTTCCATATTTTTTCTCGGGCATTTTTCTGAGCTATGCTTTTCCCCGCATGCTACACATCGCATGCAGAATCCACAATTGGTGAAAACGTGCCTAAATCTTTAACAACGGTAAGATTGAACAAGATCGCTCTTTTTGGGGCGTTCCCATACGGCTCATTGGTTTAGTATGCAGCGCAGTTTTATTTCTACTTTTTCATCTGCTTCTGATGCCACTGTTAGTCTAAGTGAGTCCAAGTTAATCTTATTTGCCCTCGACCACGCAGTGGTTAGTGGACTGGCAGACTGGAGACATAAAGTCGGAATTTGGCTGGTTATGTCCTCTCAAGCCGCCTCAGCTTCAAAATCTGAACTAACACCTCTTAAAATCACGACACACTTTTTTCTTTCTTTGGGGATGAACGAGTATCAAACTGCTTCAGTGTTCTAAAGGAGATTCATTATGTAATAGTGGGCCTCAAGCCTGTCCATTTTCTACTTTTTAATGAATCAAGCTCCTGCAAAAATGTTCCAATATTGTTACGCTTTTTTTAGGAACATATTGCAATAAGAAAAGTATTCTGTATCTTAAACGTGAAAATTTCCTGAAACAAAATAAAATATATAGCGTTTTTCATGGAATTGGCATCTCGTAGATACTATTTGTCACTGGGTCTACGTGTGAAGCAATACCACTAAGTTTCCATATAGAGTTATAATTAAATGTTAAAGGTAGGCTAAATTTTCCGCTCCTGCAACTACACTTCTTACTTTCCATGCCAAAATGAAAACAAAGATTGCAACAAACACGTGGACGAACAAAATTCTTTATTGTAAAATTACAGGTATAATTGCCTTGACAATTTCCGAGTCCCAGTTTTTATAATTAAAAAATAAATGAATTGTTTGATGAGATAAAATGAGTGAAACTGAAGCAAATTTAACCTATCATAAACATAATTTAAATCTTAATTTGTTCAAGTCCATCCATAATGAATTTACAGAGAAAATTACCATCCCAAGTCCAATAATCAACAGAAGACTTCAGCTTCGACTTTAACTTCAACTCAGAAAGATTGTTGCAATTTCGCAACTGCAAATTGAGGGAAATGTTCAGTCTTCAATTTGATTTCATTTGCTACATTGAAAGGAGAATCTCCATCAGGAGATAGCGTTTGCTGATGGATTAACAACAGTCGCAACTATCTTTTGTGAACGTACTCATCTTGCTGCATACTCGTATGAACGATCCATACCGCATAGACCCCATAGCCCCAGCAAAGAACCCCAAGCCACTCTATGCCATCGCTGGAGAGAAGTTTAAATAATCACTACCTATCAGAATTTCAATTATATCGATAGCGTTACCACCGCGTAATGACTATAATTACTTGAATTATTACTCAAAAAGAATTTTGCTTTATTATTATTTTTTATTATTTTCGTACGATTATTTTGTTTTTACTTTTGCCGAGAGTTGATTTGCCGATCAAAAACGCAAAGTGCATCCCGACACAGTGCAATTCGCAGTATTGGCCGACACTTGCATTGCTTGCGCACGTTTGGAAATAAATTGTTAAAATTATTGTTGCACGTTGGATGCGCAATGTTAGCTGTTGGATGGATGCTGCGCGGGAATCCGCGGTCTTATGAGTTACGATCTGCCGCATAGAATTGCAGATTACTCTGTTTAGGGTGCGAAATTATACTCTGAAATTTGTACTTTTGTTGCCGCATCAATATCTTATGCGGATGGCAAATTGTGAGCACTTTTTAATTTATTAAAGCTATCATTTTTCCCGTGTGCATATTTTTCCTGTTCCTTCTCTTAGTTTTCCCTCTATAGACTCTCGTAATTTCATTATATGGCTGGGAAATTTATGCCCCATAGCAATAATTTACACCAGGCGGTTTTGTGGGATATTCCGCTAGATTCGTGTTATTAGATGTGGTTAAATGATGGTGAATTGATTGGTTGTGTGGAGGTGGTATTGGATTTGATGTACTCATATGGGAATATATATTTGAAAGGTGATTGGTGTTGAATTATAAAATCAGCGTTCAACACCACCGATTTTTTGGCTCTTAAAACCTACTCGATAGGTGCAGTACTTACGACAAATAATTTTTCATACATAAAAGGCAAAGAAACCCTGGTCTACAGGTCCAAGCTGGTACTTCTACCTATTTCTTTTGAATCATTGATAGTAACAGCAATCAAATGCAAGCTTCTTACTATTTAGAGAGACACGTTCTTTGAATTCTGTCTGCTTGTTGGCCGTCACGGCCTATACTAGTAGGGAAGCCGTAGAAAGAATAGGAATATTCAATGAAAATTGACAGCAAATCGTTGCTAACTATTGCAAACGGGTGGCCAAGGATAAAAGACTGCATCTATTAGAGGTAACTAATCCTAAAGGAGAAGGCTAAACTTGGACTGTCAAACTGCGGATGATGATGATGAGCAATCTGATCCAGAGTATTAGCGTACTCCCAAACTTTAGTTACTTTAATCTTTGTTTAAAATGCTCATTCAGATAGTTTCGAAAATTTAATTTAACTGGTTCTAGTATGCGTAGCGTTTAGATCAGAGGCGTCCATACTTTTTGCTGCGAGGGCCAGTTTGGTATTTAAATTCATTAGCGGGGGCCAAGCATCGTAAATATGTGAATTAAAAAACCTTATTACAAGTAAAGCAGCATTGAATTTTATTTTTTATAGTAAATTACAGATATAACAATACTAAACAAACATGTCTAAATTATATTATTATAAAATTATTTCATGCAATTTTTAATGGGAATGGTGGAACTGGGTTTTTTCCTGGAGAGTTTCTTCAAAGTTTGGATTCAAATCGGAAACACCAATTATTAGCAATGATTGCAAATGATCATCCGATAAATTTGCCCTATATTTAGATTTCAGATACTTCATCCTGGAAAACGTTTGTTCGCACATATAGGTAGTGCCATACATAGAAATAAATTTACCAGCCAATTGCTTTAAATTTGGAAACTCTTTTGCGTCCAAAAATTTGTAAAAATCGATCAAGTTTCCTTCCTTGTATTTGTTCTTGATTTGATCGCTAGCTTGAAGATCAATTATTTCCATTTGAAACTGACTTGAGACGTCGCCAACGTTGCAGTCATATGGATTTTGAAACAGCCGAATTTCCCTTGAATTTATGTCAAGATCAGAAAAACGCTTTTGAAATTCTAGTTTTAAATCCGCGATTACTTTTACTGCGAATATTGTGGGAAATCTTTCGTCAGTTTCTGTACTAAATTTTTCGCAGCACGTGAAGTGGGAAAAATTACATTCATTCATATGACTTTCGAGCAATATCAGCTTGGCTCTGAAGGCTTTAATTTGCTCGAATAAATCACAAATCAAGTTGTTTTTACCTTGGAGCTTTAAATTCAAGTTATTTACGTGTGTCACGACATCTGCAAAAATTGCCAACTTCCAGAGCCACTCTGCATCCGATAAAAGCGGTTCAGGGTGATTCTTTTCCGCAAGAAAAATTTTAATTTCCTTTCTGAGCTTGAAGAACTGCAATAACACTTTTCCACAGCTAAGCCATCGAACTGCTGTATAATACGACAAGTCGACAGACTCAGATTCAATTTCTTCGAGGAAAGATCGAAATTGGCGATGATTGAGTGCACGCGATCGAATAAAGTTTACGACAGAAACAACTGGTTTCAAAACGCAGCTCATGTCGACATGTTTTACACATAGGGCTTGTTGGTGGATGATACAGTGCAGAAAAATTGGTACTGTTGCTCCTGCGCTTTCACAAGCTTTTCTTATTAGCCCGACCACCCCAATATTTGTACCAGACATGTTTCTTCCTCCGTCAATTGTCACACCTTGGAGTCGATTCCAGTCCAAGTTATATTTGGTCAACGTCTGTTGTAGTTCCTTAAAAATATCTGCTCCAGTTGTAGTGCCATGCATGCTGTTAACCGATGCTAATTCTTGGGTAACATTAAGATCGTCGCCAACTACACGAACAAATACTAAAAGTTGTGAGGTGTCACTAACGTCGGTCGATTCATCCATCGCGATAGAGTAGTGAGTGAAACGCTGTGCTTTCCCAGAAATCTGGTGGAGTATATTATTGCCAATATCGTCAATTCGACGAGCAACAGTATTGCGGGAAAGACTTATCGTTTTGAAAAGTTTCACTTTTTCCGGACATAATACCCCAACAGCTTCCATCATACACTCTTTAACGATGTTTCCATCCATAAAGAGTTTCCCTTTTTTCGCCAACAAATAAGCAATTTTCATGCTAACTAAAGTCAATGATTCATTTTCCGAGTTTGCCTTCCTAAATAAATTTTGCTGAGAAGACAAACTACGACAAATTTTTTCAAATTTTTCAGTACGCTGCTTGTCCTTAAATTGTGAGTAAGCTGAAGCATGTTTTGTTTCATAATGTCGACGTAAGTTGTATTCCTTCATTACAGCAACAGTGTCATTGCAAATTACACATGTAGCTTTGCCATTCTTTGACTGCGATTGCACAAAGAAATACTTGAATCCCCATTCTTCTTTAAAAACGCGGCACTCGTCATCTACTTTTCTTCTTTTTGTTTCCATGTTCAACTTTAAAAAATAATATTAACATAATAATTAAGTTATAATTTATTAAATATAAATCTAAACACACCAATTTACAATATATCAACTGTAAAGAATGTAAATAAGCTCCGCGGCCGACGAATTTTTGGTTTGTCGTGGATAATCTCGTAGCTTTGCAGGCACTGCAGTTGAGTGCAGTCTGCCGCTCCGCGCCGCCTACGTACAGTCAGAGTACAAAATCATTCATGTAGTCGAGCGGCCGAGTCGTATCGCAGAATACAAAAAAAAAACTCGAATACCAGGCTGTACGCTTTTTCGAGCGTGATACCGTGCTCATTCTAACCGAATGCGATCTTCATCTGCGCGAGATCTAATACCGACGCGTCAAGCTATATTTATATTCTACGAAATTTTTCAAAATCCTTGGCGGGCCGGAAAAAATCGCCTGCCGGGCCGGATTTGGCCCGCGGGCCGTAGTTTGGACACCTATGGTTTAGATGTACGTTTTCATTCATTTTCATAGTTGAATTATTTCACTGTTGCGGTTATATAGTTCAATAAACTATTTATCAGAAATCAACTTTATCAAGAAGAAAACCAAGCAAGCCTTGGTTGCTGGAGGGTAACAGCTTCGACAATCAAATAAGCGAAAATATTCTACTATTGGAAGAAAAGATGCTAAAGCGACCCATATCATAGGATTGTGAAATTAACGTTTGTCATAAAAGATAATCATTCAATTAGCAGGAAGAATTGAACACGACTCTTAAGATCGAGAGAACAATAAACTTAAAATTGAAATCGCGCCTTTTCATGAAGTAGAAAATATTTCAAACAAGATATGAAAGAACTAAAAGCCAAACCAATGATCAAAAAATTAAACGATGACTAGAAGAAACAACTGCCAAAGAACTCTTCCTGAAACTTGACAGCGAAGCAAAACTAGTAGGGCTACAAATCAATGAGAATAAAACAAAGCTCATGACGCTGTCGAGAAAAAATTGCTCGAGTACAAAAAATATCACACTTGGCGAATACAGTATTGAAAATGTGAGCAAAATTTCGAGAACCAGTAATGAAAGAAACGAAATACGCCGAAGAATACAGCCCGCAAATAAAATATTTAACTGAGTTTTGACGATCTTGAAGACCAGCTGCATCCACAGGAAAGCAGAGCTCTTAGTATACAAATCTGTGATAAGACCTGTGATGCTATGAGTGTGAAACATGGACCCTAACCCAAGTATCCGCAAATATATTGAACGCCTTTGAGCGACGGGTTCTGAGGCGAATAATCGCAGTGACGCTAGACGGGGACCAATGGCGTATTCGACCATGCAGAGAAAATGCCGGCCAATGGGAGCACTCTTGAAGGCTAGCATTCTTCGGGGAGTTCCGCCCCCCACCTACTCAAGGAAATCCCCGCAGGGGAACGCCGGTCGACAAGAGTACTCTTGGAGGCTAGCATTCTTTGAGAAGCGCCGCCTTCACGGACCTGAAGATATGGGGGCCACCTTGAGGCTCCTCCTGGGATGACAGGTAACGATCCTGACTGGATCTGGATTATGCTTTGGACAACGAAGCGGAATTTATGCTTTCGGCTGGTGGATATGGTCGTTTGTACCTAGTTGCTTTGCACGGCCGCGCCGCACAAACAATAAACCTAAGGAATTCAACCTCTTTTTTCAGAAACTCGCATATATCTAAGTTGATTTTCATGTTTGCCCTTTGGAGGGTCTTGAATATAATCTCTAAATTGTTGAAATGTTCCTTTTCGTCCTTACCAAAAACTATTATGTTGTTGATGTTGATACGACAGCGCTTCCCTATGTGCGCCGAGGTGACACTCGTGCGTGAACGGCTCCAATTCAACTCTCATTCTCTCTTGGCAGGCCTCGAAGTACGTTTGAAGATCGCGACATTTGGCTGGTAGTGTAGGCTCGGTTGAGACGGACTCCCGATCAGCGCTGGTCTGGCTCTGAATACTTTTCCCCATAAGGGCTTGGGCCAATCCTCGCATGACGTCCCTGCTCTGCAAAGATAACCATGGGACCAAAAAGGCGACTACACACACGACCGGAGATACCGGCTCCGAGAGGGGACCCAACAAATCTGTAGCGACCACAAACTATAAACAAAGATTTAAAAAACCCAAAAAAAGGAAGCAAAAATTACAACAACGACGACGCAACCAGCAGTTGCTGCCACAATGTTAACAGCACATCGAGAGCGGTACTAAAAACGACAAAAACGACGATCAATACAATGACAGGAAAGACGGACGAAAAACGGAGATTAACAGAGAGTCATGTCCAGACTGAAATTCTTGCGGCGTTCGGGCGCAGAAAAAATTATGGGAATGCTAGAGCGTCCTATAAAGGAAAAGCGGGAAACTCTGCAGAAAGCGTTAGATGTTCGAGTGGTCGAGGAAAATATAAAAAAACATCGAGAATTTGATGGTCACTGCTAAGATCGCTACCGAAGCGACTGTAGCAACGGTCGTAAATCTCGATATAACAACGAACCACCAACCTGAAGACCAGACAAATAAAGCGACGTTGTTTGATTTGATCGCCAACGTCGAAAATGTGGCGGAAGAACTGTACTCGAAAACAGAAGCCGATAATCTCTCCCAAGAACGATGGTTACAAATTGCAATTGCCGCCCAGCGACATGAAGAAAGAAGGCTAATACGAAAGGTGGGAGATGTTCTGAAAGGAATAGAATCTGCATGCAACTCGTCAAAAATCAACAACTACTTGAAGTAGAGGAGATCCTAGACCGCATAGGGCGTTATTGGAGGAGCTGGTTAAAGGCCGAAAAGGACCAAAAGACCGAAGAAGAGCAGAAGGTTAAAAAATCGCTGTGGACTAAATCTAAAGGGCAGGTGCAGATAGCTCTGCCATCAAAAATCAATAAAAGAATGGCGACTAGCCCAATTGAAGGAGATCGGGATAAAAGAAGAGAGGAATAGGCACTTGATGGGCGTCAAACGCCAGATCAGGGGTTCTACATAGTGCTGACAAAAGGAGCGAAGAAATCTGCAAAGAAACTCCTTCAAAAAGTGCCAGAAAACAAAATTCCCACGGATACCCAACAAGAAAAAGACCTAATGTGAAACAGGAGAGAGAGAAGCCCCGACTAAGATGCCGATAGCAGGCACTGCTTGTAGACCCCAAGATGGTCGATCCTTCGCGGAGGTGCTGTGGGATATCAGGGGAAACGTAAGCCCAGCAGACACCAACACTACCATTAATGCAGTACGGAGCAGAGGCTGACAATAAGGAAGAATTCTGCGACGCAGTAAAGAAAGTCCTCATCAAAAGTGCAACTACAGCCCCGCTCGAGCCGACGGCAACGATCGAAATATGAGAAATTAACTGCATCATGAACCTGGCCGAGATAGAAGAGGCCATCGAAAACGAGTTCCCTAGCGTGGGCAATATCAAAGCGAGGCTGACACCCGAAAATCATAGGGGACAACGCATGGCTATGATTGAATTGACCGGAAATGCCGAACAATTTCTGAATAAAGGCAAAGGAAGAATAGCGTGGGTTGTCTGCGGGATACGGCAAAGAGTAGCGCCTCTTCAATGTTTCAAACGCCTTGGCTATGGTCACATCACACAAGGACCGGATAGGAATTCCCTATGTTATAAATGCGGTGAAATGGGACATAAAAGAAAAGGGTGTACAAGGTTAGCACGTTGCATTCTTTGCGAGGATGCTAGTCCCAGACCGGATCTTAGACACGTCTTAGGGTCAGAAAAACGTCATGTTTTCCAGGAAGCCCTAGCCAATGCAAAATCAGAGCTATGGTGACTCGTACACCGTAGTTCAGCCGCCCAAAATCAGTTTGAGCAGTTTGCCAGGGATATCAGAGCCAACTTTTTGATGCTGAGTGAGCAACACCATGAGAAAAGGTCAGCATCATGGTATCCTGATCAAGCTGGTACTACCACCATCTGGGCTTGGAACAGTGATTTTCAGGTGGAGAGTTGTGGATGCGGGGATGGTTCTGTGTGGGTTCGGTGCTCAGGGACCACCTTCTTTAGTGTGTACCTAACGCTGAAAGAATTAATATCATCTTTCAAGCCAAGCTTCAGTCTTTGGAGGGCGCTGTATCGAATGCAGACGGCAACGTGCTCGTTGGATAGAACTCCAATGCTAAAGCAATTGAATGGAGTATGCCTCAAACAGATCCGCGGGAAAACGAATCCTCGAAATGGCAGCCAGGATGGCACTCGTTTTTATAAACACCGGAAATACGCTGACTTTCCGTCGTATTGGCTGTGAAGGAACTATACCGGACGTGACACTCGCCTCGGAGTCCTCAGTATGGAGGATAACAAATTTGGAGAGTATTAAAGGACTACTCAGCCAGTGATCATTTCCTCTTGACATCAGTGATATTGTCTCCTGATGTCCGTGCTCTAAACTTTCTATAATTGGGTGGAACATCGGAAGGATGGACGTCAAGAGGTTGGTCAAGGTGGTCACAGCAGATGCTCCGCTGGAGGGAGATTCGCAGCGGACGGAAGAACTGGCAACTCAAGAGCTCAACTAAAAGCATCATCACAACACCTTGCAACGCTTCTTTGCCCCGTTGAAAAGCCCGGCACGGCAAGCCCCTAGTGTACTAGTGGTCGACAGAAATTGCTGAAAAGTGAAGGAAGTGTCACAAACTTCGGCGTGAGGTTCAACGGGTATGGAACCTTGACGAGGCATGCAAACAGGTAGCAGCATATAAGTTGGCCAGGAAATGCCCTCGCAAATCGATTAACACCAGCAAGCCTTGCTGCTGGTAAGATCCAGTGGACAATGTGAACATATGTGGTGCTTTGGCTACAAGCTAGTTATATGAAAGCTTGGTGCCCTACGGACGCCTTGCATACATGAAACGAGAAAGATTGACGAGATAGTGTGGGCACTCTTTCCCGCACATACCGTCCGTGTTGATGCTGTCCATGGTGAAACAGCAGTCGAGTGTCCACTCTTCACACAACTGAAACTGGAAAAGGCAGTCGTTTCATTGAAAGTGAGGAAGGCTCCAGGTCTAGATGGTGTTCCAGCTGAGATGTTGCAACTTATCTATCACCATTGTCCTCATTTATTGCTCAGCACATTTAACGCTTGCCTATGGGGGGGGTTTTCCCAGTACGATGGGAAGTGGTGAGGCTCGTGCTGGTCAACAAGGGTAGGGAAATCCGCAATCGCCGTCTGCATATCGCCCGTTGTGCATGCTAGATACGGCTGAGAAAGTGCTAGAAAAACTCATCAAGGGAAGACTCACTGATTCGATTCATGCTGCTGGGGACCTATCTCCTCAGGAATCTGGCTTTAAGGCTGGACGTTCAACTGTTGATGGGATTGCAGAGGTGGTGAACGCAGTCCAAAAGGTAGAGGCATATAGTCGCGACGGATCACCCCGTTGGTGACACTCGACGCTAGGAACACCTTCAACTCCGCTAGATGGGTGGATATTCGGGATATACTAGAAGACCCTGTTCATGTTCCAGAATATCTAATGCGGCTTTTGAGGGAATAGCTGGAGGACTGAAACCTGCTTTACGGCACGACACAGAGCCAACAAAGGATGGAAAGGATCTATCCTTGGTCCAGATTTGTGGAACATATCTTAAGACGGGCTACTGAGACTGGAGATGCCAGATGAGTCGCGCTCTGGTCGCTGGACGCACCGTTAAACAAGCGCAACTTAGACTAGGTATGCCGATACGCTGAGTGCCAATGCGTTGAGAAAACCGAAGTGGTCATCTTGACAAAAAAGAAAATCCCTAGAGTAAGAATGATCAGTATTGGAGACATACTAATCGAATCGAAGTACTTGGGGCTACTGATCGACTCGAAGATGAGTTTTTCTGACCGAATCAGATCAAGAGCTGAGAAGGCTGCTTCAGGAGTATTTGCTTGGCCAACGTAGGGGGACCCAGCCTTTCAAGAAGACACCTCTTGATGAGTGCTGTAGAGTCAGTGCCACTGTACGGAGCAGAAATATGGGGCGACGCTCTCAGTAAAGAGGTATACCGAAAACGCCTGGCACAGATACAGAGAAGAGGAGCACTGAGAATGACATCTTCGTATCTGACAGTTTCTGATTCGGCGGCGAGAGTTATTTCAGGCGTAATACCAGTTGCTTTTCTTGCTAGAGAGCACAACAGCAAACAGCGCGTTTACCTGCGTTGAAACGAGGACGCGAGGGAATGGTTGTCCGCGAGGAGAGACAGCGCTCACTCAACGATTGGCAACAGTCTTGGGTGAATTGCACGAAGGAAAGGCGGACTGCGCGCCTCATTCCAGATGCGAGACCGTGGTTCAATTAGAGGCGTGGTGAGACTGACTTCTATCTGACCCAGCTTTTGAGCGGGCATTAGTGTTTTTAGTCTTACCTGCACAAGATCGGTAAGTCACGGTCCCCCAACTGTCAGTTTTGCCCAGGAGAGAAAGACAATGCCTGCCAAACATTTATTGTGTGCACAAAATGTAGCAGGCTATGAAAGGACCTCTACAGGGAGACGGGAGGGCCCACCGCGGATAATACAGTTACGGTGATACTCGAATCGATTGACGACGAGAAACTAGGGGGCACATTATGCTCGGGCAGTCCTAAAAGATAAAAGGGACTCATGGCGGGCTGGGGATCACTTTTCTACCATTTCCTCTTCTCTTCTCCTCTCCCGCTAGAAGAGGAATCCCCCTGCTGGAAGGCACCTCACGGCATGACAAAACGAGACCTGGCCCGAAATAATGTGTCAAACGGTTTCAGGCTAGGTTCTCGGGTTGATAGGGGAGGTGTTTAGTGGGTAGTTCAGTTGCTTGCGAGCATGGGAGTCCCACACTCTTTGCGTAAATGGCACTCACCTAAAAACCACAAAAAAATAGGCAGAGTATCTTGTTGATTAAATGGTTCAGGCGTGAATTCTCTATTAGGCTGGTTAGTGACACTAGCTGGAGCTAAACAATATCCGGAAAAATGTTATTGTCATATAGCGTAATAACTTCTTTAACAAGTCCTGGCAAAACGTAAGTAGTCAATCGTTGTCCTGGATGATTCTTCATCCAATGCTCAGCTGCGATATTATATTTAGTTTAAAAAGGTCCACAAGTGACATGTCAAGTAGTTTCAGTTTATGCGACGCATGTGGAGGAAAAACAAAATAGAGTTAAAGTTCTTTTTACAATATTCAATAACAGTTATGTTAATATGAGATGAATGATTATCCATTATACTTACAACAGGATTTTATTTCGTAGGCTTAGCATATTTTGCAAAGTGCTTTATAAAAAGCAAGAAATTTCAACCTTACGTCCATCCACTTTTGTTTCCTGAATCATCACAGCCGAATGGACCACCTCTAATAAAATGTGGATGCAAATTCTTTCTTCGAAAAACAAAAAAGGCATGTACAGCATTCCCTGTTGCATTAAAAGCTAAACTTACCGTTACTATGGTAGTTCGTTCTAGTAAAATAATTGCACCGACCTGTTTCGTGCCTTCAACATCAATTACCCTACTAAGTTTTTGAGTGGTTGTACCGCCTGACTCATCTACATCATACGTGTTTGTGGTTGACATTTCAGTCATTCGCTCACTCCATTTGGCGAAAATATTGTCAACAATTGGCTTATTATAATTCATAGCCCGAGCGACGCTAATGTTGTGGCTTCAGGACAGCTAATGTGGGAGTTCTCTTCATAAAAACCTTATTCCAATTAATGCTTGCCAGTTTATTTTCATACAATTTGTTTTTCTTTTTTTGGATATTTTAAATTATTGGCTTTCGCGTACGAGCAAGCCAATTTCCGTAAATCAATAGTAGTTAAACCAAAGTAAAGGTGCTGTGCTAACTGGAGTTCATGCTCTGTACTAAATACTTTATTGTATGCAGTATGTACACTATAAACCGCTTCATATTTCTTGTAATTCGCAACATATCGAAACAGTGTCGCATGACACATGCCAAAGCTCGTATCTACACCGCTGATACTCTTGCCTTGCTTGATCACCATTTCACAAGCTTCAACATACTTTTCTGTGAATATGGAGCTACGTGATGTCTTCCGACGTCGTTTGTAAGCCATTGTGCTAAAAATCAGTAAGAAAAACGCTTATACAATAATAAATGATTTACAAGAATAAAACTAAGGAGTGTCAATTGTAACATGTTACAATTGCATCCCCTTGTTTTGTTGCTTTTGCAGCACTGCGGTCTGCTGACGGAGAAAATTCCATCTTCAAAAAAATAAAGTGATGTTGACTATTGTAGCAACCACAGAAGTTACCGCAGTTGCAGACATTAATTATTAGTAAAGGAGTGCGTAGCCCGAGGTGGCATTCTGAGGCCGGCTAGCACTCAGTCGTGTCACGGGTTTTCCGGGACACCCTCTGCTCGTGCTGAGCCACCCTACACATAAAAACTAGCACAAAGGTATAAGGACGGGAAAGGGGGAGGTCATTTTAAGAAATGAAAAACCTCATTGGATTAACCAAAAAGAGGGAGGGAGGGGGGTACGAAATTTAATATTTTTATCTTTATGTTAAATGCCCACTGAGCCTTCAGCTGATCGAATCTCCAGCAGCAAAAAATTAATTCAATTCAACATTTTTCGCAACTTCAAATAACTTCCAAAAACAAACGTTCACTCTGCATCAGCCTCAGTTCAGAGAGCAATAACATCCGAAACGTCTAAGCATAATCACCCAAATCCACAACTTTTTGCTTGCTCATTTTAGGGTAAATCCAAATATATAGTGGATTCCACGTTTTGCACAAATTCAATAAAATTCACAAAACAAAATGTTCACTTTCCGAAATGTCTATGAAATTTCCTTTTTTTCGCCAAGAACAACAATTTGGACTTTTAGTTTCACTCCGAAAATTGTCTTCCGGCAGGTAGAACTATTTTTTTTTGCGGAAATAATCACTAGCCACTAATTCCGCAAGATATGTAACTCAGACAATAAACCCTTTATTTGAACGTTTCAATCAGGGCTTTTAACTCCGCCAAATTAAAAAGATTGATGTAAAACTATGAAAACTTTTCCGCAATATCAAACTTCCTTTCCTTTCCGCCTTGAAAATCCAAAATTGAGTCCCCGAATTAAAAATTAACGCAGTTTTCCTGAAATAAATACTGACTGCCTTCCCAAATCAAGAATTTCATTCAGTCAATCTCGCAATCCTGTCACTCTCAATTACCGTTGCCGCATCCGTTCAATTCACTTCGGCTCCGTTACAAGCACATCTTTTCCAAATCGACAAATGCAACAATTTCCATTTTGCATTTATAGTGATTTGTACATCCATGATAGCGTCTGGATATACCTGTATGCAAATCTTCATATATATATTGAAACAATTCCTTTTGCCGATATACCAAAAAGAGTGTTTTCCTGCGCCCGGGAGAACTTGAACCCCGGGTCCCAGCGGACCTCCGGTCGAGAATTCATGACGCTACCACCGGAGCCACCTTCCGTTGATGTCCCATTCATTTATTTATCAACTTCGACTGTGACCCTTCTTAATGGGCATTGAAATGAAATTTTTTAGTAGGGAAAGGTGGATGAATTTTTGTTAGTATAACAAATAAAATTTTGTAAGTGCGAGATAATGCATGAAATTAGTTAATACGAGTATGAAGGTAGGAATTAGGTTCTGTTAGTTAAAAGGTATCGAATGAAATTTCGTTAATGGGAAGCAATTAATGGAGTATTGTTAGCGGGGAAGTCAAGATTATTATTACTATTTTTTAAAGATTAAAGATAGGGTAAGAGGGTAGGATTGAGATGATGGGGAAATAAAAACTATAGGGAAATTGTTAAATGTTAATGAAAACAAGTAAATATACCGAAGAAAAGGTACATTCGCCCGAAAGCAGGTGGAGATGTTACGGCGGCAATTTGAAGTTGTGAATTGGAGAATGCGCTGGAATTTGCAACACTATTTCACATACCTGTTTACGTAGACTGGATGTATCTTCGATGGAAAACTCGATCAAACACAAATTAATGCTGCTACATTTTATTGTAATTACCAAAATAATGCGGACACTTTGTTTTCGCTATAACCTCGTAATAAGCAACATTCGTCTACTGACAGGTAGCGCGTGAAACGATTGGAACCAAAACTGACGTTAGATAGGAAGCCATATGGCAGCAGCGCTTACTACCACACACATGACCATTAGTAGGCCGACTTTGCTGGCTAACTTACATGGCGGTATATGAAGAATTATGGAGGTGCCAACGAAAATTTGAGGTTTTGTACGGTTTTGAGACGGATTTCTACAATTAAATCCAAATGACCCGCGGAGAACAATATAGCGCTCCAAGTGAAGTGAAAATTATTTCAGTTCTTATGCTCTTTTAATTTTTATCGCCTTCCAAAGTGAATGAATAGAAGTTTGTTTACTTCTCAACGCTGAGCTATCGATGGAAGGTGCAAAACATGTTGTTCATTTGCTCGTCTTGAAAAGTTTACGAGTACAGTGGACAGTGTAGTGAATTTATAGCATGCACGGAATGCATTTTTTACGTTTTCATTCGGAAAATAGTATATATTACGCAATGTAAGCATTTGCTAATGCCGCAGTTGGCTGACAGCTCACGGAAGCTTGTCCATAGTAGGCCGACTAATACATATGCAAATTGCTACCATATGGCTTCCTATCTTACGTCAGTTTTGATTGGAACTGTCGACTCACTCGGTAAATTTGTATCTTATGACGCTCCGGTTGGCACCATAAGCGTCCACGTCTCGTCAACAGATGGCGTGTATAATCAAATGTTACAATTGCACCCCTCCTATTATTGACACACTAATGAATGAGATATTTATTCAGTAGATCTTTCCTGAAAATTTTGTGAATATCGAAGCAAAATTGCGGTTGGAGACCGTAGGCACCAATTTTGTTATATCTCCGCAATAGATAATTTCTCTTGAGAAATTTACCTTTAAAATCGCAAGGCTATCGGATTTGATATTTATCATAAATACGAGGTGTGTTCAAAAAATATCGCGAATTTTGTTTTTTTTCAAAAATTATTTATTTATTCATGAATATCTATTTTGTCCCCTTCAAAGTAACCCCCATGAGATATTATACACTTGTGCCAACGGTTTTTCCAATCTTCGAAGCACTTCAAAAAATCATTTTTTTTAAATCTTGTTCAGCTCCTCCTTCGATGCCGTCTTTATCTCGTCAAGCGTAGCGTAACGTCGTCCTTTCATGGGCCTCTTCGGTTTAGGAAACAAGAAAAAGTCACAGGGGGCCAGATCTGGGGAATACGGTGGCTGCGGCATCATAAGTGTGTTGTTTTTGGCCAAAAAGTCGCGCACAAGCAACGATGTGTGAGCAGGGGCGTTATCGTGGTGCAAAAGCCAATTTTTGTTCTCCCACAAATCCGGGCGTTTCTGGCGGATTGCTTCGCGCAAATTGCGCATAACTTGCAGGTAATATTCCTTATTGACCGTTCTTCCCTGTGGCAAGAACTCATGATGCACCACGCCCCTGCAATCGAAAAAAACTGTCAGCAAAACTTTCACATTCGACCGAACTTGGCGCGCTTTTTTCGATCTTGGTTCATGCGGCAGCTTCCATTGAGATGATTGAGCTTTGGTTTCAACGTCATAACCATAAACCCACGATTCGTCACCAGTTATAACCCTCTGGAGCAAATTTGGTTCGTCGCGGACAGAGTTTAACATCTCATTAGCAATGTTCATGCGCTGCTGTTTTTGGTCGCAATTGAGCAATTTTGGTAAGAATTTCGCGGCGACCCGTCTCATGCCCAAATCGTTGATGAAAATCGAATGGCACGAGCCAATCGATATGTTTAGGTCCTCAGCAACTTCTCTAACGGTGATTCGACGATTGGCCAATACCATTTTCTCCATTTCATTAATTTTTTCGTCTGTTGTTGAAGTGCTCGGGCGTCCGGCACGCTCTTCGTCGTTCACATCTTCTCGGCCTTCTAAAAACATTTTGTACCACCGATAAACGTTGCTTCGGTCCAAGGTAGCTTCTCCGTATGCCACAGTCAACATTCGGAATGCATCCGCGCACTTAATTTCGTTTTTCACACAAAATTTGATACACGTTCTTTGATCCATTTTTTTGAATAAGTAAAAATCGAAGACGATTGAAAACACGTGCAAGTAAAGCAGCTATCACCAATCAAGTGAACATTCAAAATGGCCGAGCTTGTCGGCATAAGTGACAGACATGAGTACCAACATAACGCCACAAAAAAATCGAAAATCGCGAAAATTCAAAATTCGTGATACTTTTTGAACACACCTCGTATATACCCGTTTAAGATATTGGTTATATAACATGCTTATTCTATACAGGTTCCTTGGATCAAATCTATTTGATTACATCGGAAATTCATTTCAACGGTGCATCATTGCAATTGGATACCAATGATATAATAATCAAATCACCTTACTAACCACTTGCTCCCATTATTTTTCAGGAGTACGTAGAATGTAATCAAAACCAACTCTGACCGAAAAATTTCCAGTAACAACCGGCTAGCACCATGCCCTACTCGTAATCCGCAGCTAATTTAATTTCTTTTTCGGTAAATCCCCAATTAACTCCTCCCACAATCTGCCATCAATATCTGAGTTTTATTCTTCACCAAATCAACACGAGAGTTCGCAACTGCTCCACTTGCTCCAATGGTCGAAAGTGTATGCGTGCCGAAGTTCATTACAACGTCGACGTATGTTCGAAGTATGAGCCCAGACCTGACCCACCACTCGGGGCAGTGGCGTAAATGTTAACGTAATGAAAGTGCTCCAGCAAGTGGTAAATGAAGAGGAACAGGTACTTGTGCATGCCAGTGGCGGATGCGGAAGACGAGCATGACCACGACTCTTGCTCCAAGCCGGGTCCACTTTCAATGCAAACAAACAGAAAATGCACAAAAGCTTCCATCTGAGCGGAATCGCTAATGAATTCGCTGTCTGAGCAACTACTCGTAGTCGTGGGCTCCTCTGTCCTGTGCCGTGCCGGCCGCCTCTGCCCGATGCGCTCCTCCGGCGCACCAACTGCTCCACCTGCTGCGCTCGCAATTGAAACCACCCCAACCCAGTGCATCATTGGTATGCAGAGTGCATTGCGGATGCGAGACTGATGCCGTGCGAAGAGCACGCTCATTTTTCGACAAATTTCAAAGTGCAACGGGATTCTGGCGGAACAGATGTTGAGGACGGCACCGACGATTTAATCACTGTAATTGCTGCAGAGGTGCTTGGCTAAAGTGCGTACAGATTTGTAATTACACAGCACTCTCACGCCGAATCATCCTCCGAGCATTTGGCTCTGCCATTATGAGGATGGGCTTTTAACAATCGGACAAAATTGTGATTCCTAGAAAAGTTTTCACTCGAAGGGAATTAGTATTCTTCGCCGTTCAATTGAGCTTTGAGCAGAACCATTCTGGACCAAATTATCGATAGATGCGACCGAATGGCAGATGAGCCAACAACGTAATTTCCACTTTAATTAAAAACTTGCACGGTCGGATCAAGAATGAGGAACATATGTTACGTGTACACAGGTTGAGTGTTTATAATGTCCATAACAAATCTAATCACATCAATCCCCCCACACATGGATGGATGTGCCAACAAAGTCCTGTGTAATTTGTAGCTGAAAAACCAATTCAAGCCTAAATGGTAAAAACAGATTTTAAGATGATGAACGCAATTATGTAGAACAATGTCTAGTTATTTCAACGTTCATACCCAATTAGTCGCATATCGCGACCGCGGAAAAACTTGCAGAGACCCATAAATAACGCGAACTTGGCTGCGTCCAAGCTGCATTGGGGAGGCTGCGTTGGCTGAGCGTACAGAGCGTAGCGGCCGCGGCAGCAAGATGAAAAACTTGCACTTTTGTCCACGTACCACCATATCGGCTACCAACCGTTCTTGCACCGGTAATACGGGACCTAAACGCTGAAACGCCTGAACACTGCGCCACTACGCCAGCGTTCCGATGCATTTCAGCCCAACCTGAAGCCTCCAATGTTCATGTTGAGCTTGTCGCGAGATATGTTTTGTCCCGTTTTGGATCTAGCGGGGGTTTTTGCCATTCGTCATCAAACGTTATAAATTACGCTGGCCAGGACGAGAGAAAAAAATCTGCAAGGCGAGTAAAACGAGTTGCATAATTAATATACAAGACTGATTATTTGTTCGTTTTGGCTGGTGGTCGATGAGGATTTATGCTGGAATAATGTAATGTGAATTATTAAATATTCGAAGTTATGATTCGATGTTTAATTTTTTGGTGCTCGAATATGTTCAAGTAGACTACTTGTTAGGTTTAATCTTAATTCAACAAAATATTAAACGATATTAATATTCATTCACACAGAATTACTGGCAACAGCTAACAAGTCTCCTTGCTGCATTCCAATCCAGGGAAAAAGTATGAGACTATATTAATTGATAAATTATTTCCATTTATTAAAACTAATAATTAGCAAAAAGATGAGCCTGGAACAAATTAATTCGTATTCGGGCTCACTACGGAATTTATTATTTCTTAAGACAAACTGTAGTAATCGAGCAGTCACACAAGCGAACTGCTCGAAAACCTTCCTAACCCTTATCCGAAATTTAATTGCAGATATGGAAAAAAAAAATTTGTCACTTCCTTTCATAGTTGTAAATTATAAAATATTTTTTTTCTTATTATTACTATAAGTAATTTTACATCAATTTTCCTTTATATTAAATTTAAACGCTTCCTTTTAATTATAGTCTTTATAATATTTAACCTTTTATCATTATTTAACATCTTTTACATTTTTCTTTACTTCTGTTAATTAAAAAAAATCAAATCTGCAAATTAAAATTTCGGACATGGGAACACTGATTTAGTGCATCCTATCCGTGTATTGCATTGCCGAGTGCAATCTAACTCGACTGAGCGAGTAGCTGTGTTCGAGTTACCGTTGCGACACGGGGAAAAGAAAGGCTTGGACGGATCGGGAAGTCGACTTATGATCGCGAAACCGAAAGCACGCCGGACAGGTTGTGAGTGATCATTTCACTGATTTGAGAGTTTGCTTTTCTTATTGGGTCTATCGTGAATGTTTGTGCGAAGTGATAGAGCGTTTCAAATTAAACATCCTGCGTGTTGTGCAAATGGCCTGACTGCATAAAACACATCCGGGTTTTCCTTATTTCAAACTAAAATTTTCAAATAATTTGAACGTTTTCCTTTCGAAAGCCTTTAGCCTGCATGTTCAGAATTGAATCCAAATATAGCGGGAGGTTGCCACTAAACAGCGATTGCGCAATCTTTTGATACTTGCGATAGTGACATAATCGTTCGGGCGTACAAGTCTAGCTGTATGCAACCATTTTGTAGTACACATTGTTGGATTTGACGAGGATATGAATCTTGTGCTGGATTATGCTGAAAAACTTCATATGAAGACGAAAAATTGCCGGTGCTTAGGAAAGGGCTAAAAATACTCATCATTTTATTGAATGCAGAGTACAAGACATTCATTTCTCCAGATGTTAAAGACGAGCCTATCAAACAATTGCCGAAAGAGATTTTGTTGCGAATTTTCTCGTATTTGGGCGTAGTATCGTTGTGCAGCAATTCCCAGGTATGTACATATTGCAACGTTTTAGCGTTGGATGGGTGCAGCTAGCAGAATATTAATTGATTCCTTATGCTAGGGGGAAAGAACTCGCCCCACGACACCGCACCTCTAGCCTACCAGTGCATTCACGCGTCCCTAGACAAGACTTATCTCGGCGGATCTCACCATCCTCTTCCGCTGAGGCAGCAGACCATCGCTGTTGTCCTTTACGGACAATTTTCTATACCTAATTCACGACAAACCCTTCATACAAAGTAGGATGATTAGAGGAAATGGCTTATTGGGAGCGATTGTAAACTTTTAACTGCCCATTCATTTAGAATCGTTAATTTGTCAATCAATCAAAATACTATCTCCATTCAAAATGGTGAGTTTATGCATTGGTTTTGAAGCATATGGGGACTGAGAGAGGATTAGATAGGGCAGATGTTCTTAGCAACTTAAATAGATAGCTGTACTCGTATTATTCTGTCAAAATATGTTTGAACTCAATTTGTTAAGTGCATAAAACTTTCTTGCGCAGTTAATGAATAAAGTCAAGAATTAAGTCGACAAGGTGCACTTTTAATGATAAGTTCAACCCTTTACAAATAAATGCCACCAAGCCCACGACGTTATAAAAATTCCAAAATAAGAGAGTGCCTGTATGGCGGCATGAAGTAATCCAGAAAGAAATCCATTAAATCGACGGTTTTTGCTTCTTCTTCTTCTTCGTAACACTACAGCCCCTCTCGAGCCTTCGCTGCCTGCAACAAGTTCCTCCAATTGTCTCGGTCCGTTGACCGCATCCTCCAATTTCGAAATCCAAGCAGCAAAGAACTGTCTCCATCGATTGGCTCAGACCAGCGTTTCCTCTGCTTCCCCGTTGGTCTCCAATTTTCAGTTCTCTCAACGAATATCTTTTTGGGTGTCCGTTGTTCGTCCATACGATTTAGATGGCCAGCTAATTGCAGCTTCCACAGTCTTACAATCGTTGTGATCTCCTGCTCGTCAAAAATTTCATACAAGTCATGGTTATATAAAATTAGCCATTGAACCGTGTTTAGCTTCGCTCCAATTATTCATCTCAGATTCCGTTCTCAAAGGCGTTCAATCTGTTTGTAGATGCTTAGGTTAGGGTTCATTTCTCACACACATACCATAGCGTAGGTCTCATCCCAGATTTGTATATTTGGAGCTTTGTTTTCCTGCAAGATCGTCAAAACTGAATATAACATATTACTTGCCAGCTATATTCTTTGGCATATTTCGTATCTTTCATAACCGGTGTTCGTTATTTTGACACCTAACATGCATACAAAAAGTTGCTCACGTTTTCGTTATTGTATTCGCCAAGTGTGACACTTTGGGTACTCGAGGTATTTTTTCTCAACTATATCATAAGCTTTGTTTCATTTCCATATCGAGTTTCAGGAAGAGTTCTTTGATTGTTGTTAATGACCGTGAAAAAATGTTGATGTTGTCCCTGTCGTCCGCATAGGCTACTACTGGGCTCGTCTTGTGTAGTATTGTACCTCTTGTATCGATAGTTAGTTTTCTTATGACGTATTCCAGAGCCAAATTGAATATTTGTGTCAAAGGCATCGGTAAGTTGGTTCTTGATATGTGCTTGAGAGGTCGTCGACGTCATTGTCGTTTTGGTAAGACGGGCTAATTTGGCTGGGATACCTAAGCAAAGCATTATTTGGTACAGTACGTTACGATCAATACTGTCGTATGCTTGGTTAAAGTCAACGAAAATTTGATGTACGTCTATGTTGCATTCCCAACATTTCTCAAGTACCTGCTTGACAGTGAACAATTGGTCTATTGTCGATCTAGCTGCTCTAAAACCACCTTGATACTCCCCAATTATACTCTTGGCGTATGATCCAATTTTATTTTCTCAGATCTTTGATAATGTTTTGTACAAAGTACAAAGCAGTGATATGCCTCTATAATTTTCACACTGTAGCTTGTCACCTTTTTTGTGGATAGGGAATATAATTTATTGGTTCCAGTCGTTCGGCATATGTTTTTGTTGCCAAATGTGCTGGATCAGAGCTGGCAAGGACTCTGAAAGTTCTCCGGTAACATCTATAAGTTCTGATGTCCTGGAGCTGTGCAGAGGATTAAGCAGGCTCTTGAAATGTAATGCCTATCTTTCCTCGATCCTGGTTTCATGAGCGATGATATTGCCGATATCATCACGACAGAGCGTGATTTTGGGCTGATAACCACGTTTCAGGGTTATCACTACTTTGTATGTTTGTCTTGTGTTGCTGCTCACTAAACTTACATCAATGCTTCTCAATTGATCGCCATAGTATTTTCTTTTGTTAATTCTAATTTTTTATTCACTACTCTTCTGAGATTTTCATAGTGTTCTCTCTTCGTCCTGATTTTCCTTAACAGGTATTCTTTATACGCCTGATTTTTTTGCCCAACGCATCTTGGCACTCATCATCGAATCAATCCTTTCTCTGGCGCCTATATCTATTCCACCACTGTCTTAATCGCGGCTTTCACTTTCACAAGCTGATTTATTCTCCCTAAATTCGCCCATGATACTTCAGCTGGGTCGGTGCGGAAGTGGGAACCGAGAGACTACATTCTTCTCCTTGTAAGGCCCGGGCAGATGCACTGTTTCCTTCTTCTCCTCATATTTACAGGAAAGAGAGAAGTCATTATATAGGATACACATCCACGCCGTATGACGGCAGGCATAAGGCATGGGTGCGTATAGACACTAATGAGCTGAGAAAGAAACCGTTATGCAGAGAGACTCTCTACCAGGTTTTTTTTTTGGTTAAAAGGTGAAGGCAATTTAGAACCTGACTATGGGATTTCGAAACGCGCAGGAGATCTGGACTACCCACTCAATACCTCCCCTGTCAACTTGAGAACCTAGCCTGGAACCGTTTGACACATTACTTTGGAATAAACTTCGATTTACTACGCCATGGGACTCCTTGAAGTGCGGAGATCCCTCCTATAGTGGGAGGGGAAGGAAGAAGAGGGATTGCTAGAAAGTGATCCTCCAATCCTGGTACCCCCGGCTGCCTTGAGCCTTTTTAACCTTTTAGGACTACTCGAACATAATGTGCCATATGTTTCTATTTGTCAACCGATACAAGCATCTCCCCGATTAGATTATCCAGGGAAAGTTATGATGTTTCCTTGTAGAGCTTTTGGTGCAGCCTGTCACATCTTTTGTATGCAAAAATATGTGGTAGACATGACCTTCCTGTCCTGCTCAAAACATAGAGTTAGCGGACTGCGATTGTACCAATCTTGTGGAAATTAGGCTGAAAACTCCCATGTCCGCTCAAGACCTGAGTCAGGTAGAAGTCAGTCTTGCCATGTGTTCACTTTAGCTACGGTGTCAGATCAGAGATGAGGTGCGTTATCTATTTTTCCTTCATGCTGTTTCCCCAAGATTGCTGTCAATCATTGGGTGAGCGTTGTCTCTTTTTGTGGGCAACTGTCTACCTCGTGCCTTCCTTTGTACGTAGGTAGATAGTGCAAAGAGGCAAAGAGGGTGAAAGGTATCGTGCCTGCGATGACTAGCGCTGCCAAATCAGAGACTGTCGGATATAAAGATGCAATCCTCAGTGATCCTCCTGTGTACCTGTGTCAACTGTTTTCAGTACAACTCCTTTTCGAGAGTGTTGCCCTATATTTCTGCTCCATACAGTTGCACATATTCTGTGACACTCATCAAAAATCGTCTTCTTGATAGGCTGGGTCCACTGGCCATAATTTATCTCAGAGCTGATACGCCGCAAGCAGCCTTCTCAGCCATTGCCCTGATTTGCTTAGCGATACTCATATACTTATCTAATACTGATTGTTCTTTCTCTAGGGATGGTTCTTTCTCTAGTGCGAGACGGAGCCTGCGAGCAATCATCCATTGCCTCATACCTATTGTTATTCTTAGCTACGTATCAGCTTGCATGCAAATGACTAGTAATACCTGAATTTTGTTCAACTCATCGAACAAAGTCTTCGATTTGGGTCCAGGAGCTTCTGTATTTCATTGATAGTGATGCGGGTTCGGCTTGAGTTGCGAACATCCTTGACCAGTCAGTTCTCTACTATAGATGCAGGAACTGTCACTCTGGATAGCAAATCTGGACGCAGCATTTTGTTAATATTTATTTCACCATGAACTTGTTAAATTCTGGACTTTGGTGTCTTTTCTTTTCCGAACACTTTTCAATGCCCACTGCGTAGTCTGTTACTTAAATGATTTCACGCCCACCTTTAATATCCAAAAACCCACGCCGTATTCCTATCACAATCACAAATTATGTAACTCATCTCTCTTCCATGGTCTTTGGACTCCGTAGGGAACTAAAAACATAAGAAAAAAACCAATAAGGTTATCGGAATACCATCGATGGGGCCTTAGGAATTCACTTAATCAGTGTTTGGTGACAGGCTCACTTTGCGTGCAACATCATTTCTATCTTACAGGCTTCTTAAAGAGTACGCTGAGATAGTTACGGTTGATTGTTTAGTTGGCACCTTTCTACTCTTCCTCCGTAACAATGAAACTGACCACTGTCAACTTCAGCCGATCTGGCAATACTGACTACGCCGAAGAGTGCTGAGCAACTCAAGGTTTCAAAGAGAGAGTAACGAGCCGTCGTTCCGAGTGGTCGTATTATCTCTTGTCTTGCATAAGTTGCTAATAAACATGAGTACTTAATATAATATATCGTGTTTCAATTAGCCATCTACCAATTCAGACATCCTTGACAGTTCAGAAGTGGGATGTGTAACAATAGTGATAACATTTAGCATTTAAATTTTCGGTGCAAGTTTGAACGTGCAGAAACTTGTCGCGTACCGTGCCGTCGTTCACTTGTGTGCGGCTCTGTCTAAACTCATTGTATAACCCGCTCGTCGCCATCATATAGTCACACCGCCATCGACAGTGTATTCCATCCGTTCCGAGTGGCAAGTTCATCGTAAAGTGACTTTGTTGCAAAAGTATGCCGTCGTTTACTTGTATGTGGCTTTCCCCGCACACAATGTATCTTGGTGGACATCATTTCCGTCCACACAGCAACACGCGTCGACGATAGCAGCCATCGTATTGGGCAGTCATCGTCTGCGCGCATCACCATCGACTACACTCTTTGTGTCACCTTTTGATCTGCTTCAGACGACAGATTCTTCAGAAACAAATTAGTTGCGAAACTATACACTGCCGTTTACAAGTGTATATTTTCGTCTGTACACAACGTGCCGTCTGGTTGTGCAACGTTCCCGCGCACCCCACCGTCTTCATCGTGCTGTCAGTAAGTTGAATTGTGTTCATCGTTTGTGCACACCACTATCAACTACGTCTAAGTGCCACCATCGTTTCTACCAGTGTGCAATGTTTGATTTAAGCTGCGTGCTCCACCATTATCATTGTGTTGCTGTTGGCAATTCGGATTGTGTGCAGTCATCGTTCCTGTCTGCCCACGCCGCCATCCATTACGTTTGCGGGCCAACATCAATCTGCTTAACAAGTTCCAACGTGGGATGATTGTCGGAACGATCCATCATACGGTACATTCGCCGTGGACTATATTATCCGACACTACAAAACTCGATAGCCTCCTTGAATTTCCAGGTCACAAACGAACTATATGTTTCTCGTGAACGCTAACACACTGCCCGAAGTTAAACTAGTGAAACCTCCACCGATAGTTTCGTCCGCACCCCCCACAAACGGTCGAAAGGCAAAACCGTATAAGCCCGACAAAAGGATGGTGTTATAATTGTTTCAAACCGGGGCACATATCAATTAATTGTTCAAACCCGCACCGTTGTTCAAGCTGTCAGAAAGAAGGACATTCTGTTGATAATTGTCTTACGTGCCGTGATAGACAAATCAACAAAGTAGACGCCGTGCCGAGCTCAGATCAATCCGATCGTGTCATTAAGAAGGTGCTTTTGAACAATAAACATATCGAAACACTGATCGATCCGGGAAGTAGCAGTTCGTTGATCCGTGAAAGTAACTCCTCCGGCTTAATCGAATGCGCTCCAATCATACTCGAAGGTTTTGGACGAGGTACTTATAACTTACGTGGGCGTGGAAAATTTGAACACGACTAAAGGTGAATAGTTGCACACTTCCAAATTTCGATCATTTTTTGCCGATAAAACATCTGAGATGGCACGAAGTAAGTCATCGATGATGACTATTCAGCTAGCGTCTGAGAAGCTGATCCAAGCCATCCGTACCTGATTCCATTTGCCAAACAAGCTGCCGTAGATTCAATAATCGACGAACTACTGACAAACAATATCATCCGCCCCAGCGAATCTACATATTCGTCTCCGCCCGTGCTTGTGAAGAAGCAAAATTGAGAGGACCGACTATGCGTAGATTTCCAAGCCATGAACGCAGTCACGCAAAAGACTCCATCCGTGATGCCGATAATCGACGAGATACTCTCGCAAATAGCGGGGGGCAAGTTTTACGTGACGAGGCTATTACCAAATACCGTTGGACGAAAACTCGATGCGTTACACAGCCTTTGTGACACACAATGTTCACTAGGAGTACATTGTCATGCCGTTTGGGTTAGTGAACGCGCCGATGGTAGTTCAGCAGATGATAACGATGATCATCCGTAAGCTTCATTCAAAAAAAAAAATCGCAGCTATATGGACGAAGTGATTATTGCGAGCGATAACATTGCCGACGGAATCGAGCTGTTAACGGGAGTCGAAGAGAAAGGATTGACTTTGCGAACATCAAAGTGCATTTTTTTTTTTGCAGCTGAGATGTTGTTCTTGGGACACACCATATCGTGTTCGGGAATTAAACCAGGAAACGTCAAAGTTAACACCGTCAACAATTTCCCGACACCAACGAACGCAAGAGAAGTCAAAGGATTCTTGGGATTATCTGGTGTACGCTATCATCGCTCGGCCTTTAAATGCGTTGTTGAAAACGAAAAATCAACCAAAATTTGACTGGACGCCGGATTGCGGTAGAGACTTTGAAAAATTGAAGACTGCTTAGTGCTGAACCGATTTTAGCACTATACGATCTATCAGAATTCCACCAAGCCCACACCAACGCCAGCACTGTTGGGCTTGTTTCAATCACTAGATATGGCGATGTGGAAACCCATCTTTTACTACAGCCACCAATATAACGAAGCAGAACAACGATACAATACTCACGGATTGGAAGTGTTGGTAATTGTCGAGGCGCTTGAACAGTCTAAGTTTTACTTGCTGGGTAAACATTTTCAAGTAGCGACAGATTGCCAAGCCGTATCGACAACCTAGCTGTTGACTCCGTTGCACGCTGGTGGCTTAAACTTCAGGAGCTTGACTTTGAAGTCACACACCGAGCACCGATCGTATGTCTTACGTAGATACTTTAAGCTGAAGCCCGACTGACGAACCTGTAGAGCCGGAATCCGTTGCCGAGAATATGTTGGTGATTGGTACGAATGAAGACGATTGGTTGCTATCAATGTAAAAACGTGATAACCAATTAAATGATATTATCAACATCTTACGTGACCCGAAAACTAGTCTGCAAACGAAGCAAATAAAAAAGGACTACGTAATAAAGAGAGGACGACTCATGCGAAATTGTGAGGTCGGTTCAAAGTTCGTTGTACCTGCCACTATACGTACGATTGCACGAAGTTATCACGATGAAGCCGGGAACCCAGATCACGAGGGTACAATCCAACGGATCCAGATACTTTTCTGGTTTTCCCGAATACGTCGCTAAATTAAGTCTTACGTTAAAACTTGCATCGACTGTTGTCTCAACAAAATACCCGCCAGTAAGCGAGACGGGTGACTGTTTATCGAGGAAGCAATCCCTATGCCTTTTCATGTCCTACACGTGGTTCATTTAGGTCCTTTTCCGACAAGCGAACGTGGAGACGTTCATATAATAGCACTGGTTGATCCGTTTACCAAATACACGGTACTTCGAGCTGTTCGAGATACGAGCACCAACTACGTAATCATAATGCTACGAGCTGTAACAACATTCTTTTATTTGCCGACGTGGATTATATTAGATAGAGGATCTGCTTACACATCAAAAGAGTTTTCCGAATTCTGCAGTCTTCATGACATCCAGCATGTCCAAGTACTCGAATGCACTCGACGTGCTTATAGCCAGATGGGGCAGATTAACCACACTGTACTCACGAAATTACGCTGCTCGACGATCGACCGTAAGGGTTGCGACCAATATTTGCTGATGTTTCAGGGGACTTCGAGTTCCCGACCGCATTCTACAACTGGATTTACGCGGAACCAGTTGTTGTTCGACTTTCAACTACGTGATGTAACAGCCAATCGAGTAATGTCAGCTCTGGATGTCAATGATGAGACTTCTTCAACATCCAAAATTTGGCGAATCGCGACTGACCGTATCCTTCACGCGAAACAGCGTTGGAAACAACGGTTCGACGAAAAATACAAACAACAGCACCAGTACCGAGAAGGAGACCTCGTCGTAGTCGACAACGTTCCTACCACTTGTGGCGATCCGCTAAAACTCGAGCCGAACTATAAAGGACCGTTTCAAGTCACGAAGGTTCTTCGCCACGATAGGCACGTAGTGGAAGATCTGCCCGATATGCGAAACCAGGGACGAAAATACAGCGGAGTATAAACTGCCGGACGAATCAAGCTGTGGTGTCATCTCAGCCCAGAAATCGGCTGCATTAATGTCGAAGACGATAACGATCATCGGGACAATTATGGGCCAGGAGTGGCCGAACTGCCAACACTGACTTCGTCAAAGAGTGTCGAGCAACTCAAGGTTTCAAGAAAGAAGTAACGAGCCGTCGTCACGATTGGTCGTATTATCTCTTATCTTGCATAAGTTGCTAATAAACATAAGTACATAATATAATATATCGTGTTTCAATTAGCCATCTACCATTTCAGCCATCCTAGACACCACCAAAATCAAAAGTAACAACGGAGAAGATTTTTCTGCAGTTTTTCACATTCACCCTGAACTTTGGTTTTGCGTTTACATTTAAATTACAAGTATCTGGCCGATTGGTTTATTCACACAAGTGCGAGCGAAATAAGCAAAATTATCGACTGAACTTTTCCACGGGCCTAATCCGAACTGGCCGACGTGAAAACTAAATTTTGTATTTTCTTTCAGATAAAAACCAAATAATTCAGTTACAATCATAAAATATATTTAGAAAAAACATTTAACATTATAAGTAGAAGAAAACAGTAAAAATTAAAAAGAACTTACAACAAAACAAAGGTAACATCAACTATACGCTAAAGTCAAAAGAAATTTTTCTTTCTCACTTTTATCTCTGCAAACTTTTTTATTACCTCTTCTAAGTTTATTTGATCAGCTATTTCACGCTCAATCGCTGAAATAGCCAAACCATTAAGACGATTTTGCGTGGTAGTAGAATGTTAAAAAATTGTTTATTAATTTTAGTTTAGAGAAACGCCTTTCCCCACATGCAACAGTTATTGGTAAAGTCAGCAATATTCTCAGGGCAACACTCAGGTTTGGGGCAAAATTTAACGTTGTTATTAATTTTAGTACATTGTTTGGGCTTTCTTTTTTGGCTAAAAGTCCAGATACCGCAAAATTTCTTCTGTTATTTCTACCCAATCTACTTCAGCAGAATCACCATCAGTCAAAAGGGTTTCCAAATCCATACAGTGTTTTAAAAGCATTTCTTTAGACATTGCTTTTAAATCGTATATGTTATATAAGAATTGAAAATAGTCACTATGGTGACTAAGTTCTTCAAACCTATCACCTATTGCATTGTGCTTTATCAATTGTAAAGTAAAAAAAAATCTATCTTATATTTTTCCTAGGGATCTTTGCTCGGTTCATCTTGTGTTCCGCATGAGAAACCTTTATTTTTTCTTCTTATGCGGTGTCGTGGTATTGTTGATTCAAAATCAGCCTCAACGTCAATTTCGTCAGCTAGTTCTCTTGCATCGACAATAGTTACATTGAAGGACTTATCCGATCGAAGATCCTTAAAGAATGCTCTACAGTTTTGTAACAGGTAGATGCTAGATCGAAATCTTTTCTTTAGATCAGCTTGCTTATTGGATTAATACAATTTAATATTTTATACCAAAGTACTATGGAACACAAAAAACTAAAATGTTTCGTACATTTTAATAAGCCTGAGGCTTCGTCTCTTACAACATTATCAATTTCTTGATTTTCATAAATGCTTAGCAGTGCGTCATATATATCGCCTATATGAAATCTTAAAGGTTTTAAGGCCTGAATCCTACTCTTCCATCTAGTGTCACTTAAGGGTTTCAAAGTTAACTCTTGAACATGTTTTAAAAGTACTGCCCATCGAAAACTAGATGCAGAAATAAATAAATATATTTTTTGAACCATATTAAAGAAATTAGCAGCTTCCAAGGATGCTTTTGCCATATCATTAACCACTAGATTGAGGAAGTGCCTACTGCATGGTACGTAGAATGCTCATGAATTTAAATTTTTTGTTCTAGATTATACTCCTGGTTTACTGCCCCTCATATTGGATCCATTGTCATATCCCTGGCCTCTAATATCCTGCAAGTTTAAACCTAAAGCATTTAGTCCTCTTATTATGATTTTAGAGATTTGTTTCCCTGTGGGCCTTTTAACTGGTAAGAAGCCCAAAAAGCTTTCGTTGATTTTTATTTCAGCCTTTCGAGAATCAAATTTATTGATTGACACATATCTAATTACAAGAGTCATTTGCTCCACTTTACTAACGTCTGTAGTGCAATCTAAAATTATAGAATAATATTTGGCTTTTGGTATTTCATTAACAATATGGGATTTGACACTTTCATGCAACAGGTCTATTATCTCGTTTTGTATATTTTTTCTGAGATAGTGGTTTCCTCTTTTTTTCGAGCACTCTACGAACATGTTCTTCCACAATGCCACCGAATTCAGACAGCAGCTCAACTATTTTTAAAAAGTTCCCGTTATTATGCACAGTTTGTCGCTTGTACCTTGAAATGCCAGACAACTTTGACCAAGGATTTTAGTAACAGCTACAATTCTCAAAAGTACTTTGTACCAATGATTGGTTTCAGCATTCATAATCCTTTGAGCCGCCGCATCTATTGTTTTACAACACTTGAATCTTTGACCAATTCTAGACAGGATTTTTGACTCTGAATATGATTTGGGAAAATTTCTTGGTCTTTTAAAGTTTCGATTAGATGCTTCCAATTTTTAAAGCCGTCTTTTGAAAGCGAATTGACCACGAAACCAAAAATTTTGCAGTAAAAGCAATATACACAGTTTTTTAAGTAGAGTACACTAACCAGTCTCTCACAACTTGCTCTCCATTGCTTAAAATTCGTTTGTAATAATTAGGACTAAAGTTTCGGCTAGTTTCATCAGAAGAAAATTCAAAGTTAAACAATGGCTGAGGTGGACCATGTCTTACCAAAAAACTTCTTTCGCAACTCCTAAAATTCTTGGCCATAAAGCTGGATCTGTACTTAAAACTAATTGACTGCCTTCCACAAGTGCCGGATTGGTTTCAATTTTTATTGTACTTTCGTTCGGTGACGGAGTAGTGCTAGTTCCTGCCACTTTAGATATATCGACCATTTGAAGCTTATGTACGTTTTCTGGTGATTCCTTGTTTTGGTTCATTCCTGGATTCCTTACTGGACACTCTGAATCGTCATTTGCCTCGATACCAACAGACCTCTGCTGCTTCTTAAGAAAACTCCATAAAGCGCCAGCTTGCTTCTGCCTTTGGGCTTGTTTTTCCAGCCTTCGTCCTTTGAACTGGCTACCAGATAGTTTTTTTGTCCGTCTGATATTCTGAAACAGACAGTTTCTTAAATAAAACAATTGATGATATAAAATGATCATTGAAAATGAAGATTTACCCTTCCAACAAAAGCAAAAACCACAAGTATCATTCGAAATAGGCAAAGCTGACAAAGTCAAGAAATAAATAATTTATAGAAGTAACACAATTCAGGCATATAAAGATCCTTCAATTTACAAAGAGAAACCGTTAATGTTATTTGAAATCACTTGCAGACTTTTGAAATAATTAGTCAAATGCGAGACGCAATACAATCCGAGTTAACCCGTAAGAAGGCACGTTTTTGAGCGTTTTGCTCACATAAAAATTAATTGCGGTTTTTTTTTTTTTGAATGTTAGCGACATCATTTCGTTGCAAGCTGCTCAATACCTTCCTATATGTTTAAGAACTTTCATTTGATCTAATTCAGGCACCACTTAAAGCCGCTGTATCCTTGCAGTGGAGTATTTGTTTGAGTAGTGTTCTCAAGTGCGGCATTTTGCCCATCCACGTTAGTATTTTTCTCCTGATAAGCAAATTTTTTTCATATCATTTCCTTTTTTTTTGTTTAATCTGTTTCAAAAGTAATAAATATATTATAAGAAGTATATTTAAAAAAAATGCTTTTGAGCAGGCGAAACCACATATTCGAATTCGTATAAAAAACCTCATTGGACTAGAAATTCATAAGGAAGTGGTTTTACCACTTCCTGAAGCTAAAATTGAGCCTGGACCTAGCGGTTTCTGTGCACCATATAAAACATGTTTTTCATACAGTAAACTACTCTTCACTGAGTACGTGACATTCACGTGCTATACGTACTATGAGAAACACACTTCTCGAGATGCCGTGGAAAAATAAATTTTAGGTTAATTTCTTGAGAGAAAGACACCGTTTTTAAAGACACAGTTTTTATCGGTTTTTATTTAAAAGACACATATTTTAACGGATTTACAAAAAGCTTTATATTAAGGTAGATGTTATCAAGGTAGACGCCTGGCAATTAGACCGAGGATTCGATGGGGATGCACGATAGAATCTGACAGCAGAAGCTTTCTGGGAGTGAACAACTGGCGAATGAGGTCGCAGAACCGTGATGATTGTAGAAGTTTAACCCTGCAGGCCAAGGCCCGACTTGGGATGTCACGCCATAGATGATGAGATGTTATCAAGGTCTAATGATGTTGCAATTTTGGTAGTCATAAGCAGTAGGTTACAAAATGGTGGCGGTTTAAAAATTCGATTTATTCCGATTTTTTAGGCCCTCTAGTGGCCAAACTACTCAACCGCTTTTGATATTGCAAGTTACTAGGTGAAGTTCTTTAATCCTACAAAAAATCATTAAAATTAGATGATAAAAAAAGAAGTTGAAAATGTAAATCATAATTTTATTATCTACTACTTTGAACCAAAAATTTGTCATTTTCATTCTGACCAAAGTGTACCTCTAATATAAATGGCATTTGCCACAATGGTTATGCAAAAACCATACAAAATCAAATGAACCAATTTAAAATGGCGGTCCCTCGAATGCCGAAAGCAACAAGCAAAATTGATTATTGTATTTAGTATGAACCGAATTGCTCACTAGATTTTCATGAAAAATTGTAAAACTGTTCAGATTAAAGCTATTTATACAGCAGAAAATGTATGTACAAGATTTTTTCTCCAAACTCAAAACGGCTGCTGATTAAAGTTCCAAAGCCTCAAAACGTTTAGGAGTTATAATTTTCAATCGATTTGAAATAAATTTTATAGTAAGTTCAGCCTATTGTTTATCGAATTCCAACGGTATCTTAGAGGAACTTACCTTTCCAGCTGGTGGTGCCAACGGATTTTTTTTTTTTGAATACGTGCTGTATTTTTGTTTTTAATTTTATTTTTTCGAAGGCCTGTTAAGTACAAAGCATAGAAGACTTTTCATTCCTGCATGGAACCGAATTTTCTGTTATCTAGTTTCTAGGTGACACTTAATGTTCGAAATAGATTCTCTGACATTTATTAAAATCAAGTTTTCGTTCAAAACAATAACACCCTCGATTAAAAAACTGCATCTGAAATGGCGTGAGCATTTTGCTCGCGCGCGCCTGTCCGTGTAACTTTTTATAGCGCGCCTTCTCACGGGGTATTGAATCAAAAAACTTCATATTTACAGATGCAGTTATCTTTAGAATATGGCCAAATATTTTTAATATACTGCCAAATATTACACTGGACACTCAAATACAAACTTGCACTTGTTATTAAGAGGAAGAATAATGCAATTGCGCAGCAAAGAAGCCCTTTTAAATTTATCACATAAAAAAGATACGGTCTCTCACCAAGTACACTCCTTCTGGTTTTTTCACTTCCTCGGAAACCAACAAGCAAGCAAATCTCTCTCACTTGCTAGTAGTTCTTTCGCAACCGGAGCTCATCAAAACTGATGATGTTCTCTATGCCCTTTTATGATGTAGACAAAAAAAAGATCATATATTTTATTCTTTTCTATTCAAGCGAAGCATGCTCCTACGTGCAGTGGCATCTTTGTGTATCCAGCCGTTTTTTTGTAATTTACTTAAACGAGCTTCTTTCTTATGGTTGTTAACAAAGAGAAAGAAAAGAGAAATTATGAGTTAAAAATATTTTTTTTAATTTTAAGGAAAAAAGTACTTACGAATCTATTTTCGATATTGAATTTTGCCAAGGAATAAGTCGACAAGTATATATTTGGATTAATTGCCGATTTCGATTGATTTCGCCTCATTAGCAGCCAAAATGCCGCCCTTTAAATTTGCCGCCCCGGACTAATTTCCGGATTGCCCGCCCTTGGAGTGGGCGCTGGCGGCCATAATTATTACAGAGTATAAAGGAGTATATTACAGATAGATGCCCCGAAAAAATCCTATGATTAAACTTTTCGTATTCCTTAGATCATATGTATAACCTGAAATTGTTTCTGAATATTAAAGAGGCATTATCCATCCCAAACATAAACAATTCCGGAAGAGAATCATCAAAAATATCCTAGATTGTAGCCCAAACACATAAACTAACAAAATACATTAAGAGATCTGACAATGAACGATCTAAGGTTTTTCAATCAAATTAAAAATGCAGATTATTGAATATAAGACTGACGATTAGAAAGACTCCATCGCATATAAAATTTCAAGGATATTTCCTCCATTTTTTAAATATTTTAGAAGCATTCCTTCTGTCGCTGATATTTATAACTGCTATTTTTCGCTTACCATAATTACTCTCATACATTACGAAACAATTACACACGGTCGACGACAAACCATTTCAAATGTGTTTCGATTTTCCATCAATCGAAAGAAATGACAGAAATGTTGGCGCTCAAAACTCGAATGCCTGAATGTCAGCCTCTATGGCAAGTCGGCATTTTTGCATTATTTTAACTTTTAAGACAATGCATCGCACAGCGATCGCCAAAGATGATGACCAAGACGAGTTGCTTGCACCTCAGCTGGGTCGCAAGAAGAACATAAAAGGAAGGAAGGCAGCCAGGTTGGCAGGCAGGGAGCTTAATAGAATCGAGTTGAGCGGTACAGGGACACAGGATCTGACCAATATACTGCGCAACTCGAGAGTCCGCAGCACGGCACCGATCGAATTCCACAAGGTCGATGATTGTTGATTGAATCGACTTGCAACATTAACGCGCGATTTTTCCGTCGACTTATAATTGAGATAAAAAAGGTCCACGGCTGAGATATAAATATGGATGGGCTATTGATGGACCATGACTGTGCGGCAATATTGCCACTCAAGTGTTACCATTGCCTGTTCAGATGGTACATGGCCCAACCAAATCGAAGAAGCTTATTAGCATCTTATCTGTAATATTTAACCATCTCTTCACTGTTCAATATCAGCAAAAGACAAACTCTGGGTTGTTAAATGCTGGGGCATAAATCATCACTGAACGATTATAAAACAGAATAGAGGTAATCGCCAACCCAATTCTTCGTCGATCAGCTTTGACGCACAGGGAAAATCATTGAATCAATCAATCCAACGACTATTGCATAGTTGTCGAACGGATCAAGGGATACAAGTCCCCAGTGTCTGTGGTTTCTGCACACTTTGACGCGATACCCAACCAAAAAATAAATGTCTTGCGAAGAAGCTAAATAAAACGAGAAAGTCCATGCAGTAATTATCCATCTCTCGGGTGGACGCAATTAAGCGTCCATGGCTAGTTTTTCCGCCTCGAAGCCCTTGGAGCCGCGGAACCCTGTGAATTTTTGAATTTCTGAATTCTCGTGATCCCTGAAGCGCTCATCACCGACTCTCTACCTTCAAATACACTTTTCCATCATACGAGCATCAAAAACGCGTTTTAATTTTGTTCTACATCCCATCCAGGGATCGATCATTCAATACTTTGTGTCCACTCCTCTCCATCATCTTCGATCATTCTTCAATCGATCAGTCAATTTTGACCGTTAAGTGTTTGGCACAAATCAAACGCGGATCTTCCACAGTTCCGCGGAATCAAGTGTAACGAGGTCGAGTTCTGGGACTTGGACGTGGACAAGTGGATTCGGGCGTTGGGCTAAGGAACTTTACTGATAAAACTCCTTCTGATTAGTTTTGCGGCCAGACTCGGCTGCATTCATGTTCTCCCGCTTTTGCGGTACGGAATCAGTTCCCAAAACAATTTTAATAATTGCCTGTATGTCTGGCATCTGGTCATAATGATATGGTTGGGAGCCGAATCGATTCATCTCCCAGTACGTCCGCAAAGGATATCACGGCTCGGTCGCGCGGATTTCTATATTCACTAAATCAAATCTGAATCTTTGATGAAAATAATATTCGGCTTTACATCAATTGAGATTGTCAGGAAATTGGTGTTTTTTTAACCGTACGATGTGCGAATAATATTTCCCAAATAGATAGCATACACATAAATTTTCAAATATTCAGTAGACCATTTCATGTCATATTTGTCTGAATTTGTAATAAACTTAGTTTAAATCAATGCACAGGAATTTAAAAAGTCAACTTTGCCCTACGCTTTGAACTCTAAGGTTAATCCTGAACAGAGGGGACAAAGTTAGTCTGCATATGCAGACAAGGGTGTAATCCTTCAGTATTATCTTAAAATTTTCGCGCACTGTGTTTAAAGTAATTTAATTCGAGATTAAGTTGGAATTGGATTTAAGGCAATCTCATAGATTACATATGAAGAACTGTATAAGAGTTATTAAAGTATTTTCCTTTTCATTGCAGATATCGCGACGATGCTCTGTGCTGGAGTGATAGGTATGTACAAGTCTGATTTTTGAATTAATTTCAGTATAATTTTTGATTATGTATCTTTAATAATTTAAGAACAATTAGGTCTTTTCATATGCTTATAAAAAACAAAAACGATCTTTCGAGTTATTTGCTCTATACCCTCGATTATGTAATCAGTTTTCTTAAATGTTTAGCCACTGAAAAACGAAACTCGAAAATTTCCTGAACCGATGTGTTCTACAATATTTAAGGTTCCTGGTTCCGTAGATATGCTTCCTTTCCTTTGATTCCCTTTAGTCTAAATTTTCAGTTGCTGTTTCTCATCGTCATACCTATTTCTTATAAAGAATCTATTGTGTGTGTGCGTACTAAAATAGAAAACCCTATTGAAATCACGAGATATGCCCGTCGATCTCTATGTTACAGCAGTTTTTATCTGAAACTATAGAAGCTGCAGCCGTGCAACTACGTGGAAAGGTCAGAAGTTATAACTTCTTGAACGTTTTGAAGGAGGGAGGTGACCCTTCAAAAGAAATTTTCAAAAAAATAATGAACACAAAATCGAAGTGGGAAAATATCAAGCCGAGCAGGAGGAATTTGGTCGTTCTATAGAACATATTTTCACTCCCGATCGGAATACTCGTAAATCTGTAGGTATCAGAAGGAGCCTTGACGATATTTCGTCTCCCATAAGTTTTCATTCGGCTGGATCACGGGCATATATATATATATATATATATATATATATATATATATATATATATAAGAAAAGCTTTCCTTTACCAGGAATGTCAACACTTAGAAAGTGGGCAATAAAAATTAAGGTCCAGCCCGGATTTCTAACGGGGGTACGTAAGCAAATGGAAAAATCGAATCTGCGCGAAAGGGTCGAGAATATGTGTTTTGTCAGTTGAGGAAATGAAGATCAAATCAGAGTTTGAGTACGATCGTGCGAATGACAACATAATAAAACCGTCAAACTACGTCCAAGTTGTGGTGGTAAGAAGACTGGTCGAAAAGTGGAAGCAGCCAATTTTTAAGGTCTTTGTCAAAACTTTTTTTACAAAGACCTGCGAGTTTCGCGACCTGTCTGTCCGTCTGTTCGTCTGTCCGTGCGTCGCAGCTAATTTCCTCAGAAACTATAGAAGCTAGAATGTTCTAACTTTGTGAAAAGGTTAGAAGTGATGGTCTCGCAAAAGTTAAGGCCTTACCAACAATTTAAATATTTTTTAAGGGGGTCCCCCCCCAATAACAAATTAACCCTTAAAAATTTTTTTAAATCAAAGTTGGTCGAGTGGGATATCAAATGAAAGGTCTTGCTTAGAACTTTTAGAATCTGAAATAAAAAAATCATTTTATGAGTCCAGGGGAAGGCAAAATGTACCAAAAGGTACCCAATCGCGAGGGTGGGGACACAAATATTGATCGTGCATTTTGCCTCCCCCTGGACCCCTAATGCAAAAAATGACTTTTTTCAGAATCACAAAGTACTAAGACTTTTCATTTGACACCTTACTTGACTACATTTGATGAAAACAATTTTTTAAGGGCCACATCGTCATTTAGACGGACTTCCTTAAAAAAATTTGAAATATTTGATAAGACCTAAACTTTTGAGAGACCACCACTTCTGACCTTTTCAAAAAGATCGTATTTGATTCCACCTTCGCAAAATAATTCTGAAAATAAAAATAAAAAAGAATAAAACCATCCTTTTAATTTTGCGTGTTTTTTATTTTTCGAAATCGATTTTCGATCGTTATCGTTCGATCTTCTTCAGCAATAACGATAACGATCGAAAATCGATTTCGAAAAATCAGACACTTTGGTTGTGTCGTCAGTTAAATGTCTTTCAAGGTCCAAGCAACTTTGTTTTAGATGTTCTTTTTCTGGAAGTTGAGCAACATAACCCACAAAGCCCCACACTTTTTGGTGTTCCTTCAACGCAGTTGATCTATTCTCAAATGAGACCGAAACGTTATTCACTAATGGATAAAAAAGACCTCTCGTAAAGGTTTCTTCAGATGACGTTTGCACTTTCGAAGAAGACTCATGCAAAAAAACTGTTTTCGTTTACGAATCCTTTTGTCGGGAAAAACAGGTTCGATACAAAGTTCAGCTGCTATTTCTTTAGCGGAGATTACTGAGTCCACATGTCCATTCTCTCTTAATCTTTCAGAACAGTCACTGATGTCTACCTCTTTTCCTTGAATTCTTTTACTGATCGAATTAACTTCAAAAAGAATGTCATTCCACAAGACCAAAGTTACGATGAAGGAAAAGTCTTCCATCTGATTAATCAAAGATTGAGCTTCTGAGGCTGTTTGGGGGTCATCAAGTAACTCAAGCAATGCATCCCTAACTTCCACATATTGGTATCTAACAGCCTGAACAGCACTTATGCAAGCTTCCAACATGTTTCACTTACTTGCTGCATAGTTCCATTGGATGAAATCAGCTATTTAAGTAGTTCTTTTTTAACGAATTTATACCCTCGTTCGCTTGTTCGAGAGAAAGAGAAGGAAATCCAAACCGGCCTCACATCGGTTCTTGACGTGAAGTCTTGGAACGTGACAGCGGTCTGTACCCATCAAGTCGACAAGCCCGGACACACTAAGTCTACTCCGAGGTGGCTGCTGTTCAGCTAGCTATTTCGGAGAGGAGTTTCGGTCGCAGGTCTTACGCGAGCAGAGTAAGTCAGAATTACAGCACTTAGCCACCGGTTTAAATGCCCGATTTAAAACGCATCGAACAAGTTACATCAACTGTACTTCATATTACATAACTTCGTTCCGCGGAACAGGAAACAAGGTAACCGCTGAAAAAATGCGCGCTCTCGAATATCACCGACGCAGTGCTCGAAATACTCTACTTGAATTCAAAACCCAATACAATCTACTCATTATATCACAATTCAATTTCAGTCTAATTCATTTGATTAAAGTAATGTGAAAATATGTATATTTAAGTTTACATTACATTAAGAGAATTCTTAAAAATTTTTCCAAGATCGTTTCAGTTCCTTTTCTCAAAAAAAAAAAATTTAATGATATGTTGCCATAGAATTTTTGATTTCATGCAAAATTTATTCAAAACTTCCAAGGTTTTCACTCTAACTTAAAAACAATATTTATAGGAATTCTTTTGAAACGTTATACCTGGTGAAATTGGTTGTGAAACTACCAATAAACAAGTTGGGTAGACAGACATATGCTCATGTCAGAAGGGTTTTGTACTCAACTTACAAAATGCGGTAACCAGCTACGAATAAAATCAAGAAACATGTCAAAGACGATTTTATTGGAGAAAATGTGAAATTCGAGGATCATACTATTATTAACAAAGTTGAAAGAGTTTTGACTTCTGAGGTATTTGTTAGAGTTATACCCATAAATATCTCCCTTGATAATTTTTTCAGATTTTTTAGATCACGGGTGTCCATTCGCGAGGAAGGAAACACATTTTTCATGTATTTCCCCCCCCCCCTGTGCCCCCACTGAAGCAAAAACGGTCAGTTTAAGAACTGTTTTGAAAAGCTCTCATAGAGAACTTTCAGTTGATACTCATATCGGCTACCTTTCATGAAATTTTTTTCCAGGGGTCACTTCTCTGTACTGTAATCATCGATTCATGGACTATTTTTTCGAATCCTAGAATGGTTACAAAGCCCTTTTGCTAGGAGCTCTTTCCTGCCTCTTCGACTTGTTTCAATTATATGTACTCATCTTCATGATACCTATCATTCCTGCAATTTTCATGCAAATCCTAGCAAAGCTGTAGTATCTAAGTCGGTAAAAAGCGCATATGGCTCCATAGCCATATGTTTCCATAGTAATACAGGGCATATTGTTCCATAGTAATACAGGAAAATTCAAATCGCTATAACTTCGTCAAATACTATTCGATCTTTATGAAACTTTCAGAAAAGATCAATCCTATAAAAAGTTTGCAAAATTTTATTTAATTTAAGGGTACCGTTTAGATTTTATTCAAGAAAACATAAAATCGATAAATCATACTTTTACTAACAAAGTTGAGTGCGTTTCGACTTCTCATGTATTTGTTGTTGTTGTACTCATTAAGGCCTACATTCGTGATTTTTTTCAGATTTTTCGGATGGAAGGTGTCCAATCGCGAGGGGGGGGGGTACGCGAAAAGTTCATACATTACCCCTTCCCCTGCCCCCCTCGGTACTTATAAGGCAATTTTAAGACTTGTATTGGTAAGATCTTATTAAGACCTTTCCAATGACACCCTACTCGACTACCAATGGTGAAAATGTTTTTTTGAGGGGTCACCTCCCTATATGGGGAGACCCCCCTTGAACCCCTTTAAAAAAATTTTTCACCCTTGAACTTTGAAGAGGTCACCACTTCTGACCTTTCCACAAAGTTTCATGGCTGTAGCCTCTATAGTTTCGGAGAAAAAGTGCCGTGACATACAGACGGACGGACGGACGGACGGACGGACGGACGGACGGACGGACGGACGGACGGACGGACGGACGGACGGACGGACGGACAGACGGACAGACGGACACAGGTCGTGATTGCAATAGGGTTTTGTATTTTAGTACAAAACCCTAATTAGTAGTTCATAACTCAATTGTTGATCAATTTGATATCAGTTACTAACTAAAATGTTCTATCTCAACTTTAACTTTAAAAGCAATTCCAATATTTTAAATTACTTGTTCCATATTCATTGAAGATAAAAATATCAAGGACTAACAAAAGATACGATAGAACTAAAAACATGGCTAAAACCACGTTTAAGTTGTTTAGTTAAAACAAATTCTGAAACGATTTCCTATCGGTTGGTTGAAGCCGCAAATATCCATTCACAGCTGAGAATTGTCTCTGAATTCAAAAACTCACCCCATATTTTCACCGTTATTAGATAAAGTAGTGTTTAAAACGTAATGTAAAATTAAAATTATCTAGGGATTAAAACTTTTTCAAATATGTACAGTTGCCTCACAGAAACATTTAAAACTCACAGCGGATAAGTTTGGACTTAATTTTGTTATGAATTGACAATAATACGTGTAATTAACTACTGACTTAAGTTGTAACTAAAGTACACCTACTAGTGATTCACGTGATTGGATCACTAAATGAAGTCGGTTGCTATTCTACTCATTTGTTTTTATAAAAAAACAATAATTGATTATCCACTTAACGCTTACGACAAGTAACACTTTTTGTTTTATCACTTTCTTGTTAAGTCTTCCTTGCTTTCTAATACGTTTACTCTTGCTTAAAGTGAAGGGATCTCATAGCATTTTAGTTTGGTTTTAGCATTTGAGGATGTAGAATCTTTAATTCAATTTCAATAATGGAAAAATGACTGAGAAAGTGTTGGGAATGAAATATTTTTTTTGGACGAAGCGTTACGTTTAACTGATCAGTTTGTTTTATTAAGTTAGTAATGATTTTTTTTCCTACTCAGAAATTGAGTCCGGCGAAGTTCTCTATGAAGTCTAGCACCACGAGAGCAATTGTCCCAGCGCTACTGATTCAATTATCCGTGAGCCAGTGGGGACAAGGTTACTCGATTCTGCAGATGAAGTAGATGACATCCCATATGATGTAGAGAATTAGCAAAGCCACTATCCAAGACAGGATAAATATGTTCGTTAGGTTTAATGTATCAGTAGCATTATCTCAATAGAACTAATTAAATTCAATTCACTTAATCAAAACTCAATACCATAGTAATCTTAGAAGCGATAAATTTTCTGCCAGCACACAGGCGGGGTCAAGCTCAACTCACGACACCAACTGCAATGGCAGTTGGTTAAATGGAGTTAGGCCGTCGTTGAAACAGCCACTTTGGAACGCTCTTAGATGTAAAATTAAATCCCTTGCCGTGAGACTGGAGTATGGCGTCCGCAATTTCCACAAAACTAACTCGAACAATGTCTGTCTGTGGAGGCACACAATTAATTTTTGCGAAATCAAGTTGACATTCAACTTGATAAAGTGATCAGTCACAGTAAAAACAAATAAATATTTTTGATTGAACAAGAATAGTCGCAAATGTCCTATAAGGTAAATAATTGCAAATCATTCACACCTTTATAAATTAATTTGAGGTTATGCTGAATATGATGTGTTGCGCGTTGGAAAATTTCATGCAATTTACAAATATCCTTATTGGAGTACACAGTTTTAATATTCCTTGAATATTTTAATGCATACAGCGCTACTGCAAATATAAAGATAGTTAATATTCACACCGAACAAATATACAAATACTAAGTTCCGCATTTACACAAAATGTCAGAAACGTCACTTCTACTTGTATATTTTCCACTAGGACAATGTTGGGCTTGTTCTCATGCTACTCCATACTGATAATGATTGTAAAAATCACCCCCGTATCAGACTCGAACTTTGGATTTCCCCCTTGTTTGGCTTTAGTGATGGACTCACATTCGGGTCAATTGCGAGCCACAAACTCTGCCAATTTCACAATTATGGTCTGTAAACTGTTGTCTCGCGGAGGATTAGGCAGATCCATGTTATTGAGCTAGCTTTTAACACCTCAAATATTCAAGTATAGTAGTACTCAAAAATAAAATATGTAGAATGTCTGCATTTATTTTAAAATCAATTCATGCACAGTTAAACGTCCACTCATGACCGCCATTCTCCTGCGCGGTGCAGTCGCCACGAGCTGTCAGTTTTTCATTTGGTTCGCTCAATACCCGACGTCATCAGTGGTGTAGTGTGTAGAGATCTGTCACACAACCTTATCAGCTGGTTGGGACATTTAAGTATAGGGGTAATAGATCTCGGCAGAATATCGATCTATGGGATCCAGTTTATCTTTCTTTAAAATATCTTTTTATTCCATAAGTTTGAATAAAATTTACAGAAGTTGTAGTTATTAGAATTTCCTCCGATAACAACAATCAATTACAATTTTTCACTACATGGGCTTTTCATCGAACAAGACACTACACTTTTGATTGGATCTTCTCCAAATTTTCAGATAATATGAATAACAAAAATACGTTTAAGATTCAGATCAGTCGATGATTTTAGCAATATTGGAACAAAATGTTGACTGGTTAAAGTGAAATTCCTTAAGCAAGAATATTTTTGTTTTTTCTTGAATTAAATCATCCTACATATCTACATATTGTAAGTTAAGTACAAAACCCTTCTGACATGAGCGTAGCTCCGTCTACCCAACTTGTTTTGTTGGCTGATTTTAAAAAATAACTAAATTGGTTGTTTTGGTCTACTGCATACCAAATCAAACAAAGTGCCGAAGTGAAAATTGTCTAAATTCTCAAAAATTACGTTTTAGCAACATGGTCCCAAAACTTGATTACTCTTAACAATAATAAAAGCCTAAATTACAGATATTCCCGGAGAGCTTTCATTGACCCCACCAACTCTGTATGGAGTTCGTTCCACCATTAAAGACCAAAAGAATAATAAAGCGCTGGGAGCTCATCAAATATGGTGGCAGCGGTGTTCAGAAAGCCATTCATAAAATCATCTAGCACATTTGGCAACAAGAATCTATGCCAAACCAGTGGAGCCAATCAATTACACTCCCTATCCACAAAAAAGGTGCAGTGCGGCTACAGTACGAAAACTACAGAGGCATATCACGACTTTGTACAACGTACAAAATATTTTCAAAGATCTTAGAACATAAAATCAGATCATACGCCAACAGTATTATTGGGGAGTATCAAGGTGGTTGTAGAGCAGATAGATCGACGATAGACCAGTTTTTAAGACAAGCAGTTAGTTGAAAAATGCTGGGAGTTGACAATAGATGTACACCAAATATTCATTGGCCTTAAGCAAGCATACGACAGTGTTGATCGTAACGTATTGTACATAATGCTTTGCTCTGGCATCCCAGCCAAATTAGTCTGTCTTACCAAAATGACAATAACGTCGACAAGCTCTCAAGTCAGCATCAATAACCAACTCACTGATGCATTTGACACCAATATCGAACTGAAGCAGGGAGATGGGTTGGCCCCATTGCTATGCAATTTGACTCTATAATACGTCATCAGAAAACTACCTGTCAAGACGTACGTTACTATTCAAGTCGAGCCAAGTAGTAGCCTATGCGGACGATATCAATATTTTATCACGGTCGTTAATAACTGCCAATCATCTCTTCCTGAAACTCGACAGCGAAGCAAAACTAGTAGGTCTACAAATCAATGAGAATGAAACAAAGCTCATGATGTAGTCGAAGAAAAATACCTCAAACTCACAAAATATCACTATCAGCGAAATGTGAGCGAATTTGTGTATTTAGACACCAAAATAACGAAACCGCTAATGAAAGAAACGAAATGCGCCGAAAAAAATAGCTCGCAAATAAAATATATTTTTCAGTTTTTACGATCTTGAAGACCAGCTGCATGCACAGGAAAACAAAGCTTTAATATGCAAATCTGTGATAAGTCCTGTGTGATGATATGGGTGTGAAACATGGACCCTAACCCAAGCATCCGCAAATATATTGAACGCCTTTGAGCGACGGGTCGTGAGGCAAATAATTGGAGTATCAAATTTTTGATGAGCTGGAGGTCTCAACGATTGTAATAATATGGAAGCTGCAATGAGCTGGCCACATGAATCGTATGGACGAACGAGGGATACCCCAAAAGGTATTCCTGAAGAGAATTGAAAGCTGGAGGCCAGTGGGGAAGCTGAGGAAACGCTGGTTTGACTCAGTCGACGAAGACAGTTCATCGCTGCTCGGATTTGAAAATTTGAGGACGCGGTCAATAGACCAAGCCGGTTGGAGGCGCTATTTGTAGGAAGCGAAGGCCCGAGAGGGGCTGTAGTGCTATAAAGAAAAAGAAGAAGTATTTAAAACATTCTATAATATAAGAAGACCAGCGTCAATTTCGATTATAACCATACGAGTTCCCTTTGCGCGAATTGTTTCATAAGATGCTAACTCAATATGTATAGTATGTCCTCAGCACTAAAGTCTTTAAAAAATCTCGTTGACTACATATATGGAATGCAGCCCTACTGTCGACACCCCACACGCCCGGATTATTTCTTGCAAACAATGCACAATACATAGCTTTGTATTTATTATTCTGTTTTCCAGATTGGTACTCTTCTGCGAAATATCCTGGCTTTCTACAGCTATGATACTTATACTTCTATTTTTTACCCTTCATGGCTAATACTTTGTCAATTTCTTCACGATAACTTGCGTCTTCTGCTAATTGAGCACTTTATCCATGACGATACCTTTTAGTTCCGTTAACCTAGGAAATCTATCATGAGTACGGAGTGACGTCTTGATCATGTTATACGCGGGCGGAAGACTATTCAATAATATCAGCACTAGAATTCCGTCATTTATTTTGATTCCGGCATTTGACATATTATCCAAGATTTGCGAAAACTTTGCTATGTGGTTGTTAATTTTCTCGAATTCGCCACATTGGCACTGCGTTAACACTTCATACAAATACATTTTCCTGGCTGGTATTGTGCTTTCATGAATTTGATGAAGAGTTTCCCATGCATCCTTCGATGTTTTGCATAGTTTTACGTGCAACAATTGAGTCGCAGATGATGAAAATTTTATCCTTACTAAAGCCTTTCTATCTAGTACTTTCCAGGTCTGCAGTGCTGTTGCCTCTTGCGATCTTGTAGCCTCGTCGGGCACATATTCCCATAAATCCTCCACGATTAAAGCGCTTTGCATCTGTTCCTTCCATGCATGGAAATTATTGTCTGTGAATCTTTCGGTGTATAAAAGTTTAATAGCCATGCTTTTTCATTTTGGTTTTCCTCTTTCCACTAGAAAAAACACTAAAATTTCACGCCTACTCGGAACTGGGCTCATAACCTGTTGAGTTTTACTTATGGAAGAAACACAAGTGTAGTGATTGTGACACGGTAGTTTATTCTGATGAAGGAGTTTTCCGCCTGGCAGCGTTAAGGTAGCTATGATGACTATTCTTTTAACACTGTGCCTGGTACGGGAGTTCATCTGGGACAAACACGGCTTGCGACCCTTTTAAGAGCTGGAGAAGAGCCTGACAACAGCTCCTGTACTTCAAAGCCCAGACTTTAATAAACCGTTCTCAATCCATTGTGACGCGAGGCAACATGTCCCATCTGACGAACTCGGCCCAGTGAATGTATACTGCTTCTGATCAGAAGTGTCTGGCAGTGATTTCAATCAGATATTCATGGTCATCCAGCAAAATGAGCCTTTAAGCTACCAGCGCTTAATTTTATGATTCTTCATCGAAAAGGCTGTCAAAATGTTGTTTCTGACACCTTATCGAAGAATTTCTCTCCACAGGAGCGGAATTTGCATGGGACAGGGGCAGCTCCCTCGTAATACCTGTAGACCACGAATATCCTTCTTTTATGTTGGCAAGCTACATCCAGTTAGTGAGCATCATTCTAAATCAACTCTCACCGCTACTTGATTTGAAGGTAATGGAGGGATTTTTGGACCAGCGCATGAGACACGCAACCGGTTATCCTCTACAGGAAGAAGAACAGTGGAGGTTGTGGGTGCCTTAAAAAATGACCACTGATCTGATAAAATGGGCTCATGATCATCCTTTGAGAATCCAGGTTGGCTGAAAATGGCTCGGCAAGTAAAGACGTATGTGGCGGCGTGTGTAATTTGTAAAGGCCAAAACTAAAAACGCTGTTTTTCAAAATCCGTTGAGTAAATTTTAAATACCTGAACGTGCGTTCCAGCGCTTGTACATCAATTTCATTGGTCCATACTCCACATCGACTTCTAAATACATTGGGGCTAAAATTGTTTTGGATCAACATTCCAAATTTCCGATAATAGACCCAATCTGCAACTTCAATATAGCCCGTACTTTGAGACTTTTACTGAAACGTGTATTTCATGCATTTCGAGTACCGGAATGCGTGGTCTCCGGCAATCGAGCCCATTCCAAATTCAACATATTTCGTTAGCGTACAGCAATATACTTACCTCAAGCTAATGCTCCCGAACATCTCAATTGGACACTTTTAGTTGCTATACGTGCCTATATAAATCCCAATCAGAAAAACTGCGGTTGCAAGGTGTCCGCAATCACGTGAGGTCTGCGTACCACGCGACCACTGGGCTCTCACCTTACTTTGCCGTTTTCGGTCAGTATATGATTTGCTACGGAGAATAATATCGATTGCCTTAGCAACTTAATTGCGCTGGAGAAGCAGTCGTAGCGCTTGAGCCGCACAAAAAAGAGTCCCGTGCGTGCAGTAACTGGAAACAGGAATCACTCATGCCTGCAAACAATATTCACCAGCCAAGAAACTTTCGAGGACGAATGACAATAAATCTAATTGTTCAGAACTGTGGAAGTTAGTTCACGAGCCTTTCAACTAGTTCTTATGGATCCAAATGGCACATGAAGATCGATTCAAACGTTCTTTTGGTCGTATTTGCTATTCACTGCTTACTTATACTTCACGGGGCAGCAAAGGGGCCCCTATACTGAGTTGACGCTGATCACTCGCACAAACAGTACCGATTCTGCAACATTCTTCCGGCTACAAGACTGTCCATGAATCGTGACTTGAGGGTTGCTAGGGCTAACACTCGATATTATCATTTATCCTCTTTCTAGCAGATATACATGATGACGTAAAACCAAATTGCTTATCATGCCCAACAAGGAGATATATGTTCATAGTAAGCTGTTCCAAACAAATATTATACTTTTCATACTTTTCCCAATTTCCAAGGGAGGACCGAAGTGCATATCACCCTGAAATCCCAACTGGAAACTATTCTGTAACCACTAACCAAATTTGTTGATCATAACTATGGTTGCTTGTTGGGAATCACCTTATCATGGTAGGATTTAAACTTATCGAAGTAGTTCAGAGCATATTGGATTCCAGTCAATGTAGCCACCCGCTTCACCTCCTGAGCTTCCTCTTTGCCTTAGAATGAGCAAGTCAGTTAAGAGTTGCTCATTGATTACTTAGTTGTACCTAATGTTGGATGAAAGCAATTAATCAACTTAACCTGGCTTCACCGTTGCTGATGACTTTGTATATTTTCGCAGTCTCTTGCACTCCCACAGTCTGCTCGCAAAACTTCATACAAGAGGTCCGTTTAAAATCTCTTACTGCAACTTAACCTCACAAGGTGAATGCACGTTGTGAGGTTTTGTGGCTCCACCAATTAGCATCTGAATGCATCTTCGGTGCCTTCCTTAGCAGCCTTCTTGTAAAGTTTTGAAGCTTTTGCATTTCAAAGTTCCAATCATGAATGCTTAATCTACTTGAACCTCGATTCAATGAAGAGTGGTTCAGAGCTGAGTTCTACGATCATTAGTTAAGATTCCTTTCAATCTACTATCTAGTTTTAAGTTCGGATGGTATAACTAATCATACTTCCATCTTCACCTCATATGCCGTCCAGGCTGGTCGGGACATTTTGTGGCTTAGGCTGCTTAAGCGCTGGGCGCCTCATTTTTCTGTATGTTAGCATAAAATTCAAGGTATGTTTGACCAAAAAGTGAAGTTTCTTTCAAAGTAATGCAGCCTTGAATCGCTTGTACTATCTTTGTCGTTGCGAGAGTGATGTCTATTACCTCCTGTCTATTGGACGTGACATATAGTCCGTGTCGAGCTGTGGATTAGGGCACACTCCGCTTGCGCAAACTCAAACTTGGGTTGCTGTATTGAGTTTGAGCTTCTGATGCTGCTGTCGGACTATCAGCCCACCTAACTGTGATGGGTGCTAATTGAAAAACTAGGTAATAATCACATAGTTGAGCGTGATATTAAACATATCACCTCGAATTCCGTTACAGTCATAGGATGAGATACCCTAACAATAAAATCTCAATGCAAAGGAGCCAACACCAACACAGAATTGGAATTGACACCACACAGCCAGGTGAAAATTGTGTAAAATTGTTCCGACAACGAACAGAAAATTTGGTTCTCGAAAATGGCGAAAACGTTTTTTTTGTCTATTTACCCGCCAGATTTTTCCTGACCTTTTGAAAGCCTTTGCGATGGTTGGTGTCTTATCTCCTTCCATACTGTTTCGATGTTTAATCTTGGGAACTACTTTCTCAATCGTTTCCAAAGTCAGCTTCTCTAACTTCAACAAATATAGATCTATTACCCCGTTAGTTAGATTCCTGTCATTAGAAACTGTTGAGCAAGAGGAGGACATTGCTTCTGGTTGTCCCGAATAAACTTCGTTGAAACTTTCCTTAATCCGTTTTTTCAAATTCAACCGATGATTTTCATGTTGAACTGGAATGAGGAAGGCATCATCCCTTGATGATTTATTTCCATTATGATTGCGTTATGGTCGCTATCGTAAGGAAGCACCAGCAGTTTCCGTTGAGAACTATTAAAGCTGAACTCAAGTCTTACGTCAGCAGTGCAGTGATTCAAATAGAACGTTTCGACCAATTGTATAGGCAGAGAAAACAAGAGGTTATCCCCACCTGGCAGTAAAATTTTGATATCGGACACTTCAAGAAATTAAAAATTTTGAATTCGACTTTTTCCATATTTTGAAAAAATAGGGTGTTCGAAGCAATATTCCGGTGCTACCTCCCCCATCAACGTTTACCCTATCGTTTCTTATGAGTTCAAAACTCTTGAATGTCATGGAGTACATGAATTGAGGTGGGTTTCATTGAGAAGCATTATGTCAGGCTTTTGCTTGACGATGAATTCCAGGGTATAGTCACATCGCTGTAGAGTAACAATAAAGCTGACGTTGATTGAGATGAGACGAAGCCTATCTATGGGAATGTGACTGGATGACAATTTATTTTGAGATATTTGAAAGATTTAAACACTGACAAACAAAATTAATTTTTGAGACTGGTTTATCGATTCGTACCGATAAAAAATTAAGTTGCTGGTAAAATTTGAGAAGCAGCTCATTATTGCAACTGACATCACTCACATCATTTACAGCATTGTCTGCTGGTCCTCTAGCAGCAAGTGCAAATGATATCGCGGACTTGACGAAGTTGAAAGGTAACACACTGCGGTATACTTGCGTTTGTTTTGGAATAAATTTAACTTTTGCATCTTGATATTAGGGGTATCCTCGATATGATTCTGGATGACCAAACACACTACAGTTGACGCAGTAAAATGTTTGTTTAGTCTCCATCTGAGCAAATTTACACTCACGCATTTTACGCACCAATAGTGCGTGGCGCTGTTGGCAACCGAATGGCCAAATCATTAACAGCGGTAACACTAGCTGACTTCTCTTTTCTGAAGCCGGTTCCATCCCACCACTCTAAAATTCAAGTACCTTATATTTGGTAGGGCACTTCGCCTGCTTTTGTTTGAAATTTGTACCAGGTAAAGTGGTAAATTCTTCTTTCCGATGCCCAATCTCCTTGTCGTTAAGGCTTAGACAGAAATAAATTCTATTTCTGTTGCAACTACCTTGAGCACCTAAAGAAGATCGAACCTTCAGCAAAAAGGTCTGAATTTTTCACTTTTTGGAGTAGAAGTGAAGTGTGGAAACTCTCCAAAATTCAGTCAATCTTTGGCTAGTTTGAAATCAACCAGTAATTGCATTTTAATAGTTAATTTTTCTGCATTTCTACTTTTGATTTCGAGCTTGCTTAATTTATTTTCGGCTGCCAATAGCCAAACCATATCTCTTCCGCTTTGTCAAGGTGCATTTATTGAAGAATCCTTTTCTGCCTTGTTACTGGCTTTTTCTGAGAAACCAGCAGAGCTGCGAGTTGGTTTCTTCTCCTTGTTTTTATTTTTTAAATATTGAATAAAATTTACATCAGTATTTTTATCGGAATTACCTTCGACACTTTCTTCAACTTCCATTTCTTCTGTTAATCCGTCTAGCGCTGCAAAATAGTTTTTACGATCGTGAGTGGAACCAGCACTTAGAATTTCTTCCGGGATCGTTTATTTTGTAGTTTTCTTCACCTTCCTTTTGCTGCTGCGGCTTTTGAAGCGTCATCCCTTTCTTGCATATATCTTCGAAGGATTGTGTTCGTAGCCTTAGTTCATAATTCTCTTTTTATAGTTTGATTATTTGTTCAATGTCTGATATTATTTGTAGTTTGCATCCGTCATCTGCGGAGTTTGCATCCGCTATCTGCGGAGTTTTATTGATTACATTTTAGTTTGTTCATTCTTGCCAGTTTGGCATTTGACGTTTCCCAAAATCCCCCAACAGTGGAAAGCCGTCTGGACTTACAATAAATGTCTTCTTGGCTCGTCATAGAAAAAAATCCTATTACTTATTCATTATCAATTATGTCCATTTTTAAATGCTCACTTATTCAACAATGTTTCAACGATTGTATTTTCTCCTTTCACTCTGAACAATTCCAACAATTCACCAATTACATTTATCAATCGATAAATGCATTGTAATTCATCTAGCTTACAATTATTGTGGATACGTGGAATGTCTGAAAACCCAAACAAACAACTATGACAGATACTTTTTGCTGCGTCAACAATTCCATCGGCTAAGCTCAGCGCACTCTTGGCCAGGATCCATCGCTTAGTGCGCGAAGTGTAACATGGAAAATTTTTGCCATATTTGGCATCGCGAGTAGACAGAAACCATTAAAGCGCTTGGTAGTTTGTCTCGCGAACCATCAAACGACAATACTAATAAATATTTCAGCATGTCGTGACTTTTTCCACGTGCACTTCTCGCAAAACGTAAAAACCATTTACTTATTACTTTTTAATAACTTTATAAGTTTCCATCAATTATTTATAACGCATTCATGTTCGGCCGAACGGCACGCTTTGTCAGCACGTTTGCATCGCCATAAATAGGCGAATGGCCGCCAGCTGCCCGGCGCAAAAAAGAACTTGTCTATCACTGCAACGGCACTGCTGGAAAATGCCTGCTCCATCGATTCGATTAGCGCGGAAAGTCTCGGAAAAGTCTCACTCACTTCTCATACCAGCGATATCAATTGTAAGAACGACTACTTCGGCCCAGATCTGTGCGGTAACCTCCAGCATCCAATAAGTCAAAACATTGCCAGAAGCTGGTCTGAGTTGCATTTTCCGAGCTGTTTAATCCGTTCAGGCTTACGGAACTTGACAGTGGTGGGCTCAACTGCGCTTTCCCTCGCGAGAAAAGATTGAACCAAATTTAATTAGTTGGAAATGGGAAGTAGTGCTTTATGGAATTCGAGCCTAAATAAGATTGAGCAATTGAAGCAGTTGCTCCACAACCGGTCGAGGTGATCCGTCGCAACCATATTACACATGTTATTCCTGGAAGGTATCTGGCAATCAGTTCACAGATCGAATCAAATTAAGCGGAAGCAAGACTGCAATTACTGCAAATGGCACAGAAGATCTAGCCGATGGGCGCGTCTCGGACGGTTTTCCTTGGGTTGGCTGCAGAAGTCGAAGTGGAGTTGTTAAGGGTACCTGTATAAGCAGCGAAGCGACTGTTCAGTTACTTAACCAGATCTTTTACAGAATTTTCTATTATAATGCGATCTAGGGCCAAAAATAAAATAATTATCTACTAACAGTGAAGATTATTCGCAGAACTCAGCCCAAGATTGCTTGAAGTATGGCTGAATATGTTACCAAATTAATCGCACGAATTGACCATATTTCACGCACTGATCATACTCCAACCACAATCATCCTACAAATTGGTTACTTTATCGATTGTTCTAAATGAGGAGATTACCGGAGTCTGCGCCCTTTTCTGGAGCAGATCTGAACGGTCTAAACAATCCCTAGATGCATCTTAGCGGACGCGTACATTTCCCCATTCCCGTCATGGTCGCGGCTGGAACAGCAAACTCGATTGTTGTCTTCCTCGGCATTGAGTGCATCACTTAAGCGAAATGTCCACGGTGACTTGTTAAAGTCAATTTGATGATATATAAACGATCAGTCATTTGTTTTGCTGCCAAGCGCGCACTGCATCATGCAGGCATCAGTTGCTGCACCGGGTCCCCCAATATTCGATATGAACTCGCGAGGATCACGGCGGGGCAGTCAAGGAGCTGCAATTCGACCGCGGCTAATGTTGCGCGATGCATGGTATGGTTGAGGGCAAAGAGAGAAAAACGCAGCCATCTGGAATTTGGACAAAAATGTGCACGTGGTAAAAAGTCTGCAGCCAACATTTCGCGAGATTACTGATGGCAAGGCCCCAAGACCTCATCGAGCAAGTTTAAGGATCTGATCATTGATGAGATAGCGGAATAGAGGCTGTATTGTGTGTAAATCGCGAATTTCCAACGATAAACTTGGCCGATTTTTTCGCGGGTTTTCGCGATGTGATCGATACGAAACTTGCTGAGTTGAACGGACGAGTATTTTGAGTGTTTAAGGCTTCCAGAGCGATTGGAATGAGAACAAGAATGAATCAAATCGAATAACACAGCACAATGCATTACAATATTTTTTCCTAATTATGAAATCAGTTATGTTTTGTCTTGGACGTATCTCCATCCTGTCCGTGTCGTTGAGCATAAAGTCTGTGGCAACATATGACTGATTTCATTACTCGAGCGAGTTTTTATCCTTTCTATATTAATAATTTAGAAAGTTGTTAGGCATAGATAACTTCTGATGTACTTCTACATAACTTTTAATTAAATCGATAGTTTGTGTCCTGTTTATTATGTTACCAATAAAATAAATAAGTGTTGAGACATAGTTTGGAATGAATACTTTGTTGGAATTTCAAAGGCGAGAAAGATATATCAGCTTCCTCTTTTGTTGCGTTGTTATTTATAATCCCGCATAACTTTTGAATGAAGCGTAAAAATGCTAAACTGAAGTCATCACATTTTAGATTTAATTATGTTTGAAACTGAGCTTATTGTGAGCGGGGACTTGACTAATAGATGTCTCGGAGGATGCATTATATTTTGGTCTCGATTTTGGAATGAAAGAATGTCATCTTGATGATTATTTATTTTTGTAGCAATTTGTAAAATGTCAACAGTTCGCGCAATACCGTTCGGTTGCCACCAAGTACTCATACTGCTTGACTGCGATTTAGGTACGTCAGAGAACCAGAATCTCAGTGTGACTGAAAATAGGCGATATGTTGCGCATTGGTATTATTTGTTCCACATGTAACTATTAAAACGCGTTAGATTAAATGAAGTCAAAGTTTATTGTGCGAGGGTAACAAGCAGACTGAATAATAGTAGCGGGTGGTTTATCAATGGAAGGTACGTCAATATGTGTGTGTCTACATGTACATTTTCAACACACCAACTTGCTTAATTATAACAAACATTAATCTATTGAATTTAGTTCGAAATACATATTTATCAAACAATTATTAAATGAAGTCATCTTTTGCATCATGAATCATATTTTAATGCCGTAAACAACTTTCTATTGCTTGAACTCATATTAGCATCATCATATTTACATTCAAATTCCTGTAAACTTATTTTCTTTTAAACTCACTGGAATGTGCACGTAACATGATGCGTGTTTTGTCAGGCGCGCACCCATCTATGAATTTACCTTGTGCGCGTTAGACAAAAGATTCCCACAGCGAGCACAACGTGATCTATGTGACACATGAATTATGTTGCGCTTGAAAATTCGTGGGAGCCGCATAAAGATGCGTTTAGCAATTTGAATATGTGAAGTAAACAATTGTAAATTAAATATAAGAAAACTTTTAACTGAAATACATGTAGTGAATAAAGTATATTTCAAAATGTCCGTAAAGGACTGCAGCGATGGTCTGCTGCCTCAGCAGAAGAAGGTGTCGGTATCTGCCGAGAATTCCCTTGTCTGGGGACGCGTTAATGCGCTGGTAGGCTAGCATTGCGGTGTCGTGGGGCGGGTTCATTCCCCCAGCACAAGGACCCACTACAAAGAATTTCGCATTTACGAATTTCTTGTGGTCAAACATAAACAAGGCAACCGAAGTCGCAACAAGTGTAGGCAACTCTACCAGGGGCAACTGACTTGTTCTTGGCACAAGAGTAACAAGTAAAATGAAGTGGAAGCAGGGTGACCTCGTCCTTACCCGGAGAGGCTCATGGCCCACAAATGAGAGAGGGGCAACAGGGTGGTGGGAGCCCCCGCGCACCCACCCAACCGGATTAAAGTCCATATTTGTTGCAGTGGCCAGGTATTCCTCTTCTGAGTGGAAAACTCTTACAACTTAACTTGCATAAGCTTTCCCATCAGAAGAGAAGTACCCCGGCGACCAATTTATGCCATAGAATCATGCAATTCGATTACATAACTCTATGCCATAAAGAGGCACTCTGCTTGGGCCACTCAACCCGCGAAGTATCCTGAAACAAAGAAGGATTATCACGTACCCGGCGGCTGGCTCATTTTTTTAAGGGGACAGCCTGCCACCGTACCGGGTCCTATACTCGGTCAGAATTATGGGAAAGGAAAGACCGAATTAATATTTTAGTTTTCCATTTTTATTCCTTTTCGCTCTTTAATCCAATTTATAATAATGTGTATAATATAATCAGGATTTTATTGGGTTTTCTTATTTCTTGAATTTTGCTTTTACATAAGTACTATTTCAACTGCACTTTAACAATATTTCAAAAAAAAATTTCTTCCGTAAATAATACTTCTTCCGAATACAATAAAACGTAAGTTATTTTGAATTTGGATTGCTTAAAGCAAAATAAATTTTTTCAGTCTAAAACAAGTAAATATCTAATCGAAATATCGGAACGGAATTTTTTGTTTGGTAAGAAATTCTTAATTTTTGTTTCATGAGAAAATTTTGATCACTAAAAGGTTGTTGAAGTTAAGTGCGAATCGCAATTTCAATTTAGAATAAACCGTGCTTTCAATTTGATTTCATACGATTTTTTCATTGCAAAGAAAAAAAATGTTTGACCAATAAAAAAGGGTACTTACCCCAAACCTCCTCCTACGAGCGCTCGTGTTCGGGGCGGGTAAGGCCTGAAACTGAATAGTTAACTATTCGTTGAAATTGTTGTACCATACTTGTAAAAAAAATTTCACTCGCACTAACTTCTTTAATTAAATTTTTACTTATTATTATAACTTGAACAATAATTATTGATTTTCACTTTTACAGAATGAATAAAATTGATTTAACTTTTTCGAGCTCTAAATTGAATTGTTTTGAAATCAAGAAATTGTAAAGGTTTCCCGAACTACTGATCCTACACATGAAACATGAAAATCGCCGATTACGTGTGGTTTAAGCTGATCAACATCCTCAATTTTACCCATTTTACCAGTACCGTCCTCAGGAACATCGTCTTTCTTAACTTCTGTTGTTATATCTACAGATCTTTTGCTTTGCGCTTTACCCAATCTGTCTCAATATTTCGATTTAAACACTTTGAATATCTCTATCTCGATTTCACTGTCTACAATTTTTCTCCACTTTTCTTTCAACTAACTGGTTTTCACAAAATGTACCACAATTAGGCAGAAAATTATTTTCTTTCGCAGGATAGGGACAAACTACCGTTAATTTTTCTCACGCTGAACTACTTTCCAAATAAAACTTTAAAACCAATAAGAATATAACGGCGCAGGACCCTCGAAGAGGCACTTCAACAGTTGGCGAATGTTTTCCACTGAAAAACTTTTCCTATCATTTCAAATTATTTCCCATATATATCTTTCCGCGTCTATTTCGGCATGCATTCACCGTAAACTAAGCTCTCGAAAACGATTCCACAAAATATCGTATATCCAAAACTACACCATACACCTGTTATATTCCACTGCATTTTCATTGAGATATCATACATTTTTCCTGATTGCCGTTATTATAGCTAAAATGAAAACCTGAATAACGATTGGAAATCACAATTTCAATACATTTCTATTCTTTATCCACGCGGCGTCCGCGCTGTGTCGCGGTTTCGAGCAGACTCTCTAAATCTCCCGGCAACAGCACCAGCAACACCAACCGGTCATACTCCCGCTACCGCCACCGCTATCGATCATCGTAAAAATCTCGTTGGAAACAGACTGCCCTTGATTACAAACATTCGCCAGTCTCCTCCAAATCCTCTCAAATAGTTGAACACAATGGGAACCACCACATTCAAACATACAATTGCTATGTATGGCACGAATTCATGAAAAAGATTCAGCAATTGCATTTCCACTGTTGGCGGGGTCGCGGTTACTACATTGCTATTGTTATTATTTACACTTGGATCTACTATTTCCGAGTTATTATTATTGTTGTATGTACATATTTCGGTGTCGGTTTGAACAATATGATCTTGGACGTGAATATAACCTGTTGTCACTGGAACTGTATG